>OY992516.1:30259799-31488632 GCA_963921215.1 Scoparia ambigualis
TGATATCTTGGCTCGTGGAAACTGGCGTTCAGCAAATACTTTTCGGCAGTTTTACCAACGGGAAGTAATGAAAGAGAAAACATCCAAAAATTTAAGTCGCTTGTTTAATCCGGTTGATTGATAGCTATAATTGTTAATTATAATATTCGTATATTCCTCAGTTCAATGATTCGAATCATGATACATAATTAATTACTGTAACAAATGTTTAAGGCTTACAAGTGTATTTAAATGTGTGTACAAATAAAAATCAGTTAAATAAAAACTGTTGTTTATTTACATTACCCACACAAGTCACATTGGCGTTTGTAGCATACATTCGTTTGTAATAAAAAATTTGTTGTACTTTACAACCAATTAAAATCTATTTCAGATTTTAAATTTATTAATAGATAATAATAAATGACAACTATTGACATGTATCATTTAATTATAAAATATTAACATTTATAAAGTATTTTAACCATTTACTTCCTCAAACATTCAGTGGCATCACCAGGCGAAAACAAACAGATCTCAATAAAGCTTCCAGTGACGGTCAAGTGATTTAATAGAAGCGTTTTACCCTGAAATAAAACGCATATTAAAATACTTACCTCACTGGAAGCTTTCACTTTAATTCCTGCCTGGTGTAATTGAGCCAATGAGCCACAATGGCGCGCTAGGACTTAGCAAAACTAAAAAATGGCGCGCTCTGCCAGGTGTCGCCACTGAGCCGGAAGTAGTGGGGGTTAAAAGGTAGGAAATATTGACAGAAAACCGACGGGAAACGGAAATGCTATCTCAATAAAGCTTCCAGTGAGGTAAGTATTTTAATATGCGTTTTATTTCAGGGTAAAACGCTTCTATTAAGGCGATGATAAATGTGGTTCAACAATACTTCCGTTCTACAAAACAAGTTTTTATCAAAGTTAGATTTTAGAGTTTTTAAATTTTTCAAAGATTTATTCAGAGCAAGTTCAATACCCTCAATATCCAAAACCGGATCCAAATGCGATACTAAAATTTCTTCGGAGGGAAGCTCCTTAGATAGCTTTATAATTTGCCTCCGTAATTCCATCACAGAATCCCCCGGAGTAACTCCCCGCAATGCAACTTCGTAATCCAGCTCGGCTTTTTGAAGCGATAAAAAATTTATACTGTATTCCGCCATGGTCCAATCGAGTATTCTAAACCTGGGTGAGTTGTCTAGAGCCGGTTCAATGTAACTTAGCGAAATAAAAGTAAAAGAAACAATAAAATTTAAGTGGGTGTCCGAAAAAAAAATTTACCGAGTAAAAATTTTAAAAAACCTGAGAGGTTTCAAAACAACGATGTTAAGAACGGTTTTAAAATGAATAGGGATGAATAAATTACTATAACTTACTGTGTGATCGGATTTAAGGAACACACAGTGCACAAATCACAAAATAAAAACTAAAATTCACCGACACCCACTTTCACTGTAAAAAAAATATCAGTTAATAATAGTTAAAGAACGACACAGAGTGAGCTTTCCTTAGCGAGCTGGGCGCCACTGAAGCGTGTTTTAGTGCTTCAGGATAGGAATGACAACAATGTATTGGTTACAAAGTTTTTATTCCCTTTTAGAAAAGAAATTACAAGAACTCAGGGGGTGGTTCATGGATCGCTCACTCTGTCCGCTTGCTAGGACTTAAAAGAAACTTAGCTTTAGGCTAATCTTCCTCGTAGACTGCAGCTACCCGGAACCTGGAGCCGGCAGGGTCAGTCTGCGCGCAGGGACGAAAGCGGAGTCGTGTACGCTAGGCAGCTTATCCACGCACGAGCTCTAGCAGGCGGGCAGGCAGCAGGCAGCAAGCAGCAGGCACAGCGCACAGGCCCAGTGGGTGTAGCCTAGTACAGGAACCCTGGAATACATCAAGAAAAGGCATGAACTTATGTTCACTAAGTCCCGGCCTTTGTGGCTGTTGTAGAACAGCTACAATTGAACCAGGCCCTCTTTACTAAGTAAAATTAGGATTGGAAAACCGTTAGACAATTATACAAGGAGACTACAACAAAAGCGGGTAGATACCAGCATTGTAGTTAATGTTGTCTGAAACGGTAAAAATGACAATAATTTAACTGGGTATGGTATTTCGTCCACGGGATCACAGGAACCTCGCGTCCTCCAATACCATTTACACATGTTAGACAGTAATTGTAACAAGACAGGAATACCCATTATTCCCTTTGAAGGTAACATGACTTTAAATGAATTATATTAATTTAGACTTTACGTTAAACACTAACAATCTATGCAATTACCAAACACTACAAAACACTAGTAATATCTGTAAAACTAACACACAGCAATTCAACAAAATAATTCAAGTTGGAAATATTATAGACAACTCACCGAGATTTCGGGTTATATTTTCGCGCAGAATTTAACAGTTCGACGTTGTAAGTAATAGTAGGTAGGCAAGCGGGAAAAGAAAGCTTTCTCAGCGTGTCTCCTTTTTATATTAGAGTAAATCGCATAAAAAATCGATATGGCTGTTAATTTAAACACAGACGGACTTCCATACTGGCAGGGCCGTCGAGCAGAGACAAAAACAGAACGACCAGACCATAGAGAACGCAGATCAATAATGGCTCGCCTACACATTCGAGGATTATAAGCGATACATTACTTTCCTTTTTATTATGATTTTCCCTTTAATCAACCTTATTTGATTAAAGGAAAAATTACCTTTAGCACCTCCAGATCAAATTGTAAGAGAGCACCTTAATCCGGCTGGAACACGCTTTCAACGTCCCACACAAGTAGCTAACGACAGGATATTTAGAGTAAGTGAAACAAGCTCTGTTATTTGCGTCCTTGTCAGCTGTTAGATGTGTACAATTCGCTAAAATAATTTTATTTGCCCAGCAGTAGGACGTTTATAGTAAGATCATAGTGAGATCATTTGATTTGATATTATATTATTTAGGATTTAGTATTTGTGTTTAGACAGAAGTGTTACATATCCCCTCTTTTAGAGTAGGATTTTGCCTAGGAAAAATCCAATTATGCTAGAAAAACAATCCTCAAGATTAATACGGAAGACCAATTCATCTTCATACATCGTCGTATATACCCTCAATTCCATTCATTAGTCTCCACATTCTTCATAATGCAGTCATAAATTAACATATGACTACAACTTACATCCCATAGCAGCCTATCTTTAGTTAAACACCCAATATGACTGTAGTAGTAAGAGTGTTGAATAACTTTGAAGAACTAACAATCACCCAAGACATTAACAACTGTAACCAAGGATAAAAATAATCCCGAAAATTGACGGAAACCCTGCCACTCACAAGACAGTAAGAGTCAAGTTAAAAACATGAGACAATAAGATTCAATAGCAGTTATTGAACGGTTACAGTTGACAAGCGATCCCTATCTATAAAAAAAAAAAAATAATTTTATATTGTTTTTTTTTTGTATTCTTTTTATTTATTTATTTTTTTTATAGGTATTCTTTTTATATTCTTTATTCTTTTCTTTTTTTTTTCTTTTCTGGGAATTCAACTTGGGATAGAACCAACAACGACCTCATCATATGTAGACCCGAAAAGCGTGTGCAATTGCACACATTTCGCCGGACAACAAAACAATATTTGCCCGAAAACCTGAAAAAGTGGATTTCCCCTTATATTTTATTTTTTGTTTTTCTTCTTTATTTAGTAAGTATTTCTATTCTGTTAGAATAATGTATTTAAAACATAAAAATGTATTTAAGTAGTTATAAGATAACCATCGGCTGATGAGTACTTTAAGTTTTTAGACATTGCACCGGTTAAATTTAGTTATGATTTTTCAATATATTTGTTTAGCCTATGTTCACACTGCTGTGCATCTGTGTATAAGTTATAGTTTGTAAAGTAAAACTTTATTCAGTATAAACTTGTTTTATTTTCATGATAAGTTTTAATAAAAATGTTAAAGTGTAGCTTGTAGCTATAGATTTATTTTATTTAGTAAGGTTTTTCCAGCGAAAAACATTAAAAATAAGAACTTAGTAAGTACTTATATTTTTATTTTAAAATCCTTGATATGCCAAGAACCAAGATTTTTGCCATGCATGCTGACGAGTTCATACACAAAGGGTGACAATTTTGCTTTAATTTAACATTTAATATATTTAGATTTAGGAGTAAGTTGAGACGTATATGTCTTTGTCACTTTGGTAATAAGTTTTACGCCACACAATATCACCCACACTAAATTCACAATTTTTACGACGTAGATTGTATGGGACACAATTCCCAGCATTCGCCTTTATTAAGGATCTTTGTACCTGGTTGAACACTTTAGTCGTATTCTGTTTCTTAGTTTTAGGCAAGGTACCCATTATGTCATTAGTAGACTTTTGAATTGATCCAACACATTTCCTAGGACGACCCATTAAGCTTAGACTAGAGTGCTGAGCACGTTTATGTGAATTACATGAGTCACAATTATTAACAAATTTGGCTACGTCTTTTTGCATACCAGGCCAAAAATAATTTAGCGATGAGCTTCTTAATGTTTTAAAAATTCCCAAATGTTTAGAAGTAGGACTGGTATGATTTTTCTTTAGAATATCCGCCTTGAATTCGTTAGGAACAACTTCCTTCCATGTGAATTTCTGATTTTTAGGATTCATATTTTTGATGAAGCGATAAAGTTTACAGTTGGATATTCTATAATTTAAAAATGAAGTGCGAGACGACAGGCAACCATTATAAATATTTAGATACCATGGATCTGACACATTAGGTGCGGCTTGGTTATTATTAAACACTTGACCGTCATTAGAAGCTTATAATATTGAGATAGGCATATCCGTTTCCCGTCGTATTTTCCTTCTCTTTCTTCCGGTATATCGCTGTCTCTCTCGCTCATCCCACTCAGTGGCGTCACCAGGTGGCGCGGTGGGGGAACCAGGAGATTTCACCCCCGTGCCCATTTGTTCATCATTGGCGTGAAATTTCCCGTCGGCGTAACTTGTGCACTACATAGTGATCAAGTGACAAAGAAATAGAATTATTTTTATTTAAACTGCAACACAGTTCTTGTGAGTTTCTACAATACACGTGAGTACTTAGAATAGTTTCTTAACTTAACGGTGTTACCGTTCGCTGAATTTATAATTTAAACTTATCTGGTATATCAAACTTTTTATTTTACCCGCAAGGGATGTAGATACACCTTTTCTTTTAAGATAAGAAAGCATTCGATTAAAGATAGTATTTTTTAAAAGTGTTTTTTGTTTTTAATATGTGGTATCTACCCTCCAGGCACTTTTTCTTTTTATTTTAGATAAGAAACCGATAAATAGTGCTTACATTGGATAATGAGAAAAACGAATTGTAACTAAGCGGCTATAGCTGGTCCTTCTAACAATCCCGATCGTATCGGCGAAGCTTGAGTTCGAGTTAGTCGTCATCGTTCAAAGAAGCATGGTCATCGTACCCGCCTTTCATGACGATAACGACAATGTGTCTGCTTTATCGGACGTTAGAGGAAATCTTACAACGATTGTTGCACCTCGCAGGTGTTATCAATACTGACTAAAACAGTTAACAATTTAAATATTCCGTGTAGTGATCTAGATTTGATTTTTGATTTTAAAAGTAAACTAAAAGAGCCAGCTAGGCCTTAAGCACCAATTTTCTGATAAATATTGTGCACCAATAACTTTTGGTATTTTAAAACTAAAAAGATATTTTTAATAATTGTCTGCGCAGTTTACTAGTTGGTCGCAAACATCTGATGCCTCTCTTAAAGGTCTTATTTTCAGTGGTGATTAGATTGTAGACTGAAACTACAGATATACGAAAAGAGGATAATACTCATAAAAATGTAAAATACCCTCTAATGCTTGCTACTTTGAATAAGATTCTACTTTCTTATAGTATACCATCGCGTTGTTCTTCTGGTTCATGGGACAGACACACGCACAGCATGCTGTGAACCGCCCTCGCAGGGCGCTTACCAAAATCAATGTCCTCCGCAAGGACATACTTATGGCAGCTACGAACCATATCGTGGCTATAATCTGCCCGCCCTCGCAGGGCGCTTACCATTTTGGTTATTACATGAGTGTTCGCGGTTTTGCGAGAAGATGCATATAATTATGTTAATATAACGCTAAATGTACCTTATTTAATTTAATTTGATTTTGAAAAAATGTTTAATTATTGTAATTGGTATTTAACCGTTTTAATAAAATTAAATAAATAAATGTCCTCCGCAAGGGCATGCTTATGCCAGCACGAACCATATCGTAGCTATAATCCGCCCTCGCAGGGCGCTTACCAAAATCAATGGTTATATTACTTGAGTGTTTGCGGTTTTTGCGAGAAATGCATGTATGTTAATGTAATGCTAAATGTCCCTTATTTTATTTGAATTTGAATAATACGGTTAATTGTTGTAAATGGTTATGTAACCGTTTTTTTAATTAAATTAAATTAATAAATGTCCTCCGCAAGGACAGGCTTATGCCAGCCACGAACCACAGTGTGGCTATGAACCGCTCTCGCAGGGCGCTTACCAAAAACAATGTCCTCCGTAAGGACATGCTTATGCCAGCCACGAACCACATTGTGGCTATGGACCGCCCTCGCAGGGCGCTTACCAAAAACAATGTATTCCGCAAGGACATGCTTATGCCAGCCACGAACCACATCGTGGCTATGAACCGCCCTCGCAGGGCGCTTACCAAAATCAATGTCCTCCGTAAGGACATGCTTATGCCAGCCACGAACCACATCATGGCTATGAACTGCCCTCGCAGGGCGCTTAACAAAAACAATGTCCTCCGCAAGGACATACTCATGCCAGCCACGAGCCACATCATGGCTATGAACCGCCCTCGCAGGGCGCTTAACAAAAACAATGTCCTCCGCAAGGACATACTTATGCCAGCCACGAACCAAATCGTAGCTATAATATAAACAACGGAGGCTGTTCTTACTTTCGATCCCCAGGATCATAGGCTTGGCAGCTCTTTCAATCAGGACAAAAACGTCCATCTTCTCTGCTAACAGAGGTAACAAAAGACATAGACAATGACGCTCCGAAATTTTGAGCCAGTCAATTTACACTTTATCGACACCGTTGGGACTAAATAGGTGCTCCAAGTATCATAACACAAAGGTATCGAATACCGTTTTATCTGAAGCCATCGCTCAAGGTTCCAAACGTTACAATCGACAGTTGTTACACGCTTGTATCGGACAAAATGTCTGCAATGCTGACACAGATGAAAGAACAGTTTTCTAGAAACAGTAATTTATTTTTTTTTCCAAACTTCGTTTTAACCCAGTTCTTAGTACCAAAGAGCACTCAAGAAAGGTCACTCCGTTCAATTTTTAACCTGAAGTCGTTAAATTATTATATGAATTCCGGACTGTGTACGGCCAAGAGACGGGATGTACAAATTACTTTTCTCAGACCTAGGTATCTGACTATAGCCAAATCTCACAATGGTTTCGTCTGTTCTACAAAGGCGAATTACTAAGAATTATATGCCTTCCATTAGAGATGAGCACGGCAATGTTTTCTTAGACTATTATCTTATAGACATAAAGACCAGATGGTTCTGTCTAGACATGCCAACATTGTAATAGAAATACTTACTTATTTTGGTGTCTACATAAACTTCAAAAGGTCGGTTTGACCGCCCTCGCAGGGCGCTTACCAAAATCAATGTCTTCCGCAAGGACATACTAGGATACATGGAGGAATCACAAGCGTCCATACATACCTACATATGCTCACGACTGTTATCCCCGAAGGGATAGCCAGAGACCAGGCAATGAGGACCGCAAAAGCAGTCCTCTGCCATAGTCTACGTTTCACCAAATGATAACTGCACATGTACGTGACAAGTGATGAGCCTATCGCCGCTCTATACTGTTGGATGTATGTGCAATCTATGGTCCGTTAGTCGCATTTTACGATACCTAAGAGAAGAAATTGGGCGGTAAAATAGACTCTACCTTACGATGTAGTTAAATGTATTGGTAGCTAAAATTTATCAGAAACACCAATACATATACCTCCACCAACATTTTTTTTTGACAACCGTTGCTTCAGGATTGGGGGGTCACAACTCAACAATTCTGCCCTATCGGGAAGGTGGAGTGCATCCCAACAAAGCTGCACTGCAATCAAAAAGAAAAGCGGGCTGTTCTAAGTCTTAGAATTACAAGCATCGAACACGAAGCCTGCGACAATTTTATTTTAATCCTCCAAACTGCCAACCAACAAATGACCACCAACCAAATTGTGGTCAAAATTCATTACATTCCAGGGAAATTAAACAGCCATGCAGATCAACTGTCTCGACATAGCCAAGCTCTAGAGTGGCATCTACTGTCAGAATTCACACAAACGATATTCGCGAAGTGGGCCTGGCCAGTAATTGACCTGTTTGTATCCAAGAACGCTCGAGTAGTGGGTAAACTATGCAGATTTATCTCAATGATTACGAAGCGATGTTTCACAATGCTTTCAGCCTGAAGTAGAACGCTTCCCTCTGGCTTGGAAATTCGCACCACCTTCCCTCATCCCCCGGGTGCTAGCACACCTCAACAGCAATTTATCTGATTGTGGTACCCCTTGCTGCCTCATGCACAGTATGGAATTCGAAACGTAGACGCCTGGTAGACATAACCACAGGCCTGCCAACCCCCAAGGTTCAAGACATGACGTTGAAATTTGGTGTGCCTAAATGATATATCGTTATGGAACCACAAGCAAATTTCCCTGCTTAAGCGTCCGGTTATTATAAAAACATATGAGCACTTGTGCTTGGTCCAGTAGTACAGGAAGGGCGTAAGCAGCAGCAGCGGCGCCATCCACACGCGGAACGCGTACCAAATGGGTCCAGTCAGTCCAGTTTTTGGCAGATTTACACTTAATATTTTAAATCTTTCTTACAATACTATACACTACCATAAATTGTCGTGTCTACTTTATGCAGCGCACAATTGTATGGGAATCTTAGTGACGAGGTAATAGTTAAATATGTTTTAAAATCAATCTCAATTAAACATTTAAAAACAACAAAACCTCCTTTTTCCAGGTTTTAGTAATATTAGTCTGTAGACCTTTGTAATGTATTTCAAACCTAGGATCAACTAGATTTCAAACAGTTCGTAACACTGCAATATTATTGTCGCATTGCTCCTTTGTTACCTTGCTGTGGACACCAAACATTATTTTGTTCAGGACAATGCAGTAATATTAAGGCGACAGTTTGGGTCAAAGACTGACTGTAGGGACTACAGACAAACACGCTGGAAATTGCTACTGGTTAAAAGGATCAATAAATATTGTACAAAATGGCTAAACTAATTTATTTAAAACTTCGAGTGGTTCACCTACACCCGTTTCAAGCACTGTGGTAGCTATAGATGGATATTACAGCCACACCTGGTTGTGTTTTGCTCCGCTGTAGCATCTACAAACCAGATTGATATGATTTACCCATTGAGGATATACTAACTATTGCTAATTGGAGATTAGTTAATACTTTTCACAAGGTTTATTGTCGTGAAATATTGATTCAGGCGTCACGAAGTTTTTAATTTTTTATTTTTACCCTGTAAAGTGATTGAAATCAAGTAGTAAACAATATTTATTTCCTAATAATAATGTTTACATGGTTTACAAGCTAAATTATTTGATTTTTCATCAATGAGTGGCCAATTATTTTCTTACATGACTTAAATTGTAAATAATGAGTACTTAATTAAATCTATTATTATAACTTTTTGTTTAAACCATAATCATATGATTAACTCTCTCGCTTTTATAGTTTAATTTATTTCTCACATTGGCGTTTTCACCAGGCGATAACAAACAGGTCTCAATATTATAAGCTTCTAATGACGGTCAAGTGTTTAATAGACGCGTTTTACCTGAAATAAAACGCATATTAAATACTTACCTCATTAGAAGCTTAGTTTTTTATTTCCGCCTGGTGCTTAAGCATTTTTCGACGCAATGATGAACAAATGGGCACGGGGGTGAAATCTCCTGGTTCCCCCACCGCGCCACCTGGTGACGCCACTGAGTGGGATGAGCGAGAGAGACAGCGATATACCGGAAGAAAGAGAAGGAAAATACGACGGGAAACGGATATGCCTATCTCAATATTATAAGCTTCTAATGAGGTAAGTATTTAATATGCGTTTTATTTCAGGTAAAACGCGTCTATTATCTATAGCTGCTGTAGATATAGCACAAGTGTTCGAATTCAGAACTAAGCAATCCAGCTCACTGGGAAATAATTTAAAAATTCTCCAGAAATCCATTCCTAAGATAAGGTTATCATTGATCTCAGGGACTATATAGACTTTTATAGTGTGCGTCTGATTTTTAAAAGATAGCGGCATATGTAAGTATGATGAAGTGTAAAGTTTTTGACCGCCAGCTGCAAAAAGCTGTAATGGATTGCAGTAATTTAATTCATGAGTTGAATTAAGCAAGAGTTTGTGGGAATTATTCCCTAAAATAGTAATGCTGGACCCAGTGTCCAAAAGACCAACAATATTTTTGCCCTCGGCATTGACCGTGACAAAAGGTCGAGATGTACTGGTTTTAGATTCCAGTGGAGAAACATAATGTTCAGTATTAGTTGACAGTTTAGCTGTCGAATCCTGACCTTTCTGCTGTATAGAGTTGCCATTTTTAGTGCAATTCGGACACTCAGGAGCACGAACACCCTTTTTGCCACATTTAAAACATATTATATCACGTGGCTTCCTACACTGGCTGAGGTTGTGTGTTAGTGCGACATCTAAGACAATAGACTCCTCGCGGCTCAATAGCCGAGACAAAAGATTTCCGAGGAAAACCTGCAGGTAAAGTAGAATTATTATTCCCCCGATAAGAAAATTCGGGAGCAAGAGTTTGAGCACTAGGACCTGGAGGTTCATGAAAATTAGTGAAATGGCATTGTACCCTCTTATAATGTTGGCAAGCCACTTTAAGTGCATTAATGGAAAAAATAGGTGAAGCCGCGGCCAAAACATTGGCATAGCACGGTCTTACATTATGCAATAAAATGTCTAATTTATCCCCTACTGACAAGGGCTTTGACAGACGTGAAAACATACCGTCTATTATTGCTAGGTAGACGGATATGGACTCGTCCCTACCTTGTGTACGGGAACGAATTTCAGCCAAGAATCTGTAGTCAAAATCTTGCAGACTGAACTCAGACTTTAATAATGTCACCAATTCAGACCAACCGGTGATGCTAGGTCTCACACACCTAAACCAATGCAGAGCATCTTCAACAAAAATTTCGAAACCAAATGACAATATCTTATCGTGAGAAATGCCTCTAGACACGATATATTCGTCAACCCTTTGTATAAAAGACAATACGCATGTTTTGCCGTTAAATTTTATTTTATTAAAATCAGCCGAGGCGTTACGTTCAATATTTAAATTTACTACCGATTTCTCTAAATCGATCAAGCCTTGGGACGATGTTGGCTGTTTAACAGTTTCAGGTTTAATGCCCGATTTACACGTATTAAGTAATTTAGTAGTTAACTAAATTTTAACTAAATTTTAAGTGATTAAGTGGCATGCAAACACACAATTTAGTAGATAAGTCACTTAAAATTAAGTTAAAATTTAGTTAACTACTAAATTACTTAATACGTGTAAATCGGGCATAAGCGACAATAAAATTTTATATTGGGAGTCAAAATTATTTTTAGCTTCTAACAAATCGTCATCGTCGTCCACCACGACCCTATTAAGGCGATGATAAATGTGGTTCAACAATACTTCCGTTCTACAAAACAAGTTTTTATCAAAGTTAGATTTTAGAGTTTTTAAATTTTTCAAAGATTTATTCAGAGCAAGTTCAATACCCTCAATATCCAAAACCGGATCCAAATGCGATACTAAAATTTCTTCGGAGGGAAGCTCCTTAGATAGCTTTATAATTTGCCTCCGTTATTCCATCACAGAATCCCCCGGAGTAACTCCCCGCAATGCAACTTCGTAATCCAGCTCGGCTTTTTGAAGCGATAAAAAATTTATACTGTATTCCGCCATGGTCCAATCGAGTATTCTAAACCTGGGTGAGTTGTCTAGAGCCGGTTCAATGTAACTTAGCGAAATAAAAGTAAAAGAAACAATAAAATTTAAGTGGGTGTCCGAAAAAAAAATTTACCGAGTAAAAATTTTAAAAAACCTGAGAGGTTTCAAAACAACGATGTTAAGAACGGTTTTAAAATGAATAGGGATGAATAAATTACTATAACTTACTGTGTGATCGGATTTAAGGAACACACAGTGCACAAATCACAAAATAAAAACTAAAATTCACCGACACCCACTTTCACTGTAAAAAAAATATCAGTTAATAATAGTTAAAGAACGACACAGAGTGAGCTTTCCTTAGCGAGCTGGGCGCCACTGAAGCGTGTTTTAGTGCTTCAGGATAGGAATGACAACAATGTATTGGTTACAAAGTTTTTATTCCCTTTTAGAAAAGAAATTACAAGAACTCAGGGGGTGGTTCATGGATCGCTCACTCTGTCCGCTTGCTAGGACTTAAAAGAAACTTAGCTTTAGGCTAATCTTCCTCGTAGACTGCAGCTACCCGGAACCTGGAGCCGGCAGGGTCAGTCTGCGCGCAGGGACGAAAGCGGAGTCGTGTACGCTAGGCAGCTTATCCACGCACGAGCTCTAGCAGGCGGGCAGGCAGCAGGCAGCAAGCAGCAGGCACAGCGCACAGGCCCAGTGGGTGTAGCCTAGTACAGGAACCCTGGAATACATCAAGAAAAGGCATGAACTTATGTTCACTAAGTCCCGGCCTTTGTGGCTGTTGTAGAACAGCTACAATTGAACCAGGCCCTCTTTACTAAGTAAAATTAGGATTGGAAAACCGTTAGACAATTATACAAGGAGACTACAACAAAAGCGGGTAGATACCAGCATTGTAGTTAATGTTGTCTGAAACGGTAAAAATGACAATAATTTAACTGGGTATGGTATTTCGTCCACGGGATCACAGGAACCTCGCGTCCTCCAATACCATTTACACATGTTAGACAGTAATTGTAACAAGACAGGAATACCCATTATTCCCTTTGAAGGTAACATGACTTTAAATGAATTATATTAATTTAGACTTTACGTTAAACACTAACAATCTATGCAATTACCAAACACTACAAAACACTAGTAATATCTGTAAAACTAACACACAGCAATTCAACAAAATAATTCAAGTTGGAAATATTATAGACAACTCACCGAGATTTCGGGTTATATTTTCGCGCAGAATTTTAACAGTTCGACGTTGTAAGTAATAGTAGGTAGGCAAGCGGGAAAAGAAAGCTTTCTCAGCGTGTCTCCTTTTTATATTAGAGTAAATCGCATAAAAAATCGATATGGCTGTTAATTTAAACACAGACGGACTTCCATACTGGCAGGGCCGTCGAGCAGAGACAAAAACAGAACGACCAGACCATAGAGAACGCAGATCAATAATGGCTCGCCTACACATTCGAGGATTATAAGCGATACATTACTTTCCTTTTTATTATGATTTTCCCTTTAATCAACCTTATTTGATTAAAGGAAAAATTACCTTTAGCACCTCCAGATCAAATTGTAAGAGAGCACCTTAATCCGGCTGGAACACGCTTTCAACGTCCCACACAAGTAGCTAACGACAGGATATTTAGAGTAAGTGAAACAAGCTCTGTTATTTGCGTCCTTGTCAGCTGTTAGATGTGTACAATTCGCTAAAATAATTTTATTTGCCCAGCAGTAGGACGTTTATAGTAAGATCATAGTGAGATCATTTGATTTGATATTATATTATTTAGGATTTAGTATTTGTGTTTAGACAGAAGTGTTACATATCCCCTCTTTTAGAGTAGGATTTTGCCTAGGAAAAATCCAATTATGCTAGAAAAACAATCCTCAAGATTAATACGGAAGACCAATTCATCTTCATACATCGTCGTATATACCCTCAATTCCATTCATTAGTCTCCACATTCTTCATAATGCAGTCATAAATTAACATATGACTACAACTTACATCCCATAGCAGCCTATCTTTAGTTAAACACCCAATATGACTGTAGTAGTAAGAGTGTTGAATAACTTTGAAGAACTAACAATCACCCAAGACATTAACAACTGTAACCAAGGATAAAAATAATCCCGAAAATTGACGGAAACCCTGCCACTCACAAGACAGTAAGAGTCAAGTTAAAAACATGAGACAATAAGATTCAATAGCAGTTATTGAACGGTTACAGTTGACAAGCGATCCCTATCTATAAAAAAAAAAAAATAATTTTATATTGTTTTTTTTTTGTATTCTTTTTATTTATTTATTTTTTTTATAGGTATTCTTTTTATATTCTTTATTCTTTTCTTTTTTTTTTCTTTTCTGGGAATTCAACTTGGGATAGAACCAACAACGACCTCATCATATGTAGACCCGAAAAGCGTGTGCAATTGCACACATTTCGCCGGACAACAAAACAATATTTGCCCGAAAACCTGAAAAAGTGGATTTCCCCTTATATTTTATTTTTTGTTTTTCTTCTTTATTTAGTAAGTATTTCTATTCTGTTAGAATAATGTATTTAAAACATAAAAATGTATTTAAGTAGTTATAAGATAACCATCGGCTGATGAGTACTTTAAGTTTTTAGACATTGCACCGGTTAAATTTAGTTATGATTTTTCAATATATTTGTTTAGCCTATGTTCACACTGCTGTGCATCTGTGTATAAGTTATAGTTTGTAAAGTAAAACTTTATTCAGTATAAACTTGTTTTATTTTCATGATAAGTTTTAATAAAAATGTTAAAGTGTAGCTTGTAGCTATAGATTTATTTTATTTAGTAAGGTTTTTCCAGCGAAAAACATTAAAAATAAGAACTTAGTAAGTACTTATATTTTTATTTTAAAATCCTTGATATGCCAAGAACCAAGATTTTTGCCATGCATGCTGACGAGTTCATACACAAAGGGTGACAATTTTGCTTTAATTTAACATTTAATATATTTAGATTTAGGAGTAAGTTGAGACGTATATGTCTTTGTCACTTTGGTAATAAGTTTTACGCCACACAATATCACCCACACTAAATTCACAATTTTTACGACGTAGATTGTATGGGACACAATTCCCAGCATTCGCCTTTATTAAGGATCTTTGTACCTGGTTGAACACTTTAGTCGTATTCTGTTTCTTAGTTTTAGGCAAGGTACCCATTATGTCATTAGTAGACTTTTGAATTGATCCAACACATTTCCTAGGACGACCCATTAAGCTTAGACTAGAGTGCTGAGCACGTTTATGTGAATTACATGAGTCACAATTATTAACAAATTTGGCTACGTCTTTTTGCATACCAGGCCAAAAATAATTTAGCGATGAGCTTCTTAATGTTTTAAAAATTCCCAAATGTTTAGAAGTAGGACTGGTATGATTTTTCTTTAGAATATCCGCCTTGAATTCGTTAGGAACAACTTCCTTCCATGTGAATTTCTGATTTTTAGGATTCATATTTTTGATGAAGCGATAAAGTTTACAGTTGGATATTCTATAATTTAAAAATGAAGTGCGAGACGACAGGCAACCATTATAAATATTTAGATACCATGGATCTGACACATTAGGTGCGGCTTGGTTATTATTAAACACTTGACCGTCATTAGAAGCTTATAATATTGAGATAGGCATATCCGTTTCCCGTCGTATTTTCCTTCTCTTTCTTCCGGTATATCGCTGTCTCTCTCGCTCATCCCACTCAGTGGCGTCACCAGGTGGCGCGGTGGGGGAACCAGGAGATTTCACCCCCGTGCCCATTTGTTCATCATTGGCGTGAAATTTCCCGTCGGCGTAACTTGTGCACTACATAGTGATCAAGTGACAAAGAAATAGAATTATTTTTATTTAAACTGCAACACAGTTCTTGTGAGTTTCTACAATACACGTGAGTACTTAGAATAGTTTCTTAACTTAACGGTGTTACCGTTCGCTGAATTTATAATTTAAACTTATCTGGTATATCAAACTTTTTATTTTACCCGCAAGGGATGTAGATACACCTTTTCTTTTAAGATAAGAAAGCATTCGATTAAAGATAGTATTTTTTAAAAGTGTTTTTTGTTTTTAATAGACGCGTTTTACCTGAAATAAAACGCATATTAAATACTTACCTCATTAGAAGCTTATAATATTGAGATAGGCATATCCGTTTCCCGTCGTATTTTCCTTCTCTTTCTGCCGGTATATCGCTGTCTCACTCGCTCATCCCACTCAGTGGCGTCACCAGGTGGCGCGGTGGGGGAACCAGGAGATTTCACCCCCGTGCCCATTTGTTCATCATTGCGTCGAAATATGCATTAAGCACCAGGCGGAAATAAAAACTAAGCTTCTAATGAGGTAAGTATTTAATATGCGTTTTATTTCAGGTAAAACGCGTCTATTAAACACTTGACCGTCATTAGAAGCTTATAATATTGAGACCTGTTTGTTATCGCCTGGTGAAAACGCCAATGTGAGAAATAAATTAAACTATAAGTGCGAGAGAGTTAATCATATGATTATGGTTTAAACAAAAAGTTCTAATAAATTAAGTACTCATTATTTACAATTTAAGTCATGTAAGAAAATAATTGGCCAGTCATTGATGAAAAATCAAATAATTTAGCTTGTAAACCATGTAAACATTATTATAAGGAAATAAATATTGTTTACTATTTGATTTCAATCACTTTACAGGGTAAAAATAAAAAATGAAAAACTTCGTGACGCCTGAATCAATATTTCATGACAATAAACCTTCTGAAAAGTATTAACTAATCCCCAATTAGCAATAGTTAGTATATTCTCAATGGGTAAATCATATCAATCTAGTTTGTAGATGCTACAGCGGAGCAAAACACAACCAGGTGTGGCTGTAATATCCATCTATAGCTACCACAGTGCTTGAAACAGGTGTAGGTGAACCACTCGAAGTTTTAAATAAATTAGTTTAGCCATTTTGTACAATATTTATTGATCCTTTTAACCAGTAGCAATTTCCAGCGTGTTTGTCTGTAGTCCCTACAGTCAATCTTTGACCCAAACTGTCGCCTTAATGTTACTGCATTGTCCTGAACAAAATAATGTTTGGTGTCCACAGCAAGGTAACAAAGGAGCAATGCGACAATAATATTGCAGTGTTACGAACTGTTTGAAATCTAGTTGACCCTACGTTTGAAATACATTCCAAAGGTCTACAGACTAATATTACTAAAACCTGGAAAAAGAAGGTTTTGTTGTTTTTAAATGTTTAATTGAGATTGATTTTAAAACATATTTAACTATTACCTCGTCACTAAGATTTCCATACAATTGTGCGCTGCATAAAGGAGACACGACAATTTATAGTAGTGTATAGTATTTTAAGAAAGATTTAAAATATTAAGTGTAAATCTGCCAAAAACTTGACTGACTGGACCCATTTGGTACGCGTTCCGCGTGTGGATGGCGCCGCTGCTGCTGCTTACGCCCTTTGTACTACTGGACCAAGCACAAGTGCTCATATGTTTTATAATAACCGGACGCTTGAGCAGGGAAATTTGCTTGTGGTTCCATAACGATATATCATTTAAGCACACCAAATTTCAACGTCATGTCTTGAACCTTGGAGGTTGGCAGGCCTGTGGTTATGTCTACCAGGCGTCTACGTTTCGAATTCCATACTGTGAATGAGGCAGCAAGGGGTACCACAATCATATAAATTGCTGTTGAGGTGTGCTAGCACCCGGGGGATGAGGGAAGGTGGTGCGAATTTCCAAGCCAGAGGGAAGCGTTCTACTTCAGGCTGAAAGCACTGTGAAACATCACTTCGTAATCATTGAGATAAATCTGCATAGTTTACCCACTACTCGAGCGTTCTTGGATACAAACAGGTCAATTACTGGCCAGGCCCACTTCGCGAATATCGTTTGTGTGAATTCTGGCAGTAGATGCCACTCTAGAGCTTGGCTATGTCGAGACAGTTGATCTGCATGGCTGTTTAATTTCCCTGGAATGTAATGAATTTTGACCACAATTTGGTTGGTGGTCATTTGTTGGTTGGCAATTTGGAGGATTAAAATAAAGGCTTCGTGTTCGATGCTTGTAATTCTAAGACTTAGAACAGCCCGCTTTTCTTTTTGATTGCAGTGCAGCTTTGTTGGGATGCACTCCACCTTCCCGATAGGGCAGAATTGTTGAGTTGTGACCCCCCAATCCTGAAGCAACGGTTGTCAAAAAGAATGTTGGTGGAGGTATATGTATTGGTGTTTCTGATAATTTTTAGCTACCAATACGTTTAACTACATCGTAAGGTAGAGTCTATTTTACCGCCCAATTTCTTCTCTTAGGTATCGTAAAATGCGACTAACGGACCATAGATTGCACATACATCCAAAAGTATAGAGCGGCGATAGGCTCATCACTTGTCACGTACATGTGCAATTATCATTTGGTGAAACGTAGACTATGGCAGAGGACTGCTTTTGCGGTCCTCATTGCCTGGTCTCTGGCTATCCCTTCGGGGATAAGAGTCGTGAGCATATGTAGGTATGTATGGACGCTTGTGATTCCTCCATGTATCCTAGTATGTCCTTGCGGAAGACATTGATTTTGGTAAGCGCCCTGCGAGGGCGGTCAAACAGACCTTTTGAAGTTTATGTAGACACCAAAATAAGTAAGTGTTTCTATTACAATGTTGGCATGTCTGGGACAGAACCATCTGGTCTTTATGTCTATAAGATAATAGTCTAAGAAAACATTGCCGTGCTCATCTCAAATGGAAGGCATATAATTCTTAGTAATTCGCCTTTGTAGAACAGACGAAGAAACCATTGTGAGATGTGGCTATAGTCAGATGGTAGTACCTAGGTCTGAGAAAAGTAATTTGTACATCCCGTCTCTTGGCCGTACACAGACCGGAATTCATATAATAATTTAACGACTTCAGGTTAAAAATTGGACGGAGTGACCTTTCTTGAGTGCTCTTTGGTACTAAGAACTGGGTTAAAACGAAGTTTGGAAAAAAAAAAAAACTTACTGTTTCTAGAAACCTGTTCTTTCATCTGTGTCAGCATTGCAGACATTTTGTTCGATAAAAGCGTGTAACAACTGTCGATTGTAACGTTTGGAACCTTGAGCGATGGCTTCAGATAAAACGGTATTCGATACCTTTGTGTTATGATACTTGGAGCACCTATTAAGTCCCAACGGTGTCGATAAAGTGCAAATTGACTGGCTCGAAATTTCGGAGCGTCATTGTCTATGTCTTTTGTTACCTCTGTTAGCAGAGAAGATGGACGTTTTTGTCCTGATTGAAAGAGCTGCCAAGCCTATGATCCTGGGGATCGAAAGTAAGAACAGCCTCCGTTGTTTATATTATAGCTACGATGTGGTTCGTGGCTGGCATAAGTATGTCCTTGCGGAGGACATTGTTTTTGTTAAGCGCCCTGCGAGGGCGGTTCATAGCCATGATGTGGTTCGTGGCTGGCATGAGTATGTCCTTGCGGAGGACATTGTTTTTGTCAAGCGCCCTGCGAGAGCGGTTCATAGCCACACTGTGGTTCGTGGCTGGCATATAAGCATGTCCTTACGGAGGACATTGATTTTGGTAAGCGCCCTGCGAGGGCGGTTCATAGCCACGATGTGGTTCGTGGCTGGCATAAGCATGTCCTTGCGGAATACATTGTTTTTGGTAAGCGCCCTGCGAGGGCGGTCCATAGCCACAATGTGGTTCGTGGCTGGCATAAGCATGTCCTTACGGAGGACATTGTTTTTGGTAAGCGCCCTGCGAGAGCGGTTCATAGCCACACTGTGGTTCGTGGCTGGCATAAGCCTGTCCTTGCGGAGGACATTTATTTATTTAATTTAATTAAAAACGGTTACATAACCATTTACAACAATTAACCGTATTATTCAAATTCAAATAAAATAAGGGATATTTAGCATTACATTAACATACATGCATCTTCTCGCAAAAACCGCAAACACTCAAGTAATATAACCATTGATTTTGGTAAGCGCCCTGCGAGGGCGGTTTATAGCTACGATATGGTTCGTGCTGGCATAAGCATGCCCTTGCGGAGGACATTTATTTATTTAATTTTATTAAAACGGTTAAAAACCAATTACAATAATTAAACATATTATTCAAAAACAAATTAAATTAAATAAGGTACATTTAGCGTTATATTAACATAATTATATGCATCTTCTCGCAAAACCGCGAACACACATGTAATAACCGTTGATTTTGGTAAGCGCTCTGCGAGGGCGGGCAGATTATAGCCACGATATGGTTCGTGGCTGCCATAAGTACGTCCTTGCGGAGGACATTAATTTTAGTAAGCGCCCTGCGAGGGCGGTTCACAGCATGCTGTGTGTGTGTCTGTCCCATGAACTAGAAGAACAACGCGATGGTATACTATAAGAAGTTTGCCCTTGCGAAAGGTAACCGTTTGTTGTGAGTACAGGTTTTGCTTGCGAGGCATTCCCAGTACCAGATTTAATAATTTAAATAAAAGTTATCTAACAGGACAATTTTTTTATTTTTTTTTAATGCAACTGTAATCTGTTCAGAATTAAACAAATGTGTGTTTGAATGTAGAATCTTATTCAAAGTAGCAAGCATTAGAGGGTATTTTACATTTTTATGAGTATTATCCTCTTTGCGTATATTTGTAGTTTCAGTCTACAATCTAATCACCACTGAAAATAAGACCTTTAAGAGAGGTTACAGATGTTTGCGACCAACTAGTAAACTGCGCAGACAATTATTAAAAATATCTTTTTAGTTTTAAAATACCAAAAGTTATTGGTGCACAAGATTTATCAGAATATTGGTGCCTAAGGCCTAGCTGGCTCTTTTAGTTTACTTTTAAAATCAAAAATCAAATCTAGATCACTACACGGAATATTTAAATTGTTAACTGTTTTAGTCAGTATTGATAACACCTGCGAGGTGCAACAATCGTTGTAAGATTTCCTCTGACGTCCGATAAAGCAGACACATTGTCGTGTAATGTAAGCACTAATTATCGGTTTCTTATCTAAAATAAAAAGAAAAAGTGCCTGGAGGGTAGATACCACATATTAAACACAAAAAACACTTTTAAAAAATACTATCTTTAATCGAATGCTTTCTTATCTTAAAAGAAAAGGTGTATCTACATCCCTTGCGGGTAAAATAAAAAGTTTGATATACCAGATAAGTTTAAATTATAAATTCAGCGAACGGTAACACCGTTAAGTTAAGAAACTATTCTAAGTACTCACGTGTATTGTAGAAACTCACGAGAACTGTGTTGCAGTTTAAATAAAAACAATTCTATTTCTTTGTCACTTGATCACTATGTAGTGCACAAGTTACGCCGACGGGAAATTTCACGCCAATGATGAACAAATGGGCACGGGGGTGAAATCTCCTGGTTCCCCCACCGCGCCACCTGGTGACGCCACTGAGTGGGATGAGCGAGTGAGACAGCGATATACCGGCAGAAAGAGAAGGAAAATACGACGGGAAACGGATATGCCTATCTCAATATTATAAGCTTCTAATGACGGTCAAGTGTTTAATATGTGGTATCTACCCTCCAGGCACTTTTTCTTTTTATTTTAGATAAGAAACCGATAAATAGTGCTTACATTGGATAATGAGAAAAACGAATTGTAACTAAGCGGCTATAGCTGGTCCTTCTAACAATCCCGATCGTATCGGCGAAGCTTGAGTTCGAGTTAGTCGTCATCGTTCAAAGAAGCATGGTCATCGTACCCGCCTTTCATGACGATAACGACAATGTGTCTGCTTTATCGGACGTTAGAGGAAATCTTACAACGATTGTTGCACCTCGCAGGTGTTATCAATACTGACTAAAACAGTTAACAATTTAAATATTCCGTGTAGTGATCTAGATTTGATTTTTGATTTTAAAAGTAAACTAAAAGAGCCAGCTAGGCCTTAAGCACCAATTTTCTGATAAATATTGTGCACCAATAACTTTTGGTATTTTAAAACTAAAAAGATATTTTTAATAATTGTCTGCGCAGTTTACTAGTTGGTCGCAAACATCTGATGCCTCTCTTAAAGGTCTTATTTTCAGTGGTGATTAGATTGTAGACTGAAACTACAGATATACGAAAAGAGGATAATACTCATAAAAATGTAAAATACCCTCTAATGCTTGCTACTTTGAATAAGATTCTACTTTCTTATAGTATACCATCGCGTTGTTCTTCTGGTTCATGGGACAGACACACGCACAGCATGCTGTGAACCGCCCTCGCAGGGCGCTTACCAAAATCAATGTCCTCCGCAAGGACATACTTATGGCAGCTACGAACCATATCGTGGCTATAATCTGCCCGCCCTCGCAGGGCGCTTACCATTTTGGTTATTACATGAGTGTTCGCGGTTTTGCGAGAAGATGCATATAATTATGTTAATATAACGCTAAATGTACCTTATTTAATTTAATTTGATTTTGAAAAAATGTTTAATTATTGTAATTGGTATTTAACCGTTTTAATAAAATTAAATAAATAAATGTCCTCCGCAAGGGCATGCTTATGCCAGCACGAACCATATCGTAGCTATAATCCGCCCTCGCAGGGCGCTTACCAAAATCAATGGTTATATTACTTGAGTGTTTGCGGTTTTTGCGAGAAATGCATGTATGTTAATGTAATGCTAAATGTCCCTTATTTTATTTGAATTTGAATAATACGGTTAATTGTTGTAAATGGTTATGTAACCGTTTTTTTAATTAAATTAAATTAATAAATGTCCTCCGCAAGGACAGGCTTATGCCAGCCACGAACCACAGTGTGGCTATGAACCGCTCTCGCAGGGCGCTTACCAAAAACAATGTCCTCCGTAAGGACATGCTTATGCCAGCCACGAACCACATTGTGGCTATGGACCGCCCTCGCAGGGCGCTTACCAAAAACAATGTATTCCGCAAGGACATGCTTATGCCAGCCACGAACCACATCGTGGCTATGAACCGCCCTCGCAGGGCGCTTACCAAAATCAATGTCCTCCGTAAGGACATGCTTATGCCAGCCACGAACCACATCATGGCTATGAACTGCCCTCGCAGGGCGCTTAACAAAAACAATGTCCTCCGCAAGGACATACTCATGCCAGCCACGAGCCACATCATGGCTATGAACCGCCCTCGCAGGGCGCTTAACAAAAACAATGTCCTCCGCAAGGACATACTTATGCCAGCCACGAACCAAATCGTAGCTATAATATAAACAACGGAGGCTGTTCTTACTTTCGATCCCCAGGATCATAGGCTTGGCAGCTCTTTCAATCAGGACAAAAACGTCCATCTTCTCTGCTAACAGAGGTAACAAAAGACATAGACAATGACGCTCCGAAATTTTGAGCCAGTCAATTTACACTTTATCGACACCGTTGGGACTAAATAGGTGCTCCAAGTATCATAACACAAAGGTATCGAATACCGTTTTATCTGAAGCCATCGCTCAAGGTTCCAAACGTTACAATCGACAGTTGTTACACGCTTGTATCGGACAAAATGTCTGCAATGCTGACACAGATGAAAGAACAGTTTTCTAGAAACAGTAATTTTTTTTTTTTCCAAACTTCGTTTTAACCCAGTTCTTAGTACCAAAGAGCACTCAAGAAAGGTCACTCCGTTCAATTTTTAACCTGAAGTCGTTAAATTATTATATGAATTCCGGACTGTGTACGGCCAAGAGACGGGATGTACAAATTACTTTTCTCAGACCTAGGTATCTGACTATAGCCAAATCTCACAATGGTTTCGTCTGTTCTACAAAGGCGAATTACTAAGAATTATATGCCTTCCATTAGAGATGAGCACGGCAATGTTTTCTTAGACTATTATCTTATAGACATAAAGACCAGATGGTTCTGTCTAGACATGCCAACATTGTAATAGAAATACTTACTTATTTTGGTGTCTACATAAACTTCAAAAGGTCGGTTTGACCGCCCTCGCAGGGCGCTTACCAAAATCAATGTCTTCCGCAAGGACATACTAGGATACATGGAGGAATCACAAGCGTCCATACATACCTACATATGCTCACGACTGTTATCCCCGAAGGGATAGCCAGAGACCAGGCAATGAGGACCGCAAAAGCAGTCCTCTGCCATAGTCTACGTTTCACCAAATGATAACTGCACATGTACGTGACAAGTGATGAGCCTATCGCCGCTCTATACTGTTGGATGTATGTGCAATCTATGGTCCGTTAGTCGCATTTTACGATACCTAAGAGAAGAAATTGGGCGGTAAAATAGACTCTACCTTACGATGTAGTTAAATGTATTGGTAGCTAAAATTTATCAGAAACACCAATACATATACCTCCACCAACATTTTTTTTTGACAACCGTTGCTTCAGGATTGGGGGGTCACAACTCAACAATTCTGCCCTATCGGGAAGGTGGAGTGCATCCCAACAAAGCTGCACTGCAATCAAAAAGAAAAGCGGGCTGTTCTAAGTCTTAGAATTACAAGCATCGAACACGAAGCCTGCGACAATTTTATTTTAATCCTCCAAACTGCCAACCAACAAATGACCACCAACCAAATTGTGGTCAAAATTCATTACATTCCAGGGAAATTAAACAGCCATGCAGATCAACTGTCTCGACATAGCCAAGCTCTAGAGTGGCATCTACTGTCAGAATTCACACAAACGATATTCGCGAAGTGGGCCTGGCCAGTAATTGACCTGTTTGTATCCAAGAACGCTCGAGTAGTGGGTAAACTATGCAGATTTATCTCAATGATTACGAAGCGATGTTTCACAATGCTTTCAGCCTGAAGTAGAACGCTTCCCTCTGGCTTGGAAATTCGCACCACCTTCCCTCATCCCCCGGGTGCTAGCACACCTCAACAGCAATTTATCTGATTGTGGTACCCCTTGCTGCCTCATGCACAGTATGGAATTCGAAACGTAGACGCCTGGTAGACATAACCACAGGCCTGCCAACCCCCAAGGTTCAAGACATGACGTTGAAATTTGGTGTGCCTAAATGATATATCGTTATGGAACCACAAGCAAATTTCCCTGCTTAAGCGTCCGGTTATTATAAAAACATATGAGCACTTGTGCTTGGTCCAGTAGTACAGGAAGGGCGTAAGCAGCAGCAGCGGCGCCATCCACACGCGGAACGCGTACCAAATGGGTCCAGTCAGTCCAGTTTTTGGCAGATTTACACTTAATATTTTAAATCTTTCTTACAATACTATACACTACCATAAATTGTCGTGTCTACTTTACGCAGCGCACAATTGTATGGGAATCTTAGTGACGAGGTAATAGTTAAATATGTTTTAAAATCAATCTCAATTAAACATTTAAAAACAACAAAACCTCCTTTTTCCAGGTTTTAGTAATATTAGTCTGTAGACCTTTGTAATGTATTTCAAACCTAGGATCAACTAGATTTCAAACAGTTCGTAACACTGCAATATTATTGTCGCATTGCTCCTTTGTTACCTTGCTGTGGACACCAAACATTATTTTGTTCAGGACAATGCAGTAATATTAAGGCGACAGTTTGGGTCAAAGACTGACTGTAGGGACTACAGACAAACACGCTGGAAATTGCTACTGGTTAAAAGGATCAATAAATATTGTACAAAATGGCTAAACTAATTTATTTAAAACTTCGAGTGGTTCACCTACACCCGTTTCAAGCACTGTGGTAGCTATAGATGGATATTACAGCCACACCTGGTTGTGTTTTGCTCCGCTGTAGCATCTACAAACCAGATTGATATGATTTACCCATTGAGGATATACTAACTATTGCTAATTGGAGATTAGTTAATACTTTTCACAAGGTTTATTGTCGTGAAATATTGATTCAGGCGTCACGAAGTTTTTAATTTTTTATTTTTACCCTGTAAAGTGATTGAAATCAAGTAGTAAACAATATTTATTTCCTAATAATAATGTTTACATGGTTTACAAGCTAAATTATTTGATTTTTCATCAATGAGTGGCCAATTATTTTCTTACATGACTTAAATTGTAAATAATGAGTACTTAATTAAATCTATTATTATAACTTTTTGTTTAAACCATAATCATATGATTAACTCTCTCGCTTTTATAGTTTAATTTATTTCTCACATTGGCGTTTTCACCAGGCGATAACAAACAGGTCTCAATATTATAAGCTTCTAATGACGGTCAAGTGTTTAATAGACGCGTTTTACCTGAAATAAAACGCATATTAAATACTTACCTCATTAGAAGCTTAGTTTTTTATTTCCGCCTGGTGCTTAAGCATTTTTCGACGCAATGATGAACAAATGGGCACGGGGGTGAAATCTCCTGGTTCCCCCACCGCGCCACCTGGTGACGCCACTGAGTGGGATGAGCGAGAGAGACAGCGATATACCGGAAGAAAGAGAAGGAAAATACGACGGGAAACGGATATGCCTATCTCAATATTATAAGCTTCTAATGAGGTAAGTATTTAATATGCGTTTTATTTCAGGTAAAACGCGTCTATTATCTATAGCTGCTGTAGATATAGCACAAGTGTTCGAATTCAGAACTAAGCAATCCAGCTCACTGGGAAATAATTTAAAAATTCTCCAGAAATCCATTCCTAAGATAAGGTTATCATTGATCTCAGGGACTATATAGACTTTTATAGTGTGCGTCTGATTTTTAAAAGATAGCGGCATATGTAAGTATGATGAAGTGTAAAGTTTTTGACCGCCAGCTGCAAAAAGCTGTAATGGATTGCAGTAATTTAATTCATGAGTTGAATTAAGCAAGAGTTTGTGGGAATTATTCCCTAAAATAGTAATGCTGGACCCAGTGTCCAAAAGACCAACAATATTTTTGCCCTCGGCATTGACCGTGACAAAAGGTCGAGATGTACTGGTTTTAGATTCCAGTGGAGAAACATAATGTTCAGTATTAGTTGACAGTTTAGCTGTCGAATCCTGACCTTTCTGCTGTATAGAGTTGCCATTTTTAGTGCAATTCGGACACTCAGGAGCACGAACACCCTTTTTGCCACATTTAAAACATATTATATCACGTGGCTTCCTACACTGGCTGAGGTTGTGTGTTAGTGCGACATCTAAGACAATAGACTCCTCGCGGCTCAATAGCCGAGACAAAAGATTTCCGAGGAAAACCTGCAGGTAAAGTAGAATTATTATTCCCCCGATAAGAAAATTCGGGAGCAAGAGTTTGAGCACTAGGACCTGGAGGTTCATGAAAATTAGTGAAATGGCATTGTACCCTCTTATAATGTTGGCAAGCCACTTTAAGTGCATTAATGGAAAAAATAGGTGAAGCCGCGGCCAAAACATTGGCATAGCACGGTCTTACATTATGCAATAAAATGTCTAATTTATCCCCTACTGACAAGGGCTTTGACAGACGTGAAAACATACCGTCTATTATTGCTAGGTAGACGGATATGGACTCGTCCCTACCTTGTGTACGGGAACGAATTTCAGCCAAGAATCTGTAGTCAAAATCTTGCAGACTGAACTCAGACTTTAATAATGTCACCAATTCAGACCAACCGGTGATGCTAGGTCTCACACACCTAAACCAATGCAGAGCATCTTCAACAAAAATTTCGAAACCAAATGACAATATCTTATCGTGAGAAATGCCTCTAGACACGATATATTCGTCAACCCTTTGTATAAAAGACAATACGCATGTTTTGCCGTTAAATTTTATTTTATTAAAATCAGCCGAGGCGTTACGTTCAATATTTAAATTTACTACCGATTTCTCTAAATCGATCAAGCCTTGGGACGATGTTGGCTGTTTAACAGTTTCAGGTTTAATGCCCGATTTACACGTATTAAGTAATTTAGTAGTTAACTAAATTTTAACTAAATTTTAAGTGATTAAGTGGCATGCAAACACACAATTTAGTAGATAAGTCACTTAAAATTAAGTTAAAATTTAGTTAACTACTAAATTACTTAATACGTGTAAATCGGGCATAAGCGACAATAAAATTTTATATTGGGAGTCAAAATTATTTTTAGCTTCTAACAAATCGTCATCGTCGTCCACCACGACCCTATTAAGGCGATGATAAATGTGGTTCAACAATACTTCCGTTCTACAAAACAAGTTTTTATCAAAGTTAGATTTTAGAGTTTTTAAATTTTTCAAAGATTTATTCAGAGCAAGTTCAATACCCTCAATATCCAAAACCGGATCCAAATGCGATACTAAAATTTCTTCGGAGGGAAGCTCCTTAGATAGCTTTATAATTTGCCTCCGTTATTCCATCACAGAATCCCCCGGAGTAACTCCCCGCAATGCAACTTCGTAATCCAGCTCGGCTTTTTGAAGCGATAAAAAATTTATACTGTATTCCGCCATGGTCCAATCGAGTATTCTAAACCTGGGTGAGTTGTCTAGAGCCGGTTCAATGTAACTTAGCGAA
Organism: Scoparia ambigualis; assembly: GCA_963921215.1. Classification (NCBI taxonomy): domain Eukaryota; kingdom Metazoa; phylum Arthropoda; class Insecta; order Lepidoptera; family Crambidae; genus Scoparia; species Scoparia ambigualis. The sequence continues at coordinate 30,288,307 of OY992516.1, forward strand.
ATAAAAGTAAAAGAAACAATAAAATTTAAGTGGGTGTCCGAAAAAAAAATTTACCGAGTAAAAATTTTAAAAAACCTGAGAGGTTTCAAAACAACGATGTTAAGAACGGTTTTAAAATGAATAGGGATGAATAAATTACTATAACTTACTGTGTGATCGGATTTAAGGAACACACAGTGCACAAATCACAAAATAAAAACTAAAATTCACCGACACCCACTTTCACTGTAAAAAAAATATCAGTTAATAATAGTTAAAGAACGACACAGAGTGAGCTTTCCTTAGCGAGCTGGGCGCCACTGAAGCGTGTTTTAGTGCTTCAGGATAGGAATGACAACAATGTATTGGTTACAAAGTTTTTATTCCCTTTTAGAAAAGAAATTACAAGAACTCAGGGGGTGGTTCATGGATCGCTCACTCTGTCCGCTTGCTAGGACTTAAAAGAAACTTAGCTTTAGGCTAATCTTCCTCGTAGACTGCAGCTACCCGGAACCTGGAGCCGGCAGGGTCAGTCTGCGCGCAGGGACGAAAGCGGAGTCGTGTACGCTAGGCAGCTTATCCACGCACGAGCTCTAGCAGGCGGGCAGGCAGCAGGCAGCAAGCAGCAGGCACAGCGCACAGGCCCAGTGGGTGTAGCCTAGTACAGGAACCCTGGAATACATCAAGAAAAGGCATGAACTTATGTTCACTAAGTCCCGGCCTTTGTGGCTGTTGTAGAACAGCTACAATTGAACCAGGCCCTCTTTACTAAGTAAAATTAGGATTGGAAAACCGTTAGACAATTATACAAGGAGACTACAACAAAAGCGGGTAGATACCAGCATTGTAGTTAATGTTGTCTGAAACGGTAAAAATGACAATAATTTAACTGGGTATGGTATTTCGTCCACGGGATCACAGGAACCTCGCGTCCTCCAATACCATTTACACATGTTAGACAGTAATTGTAACAAGACAGGAATACCCATTATTCCCTTTGAAGGTAACATGACTTTAAATGAATTATATTAATTTAGACTTTACGTTAAACACTAACAATCTATGCAATTACCAAACACTACAAAACACTAGTAATATCTGTAAAACTAACACACAGCAATTCAACAAAATAATTCAAGTTGGAAATATTATAGACAACTCACCGAGATTTCGGGTTATATTTTCGCGCAGAATTTTAACAGTTCGACGTTGTAAGTAATAGTAGGTAGGCAAGCGGGAAAAGAAAGCTTTCTCAGCGTGTCTCCTTTTTATATTAGAGTAAATCGCATAAAAAATCGATATGGCTGTTAATTTAAACACAGACGGACTTCCATACTGGCAGGGCCGTCGAGCAGAGACAAAAACAGAACGACCAGACCATAGAGAACGCAGATCAATAATGGCTCGCCTACACATTCGAGGATTATAAGCGATACATTACTTTCCTTTTTATTATGATTTTCCCTTTAATCAACCTTATTTGATTAAAGGAAAAATTACCTTTAGCACCTCCAGATCAAATTGTAAGAGAGCACCTTAATCCGGCTGGAACACGCTTTCAACGTCCCACACAAGTAGCTAACGACAGGATATTTAGAGTAAGTGAAACAAGCTCTGTTATTTGCGTCCTTGTCAGCTGTTAGATGTGTACAATTCGCTAAAATAATTTTATTTGCCCAGCAGTAGGACGTTTATAGTAAGATCATAGTGAGATCATTTGATTTGATATTATATTATTTAGGATTTAGTATTTGTGTTTAGACAGAAGTGTTACATATCCCCTCTTTTAGAGTAGGATTTTGCCTAGGAAAAATCCAATTATGCTAGAAAAACAATCCTCAAGATTAATACGGAAGACCAATTCATCTTCATACATCGTCGTATATACCCTCAATTCCATTCATTAGTCTCCACATTCTTCATAATGCAGTCATAAATTAACATATGACTACAACTTACATCCCATAGCAGCCTATCTTTAGTTAAACACCCAATATGACTGTAGTAGTAAGAGTGTTGAATAACTTTGAAGAACTAACAATCACCCAAGACATTAACAACTGTAACCAAGGATAAAAATAATCCCGAAAATTGACGGAAACCCTGCCACTCACAAGACAGTAAGAGTCAAGTTAAAAACATGAGACAATAAGATTCAATAGCAGTTATTGAACGGTTACAGTTGACAAGCGATCCCTATCTATAAAAAAAAAATAATAATTTTATATTGTTTTTTTTTTGTATTCTTTTTATTTATTTATTTTTTTTATAGGTATTCTTTTTATATTCTTTATTCTTTTCTTTTTTTTTTCTTTTCTGGGAATTCAACTTGGGATAGAACCAACAACGACCTCATCATATGTAGACCCGAAAAGCGTGTGCAATTGCACACATTTCGCCGGACAACAAAACAATATTTGCCCGAAAACCTGAAAAAGTGGATTTCCCCTTATATTTTATTTTTTGTTTTTCTTCTTTATTTAGTAAGTATTTCTATTCTGTTAGAATAATGTATTTAAAACATAAAAATGTATTTAAGTAGTTATAAGATAACCATCGGCTGATGAGTACTTTAAGTTTTTAGACATTGCACCGGTTAAATTTAGTTATGATTTTTCAATATATTTGTTTAGCCTATGTTCACACTGCTGTGCATCTGTGTATAAGTTATAGTTTGTAAAGTAAAACTTTATTCAGTATAAACTTGTTTTATTTTCATGATAAGTTTTAATAAAAATGTTAAAGTGTAGCTTGTAGCTATAGATTTATTTTATTTAGTAAGGTTTTTCCAGCGAAAAACATTAAAAATAAGAACTTAGTAAGTACTTATATTTTTATTTTAAAATCCTTGATATGCCAAGAACCAAGATTTTTGCCATGCATGCTGACGAGTTCATACACAAAGGGTGACAATTTTGCTTTAATTTAACATTTAATATATTTAGATTTAGGAGTAAGTTGAGACGTATATGTCTTTGTCACTTTGGTAATAAGTTTTACGCCACACAATATCACCCACACTAAATTCACAATTTTTACGACGTAGATTGTATGGGACACAATTCCCAGCATTCGCCTTTATTAAGGATCTTTGTACCTGGTTGAACACTTTAGTCGTATTCTGTTTCTTAGTTTTAGGCAAGGTACCCATTATGTCATTAGTAGACTTTTGAATTGATCCAACACATTTCCTAGGACGACCCATTAAGCTTAGACTAGAGTGCTGAGCACGTTTATGTGAATTACATGAGTCACAATTATTAACAAATTTGGCTACGTCTTTTTGCATACCAGGCCAAAAATAATTTAGCGATGAGCTTCTTAATGTTTTAAAAATTCCCAAATGTTTAGAAGTAGGACTGGTATGATTTTTCTTTAGAATATCCGCCTTGAATTCGTTAGGAACAACTTCCTTCCATGTGAATTTCTGATTTTTAGGATTCATATTTTTGATGAAGCGATAAAGTTTACAGTTGGATATTCTATAATTTAAAAATGAAGTGCGAGACGACAGGCAACCATTATAAATATTTAGATACCATGGATCTGACACATTAGGTGCGGCTTGGTTATTATTAAACACTTGACCGTCATTAGAAGCTTATAATATTGAGATAGGCATATCCGTTTCCCGTCGTATTTTCCTTCTCTTTCTTCCGGTATATCGCTGTCTCTCTCGCTCATCCCACTCAGTGGCGTCACCAGGTGGCGCGGTGGGGGAACCAGGAGATTTCACCCCCGTGCCCATTTGTTCATCATTGGCGTGAAATTTCCCGTCGGCGTAACTTGTGCACTACATAGTGATCAAGTGACAAAGAAATAGAATTATTTTTATTTAAACTGCAACACAGTTCTTGTGAGTTTCTACAATACACGTGAGTACTTAGAATAGTTTCTTAACTTAACGGTGTTACCGTTCGCTGAATTTATAATTTAAACTTATCTGGTATATCAAACTTTTTATTTTACCCGCAAGGGATGTAGATACACCTTTTCTTTTAAGATAAGAAAGCATTCGATTAAAGATAGTATTTTTTAAAAGTGTTTTTTGTTTTTAATATGTGGTATCTACCCTCCAGGCACTTTTTCTTTTTATTTTAGATAAGAAACCGATAAATAGTGCTTACATTGGATAATGAGAAAAACGAATTGTAACTAAGCGGCTATAGCTGGTCCTTCTAACAATCCCGATCGTATCGGCGAAGCTTGAGTTCGAGTTAGTCGTCATCGTTCAAAGAAGCATGGTCATCGTACCCGCCTTTCATGACGATAACGACAATGTGTCTGCTTTATCGGACGTTAGAGGAAATCTTACAACGATTGTTGCACCTCGCAGGTGTTATCAATACTGACTAAAACAGTTAACAATTTAAATATTCCGTGTAGTGATCTAGATTTGATTTTTGATTTTAAAAGTAAACTAAAAGAGCCAGCTAGGCCTTAAGCACCAATTTTCTGATAAATATTGTGCACCAATAACTTTTGGTATTTTAAAACTAAAAAGATATTTTTAATAATTGTCTGCGCAGTTTACTAGTTGGTCGCAAACATCTGATGCCTCTCTTAAAGGTCTTATTTTCAGTGGTGATTAGATTGTAGACTGAAACTACAGATATACGAAAAGAGGATAATACTCATAAAAATGTAAAATACCCTCTAATGCTTGCTACTTTGAATAAGATTCTACTTTCTTATAGTATACCATCGCGTTGTTCTTCTGGTTCATGGGACAGACACACGCACAGCATGCTGTGAACCGCCCTCGCAGGGCGCTTACCAAAATCAATGTCCTCCGCAAGGACATACTTATGGCAGCTACGAACCATATCGTGGCTATAATCTGCCCGCCCTCGCAGGGCGCTTACCATTTTGGTTATTACATGAGTGTTCGCGGTTTTGCGAGAAGATGCATATAATTATGTTAATATAACGCTAAATGTACCTTATTTAATTTAATTTGATTTTGAAAAAATGTTTAATTATTGTAATTGGTATTTAACCGTTTTAATAAAATTAAATAAATAAATGTCCTCCGCAAGGGCATGCTTATGCCAGCACGAACCATATCGTAGCTATAATCCGCCCTCGCAGGGCGCTTACCAAAATCAATGGTTATATTACTTGAGTGTTTGCGGTTTTTGCGAGAAATGCATGTATGTTAATGTAATGCTAAATGTCCCTTATTTTATTTGAATTTGAATAATACGGTTAATTGTTGTAAATGGTTATGTAACCGTTTTTTTAATTAAATTAAATTAATAAATGTCCTCCGCAAGGACAGGCTTATGCCAGCCACGAACCACAGTGTGGCTATGAACCGCTCTCGCAGGGCGCTTACCAAAAACAATGTCCTCCGTAAGGACATGCTTATGCCAGCCACGAACCACATTGTGGCTATGGACCGCCCTCGCAGGGCGCTTACCAAAAACAATGTATTCCGCAAGGACATGCTTATGCCAGCCACGAACCACATCGTGGCTATGAACCGCCCTCGCAGGGCGCTTACCAAAATCAATGTCCTCCGTAAGGACATGCTTATGCCAGCCACGAACCACATCATGGCTATGAACTGCCCTCGCAGGGCGCTTAACAAAAACAATGTCCTCCGCAAGGACATACTCATGCCAGCCACGAGCCACATCATGGCTATGAACCGCCCTCGCAGGGCGCTTAACAAAAACAATGTCCTCCGCAAGGACATACTTATGCCAGCCACGAACCAAATCGTAGCTATAATATAAACAACGGAGGCTGTTCTTACTTTCGATCCCCAGGATCATAGGCTTGGCAGCTCTTTCAATCAGGACAAAAACGTCCATCTTCTCTGCTAACAGAGGTAACAAAAGACATAGACAATGACGCTCCGAAATTTTGAGCCAGTCAATTTACACTTTATCGACACCGTTGGGACTAAATAGGTGCTCCAAGTATCATAACACAAAGGTATCGAATACCGTTTTATCTGAAGCCATCGCTCAAGGTTCCAAACGTTACAATCGACAGTTGTTACACGCTTGTATCGGACAAAATGTCTGCAATGCTGACACAGATGAAAGAACAGTTTTCTAGAAACAGTAATTTTTTTTTTTTTCCAAACTTCGTTTTAACCCAGTTCTTAGTACCAAAGAGCACTCAAGAAAGGTCACTCCGTTCAATTTTTAACCTGAAGTCGTTAAATTATTATATGAATTCCGGACTGTGTACGGCCAAGAGACGGGATGTACAAATTACTTTTCTCAGACCTAGGTATCTGACTATAGCCAAATCTCACAATGGTTTCGTCTGTTCTACAAAGGCGAATTACTAAGAATTATATGCCTTCCATTAGAGATGAGCACGGCAATGTTTTCTTAGACTATTATCTTATAGACATAAAGACCAGATGGTTCTGTCTAGACATGCCAACATTGTAATAGAAATACTTACTTATTTTGGTGTCTACATAAACTTCAAAAGGTCGGTTTGACCGCCCTCGCAGGGCGCTTACCAAAATCAATGTCTTCCGCAAGGACATACTAGGATACATGGAGGAATCACAAGCGTCCATACATACCTACATATGCTCACGACTGTTATCCCCGAAGGGATAGCCAGAGACCAGGCAATGAGGACCGCAAAAGCAGTCCTCTGCCATAGTCTACGTTTCACCAAATGATAACTGCACATGTACGTGACAAGTGATGAGCCTATCGCCGCTCTATACTGTTGGATGTATGTGCAATCTATGGTCCGTTAGTCGCATTTTACGATACCTAAGAGAAGAAATTGGGCGGTAAAATAGACTCTACCTTACGATGTAGTTAAATGTATTGGTAGCTAAAATTTATCAGAAACACCAATACATATACCTCCACCAACATTTTTTTTTGACAACCGTTGCTTCAGGATTGGGGGGTCACAACTCAACAATTCTGCCCTATCGGGAAGGTGGAGTGCATCCCAACAAAGCTGCACTGCAATCAAAAAGAAAAGCGGGCTGTTCTAAGTCTTAGAATTACAAGCATCGAACACGAAGCCTGCGACAATTTTATTTTAATCCTCCAAACTGCCAACCAACAAATGACCACCAACCAAATTGTGGTCAAAATTCATTACATTCCAGGGAAATTAAACAGCCATGCAGATCAACTGTCTCGACATAGCCAAGCTCTAGAGTGGCATCTACTGTCAGAATTCACACAAACGATATTCGCGAAGTGGGCCTGGCCAGTAATTGACCTGTTTGTATCCAAGAACGCTCGAGTAGTGGGTAAACTATGCAGATTTATCTCAATGATTACGAAGCGATGTTTCACAATGCTTTCAGCCTGAAGTAGAACGCTTCCCTCTGGCTTGGAAATTCGCACCACCTTCCCTCATCCCCCGGGTGCTAGCACACCTCAACAGCAATTTATCTGATTGTGGTACCCCTTGCTGCCTCATGCACAGTATGGAATTCGAAACGTAGACGCCTGGTAGACATAACCACAGGCCTGCCAACCCCCAAGGTTCAAGACATGACGTTGAAATTTGGTGTGCCTAAATGATATATCGTTATGGAACCACAAGCAAATTTCCCTGCTTAAGCGTCCGGTTATTATAAAAACATATGAGCACTTGTGCTTGGTCCAGTAGTACAGGAAGGGCGTAAGCAGCAGCAGCGGCGCCATCCACACGCGGAACGCGTACCAAATGGGTCCAGTCAGTCCAGTTTTTGGCAGATTTACACTTAATATTTTAAATCTTTCTTACAATACTATACACTACCATAAATTGTCGTGTCTACTTTATGCAGCGCACAATTGTATGGGAATCTTAGTGACGAGGTAATAGTTAAATATGTTTTAAAATCAATCTCAATTAAACATTTAAAAACAACAAAACCTCCTTTTTCCAGGTTTTAGTAATATTAGTCTGTAGACCTTTGTAATGTATTTCAAACCTAGGATCAACTAGATTTCAAACAGTTCGTAACACTGCAATATTATTGTCGCATTGCTCCTTTGTTACCTTGCTGTGGACACCAAACATTATTTTGTTCAGGACAATGCAGTAATATTAAGGCGACAGTTTGGGTCAAAGACTGACTGTAGGGACTACAGACAAACACGCTGGAAATTGCTACTGGTTAAAAGGATCAATAAATATTGTACAAAATGGCTAAACTAATTTATTTAAAACTTCGAGTGGTTCACCTACACCCGTTTCAAGCACTGTGGTAGCTATAGATGGATATTACAGCCACACCTGGTTGTGTTTTGCTCCGCTGTAGCATCTACAAACCAGATTGATATGATTTACCCATTGAGGATATACTAACTATTGCTAATTGGAGATTAGTTAATACTTTTCACAAGGTTTATTGTCGTGAAATATTGATTCAGGCGTCACGAAGTTTTTAATTTTTTATTTTTACCCTGTAAAGTGATTGAAATCAAGTAGTAAACAATATTTATTTCCTAATAATAATGTTTACATGGTTTACAAGCTAAATTATTTGATTTTTCATCAATGAGTGGCCAATTATTTTCTTACATGACTTAAATTGTAAATAATGAGTACTTAATTAAATCTATTATTATAACTTTTTGTTTAAACCATAATCATATGATTAACTCTCTCGCTTTTATAGTTTAATTTATTTCTCACATTGGCGTTTTCACCAGGCGATAACAAACAGGTCTCAATATTATAAGCTTCTAATGACGGTCAAGTGTTTAATAGACGCGTTTTACCTGAAATAAAACGCATATTAAATACTTACCTCATTAGAAGCTTAGTTTTTTATTTCCGCCTGGTGCTTAAGCATTTTTCGACGCAATGATGAACAAATGGGCACGGGGGTGAAATCTCCTGGTTCCCCCACCGCGCCACCTGGTGACGCCACTGAGTGGGATGAGCGAGAGAGACAGCGATATACCGGAAGAAAGAGAAGGAAAATACGACGGGAAACGGATATGCCTATCTCAATATTATAAGCTTCTAATGAGGTAAGTATTTAATATGCGTTTTATTTCAGGTAAAACGCGTCTATTATCTATAGCTGCTGTAGATATAGCACAAGTGTTCGAATTCAGAACTAAGCAATCCAGCTCACTGGGAAATAATTTAAAAATTCTCCAGAAATCCATTCCTAAGATAAGGTTATCATTGATCTCAGGGACTATATAGACTTTTATAGTGTGCGTCTGATTTTTAAAAGATAGCGGCATATGTAAGTATGATGAAGTGTAAAGTTTTTGACCGCCAGCTGCAAAAAGCTGTAATGGATTGCAGTAATTTAATTCATGAGTTGAATTAAGCAAGAGTTTGTGGGAATTATTCCCTAAAATAGTAATGCTGGACCCAGTGTCCAAAAGACCAACAATATTTTTGCCCTCGGCATTGACCGTGACAAAAGGTCGAGATGTACTGGTTTTAGATTCCAGTGGAGAAACATAATGTTCAGTATTAGTTGACAGTTTAGCTGTCGAATCCTGACCTTTCTGCTGTATAGAGTTGCCATTTTTAGTGCAATTCGGACACTCAGGAGCACGAACACCCTTTTTGCCACATTTAAAACATATTATATCACGTGGCTTCCTACACTGGCTGAGGTTGTGTGTTAGTGCGACATCTAAGACAATAGACTCCTCGCGGCTCAATAGCCGAGACAAAAGATTTCCGAGGAAAACCTGCAGGTAAAGTAGAATTATTATTCCCCCGATAAGAAAATTCGGGAGCAAGAGTTTGAGCACTAGGACCTGGAGGTTCATGAAAATTAGTGAAATGGCATTGTACCCTCTTATAATGTTGGCAAGCCACTTTAAGTGCATTAATGGAAAAAATAGGTGAAGCCGCGGCCAAAACATTGGCATAGCACGGTCTTACATTATGCAATAAAATGTCTAATTTATCCCCTACTGACAAGGGCTTTGACAGACGTGAAAACATACCGTCTATTATTGCTAGGTAGACGGATATGGACTCGTCCCTACCTTGTGTACGGGAACGAATTTCAGCCAAGAATCTGTAGTCAAAATCTTGCAGACTGAACTCAGACTTTAATAATGTCACCAATTCAGACCAACCGGTGATGCTAGGTCTCACACACCTAAACCAATGCAGAGCATCTTCAACAAAAATTTCGAAACCAAATGACAATATCTTATCGTGAGAAATGCCTCTAGACACGATATATTCGTCAACCCTTTGTATAAAAGACAATACGCATGTTTTGCCGTTAAATTTTATTTTATTAAAATCAGCCGAGGCGTTACGTTCAATATTTAAATTTACTACCGATTTCTCTAAATCGATCAAGCCTTGGGACGATGTTGGCTGTTTAACAGTTTCAGGTTTAATGCCCGATTTACACGTATTAAGTAATTTAGTAGTTAACTAAATTTTAACTAAATTTTAAGTGATTAAGTGGCATGCAAACACACAATTTAGTAGATAAGTCACTTAAAATTAAGTTAAAATTTAGTTAACTACTAAATTACTTAATACGTGTAAATCGGGCATAAGCGACAATAAAATTTTATATTGGGAGTCAAAATTATTTTTAGCTTCTAACAAATCGTCATCGTCGTCCACCACGACCCTATTAAGGCGATGATAAATGTGGTTCAACAATACTTCCGTTCTACAAAACAAGTTTTTATCAAAGTTAGATTTTAGAGTTTTTAAATTTTTCAAAGATTTATTCAGAGCAAGTTCAATACCCTCAATATCCAAAACCGGATCCAAATGCGATACTAAAATTTCTTCGGAGGGAAGCTCCTTAGATAGCTTTATAATTTGCCTCCGTTATTCCATCACAGAATCCCCCGGAGTAACTCCCCGCAATGCAACTTCGTAATCCAGCTCGGCTTTTTGAAGCGATAAAAAATTTATACTGTATTCCGCCATGGTCCAATCGAGTATTCTAAACCTGGGTGAGTTGTCTAGAGCCGGTTCAATGTAACTTAGCGAAATAAAAGTAAAAGAAACAATAAAATTTAAGTGGGTGTCCGAAAAAAAAATTTACCGAGTAAAAATTTTAAAAAACCTGAGAGGTTTCAAAACAACGATGTTAAGAACGGTTTTAAAATGAATAGGGATGAATAAATTACTATAACTTACTGTGTGATCGGATTTAAGGAACACACAGTGCACAAATCACAAAATAAAAACTAAAATTCACCGACACCCACTTTCACTGTAAAAAAAATATCAGTTAATAATAGTTAAAGAACGACACAGAGTGAGCTTTCCTTAGCGAGCTGGGCGCCACTGAAGCGTGTTTTAGTGCTTCAGGATAGGAATGACAACAATGTATTGGTTACAAAGTTTTTATTCCCTTTTAGAAAAGAAATTACAAGAACTCAGGGGGTGGTTCATGGATCGCTCACTCTGTCCGCTTGCTAGGACTTAAAAGAAACTTAGCTTTAGGCTAATCTTCCTCGTAGACTGCAGCTACCCGGAACCTGGAGCCGGCAGGGTCAGTCTGCGCGCAGGGACGAAAGCGGAGTCGTGTACGCTAGGCAGCTTATCCACGCACGAGCTCTAGCAGGCGGGCAGGCAGCAGGCAGCAAGCAGCAGGCACAGCGCACAGGCCCAGTGGGTGTAGCCTAGTACAGGAACCCTGGAATACATCAAGAAAAGGCATGAACTTATGTTCACTAAGTCCCGGCCTTTGTGGCTGTTGTAGAACAGCTACAATTGAACCAGGCCCTCTTTACTAAGTAAAATTAGGATTGGAAAACCGTTAGACAATTATACAAGGAGACTACAACAAAAGCGGGTAGATACCAGCATTGTAGTTAATGTTGTCTGAAACGGTAAAAATGACAATAATTTAACTGGGTATGGTATTTCGTCCACGGGATCACAGGAACCTCGCGTCCTCCAATACCATTTACACATGTTAGACAGTAATTGTAACAAGACAGGAATACCCATTATTCCCTTTGAAGGTAACATGACTTTAAATGAATTATATTAATTTAGACTTTACGTTAAACACTAACAATCTATGCAATTACCAAACACTACAAAACACTAGTAATATCTGTAAAACTAACACACAGCAATTCAACAAAATAATTCAAGTTGGAAATATTATAGACAACTCACCGAGATTTCGGGTTATATTTTCGCGCAGAATTTTAACAGTTCGACGTTGTAAGTAATAGTAGGTAGGCAAGCGGGAAAAGAAAGCTTTCTCAGCGTGTCTCCTTTTTATATTAGAGTAAATCGCATAAAAAATCGATATGGCTGTTAATTTAAACACAGACGGACTTCCATACTGGCAGGGCCGTCGAGCAGAGACAAAAACAGAACGACCAGACCATAGAGAACGCAGATCAATAATGGCTCGCCTACACATTCGAGGATTATAAGCGATACATTACTTTCCTTTTTATTATGATTTTCCCTTTAATCAACCTTATTTGATTAAAGGAAAAATTACCTTTAGCACCTCCAGATCAAATTGTAAGAGAGCACCTTAATCCGGCTGGAACACGCTTTCAACGTCCCACACAAGTAGCTAACGACAGGATATTTAGAGTAAGTGAAACAAGCTCTGTTATTTGCGTCCTTGTCAGCTGTTAGATGTGTACAATTCGCTAAAATAATTTTATTTGCCCAGCAGTAGGACGTTTATAGTAAGATCATAGTGAGATCATTTGATTTGATATTATATTATTTAGGATTTAGTATTTGTGTTTAGACAGAAGTGTTACATATCCCCTCTTTTAGAGTAGGATTTTGCCTAGGAAAAATCCAATTATGCTAGAAAAACAATCCTCAAGATTAATACGGAAGACCAATTCATCTTCATACATCGTCGTATATACCCTCAATTCCATTCATTAGTCTCCACATTCTTCATAATGCAGTCATAAATTAACATATGACTACAACTTACATCCCATAGCAGCCTATCTTTAGTTAAACACCCAATATGACTGTAGTAGTAAGAGTGTTGAATAACTTTGAAGAACTAACAATCACCCAAGACATTAACAACTGTAACCAAGGATAAAAATAATCCCGAAAATTGACGGAAACCCTGCCACTCACAAGACAGTAAGAGTCAAGTTAAAAACATGAGACAATAAGATTCAATAGCAGTTATTGAACGGTTACAGTTGACAAGCGATCCCTATCTATAAAAAAAAAAAAATAATTTTATATTGTTTTTTTTTTGTATTCTTTTTATTTATTTATTTTTTTTATAGGTATTCTTTTTATATTCTTTATTCTTTTCTTTTTTTTTTCTTTTCTGGGAATTCAACTTGGGATAGAACCAACAACGACCTCATCATATGTAGACCCGAAAAGCGTGTGCAATTGCACACATTTCGCCGGACAACAAAACAATATTTGCCCGAAAACCTGAAAAAGTGGATTTCCCCTTATATTTTATTTTTTGTTTTTCTTCTTTATTTAGTAAGTATTTCTATTCTGTTGGAATAATGTATTTAAAACATAAAAATGTATTTAAGTAGTTATAAGATAACCATCGGCTGATGAGTACTTTAAGTTTTTAGACATTGCACCGGTTAAATTTAGTTATGATTTTTCAATATATTTGTTTAGCCTATGTTCACACTGCTGTGCATCTGTGTATAAGTTATAGTTTGTAAAGTAAAACTTTATTCAGTATAAACTTGTTTTATTTTCATGATAAGTTTTAATAAAAATGTTAAAGTGTAGCTTGTAGCTATAGATTTATTTTATTTAGTAAGGTTTTTCCAGCGAAAAACATTAAAAATAAGAACTTAGTAAGTACTTATATTTTTATTTTAAAATCCTTGATATGCCAAGAACCAAGATTTTTGCCATGCATGCTGACGAGTTCATACACAAAGGGTGACAATTTTGCTTTAATTTAACATTTAATATATTTAGATTTAGGAGTAAGTTGAGACGTATATGTCTTTGTCACTTTGGTAATAAGTTTTACGCCACACAATATCACCCACACTAAATTCACAATTTTTACGACGTAGATTGTATGGGACACAATTCCCAGCATTCGCCTTTATTAAGGATCTTTGTACCTGGTTGAACACTTTAGTCGTATTCTGTTTCTTAGTTTTAGGCAAGGTACCCATTATGTCATTAGTAGACTTTTGAATTGATCCAACACATTTCCTAGGACGACCCATTAAGCTTAGACTAGAGTGCTGAGCACGTTTATGTGAATTACATGAGTCACAATTATTAACAAATTTGGCTACGTCTTTTTGCATACCAGGCCAAAAATAATTTAGCGATGAGCTTCTTAATGTTTTAAAAATTCCCAAATGTTTAGAAGTAGGACTGGTATGATTTTTCTTTAGAATATCCGCCTTGAATTCGTTAGGAACAACTTCCTTCCATGTGAATTTCTGATTTTTAGGATTCATATTTTTGATGAAGCGATAAAGTTTACAGTTGGATATTCTATAATTAAACACTTGACCGTCATTAGAAGCTTATAATATTGAGATAGGCATATCCGTTTCCCGTCGTATTTTCCTTCTCTTTCTTCCGGTATATCGCTGTCTCTCTCGCTCATCCCACTCAGTGGCGTCACCAGGTGGCGCGGTGGGGGAACCAGGAGATTTCACACCCGTGCCCATTTGTTCATCATTGGCGTGAAATTTCCCGTCTGCGTAACTTGTGCACTACATAGTGATCAAGTGACAAAGAAATAGAATTATTTTTATTTAAACTGCAACACAGTTCTCGTGAGTTTCTACAATACACGTGAGTACTTAGAATAGTTTCTTAACTTAACGGTGTTACCGTTCGCTGAATTTATAATTTAAACTTATCTGGTATATCAAACTTTTTATTTTACCCGCAAGAGATGTAGATACACCTTTTCTTTTAAGATAAGAAAGCATTCGAGTAAAGATAGTATTTTTAAAAGTGTTTTTTGTGTTTAATACGTGGTATCTACCCTCCAGGCACTTTTTCTTTTTATTTTAGATAAGAAACCGATAATTAGTGCTTACATTAGATAATGAGAAAAATGAATTGTAGCTAAGCGGCTATAGCTAGTCCTTCTAACAATCCCGATCGCATCGGCGAAGGTTGAGTTCGAGTTAGTCGTCATCGTTCAAAGAAGCATGGTCATCGTACCTACCCGCCTTTCATGACGATAACGACAATGTGTCTGCTTTATCGGACGTTAGAGGAAATCTTACAACGATTGTTGCACCTCGCAGGTGTTACCAATACTGACTAAAACAGTTAACAATTTAAATATTCCGTGTAGTGATCTAGATTTTATTTTTGATTTTAAAAGTAAACTAAAAGAGCCAGCTAGGCCTTAAGCACCAATATTCTGATAAATCTTGTACACCAATGACTTTTGGTATTTTAAAACTAAAAAGATATTTTTAATAATTGTCTGCGCAGTTTACTAGTTATTCGACTGAAACTATAAATATACGAAAAGCGTACTCATAAAAATGTAAAAGACCCTCTAATGCTTGCTACTTTGAATAAGATTCTACCTTCAAACACACATTTGTTTAATTCTGAACAGATTACAGCTGCATTAGAAAAAATTGTCCTGTTAGAAAACTTTTTGGCCAGTTATTAAATCTGGTACTGGGAATGCCTCGCAAGCAAAACCTGTACTAACAACAAACGGTTACCTTTCGCAAGGGCAAACTTCTTATAGTGTACCATTGCGTTGTTCTTCTGGTTCATGGGACAGACACACGCACAGCATGCTGTGAACCGCCCTCGCAGGGCGCTTACCAAAATCAATGTCCTCCGCAAGGACATACTTATGGCAGCCACGAACCATATCGCGGCAATAATCTGCCCGCCCTCGCAGGGCGCTTACCAAAATCAATGGTTATTACATGAGTGTTCGCGGTTTTGCGAGAAGATGCATTATGTTAATATAATCCTAAATGTACCTTATTTAATTTTATTTTATTTTGAATAATATGTTTAATTATTGTAATTGGTATTTAACCGTTTTAATAAAATTATTTAAATAAATGTCCTCCGCAAGGGCATGCTTATGCGATTATGCCATCACGAACCATATCGTAGCTATAAACCGCCCTCGCAGGGCGCTTACCAAAATCAATGGTAATATCACAGACATATAATAGAAGGGTAATATTACTTGAGTGTTCGCGGTTTTTGCGAGAAGATGCATGTATGTTAATGTAACGCTAAATGTCCCTTATTTTATTTGAATTTGAATAATACGTTTAATTGTTGTAAATGGTTATGCAACCGTTTTTAATTAAATTAAATAATAAATGTCCTCCGCAAGGACAGGCTTATGCCAGCCACAAACCACATTGTGGCTATGAACCGCTCTCGCAGGGCGCTTACCAAAAACAATGTCTTCCGTAAGGACATGCTTATGCCAGCCACGAACCACATTGTGGCTATGGACCGCCCTCGCAGGGCGCTTACCAAAAACAATGTATTCCGCAAGGACATGCTTATGCCAGCCACAAACCACATCGTGGCTATGAACCGCCCTCGCAGGGCGCTTACCAAAATCAATGTCCTCCGTAAGGAAATGCTTATGCCAGCCACAAACCACATCATGGCTATGAACCGCCCTCGCAGGGCGCTTAACAAAAACAATGTCCTCCGCAAGGACATACTTATGCCAGCCACGAACCACATCGTAGCTATAATATAAACAACGGAGGCTGTTCTTACTTTCGATACCCAGGATCATAGGCTTGGCAGCTCTATCAATCAGGACAAAAACGTCCATCTTCTCTGCTAACAGAGGTAACAAAAGACGTAGACAATGACGCTCCGAAATTTCGAGCCGGTCAATTTGCACTTTATCGACACCGTTGGGACTAAATAGGTGCTCCAAGTTTTCTATCATAACACAAAGGTATCGAATACCGTTTTATCTGAAGCCATCACTCAAGGTTTCAAACGTTACAATCGACAGTTGTTACACGCTTGTATCGGACAAAATGTCTGCAATGCTGACACAGATGAAGGAACAGGTTTCTAGAAACAGTAAGTTTTTTTTTTTTTTTTTTTTTTTTTTTTTTTTTTTTTTTTCCAAACTTCGTTTTAACCCAGTTCTTAGTACCAAAGAGCACTCAAGAAAGATCACTCCGTCCAATTTTTAACCTGAAGTCGTTAAATTATTATATGAATTCCGGACTGTGTACGGCCAAGAGACGAGATGCACAAATTACTTTTCTCAGACCTAGGTACTACCATCTGACTATAGCCAAATCCCACAATGGTTTCTTCGTCTGTTCTACAAAGGCGAATTACTAAAAATTATATGCCTTCCATTTGAGATGAGCACGGCAATGTTTTCTTAGACTATTATCTTATAGACATAAAGACCAGATGGTTCTGTCCAGACATATGCCAACATTGTAATAGAAACACTTACTTATTTTGGTGTCCACATAAACTTCAAAAAGTCTGTTTGACCGCCCTCGCAGGGCGCTTACCAAAATCAATGTCTTCCGCAAGGACATACTAGGATACATGAAGGAATCACAAGCGTCCATACATACCTACATATACTTACGACTGTTATCCCCGAAGGGTTAGTCAGAGACCAGGCAATGAGGACCGCAAAAGCAGTCCTCTGCCATAGTCTACGTTTCACCAAATGATAACTGCACATGTACGTGACAAGTGATGAGCCTATCGCCGCTCTATACTGTTGGATGTATGTGCAATCTATGGTCCGTTAGTCGCATTTTACGATACCTAAGAGAAGAAATAGGCGGTAAAATAGACTCTACCTTACGATGTAGTTAAATATATTGGTAGCTAAAAATAATCAGAAACACCAATACATATACCTCCACCAACATTCTTTTTGACAACCGTTGCTTCAGGATTGGGGGGTCACAACTCAACAATTCTGCCCTATCGGGAGGGTGGAGTACATCCGAACAAAAGCTGCACTGCAATCAAAAAGAAAAGCGGGCTGTTCTAAGTCTTAGAATTACAAGCATCGAACACGAAGCCTGCGACAATTTTATTTTAATCCTCCAAACTGCCAACCAACAAATGACCACCAACCAAATTGTGGTCAAAATTCATTACATTCCAGGGAAATTGAACAGCCATGCAGATGAACTGTCTCGACATAGCCAAGCTCTAGAGTGGCATCTACTGCCAGAATTCACACAAACGATATTCGCGAAGTGGGCCTGGCAAGTAATTCACCTGTTTGTATCCAAGAACGCTCGAGTAGTGGGTAAACTATGCAGATTTATCTCAATGATTACGAAGCGATGTTTCACAATGCTTTCAGCCTGAAGTAGAACGCTTCCCTTGGAAATTCGCACCACCTTCCCTCATCCCCCGGGTGCTAGCACACCTCAACAGGAATTTATCTGATTGTGGTACCCCTTGCTGCCTCATTCACAGTATGGAATTCGAAACGTAGACGCCTGGTAGACATAACCACAGGCCTGCCAACCCCCAAGGTTCAAGATATGACGTTGAAATTTGGTGTGCTTAAATGACATATTGTTATGGAACCACAAGCAAATTTCCCTACTCAAGCGTCCGGTTATTATAAAACCATATGAGCACTTGTGCTTGGTCCAGTAGTACAGGAAGGGCGTTAGCAGCAGCGGCGCCATCCACACGCGGAACGCGTACCAAATGGGTCCAGTCAGTCCAGTTTTTGGCAGATTTACACTTAATATTTTAAATCTTTCTTACAATACTATACACTACCATAAATTGTCGTTTCTACTTTATGCAGCGCATATTGTATGGAAATCTTAGTGACGAGGTAATAGTTAAACATGTTTTAAAATCTATCTCAATTAAACATTTAAAAACAACAAAACCTCCTTTTTCCAGGTTTTAGTAATATTAGTCTGTAGACCTTTGTAATGTATTTCAAACCTAGAATCAACTAGATTTCAAACAGTTCGTAACACTGCAATATTATTGTCGCATTGCTCCTTTGTTACCTTGCTGTGGACACCAAACATTATTTTGTTCAGGACAATGCAGTAATATTATGGCGACAGTTTGGGTCAAAAACTGACTGTAGGGACTACAGACAAACAAGCTAGAAAATGCTACTGGTTAAAAGGACCAATAAATATTGTACAAAATGGTTAATTTAATTTATTTAAAACTTCGAGTGGTTCACCTGTCACCTGTTTCAAGCACTGTGGTAGCTAGATGGATATTACAGCCACACCTGGTTGTGTTTTGCTCCGCTGTAGCATCTACAAACTAGATTGATATGATTTACCCATTGAGGATATACTAACTATTGGTAAATGGAGATTAGTTACTTAATACTTTTCACAAGGTTTATTGTCGTGAAATATTGATTCAGGCTTCACGAAGTTTTTCAGTTTTTTATTTTTACCCTGTAAAGTGATTGTAATCAAATAGTAAACAATATTTATTTCCTAATAATAATGTTCGTTTACATGGTTTACAAGCTAAATTATTTGATTGTTCATCAATGACTGGCCAATTATTTTCTTACATGAATTAAATTGTAAATAATTAGTACTTAATTAAATCTCTTATTATAACTTTTTGTTTAAACCATAATCATATGATTAACTCTCTCGCACTTATTGTTTAATTTATTTCTCACATTGGCGTTTTCACCAGGCGATAACAAACAGGTCTCAATATTATAAGCTTCTAATGACGGTCAAGTGTTTAATAGACGCGTTTTACCTGAAATAAAACGCATATTAAATACTTACCTCATTAGAAGCTTAGTTTTTATTTCCGCCTGGTGCTTAATGCATATTTCGACGCAATGATGAACAAATGGGCACGGGTGTGAAATCTCCTGGTTCCCCCACCGCGCCACCTGGTGACGCCACTGAGTGGGATGAGCGAGAGAGACAGCGATATACCGGAAGAAAGAGAAGGAAAATACGACGGGAAACGGATATGCCTATCTCAATATTATAAGCTTCTAATGAGGTAAGTATTTAATATGCGTTTTATTTCAGGTAAAACGCGTCTATTTAAAAATGAAGTGCGAGACGACAGGCAACCATTATAAATATTTAGATACCATGGATCTGACACATTAGGTGCGGCTTGGTTATTATTATCTATAGCTGCTGTAGATATAGCACAAGTGTTCGAATTCAGAACTAAGCAATCCAGCTCACTGGGAAATAATTTAAAAATTCTCCAGAAATCCATTCCTAAGATAAGGTTATCATTGATCTCAGGGACTATATAGACTTTTATAGTGTGCGTCTGATTTTTAAAAGATAGCGGCATATTTAAGTATGATGAAGTGTAAAGTTTTTGACCGCCAGCTGCAAAAAGCTGTAATGGATTGCAGTAATTTAATTCATGAGTTGAATTAAGCAAGAGTTTGTGGGAATTATTCCCTAAAATAGTAATGCTGGACCCAGTGTCCAAAAGACCAACAATATTTTTGCCCTCGGCATTGACCGTGACAAAAGGTCGAGATGTACTGGTTTTAGATTCCAGTGGAGAAACATAATGTTCAGTATTAGTTGACAGTTTAGCTTTCGAATCCTGACCTTTCTGCTGTATAGAGTTGCCATTTTTAGTGCAATTCGGACACTCAGGAGCACGAACACCCTTTTTGCCACATTTAAAACATATTATATCACGTGGCTTCCTACACTGGCTGAGGTTGTGTGTTAGTGCGACATCTAAGACAATAGACTCCTCGCGGCTCAATAGCCGAGACAAAAGATTTCCGAGGAAAACCTGCAGGTAAAGTAGAATTATTATTCCCCCGATAAGAAAATTCGGGAGCAAGAGTTTGAGCACTAGGACCTGGAGGTTCATGAAAATTAGTGAAATGGCATTGTACCCTCTTATAATGTTGGCAAGCCACTTTAAGTGCATTAATGGAAAAAATAGGTGAAGCCGCGGCCAAAACATTGGCATAGCACGGTCTTACATTATGCAATAAAATGTCTAATTTATCCCCTACTGACAAGGGCTTTGACAGACGTGAAAACATACCGTCTATTATTGCTAGGTAGACGGATATGGACTCGTCCCTACCTTGTGTACGGGAACGAATTTCAGCCAAGAATCTGTAGTCAAAATCTTGCAGACTGAACTCAGACTTTAATAATGTCACCAATTCAGACCAACCGGTGATGCTAGGTCTCACACACCTAAACCAATGCAGAGCATCTTCAACAAAAATTTCGAAACCAAATGACAATATCTTATCGTGAGAAATGCCTCTAGACACGATATATTCGTCAACCCTTTGTATAAAAGACAATACGCATGTTTTGCCGTTAAATTTTATTTTATTAAAATCAGCCGAGGCGTTACGTTCAATATTTAAATTTACTACCGATTTCTCTAAATCGATCAAGCCTTGGGACGATGTTGGCTGTTTAACAGTTTCAGGTTTAATGCCCGATTTACACGTATTAAGTAATTTAGTAGTTAACTAAATTTTAACTAAATTTTAAGTGATTAAGTGGCATGCAAACACACAATTTAGTAGATAAGTCACTTAAAATTAAGTTAAAATTTAGTTAACTACTAAATTACTTAATACGTGTAAATCGGGCATAAGCGACAATAAAATTTTATATTGGGAGTCAAAATTATTTTTAGCTTCTAACAAATCGTCATCGTCGTCCACCACGACCCTATTAAGGCGATGATAAATGTGGTTCAACAATACTTCCGTTCTACAAAACAAGTTTTTATCAAAGTTAGATTTTAGAGTTTTTAAATTTTTCAAAGATTTATTCAGAGCAAGTTCAATACCCTCAATATCCAAAACCGGATCCAAATGCGATACTAAAATTTCTTCGGAGGGAAGCTCCTTAGATAGCTTTATAATTTGCCTCCGTTATTCCATCACAGAATCCCCCGGAGTAACTCCCCGCAATGCAACTTCGTAATCCAGCTCGGCTTTTTGAAGCGATAAAAAATTTATACTGTATTCCGCCATGGTCCAATCGAGTATTCTAAACCTGGGTGAGTTGTCTAGAGCCGGTTCAATGTAACTTAGCGAAATAAAAGTAAAAGAAACAATAAAATTTAAGTGGGTGTCCGAAAAAAAAATTTACCGAGTAAAAATTTTAAAAAACCTGAGAGGTTTCAAAACAACGATGTTAAGAACGGTTTTAAAATGAATAGGGATGAATAAATTACTATAACTTACTGTGTGATCGGATTTAAGGAACACACAGTGCACAAATCACAAAATAAAAACTAAAATTCACCGACACCCACTTTCACTGTAAAAAAAATATCAGTTAATAATAGTTAAAGAACGACACAGAGTGAGCTTTCCTTAGCGAGCTGGGCGCCACTGAAGCGTGTTTTAGTGCTTCAGGATAGGAATGACAACAATGTATTGGTTACAAAGTTTTTATTCCCTTTTAGAAAAGAAATTACAAGAACTCAGGGGGTGGTTCATGGATCGCTCACTCTGTCCGCTTGCTAGGACTTAAAAGAAACTTAGCTTTAGGCTAATCTTCCTCGTAGACTGCAGCTACCCGGAACCTGGAGCCGGCAGGGTCAGTCTGCGCGCAGGGACGAAAGCGGAGTCGTGTACGCTAGGCAGCTTATCCACGCACGAGCTCTAGCAGGCGGGCAGGCAGCAGGCAGCAAGCAGCAGGCACAGCGCACAGGCCCAGTGGGTGTAGCCTAGTACAGGAACCCTGGAATACATCAAGAAAAGGCATGAACTTATGTTCACTAAGTCCCGGCCTTTGTGGCTGTTGTAGAACAGCTACAATTGAACCAGGCCCTCTTTACTAAGTAAAATTAGGATTGGAAAACCGTTAGACAATTATACAAGGAGACTACAACAAAAGCGGGTAGATACCAGCATTGTAGTTAATGTTGTCTGAAACGGTAAAAATGACAATAATTTAACTGGGTATGGTATTTCGTCCACGGGATCACAGGAACCTCGCGTCCTCCAATACCATTTACACATGTTAGACAGTAATTGTAACAAGACAGGAATACCCATTATTCCCTTTGAAGGTAACATGACTTTAAATGAATTATATTAATTTAGACTTTACGTTAAACACTAACAATCTATGCAATTACCAAACACTACAAAACACTAGTAATATCTGTAAAACTAACACACAGCAATTCAACAAAATAATTCAAGTTGGAAATATTATAGACAACTCACCGAGATTTCGGGTTATATTTTCGCGCAGAATTTTAACAGTTCGACGTTGTAAGTAATAGTAGGTAGGCAAGCGGGAAAAGAAAGCTTTCTCAGCGTGTCTCCTTTTTATATTAGAGTAAATCGCATAAAAAATCGATATGGCTGTTAATTTAAACACAGACGGACTTCCATACTGGCAGGGCCGTCGAGCAGAGACAAAAACAGAACGACCAGACCATAGAGAACGCAGATCAATAATGGCTCGCCTACACATTCGAGGATTATAAGCGATACATTACTTTCCTTTTTATTATGATTTTCCCTTTAATCAACCTTATTTGATTAAAGGAAAAATTACCTTTAGCACCTCCAGATCAAATTGTAAGAGAGCACCTTAATCCGGCTGGAACACGCTTTCAACGTCCCACACAAGTAGCTAACGACAGGATATTTAGAGTAAGTGAAACAAGCTCTGTTATTTGCGTCCTTGTCAGCTGTTAGATGTGTACAATTCGCTAAAATAATTTTATTTGCCCAGCAGTAGGACGTTTATAGTAAGATCATAGTGAGATCATTTGATTTGATATTATATTATTTAGGATTTAGTATTTGTGTTTAGACAGAAGTGTTACATATCCCCTCTTTTAGAGTAGGATTTTGCCTAGGAAAAATCCAATTATGCTAGAAAAACAATCCTCAAGATTAATACGGAAGACCAATTCATCTTCATACATCGTCGTATATACCCTCAATTCCATTCATTAGTCTCCACATTCTTCATAATGCAGTCATAAATTAACATATGACTACAACTTACATCCCATAGCAGCCTATCTTTAGTTAAACACCCAATATGACTGTAGTAGTAAGAGTGTTGAATAACTTTGAAGAACTAACAATCACCCAAGACATTAACAACTGTAAC
This sequence comes from Scoparia ambigualis, assembly GCA_963921215.1. NCBI lineage: Eukaryota > Metazoa > Arthropoda > Insecta > Lepidoptera > Crambidae > Scoparia > Scoparia ambigualis. The sequence continues at coordinate 30,312,276 of OY992516.1, forward strand.
CAAGGATAAAAATAATCCCGAAAATTGACGGAAACCCTGCCACTCACAAGACAGTAAGAGTCAAGTTAAAAACATGAGACAATAAGATTCAATAGCAGTTATTGAACGGTTACAGTTGACAAGCGATCCCTATCTATAAAAAAAAAAAAATAATTTTATATTGTTTTTTTTTTGTATTCTTTTTATTTATTTATTTTTTTTATAGGTATTCTTTTTATATTCTTTATTCTTTTCTTTTTTTTTTCTTTTCTGGGAATTCAACTTGGGATAGAACCAACAACGACCTCATCATATGTAGACCCGAAAAGCGTGTGCAATTGCACACATTTCGCCGGACAACAAAACAATATTTGCCCGAAAACCTGAAAAAGTGGATTTCCCCTTATATTTTATTTTTTGTTTTTCTTCTTTATTTAGTAAGTATTTCTATTCTGTTAGAATAATGTATTTAAAACATAAAAATGTATTTAAGTAGTTATAAGATAACCATCGGCTGATGAGTACTTTAAGTTTTTAGACATTGCACCGGTTAAATTTAGTTATGATTTTTCAATATATTTGTTTAGCCTATGTTCACACTGCTGTGCATCTGTGTATAAGTTATAGTTTGTAAAGTAAAACTTTATTCAGTATAAACTTGTTTTATTTTCATGATAAGTTTTAATAAAAATGTTAAAGTGTAGCTTGTAGCTATAGATTTATTTTATTTAGTAAGGTTTTTCCAGCGAAAAACATTAAAAATAAGAACTTAGTAAGTACTTATATTTTTATTTTAAAATCCTTGATATGCCAAGAACCAAGATTTTTGCCATGCATGCTGACGAGTTCATACACAAAGGGTGACAATTTTGCTTTAATTTAACATTTAATATATTTAGATTTAGGAGTAAGTTGAGACGTATATGTCTTTGTCACTTTGGTAATAAGTTTTACGCCACACAATATCACCCACACTAAATTCACAATTTTTACGACGTAGATTGTATGGGACACAATTCCCAGCATTCGCCTTTATTAAGGATCTTTGTACCTGGTTGAACACTTTAGTCGTATTCTGTTTCTTAGTTTTAGGCAAGGTACCCATTATGTCATTAGTAGACTTTTGAATTGATCCAACACATTTCCTAGGACGACCCATTAAGCTTAGACTAGAGTGCTGAGCACGTTTATGTGAATTACATGAGTCACAATTATTAACAAATTTGGCTACGTCTTTTTGCATACCAGGCCAAAAATAATTTAGCGATGAGCTTCTTAATGTTTTAAAAATTCCCAAATGTTTAGAAGTAGGACTGGTATGATTTTTCTTTAGAATATCCGCCTTGAATTCGTTAGGAACAACTTCCTTCCATGTGAATTTCTGATTTTTAGGATTCATATTTTTGATGAAGCGATAAAGTTTACAGTTGGATATTCTATAATTTAAAAATGAAGTGCGAGACGACAGGCAACCATTATAAATATTTAGATACCATGGATCTGACACATTAGGTGCGGCTTGGTTATTATTATCTATAGCTGCTGTAGATATAGCACAAGTGTTCGAATTCAGAACTAAGCAATCCAGCTCACTGGGAAATAATTTAAAAATTCTCCAGAAATCCATTCCTAAGATAAGGTTATCATTGATCTCAGGGACTATATAGACTTTTATAGTGTGCGTCTGATTTTTAAAAGATAGCGGCATATTTAAGTATGATGAAGTGTAAAGTTTTTGACCGCCAGCTGCAAAAAGCTGTAATGGATTGCAGTAATTTAATTCATGAGTTGAATTAAGCAAGAGTTTGTGGGAATTATTCCCTAAAATAGTAATGCTGGACCCAGTGTCCAAAAGACCAACAATATTTTTGCCCTCGGCATTGACCGTGACAAAAGGTCGAGATGTACTGGTTTTAGATTCCAGTGGAGAAACATAATGTTCAGTATTAGTTGACAGTTTAGCTTTCGAATCCTGACCTTTCTGCTGTATAGAGTTGCCATTTTTAGTGCAATTCGGACACTCAGGAGCACGAACACCCTTTTTGCCACATTTAAAACATATTATATCACGTGGCTTCCTACACTGGCTGAGGTTGTGTGTTAGTGCGACATCTAAGACAATAGACTCCTCGCGGCTCAATAGCCGAGACAAAAGATTTCCGAGGAAAACCTGCAGGTAAAGTAGAATTATTATTCCCCCGATAAGAAAATTCGGGAGCAAGAGTTTGAGCACTAGGACCTGGAGGTTCATGAAAATTAGTGAAATGGCATTGTACCCTCTTATAATGTTGGCAAGCCACTTTAAGTGCATTAATGGAAAAAATAGGTGAAGCCGCGGCCAAAACATTGGCATAGCACGGTCTTACATTATGCAATAAAATGTCTAATTATCCCCTACTGACAAGGGCTTTGACAGACGTGAAAACATACCGTCTATTATTGCTAGGTAGACGGATATGGACTCGTCCCTACCTTGTGTACGGGAACGAATTTCAGCCAAGAATCTGTAGTCAAAATCTTGCAGACTGAACTCAGACTTTAATAATGTCACCAATTCAGACCAACCGGTGATGCTAGGTCTCACACACCTAAACCAATGCAGAGCATCTTCAACAAAAATTTCGAAACCAAATGACAATATCTTATCGTGAGAAATGCCTCTAGACACGATATATTCGTCAACCCTTTGTATAAAAGACAATACGCATGTTTTGCCGTTAAATTTTATTTTATTAAAATCAGCCGAGGCGTTACGTTCAATATTTAAATTTACTACCGATTTCTCTAAATCGATCAAGCCTTGGGACGATGTTGGCTGTTTAACAGTTTCAGGTTTAAGCGACAATAAAATTTTATATTGGGAGTCAAAATTATTTTTAGCTTCTAACAAATCGTCATCGTCGTCCACCACGACCCTATTAAGGCGATGATAAATGTGGTTCAACAATACTTCCGTTCTACAAAACAAGTTTTTATCAAAGTTAGATTTTAGAGTTTTTAAATTTTTCAAAGATTTATTCAGAGCAAGTTCAATACCCTCAATATCCAAAACCGGATCCAAATGCGATACTAAAATTTCTTCGGAGGGAAGCTCCTTAGATAGCTTTATAATTTGCCTCCGTAATTCCATCACAGAATCCCCCGGAGTAACTCCCCGCAATGCAACTTCGTAATCCAGCTCGGCTTTTTGAAGCGATAAAAAATTTATACTGTATTCCGCCATGGTCCAATCGAGTATTCTAAACCTGGGTGAGTTGTCTAGAGCCGGTTCAATGTAACTTAGCGAAATAAAAGTAAAAGAAACAATAAAATTTAAGTGGGTGTCCGAAAAAAAAATTTACCGAGTAAAAATTTTAAAAAACCTGAGAGGTTTCAAAACAACGATGTTAAGAACGGTTTTAAAATGAATAGGGATGAATAAATTACTATAACTTACTGTGTGATCGGATTTAAGGAACACACAGTGCACAAATCACAAAATAAAAACTAAAATTCACCGACACCCACTTTCACTGTAAAAAAAATATCAGTTAATAATAGTTAAAGAACGACACAGAGTGAGCTTTCCTTAGCGAGCTGGGCGCCACTGAAGCGTGTTTTAGTGCTTCAGGATAGGAATGACAACAATGTATTGGTTACAAAGTTTTTATTCCCTTTTAGAAAAGAAATTACAAGAACTCAGGGGGTGGTTCATGGATCGCTCACTCTGTCCGCTTGCTAGGACTTAAAAGAAACTTAGCTTTAGGCTAATCTTCCTCGTAGACTGCAGCTACCCGGAACCTGGAGCCGGCAGGGTCAGTCTGCGCGCAGGGACGAAAGCGGAGTCGTGTACGCTAGGCAGCTTATCCACGCACGAGCTCTAGCAGGCGGGCAGGCAGCAGGCAGCAAGCAGCAGGCACAGCGCACAGGCCCAGTGGGTGTAGCCTAGTACAGGAACCCTGGAATACATCAAGAAAAGGCATGAACTTATGTTCACTAAGTCCCGGCCTTTGTGGCTGTTGTAGAACAGCTACAATTGAACCAGGCCCTCTTTACTAAGTAAAATTAGGATTGGAAAACCGTTAGACAATTAAACAAGGAGACTACAACAAAAGCGGGTAGATACCAGCATTGTAGTTAATGTTGTCTGTGTGATATAGTGAATTACACTATCAGCACGTACTCAATAGTACGTGATAATTAAGGTCTTCCTGATTGACAAGGCGTCCTTCCTCTAGTCACGTATAGATGTGATGTTAATTAGTATTTAAGATGATACACTAGAGGATAAAGATGATTGATTCAACGCAAGACATTGTTTCATTTCGGGTCTCCGTCCCAACGCCATTACATGGCGACCGTGACAGGACTGTCACAAGTCCGCGCCGCGAAATCGCTAGTTGAAGTCTACAAAATATCAGGAAAATAGTGCTACACGGGCCTACAAGAAGGACGAAGGAAATAAGAAGAAAAACTGTAAGCCAAAATTGTTTAACTATGGGAAACCCACAATCTAAAGACAATATTATTGTCAGTCAATCACCAACTCAATCGGCGGCAGCATCAACTCCCTTGGCCGTTGGGATGCAACTTTCAGAGATCTTTTTACTGACCATCGTCGTTGTACTAGCGGGCTATATAGTACTTAGGCTGCTACGTTACTTCAACGCACGACTATTAGAAGAGGTAGAACGCAGAGCGGTTCGACGGGCAATTGGACCAGCACAGAACGTGTAAGCCAGCACGAATTAATATAACTATGCTACCAAGAATCTATGTGTGTGTGTGAGTGATTTTTTTTTTTTTTCTAAAGTGTGTTCATGGCAAACCTGTCAGAACTCTTGAGTGAGCTTAAGGCTATTAGAGACTCTATTATTAAATTAAGTAAGGACAAACGTTATTCCGCTCAGGGGCAGAATAAGTTTTTAAGAGCAAAGGAAATTAAAAATATTTTTGAACAAATATCTGCAGACTTATGTAAAAAAGGGATAGATGCTGTAGAATTACAAATAACAAAAGCAATATCGTCAAAGTTTTTATGTAATTTTGAGGAAATCGAGTCACTCGTTAACCCGCATCATTCAGAAACGATCACAACCATGGCCACGTTCGATCTAAAAGTCGCGCTCACGCTCCTCCCAGTAGTAGATTGCGACGAAACGCAAATTAACCAACTAATAGACGGAATAGAGTATTATAGTAGTACCCTTAGAAACGAGGACCAGCCTCTGTTAATCAATTTTGTTTTAAAAACTCGTCTTTCTAGCAGTGCTAAAACAAAAATTAATAAGTCTTATGTGTCTGTGGCAGACCTAATAAAAGATATAAAAAATGTTTTAATTCCGATTAAATCATACACAGTTATTTTAGACCGAATGCTACGATGTAGGCAAGGAAACAAGACCATAGAAGTGTTTGGTAGTGAAATCGAAAAAATGTCCAACGATTTAAGTACAGCACAGGCTAATGGAGACGAGTCGGCATATAATTTATTAAAGCCGATTAATGAAAAAATGGCTATCAAGCGTTTCGCTGACGGCCTAAACAATGCTCGTACAAGCATTATAGTTACGTCTAGGTCCGTAAGCACAGTTAGGCAGGCAATAACTATAGCCTTAGAACAAGAAGACTCGGTAGTGAAACCACCAATAAACAATTATGTTAACTATGTTTCGAACCAGCGATTTGAAAAGATAAATAAAAACTATCATCAACAATATAATAAGTCACGTAACAACAACGCGACGAGTCAGCAAGGTCGGGGTCGTGCCTACTATAACTCGAATAGGTTTCAGGGTCAGCGCAACACCAGGTTTACGTCACCTCATAATAAACGTAGGAATGTACATTTCTTAGTTGACTCAGCAGAACAGTCTAATGACGAGAACGAAAGTGAACGTCAGAGTATACGTCAGAACGAACATCATAGCGATGATTTTTTTCGTTCTGAATAGCGCTGAGGTAGATATTTGTAGTTATGGTAGTGGTAATTACGTTTGTTTTACTTGTAGTCAAACTCAAATTTCTCTATTAGTAGACACAGGAGCAAGCATTTCAATTTTAAAGTTAGATTGGTTAAATAAACTCCGTAGCGTGTCCCGCGACGCAAAGCTAGTAAGGGATGAAATTAAGATTAAAGGAGTATGTGGGGATTTAGTATCAATAGGTTATGTTTATCTAGACTTATGTGTTAACAATTATAATTTTAGGCATAAGTTTTATGTGTTTAGCAACTTCCACTGTAAAAATGATGGAATTTTAGGAGAAGATTTTTTATTAAAATATAGTTGTAAAATTAACTATGAAAATAAGCTGGTTACATTACAGGATAAGATAAGTCTAGAATTAGGCTTAGGTAAAAACATAATAACGACTATTCCAGGGAGATGTGAGGTCGTAAAATATGTTTCGTCAGAGATAAAGGGCGAATGTGTCATTTTAGCGGAGGAAGTTATTGCAGGCGTATTTGTAGCAGGCGCCGTGGTAGTAGGAGACGGGAAAAAGATTCCGGTGCGATTTTTAAACACACGGGAAGAAGATGTAAAATTAAATAACTTTAGCCCGAAAATTAGAAAATACTCGGATTATTTCGTATGCTCTTTTGATAGGGAAAACGGAAAATCTGTCGAGAGGGTTAAACAACTATTCGATTTTCTTAAATTAAAAACATATCTTGGTGATGAAGAGAGACGGTCTATTGAGAAAATATGTGCAAAATATGCAGATATCTTTCATATGCCGGGTGATAAGCTATCCGTTACAAACTTATACGAGTACAACATTAAACTGCAAAATGACGCGTCTCCTGTTTATGTCAAACCGTATAGAATACCGCACGCTCAGAAGGCTGAATTAATAAAACAGGTAGGTAAATTGTTAGAAGAAGATATTATCGAAGAGTGTACCAGCGAATGGTCTTCTCCATTATTATTACTTCCGAAAAAAGCTGACAGTAGCGGTGAAAAAAAGTGGAGAATCGTAATAGATTATAGACTTTTAAATAAAAAAATAGTAGACGAAAAGTTCCCGTTACCAAATATACAAGAAATTATTGACTCACTTTCGGGATGCTTATACTATTCTCATTTAGACCTCAGTTCTAGTTATTACCAGCTAGGGTTATCACCAGAATGTAGGAAATTCACTTCTTTTACAGCTGATAAGCAATATCAACTGAAAAGATTACCTATGGGTCTCAAAACGAGTCCTAGCGTATTTTCTAAACTTATGTCTATGGCTCTATCGGGTTTAAATCACGAGATATGTTTTCTATATCTCGATGACGTAATAGTTTTCGGGAAAAGCCTATCGCAGCATAATACAAATTTAATGAGTGTATTTGAGAGGTTTAGGTCAGTTAATTTAAAACTAAACCCTTGTAAGTGCGAATTTTTGAAGAAATAAATTAATTATTTAGGGCATGTTATTACGCCAAACGGGGTGTTGCCAGACAACAGTAAAATCGAGGTCTTGGAAAAGTTCCCAGTACCTAAAAATGTAAATGAGATTCGTCGTTTTGTGGCTTTTGCGAACTTTTATAGAAAATTCATAAAAAACTTTGCCACAATAGTGTACCCACTAAACCGTCTTTGTAAGAAACATGTCGAGTTTCAGTGGACGAAAGAATGTGACGTGGCATTTCAGACCTTAAAAAAGTCACTTAGTTCATTTCCTGTCTTAGATTATCCAGATTTTGGAAAAGATAATGTTTTCCGGTTGCAAACCGATGCGTCAGGGGTAGCCTTGGGGGCTGTATTATCAAATGGAAATAATAAGCCCGTAGCTTATGCAAGCAGACAATTAAACAGTTCAGAAATAAACTACCCAACCATTCATAAAGAGTTATTAGGGGTAGTGTGGGCTATAAAACATTTTCGACCATATTTATACGGACGAAAATTTAAAGTATTAACAGATCATAGACCATTGGTTCATTTATTTAGCATAAAAGATCCTAGTAGCCGTTTAACTAAGTTTAGACTTTGTTTAGAAGAATATGATTTTGATATTGAATACATAAAAGGTTCCGAAAATGTAACGGCAGATGCCTTATCGAGAGTCATTATAACATCAGACGAGTTAAAAAATCTAAATTCAAATTTTTTGGGGGTAGTAACCCGTTCAATGAAAAGAACCATGGAGCAAAATAATGAACCCGCTACCTCTGGAAGTAGCAGGGTTGAGCCCCCTGTTGATCATAGGCAACCAAGAGTGGTAGATATTATGCAGAAATCACAAAATGATGTAAGGTTAGATATTTGTTCGTATGAAAACTTCGTGAAGTTGAGGAAAAAGAAAAGATACGTCTCACAGACGGGTGATATGTTATTTAGTGACCCTACTATTTACATAAATCAGGAATCTCTACTAACGGAGGCGCGCCGAGACGCAACGATAGGAGAACTGAGTGCATTATGTAAAAAATATAATATTGTAGAAGTCGTTGTGATTAAAAATGGGTTTAATAAAAAGTTTATTAAAATTTTGACCCAAACTTTCATGAAACATAAAGAATTACCGCGGTTATGTATTATTAATAACCAAGTTGAACATGTTACAAATAAAGACTTGATACGTGTTATACTAAATGATTATCATTTATTGCCGACAAGGGGTCATGTAGGCATAAATAAAATGACTAAGAATATTCGAAAAAAATATTTTTGGAGTAATATGCAAAAAGACATAACTGAATATGTGACTCGCTGTAAAGATTGCCAAAAGCAGAAATTTTGTAATAAAAATAATAAAGAGAAAATGGTAATAACCACTACAGCATCTACTTCTTTTGAAAAATTATATTTAGATATTGTGGGGCCGTTGGAGGTCGATAATTTGGGTAATAAATACATATTAACAATACAATGCGAATTGACAAAGTTTGTAGAAGCTTACCCAATACTTGATAAGTCAGCTGAAACTGTTGCTAGGGTTTTTACTGAAAATTTTATTTTACGATATGGTACTCCCAGGGTTATTGCGACTGACTGTGGAACGGAATTTATTAATTCCACGTTAGAAACAGTATGTAAATTGCTAAATATTGATAAGTTAAATTCAACACCCTATCATCATGAGAGTATAGGTTCGCTAGAAAACTGGCACAAACATCTCGGATGTTACTTGAGAATACAAACACAGAATCAGTCGGCAAATTGGAGTACCTGGATACCATATTGGTGCTTTGCTTATAATAATTCTGTAAATACTAGTACCAAATACTCCCCTTATGAACTAGTTTTTGGGAAAACATGTAACGTACCTAGTAATTTAGTTAGTAAAGTTGATCCCTTATATGTATACGACAATTATCCATCGGAGTTAAAATTTAGATTGCAAAAAGCTCATAATGATGCCAGGAACAACTTATTAATATCAAAACAAAGTAGAAAAACTAATTATGATTTAGATTGTAAGGAAGTACACTACAAAAAAGGTGATCTACTCTTGTATAAGAATGAAAATTATAATAAATTGAATGACTTGTATTTAGGTCCATTTGAAGTTTTAGAAGAGCTAGGTACTAATGTAAAAATATTAAAGAATAATAAAGAATATATAGTTCATAAGAATAGGACTAAGATATTTAGAAAATAAGAGTTTACTTTTCAGGGAAGGGATGCCTAGCCTTTTCAGGGGAGGTGTGATATAGTGAATTACACTATCAGCACGTACTCAATAGTACGTGATAATTAAGGTATTCCTCTAGTCACGTATAGATGTGATGTTAATTAGTATTTAAGATGATACACTAGAGGATAAAGATGATTGATTCAACGCAAGACATTGTTTCATTTCGGGTCTCCGTCCCAACGCCATTACATCTGAAACGGTAAAAATGACAATAATTTAACTGGGAATGGTATTTCGTCCACGGGATCACAGGAACCTCGCGTCCTCCAATACCATTTACACATGTTAGACAGTAATTGTAACAAGACAGGAATACCCATTATTCCCTTTGAAGGTAACATGACTTTAAATGAATTATATTAATTTAGACTTTACGTTAAACACTAACAATCTATGCAATTACCAAACATTACAAAACACTAGTAATATCTGTAAAACTAACACACAGCAATTCAACAAAATAATTCAAGTTGGAAATATTATAGACAACTCACCGAGATTTCGGGTTATATTTTCGCGCAGAATTTTAACAGTGCGACGTTGTAAGTAATAGTAGGTAGGCAAGCGGGAAAAGAAAGCTTTCTCAGCGTGTCTCCTTTTTATATTAGAGTAAATCGCATAAAAAATCGATATGGCTGTTAATTTAAACACAGACGGACTTCCATACTGGCAGGGCCGTCGAGCAGAGACAAAAACAGAACGACCAGACCATAGAGAACGCAGATCAATAATGGCTCGCCTACACATTCGAGGATTATAAGCGATACATTACTTTCCTTTTTATTATGATTTTCCCTTTAATCAACCTTATTTGATTAAAGGAAAAATTACCTTTAGCACCTCCAGATCAAATTGTAAGAGAGCACCTTAATCCGGCTGGAACACGCTTTCAACGTCCCACACAAGTAGCTAACGACAGGATATTTAGAGTAAGTGAAACAAGCTCTGTTATTTGCGTCCTTGTCAGCTGTTAGATGTGTACAATTCGCTAAAATAATTTTATTTGCCCAGCAGTAGGACGTTTATAGTAAGATCATAGTGAGATCATTTGATTTGATATTATATTATTTAGGATTTAGTATTTGTGTTTAGACAGAAGTGTTACATATCCCCTCTTTTAGAGTAGGATTTTGCCTAGGAAAAATCCAATTATGCTAGAAAAACAATCCTCAAGATTAATACGGAAGACCAATTCATCTTCATACATCGTCGTATATACCCTCAATTCCATTCATTAGTCTCCACATTCTTCATAATGCAGTCATAAATTAACATATGACTACAACTTACATCCCATAGCAGCCTATCTTTAGTTAAACACCCAATATGACTGTAGTAGTAAGAGTGTTGAATAACTTTGAAGAACTAACTATCACCCAAGACATTAACAACTGTAACCAAGGATAAAAATAATCCCGAAAATTGACGGAAACCCTGCCACTCACAAGACAGTAAGAGTCAAGTTAAAAACATGAGACAATAAGATTCAATAGCAGTTATTGAACGGTTACAGTTGACAAGCGATCCCTATCTATAAAAAAAAAAAAAAAATTTTATATTGTTTTTTTTTTGTATTCTTTTTATTTATTTATTTTTTTTATAGGTATTCTTTTTATATTCTTTATTCTTTTCTTTTTTTTTTCTTTTCTGGGAATTCAACTTGGGATAGAACCAACAACGACCTCATCATATGTAGACCCGAAAAGCGTGTGCAATTGCACACATTTCGCCGGACAACAAAACAATATTTGCCCGAAAACCTGAAAAAGTGGATTTCCCCTTATATTTTATTTTTTGTTTTTCTTCTTTATTTAGTAAGTATTTCTATTCTGTTAGAATAATGTATTTAAAACATAAAAATGTATTTAAGTAGTTATAAGATAACCATCGGCTGATGAGTACTTTAAGTTTTTAGACATTGCACCGGTTAAATTTAGTTATGATTTTTCAATATATTTGTTTAGCCTATGTTCACACTGCTGTGCATCTGTGTATAAGTTATAGTTTGTAAAGTAAAACTTTATTCAGTATAAACTTGTTTTATTTTCATGATAAGTTTTAATAAAAATGTTAAAGTGTAGCTTGTAGCTATAGATTTATTTTATTTAGTAAGGTTTTTCCAGCGAAAAACATTAAAAATAAGAACTTAGTAAGTACTTATATTTTTATTTTAAAATCCTTGATATGCCAAGAACCAAGATTTTTGCCATGCATGCTGACGAGTTCATACACAAAGGGTGACAATTTTGCTTTAATTTAACATTTAATATATTTAGATTTAGGAGTAAGTTGAGACGTATATGTCTTTGTCACTTTGGTAATAAGTTTTACGCCACACAATATCACCCACACTAAATTCACAATTTTTACGACGTAGATTGTATGGGACACAATTCCCAGCATTCGCCTTTATTAAGGATCTTTGTACCTGGTTGAACACTTTAGTCGTATTCTGTTTCTTAGTTTTAGGCAAGGTACCCATTATGTCATTAGTAGACTTTTGAATTGATCCAACACATTTCCTAGGACGACCCATTAAGCTTAGACTAGAGTGCTGAGCACGTTTATGTGAATTACATGAGTCACAATTATTAACAAATTTGGCTACGTCTTTTTGCATACCAGGCCAAAAATAATTTAGCGATGAGCTTCTTAATGTTTTAAAAATTCCCAAATGTTTAGAAGTAGGACTGGTATGATTTTTCTTTAGAATATCCGCCTTGAATTCGTTAGGAACAACTTCCTTCCATGTGAATTTCTGATTTTTAGGATTCATATTTTTGATGAAGCGATAAAGTTTACAGTTGGATATTCTATAATTTAAAAATGAAGTGCGAGACGACAGGCAACCATTATAAATATTTAGATACCATGGATCTGACACATTAGGTGCGGCTTGGTTATTATTATCTATAGCTGCTGTAGATATAGCACAAGTGTTCGAATTCAGAACTAAGCAATCCAGCTCACTGGGAAATAATTTAAAAATTCTCCAGAAATCCATTCCTAAGATAAGGTTATCATTGATCTCAGGGACTATATAGACTTTTATAGTGTGCGTCTGATTTTTAAAAGATAGCGGCATATTTAAGTATGATGAAGTGTAAAGTTTTTGACCGCCAGCTGCAAAAAGCTGTAATGGATTGCAGTAATTTAATTCATGAGTTGAATTAAGCAAGAGTTTGTGGGAATTATTCCCTAAAATAGTAATGCTGGACCCAGTGTCCAAAAGACCAACAATATTTTTGCCCTCGGCATTGACCGTGACAAAAGGTCGAGATGTACTGGTTTTAGATTCCAGTGGAGAAACATAATGTTCAGTATTAGTTGACAGTTTAGCTTTCGAATCCTGACCTTTCTGCTGTATAGAGTTGCCATTTTTAGTGCAATTCGGACACTCAGGAGCACGAACACCCTTTTTGCCACATTTAAAACATATTATATCACGTGGCTTCCTACACTGGCTGAGGTTGTGTGTTAGTGCGACATCTAAGACAATAGACTCCTCGCGGCTCAATAGCCGAGACAAAAGATTTCCGAGGAAAACCTGCAGGTAAAGTAGAATTATTATTCCCCCGATAAGAAAATTCGGGAGCAAGAGTTTGAGCACTAGGACCTGGAGGTTCATGAAAATTAGTGAAATGGCATTGTACCCTCTTATAATGTTGGCAAGCCACTTTAAGTGCATTAATGGAAAAAATAGGTGAAGCCGCGGCCAAAACATTGGCATAGCACGGTCTTACATTATGCAATAAAATGTCTAATTATCCCCTACTGACAAGGGCTTTGACAGACGTGAAAACATACCGTCTATTATTGCTAGGTAGACGGATATGGACTCGTCCCTACCTTGTGTACGGGAACGAATTTCAGCCAAGAATCTGTAGTCAAAATCTTGCAGACTGAACTCAGACTTTAATAATGTCACCAATTCAGACCAACCGGTGATGCTAGGTCTCACACACCTAAACCAATGCAGAGCATCTTCAACAAAAATTTCGAAACCAAATGACAATATCTTATCGTGAGAAATGCCTCTAGACACGATATATTCGTCAACCCTTTGTATAAAAGACAATACGCATGTTTTGCCGTTAAATTTTATTTTATTAAAATCAGCCGAGGCGTTACGTTCAATATTTAAATTTACTACCGATTTCTCTAAATCGATCAAGCCTTGGGACGATGTTGGCTGTTTAACAGTTTCAGGTTTAAGCGACAATAAAATTTTATATTGGGAGTCAAAATTATTTTTAGCTTCTAACAAATCGTCATCGTCGTCCACCACGACCCTATTAAGGCGATGATAAATGTGGTTCAACAATACTTCCGTTCTACAAAACAAGTTTTTATCAAAGTTAGATTTTAGAGTTTTTAAATTTTTCAAAGATTTATTCAGAGCAAGTTCAATACCCTCAATATCCAAAACCGGATCCAAATGCGATACTAAAATTTCTTCGGAGGGAAGCTCCTTAGATAGCTTTATAATTTGCCTCCGTAATTCCATCACAGAATCCCCCGGAGTAACTCCCCGCAATGCAACTTCGTAATCCAGCTCGGCTTTTTGAAGCGATAAAAAATTTATACTGTATTCCGCCATGGTCCAATCGAGTATTCTAAACCTGGGTGAGTTGTCTAGAGCCGGTTCAATGTAACTTAGCGAAATAAAAGTAAAAGAAACAATAAAATTTAAGTGGGTGTCCGAAAAAAAAATTTACCGAGTAAAAATTTTAAAAAACCTGAGAGGTTTCAAAACAACGATGTTAAGAACGGTTTTAAAATGAATAGGGATGAATAAATTACTATAACTTACTGTGTGATCGGATTTAAGGAACACACAGTGCACAAATCACAAAATAAAAACTAAAATTCACCGACACCCACTTTCACTGTAAAAAAAATATCAGTTAATAATAGTTAAAGAACGACACAGAGTGAGCTTTCCTTAGCGAGCTGGGCGCCACTGAAGCGTGTTTTAGTGCTTCAGGATAGGAATGACAACAATGTATTGGTTACAAAGTTTTTATTCCCTTTTAGAAAAGAAATTACAAGAACTCAGGGGGTGGTTCATGGATCGCTCACTCTGTCCGCTTGCTAGGACTTAAAAGAAACTTAGCTTTAGGCTAATCTTCCTCGTAGACTGCAGCTACCCGGAACCTGGAGCCGGCAGGGTCAGTCTGCGCGCAGGGACGAAAGCGGAGTCGTGTACGCTAGGCAGCTTATCCACGCACGAGCTCTAGCAGGCGGGCAGGCAGCAGGCAGCAAGCAGCAGGCACAGCGCACAGGCCCAGTGGGTGTAGCCTAGTACAGGAACCCTGGAATACATCAAGAAAAGGCATGAACTTATGTTCACTAAGTCCCGGCCTTTGTGGCTGTTGTAGAACAGCTACAATTGAACCAGGCCCTCTTTACTAAGTAAAATTAGGATTGGAAAACCGTTAGACAATTATACAAGGAGACTACAACAAAAGCGGGTAGATACCAGCATTGTAGTTAATGTTGTCTGTGTGATATAGTGAATTACACTATCAGCACGTACTCAATAGTACGTGATAATTAAGGTCTTCCTGATTGACAAGGCGTCCTTCCTCTAGTCACGTATAGATGTGATGTTAATTAGTATTTAAGATGATACACTAGAGGATAAAGATGATTGATTCAACGCAAGACATTGTTTCATTTCGGGTCTCCGTCCCAACGCCATTACATGGCGACCGTGACAGGACTGTCACAAGTCCGCGCCGCGAAATCGCTAGTTGAAGTCTACAAAATATCAGGAAAATAGTGCTACACGGGCCTACAAGAAGGACGAAGGAAATAAGAAGAAAAACTGTAAGCCAAAATTGTTTAACTATGGGAAACCCACAATCTAAAGACAATATTATTGTCAGTCAATCACCAACTCAATCGGCGGCAGCATCAACTCCCTTGGCCGTTGGGATGCAACTTTCAGAGATCTTTTTACTGACCATCGTCGTTGTACTAGCGGGCTATATAGTACTTAGGCTGCTACGTTACTTCAACGCACGACTATTAGAAGAGGTAGAACGCAGAGCGGTTCGACGGGCAATTGGACCAGCACAGAACGTGTAAGCCAGCACGAATTAATATAACTATGCTACCAAGAATCTATGTGTGTGTGTGAGTGATTTTTTTTTTTTTTCTAAAGTGTGTTCATGGCAAACCTGTCAGAACTCTTGAGTGAGCTTAAGGCTATTAGAGACTCTATTATTAAATTAAGTAAGGACAAACGTTATTCCGCTCAGGGGCAGAATAAGTTTTTAAGAGCAAAGGAAATTAAAAATATTTTTGAACAAATATCTGCAGACTTATGTAAAAAAGGGATAGATGCTGTAGAATTACAAATAACAAAAGCAATATCGTCAAAGTTTTTATGTAATTTTGAGGAAATCGAGTCACTCGTTAACCCGCATCATTCAGAAACGATCACAACCATGGCCACGTTCGATCTAAAAGTCGCGCTCACGCTCCTCCCAGTAGTAGATTGCGACGAAACGCAAATTAACCAACTAATAGACGGAATAGAGTATTATAGTAGTACCCTTAGAAACGAGGACCAGCCTCTGTTAATCAATTTTGTTTTAAAAACTCGTCTTTCTAGCAGTGCTAAAACAAAAATTAATAAGTCTTATGTGTCTGTGGCAGACCTAATAAAAGATATAAAAAATGTTTTAATTCCGATTAAATCATACACAGTTATTTTAGACCGAATGCTACGATGTAGGCAAGGAAACAAGACCATAGAAGTGTTTGGTAGTGAAATCGAAAAAATGTCCAACGATTTAAGTACAGCACAGGCTAATGGAGACGAGTCGGCATATAATTTATTAAAGCCGATTAATGAAAAAATGGCTATCAAGCGTTTCGCTGACGGCCTAAACAATGCTCGTACAAGCATTATAGTTACGTCTAGGTCCGTAAGCACAGTTAGGCAGGCAATAACTATAGCCTTAGAACAAGAAGACTCGGTAGTGAAACCACCAATAAACAATTATGTTAACTATGTTTCGAACCAGCGATTTGAAAAGATAAATAAAAACTATCATCAACAATATAATAAGTCACGTAACAACAACGCGACGAGTCAGCAAGGTCGGGGTCGTGCCTACTATAACTCGAATAGGTTTCAGGGTCAGCGCAACACCAGGTTTACGTCACCTCATAATAAACGTAGGAATGTACATTTCTTAGTTGACTCAGCAGAACAGTCTAATGACGAGAACGAAAGTGAACGTCAGAGTATACGTCAGAACGAACATCATAGCGATGATTTTTTTCGTTCTGAATAGCGCTGAGGTAGATATTTGTAGTTATGGTAGTGGTAATTACGTTTGTTTTACTTGTAGTCAAACTCAAATTTCTCTATTAGTAGACACAGGAGCAAGCATTTCAATTTTAAAGTTAGATTGGTTAAATAAACTCCGTAGCGTGTCCCGCGACGCAAAGCTAGTAAGGGATGAAATTAAGATTAAAGGAGTATGTGGGGATTTAGTATCAATAGGTTATGTTTATCTAGACTTATGTGTTAACAATTATAATTTTAGGCATAAGTTTTATGTGTTTAGCAACTTCCACTGTAAAAATGATGGAATTTTAGGAGAAGATTTTTTATTAAAATATAGTTGTAAAATTAACTATGAAAATAAGCTGGTTACATTACAGGATAAGATAAGTCTAGAATTAGGCTTAGGTAAAAACATAATAACGACTATTCCAGGGAGATGTGAGGTCGTAAAATATGTTTCGTCAGAGATAAAGGGCGAATGTGTCATTTTAGCGGAGGAAGTTATTGCAGGCGTATTTGTAGCAGGCGCCGTGGTAGTAGGAGACGGGAAAAAGATTCCGGTGCGATTTTTAAACACACGGGAAGAAGATGTAAAATTAAATAACTTTAGCCCGAAAATTAGAAAATACTCGGATTATTTCGTATGCTCTTTTGATAGGGAAAACGGAAAATCTGTCGAGAGGGTTAAACAACTATTCGATTTTCTTAAATTAAAAACATATCTTGGTGATGAAGAGAGACGGTCTATTGAGAAAATATGTGCAAAATATGCAGATATCTTTCATATGCCGGGTGATAAGCTATCCGTTACAAACTTATACGAGTACAACATTAAACTGCAAAATGACGCGTCTCCTGTTTATGTCAAACCGTATAGAATACCGCACGCTCAGAAGGCTGAATTAATAAAACAGGTAGGTAAATTGTTAGAAGAAGATATTATCGAAGAGTGTACCAGCGAATGGTCTTCTCCATTATTATTACTTCCGAAAAAAGCTGACAGTAGCGGTGAAAAAAAGTGGAGAATCGTAATAGATTATAGACTTTTAAATAAAAAAATAGTAGACGAAAAGTTCCCGTTACCAAATATACAAGAAATTATTGACTCACTTTCGGGATGCTTATACTATTCTCATTTAGACCTCAGTTCTAGTTATTACCAGCTAGGGTTATCACCAGAATGTAGGAAATTCACTTCTTTTACAGCTGATAAGCAATATCAACTGAAAAGATTACCTATGGGTCTCAAAACGAGTCCTAGCGTATTTTCTAAACTTATGTCTATGGCTCTATCGGGTTTAAATCACGAGATATGTTTTCTATATCTCGATGACGTAATAGTTTTCGGGAAAAGCCTATCGCAGCATAATACAAATTTAATGAGTGTATTTGAGAGGTTTAGGTCAGTTAATTTAAAACTAAACCCTTGTAAGTGCGAATTTTTGAAGAAATAAATTAATTATTTAGGGCATGTTATTACGCCAAACGGGGTGTTGCCAGACAACAGTAAAATCGAGGTCTTGGAAAAGTTCCCAGTACCTAAAAATGTAAATGAGATTCGTCGTTTTGTGGCTTTTGCGAACTTTTATAGAAAATTCATAAAAAACTTTGCCACAATAGTGTACCCACTAAACCGTCTTTGTAAGAAACATGTCGAGTTTCAGTGGACGAAAGAATGTGACGTGGCATTTCAGACCTTAAAAAAGTCACTTAGTTCATTTCCTGTCTTAGATTATCCAGATTTTGGAAAAGATAATGTTTTCCGGTTGCAAACCGATGCGTCAGGGGTAGCCTTGGGGGCTGTATTATCAAATGGAAATAATAAGCCCGTAGCTTATGCAAGCAGACAATTAAACAGTTCAGAAATAAACTACCCAACCATTCATAAAGAGTTATTAGGGGTAGTGTGGGCTATAAAACATTTTCGACCATATTTATACGGACGAAAATTTAAAGTATTAACAGATCATAGACCATTGGTTCATTTATTTAGCATAAAAGATCCTAGTAGCCGTTTAACTAAGTTTAGACTTTGTTTAGAAGAATATGATTTTGATATTGAATACATAAAAGGTTCCGAAAATGTAACGGCAGATGCCTTATCGAGAGTCATTATAACATCAGACGAGTTAAAAAATCTAAATTCAAATTTTTTGGGGGTAGTAACCCGTTCAATGAAAAGAACCATGGAGCAAAATAATGAACCCGCTACCTCTGGAAGTAGCAGGGTTGAGCCCCCTGTTGATCATAGGCAACCAAGAGTGGTAGATATTATGCAGAAATCACAAAATGATGTAAGGTTAGATATTTGTTCGTATGAAAACTTCGTGAAGTTGAGGAAAAAGAAAAGATACGTCTCACAGACGGGTGATATGTTATTTAGTGACCCTACTATTTACATAAATCAGGAATCTCTACTAACGGAGGCGCGCCGAGACGCAACGATAGGAGAACTGAGTGCATTATGTAAAAAATATAATATTGTAGAAGTCGTTGTGATTAAAAATGGGTTTAATAAAAAGTTTATTAAAATTTTGACCCAAACTTTCATGAAACATAAAGAATTACCGCGGTTATGTATTATTAATAACCAAGTTGAACATGTTACAAATAAAGACTTGATACGTGTTATACTAAATGATTATCATTTATTGCCGACAAGGGGTCATGTAGGCATAAATAAAATGACTAAGAATATTCGAAAAAAATATTTTTGGAGTAATATGCAAAAAGACATAACTGAATATGTGACTCGCTGTAAAGATTGCCAAAAGCAGAAATTTTGTAATAAAAATAATAAAGAGAAAATGGTAATAACCACTACAGCATCTACTTCTTTTGAAAAATTATATTTAGATATTGTGGGGCCGTTGGAGGTCGATAATTTGGGTAATAAATACATATTAACAATACAATGCGAATTGACAAAGTTTGTAGAAGCTTACCCAATACTTGATAAGTCAGCTGAAACTGTTGCTAGGGTTTTTACTGAAAATTTTATTTTACGATATGGTACTCCCAGGGTTATTGCGACTGACTGTGGAACGGAATTTATTAATTCCACGTTAGAAACAGTATGTAAATTGCTAAATATTGATAAGTTAAATTCAACACCCTATCATCATGAGAGTATAGGTTCGCTAGAAAACTGGCACAAACATCTCGGATGTTACTTGAGAATACAAACACAGAATCAGTCGGCAAATTGGAGTACCTGGATACCATATTGGTGCTTTGCTTATAATAATTCTGTAAATACTAGTACCAAATACTCCCCTTATGAACTAGTTTTTGGGAAAACATGTAACGTACCTAGTAATTTAGTTAGTAAAGTTGATCCCTTATATGTATACGACAATTATCCATCGGAGTTAAAATTTAGATTGCAAAAAGCTCATAATGATGCCAGGAACAACTTATTAATATCAAAACAAAGTAGAAAAACTAATTATGATTTAGATTGTAAGGAAGTACACTACAAAAAAGGTGATCTACTCTTGTATAAGAATGAAAATTATAATAAATTGAATGACTTGTATTTAGGTCCATTTGAAGTTTTAGAAGAGCTAGGTACTAATGTAAAAATATTAAAGAATAATAAAGAATATATAGTTCATAAGAATAGGACTAAGATATTTAGAAAATAAGAGTTTACTTTTCAGGGAAGGGATGCCTAGCCTTTTCAGGGGAGGTGTGATATAGTGAATTACACTATCAGCACGTACTCAATAGTACGTGATAATTAAGGTCTTCCTGATTGACAAGGCGTCCTTCCTCTAGTCACGTATAGATGTGATGTTAATTAGTATTTAAGATGATACACTAGAGGATAAAGAGAATTGATTCAACGCAAGACATTGTTTCATTTCGGGTCTCCGTCCCAACGCCATTACAAAAGCCCGCGTAGGAGCGGAGGGACGAGGCGGCCCGCGAGCTGAGGAGCGGGTGGGTTTAAGCAGGTGAGCGAGAGCCATCTGCGACGATAAGCTCGCATGGGACCGCCGGAGTCCCGCAGCGCCGGACCCGTGACAGAAACCATGCCTGCTGCATGCTGCATGCCCGCTTACATGCTGCATGCCTGCCTGCATTCTGCATGTCTGCCTTCATGTTGCATGCCTGCCTGCATGCTGCATGCCTGCCTGCATGCTGCATACCTGCCTGCATGCTGCATGCCTGCCTGCATTCTGCATGCCTGGTTGCATGCTGCATTTTTGCTTGCATGCTGCATGCTTACTTGCATACTGCATTCTTGCTTAAATGCTGCATGCTTTTTTGCATGCTGCTTGCTTGCTTGCATGCTGCTTGCTTGCTTGCATGCTGCTTGCTTATTACAAGAATAATGTTTTGTGTGGTTAGATTATTATATCAAATGTATAATATATCAAAAGTACATTATATCAAATGAAATTATATTATCTGAACGTTACACCAAAAACAATACCGTAAATGTATTAATAATTTGCAAGACGGCGAAATTGCAATATTGTGTGACTTTTCAGAAAATTTCGGTTGTAAATTGGCTCAAGAAATACAACCATTGCATTTTGGCGGTTCCTAAAATTCCATAACATTACATACTGGCATGATATTCGGGAAAAACAAGTGTCAATCATTTACTACTGTAAAAGACGATAATTGTCACGAGCCGAATGCCATATGGGCACATCTTATACCTGTTTTAAAATTGGCAAAACAAATGTTTGGTAATATTCGGGTTATACATATTTTTTCCGACGGGCCTTCATCGCAATACCGACAAAAGAACAACTTTTTTTTCTCAAATACTTTACCACTAAAAGCTAGATTATGCGACATGGATTTTTTCTGAAAGCGGCCATGGGAAAGGTATTGCTGACGGGATAGAGAGAGAAAAGAAAACCCCTATTAGACATTCCTTTATTTACATTCGTAAGATATCTTTTCCTATTATGAAAGGTGCTTGTCTGTATAAGATTTATCAGCTTTAATGGTACAGTCAATAGGTACACCTTACTACACTTAGAGCGTTGCTTTAATGCTCTAAGCCTACACCTGGCAAATTAAATCTTAAAAACAAATAGGCAATCTAAGTTATGAATTGATAAATGGACATTATGGATAGGTTAAATTTAATATTTATACAGAAAGTCCCTTACTGTTGTCTTATTCTTGACCTTTCTTGTCTTGATTAAAGGTACTTAGGTAGATTTATTTGGCCAAAATGTTTGTATGGTTGAGAGCCTCCACAAATTGTCATGCAGCGACTTGCTCTTCGTTGCGGAAAATGTTGCATGACACACAATTCCCGACAATATTAGCACGCAATTCCCGGCAGACCTTAGTTAGATATTTGAAAGTTCGTAAACGAGAATCCGAGAACTATTTACAAGTACAACAAACTCGGGATTTCGTTACGTAGGGAAACATTTCTTCCTTAGCGCCTGAGCACCATTCTTTGATTATTGCAGTCCACAATAGTCTTAAAAAGAGCATTATAAACAAAACTTTCAACACAACACAACTCTTCCTTCATCAGCTGATCAAACAATCGCCATTTTGTGTGACGATAAGCGGTAATTTTTATCTTCAAGGTTTGAGTGATCGCTAGATTAGCGATTCTTGGCTTGTCATACTGTTTACAATTAGGTCTATTTTAGCGTAAATTTTACGACGTTGGTAACTTTTGCTTATGTCAATTCCATACATTCTGTTTATCGTTGCGTTAATTTCGTAGCGTTTAATTTGTTTGCCAATTGACTAGGCCCTCAGGACGTTCATAGGATGACGATGATGACAACATCGCCTTAATATAGGATTGCTTCATTGTTACTTATTTATAGCGGTAGGTACCGAAACTAATTGAAAATAAAAGTCAAATCATTTATTAAATATACGACTTCACAGACACAATGATATGATCATTGTCTCTACGCGACAAGTTAAAATATTTATTTATTTTACATTATTTATTTCACTGCCATTAATTATGAGTTGGTTGATAATGTTTCTAAATAAAACATAGAATTATTTACATATTTACCAAAAATAATTTTAAAACAATTAATTTTATACAATAACCCTAGTATTTTGATAATGAATCAAGTACGACTTCAATAGCTTAATGTTATTACTAGTAGAAATTGATATACTTAAACATTTTCTATAGGTACCTATTGCAAGTAATAATAATAATATTCTTATTTCTTTACCTAACTCTCTCCAAGTCAAAGTTTATTAAATATAAGGCTTCACTTTCTCTTATTGACATTAAAACTATATGTAACTATAAAAATAAATGCCCATTGTGTGTACAAGAAAGTAGGTACAAATTTTTTAGTACCTAGGTACCTAAGTACTAAAAAATTAGTACCTACTTTCTCTTAAATTAAATCTCCGGGACTTATATGTAGTAGGTGTAATAAAACTGTGCACTCGACAACTGGCTGTTCAAAACTAACCAACAAGCAGCTTGCAGCCCTTCGAAACTCAGACGGTCTAGAGTAGAGTGGAGCTGTGATGAATGCCAGAGCAATGTATCCAGGCGTTCGTCTTTCTTTGTGGCACCGGACGATAGTTCTGAAGAGGAGGAGGGCCCCTCTCATTCGACATTTGATGAAAAGAAACTGGTCGCAAGCATCACTCGTGAAACTCAGAGGATTCTCAAGGCAGAACTAGGTGACCTTACAACTTGTAACTTGTAGAGCACTTGCTCTGGAGCACATGAATGGTCAGATAGCCGAGCTCGAAGATATAGTAAAAAGGCAAGAAAATACTATTAAAACCTTATTAAATAAAAATACAGACATACTAAATAAACACAAGAGCTTTGAACTAAGAATTGCATCCATGGAACAACACATCAACGAGGTAGACCAGAAACCACTAGCCTGCACAATAGAGGCAGCAGGTATTCCGGAAACTCCAAATCAAGATGTCACCGAAGTAGTGAATAAGGTTGCTGAGAAAAAAGGTGTAAATCCTGATGGTATATTAACCGCCCGACGTCTGCAAAAACCTAAAGATAGTCCGCAACCAGGTCATATACTAGTTGGGGTCAAGTCTAACACCATGCGCACTCAGTGGGTCACCTCGGCCAAGAAGACGGACTTAACAGCAGGGAGTCTAGTACCAAAGTTGCCTGTGGATTAAGCCGCTCATCGCGTTTTTATACGTGAAGCGCTAACACATCGTACCAAAACACTTTTATTTAATGCCCAACAAAAACTAAAAGACACCTACAAATTCATCTGGTGCAAGGTTGGTACTATCTATGTTAAGAAAACCAACGACAATACTCGTCCACATATTATAAGATCCATGGCAGACATAGATTCGTTACTGCTAAAATAAACTACATATTCATATTAAACTACCTATACGCCTAAAACCTTTTTTCTTTTGTATTTTGCCTAGACCGATTTTTTTATTTATTTATAATTAGAATTAAAATGTGTAATGAAAACGTCAATTTACAATCTATAGAAATATTTGATTGTTCCACTGTAAACTCATTCATTAATCAAGTACCCTACAACAATATTAATTTGTTTTGCCTTCATGTTAACATAAGATCTTTAATTAAAAAAATTACCAAATTGCTGCTAATTATAGATTCATGTAATGTACCTATCGACGTCATTGTATTGACAGAAGTCGGAATTTCTGTGAATATTAGAGATCACTAATATTCAATATTCACTAATATTCAGTATAGATATACAATATTTCTGGCTATAGAATGCACAACATACGAACAAACGTACCAAGCAACCTTGGGTTGAACAATATATGCTTAAAATGTGTAACAAAAGAGATGTTCTTTTTAATAAATGGAAAAAAGATCCTACAAACAGTTGTCTCTGCCTAGAATACAATACACTTAGGAACAAAATTCATAGGACACTTGAGTATAGTAGAAAAAAGCATTATCAAAATGAAATCAATGCAAATATCCGGAATCTGCGAAAATTGTGGCAAGTGATTAACTCAATTTGCGGCAGGGTCATTAAATCGATAGACGAAACAATCTCAAAAGCTTTTCATACCGTTAAGTACTCACAGGTAGTTATAGCTAATAAATTCGCTCGAGAATTCCGTCAAGCAGTAAAAGATATTCTTCCAACATGCCCGGTTAAATTACTTGACATAAATTGTTATAAAAAAAACTGCTAATGTCACACTACACTTTGAAAAAGCAACCCCAAAAAAAATTTAAAAATTAATTTCGAAACTCAATAGCAGGAAAGCCCCTGGTGGCGACGGAATTAGGATTGTGGATAGCAAACAAATAGCTCACAAGGTGTCTGATTCCATCGCACAATTAATAAACGCCAGTTTATTAATTGTGCGATAGGGAAATACCCAGACGAGCTCAAGCTAAGCTGCGTGCGGCCTGTTCATAAAAAAGGCAAATTTGATGAAGTTTGTATTTACCGCCCGATATCCCTCTTATCATCCACAGACAAAATTATTGAAAAGTACGTGTGCGATCAGATACATTGTTTGTATCATAAAAATAATATAATAAACCCCAACCAGTATGGTTTTCAGCCCCTCAAGAGCACGACATCATTGCTTTCTAAGTTTTGTGATGAAGTCAATACTCATCTTAATGATCGTAAACATGTCCTAGCTCTTTTTATTGACTTCTCACGGGTATTTGACACTTTAAATCATAGAAATCTGCTGACAAAACTCGAAAACACAGGAATCAGGGGTCCTGTTCTGAAGTGGTGTGAAGATTACCTCAAAGACAGGTCCTATTATGTTAAGATAAACGATGCGAAGAGTGATGTCCTACCTATCACTGAAGGTACAGCTCAAGGGTCTGTTCTTGGTCCACTCCACTTTATTGCTTATGTGAATGATATGAACCATGTACTTAAGCACTGCACATCTTATCAGTATGCGGACGACACGTGTTTAATAATAGCCGATAAAAATATAAAAATAGCTCTTGAGAAACTTCAACAAGATTTCGACTCTTTAAACAAATGGTGTCATGATAACCATCTCGTCCTCAATGCTGATAAGACAAAACTAATACATATCCGATCACCTTTCAGCAAGACCTTCGTTGATATAAAAAGGGAACCTTAAAGCTCACGAACATACGTGTTTTCATCAAAAACAACAAAAATGTGGTTGCCGTGAAATTGAAACCGTAGATAATCATACGTACCTTGGCTTGGTGATTGACAATAAATTTAACTGGCTCCCACATATTAATGGTATCTGTGACAGGCTTAGAGCATTCCTAGCTAATATAATAATAAGAAGAAATAAAATACCATACAAAATACTTTTATTGCCATACAATTCTTTAGCCGATTCTATTATTAATTATGGCATTACTAGCTATGGCAGAACATTTAAAACCTATCTCGATAAAATCCAAAGTCTCCAAATTAGAATTTTGAAAAAAAAATTATCACCTGCAGTCAAAGAACAATACAAAAATAATGAATATGATCTTTTTAGGCATTGCAATATTTTCCCCATACATATTAATTTTCTGTATTCCCTCTTAATAGAACAATTTTTTAACGAAGATATCCGACAAAAAAAGTTTGGCATAAAATTAAAACCAGAAAAGTAATTAACAAGCGTTTAATAACAGCAAAAGCTAAAAACACTTATGGAAAACAGACGACGCACTATTTAGTTCCTCGTCTATTAAATGACATTGATCCTTCTTTTTTGAATAGTATAACAAAAAATAATATAAAGAAAAATATTAAATTGCATTTTTTGAACATCCTGTAGCCAACGCAAAAAAACGTTGCCATTATCTTATGTTTTGTCGCTCGGTCGGGCTAACCTCACTATACGGTACGGTATAACTATAGAACATCTATCTAGCTTGTATGCAGGTGGCCTGTCGCCATTAATTTGTATCGCATTTTACTTGTTGTGTGTGTTAATTTAAAGTACCTACCTACCTAGCTTAAGTTTTTTAACATTTTTTATGAATTTATGAATTAGGTAGTAGTTGTGTAATAGTGTTGACATCATGTATTGTCATTGTAATTATAATGTGATTCTATTTTATTCTAATTTATAAATGTATTGTTACGATTTTTATAATGACATCTTCATTTAATTTGTATTTTTTATTATTGACTTCTTTATTGTAATTTTAATTTTAAGCTTCTGACATAATATGTATCTATTTAGATGTATGTTACGATTTTTATTATGACATCTGCATTTTATTTTTATTTTTATTATTGATTTTGTATTTAATTGTAATTGCTGGACATGCTTATAATTTATTAACATCTTTATTTTAATTTTAATTTAAGCTTCTGACATGTATCTATATTTTTAGA
The DNA here is from genome assembly GCA_963921215.1 of Scoparia ambigualis. Classification (NCBI taxonomy): domain Eukaryota; kingdom Metazoa; phylum Arthropoda; class Insecta; order Lepidoptera; family Crambidae; genus Scoparia; species Scoparia ambigualis. Next base: position 30,339,483 of record OY992516.1, read on the forward strand.
CATACTGGCGCTTGGGATAACTGTAAGTCAGTATGTACACAATTAAATTAAATTGAATAATTGAATAAATTGAATGAATAAATTGAATAAAAGGCAGCAATCTGATTATTGTTTCGGATCATAAACAGCAATGTTTCGAAGTCAATATCAAAAACAGCAATCTGATAATTTAAAATATTAATTATCAATTTAATTCAAATTTAATCTATTTAAATCTTAAAATAATAAATTTAAAAATCTAAAGCATATGTAATTGTATACACATAAAAAAATAATCTGCTAATTATAACAGTGAAACTACTTTTTCTAATTACCGTTAATTAGTGAAAACTCAGATTGCTGTTTTTAATTCTATACGACTCAAATATGTTGCGTTTCTCGCACCATTGCCATAGACGACAAGTGATATTATTTAAAGGACAACACTACCGAAATATCCTATATCTATTGATATAGGATATTTCGGATAATTCGGAGTAGAATTTCAATATTGTCTAGTCTATGGCTGGACAAACAGAAGTTACAGAGCCTAAAAACTAACTTACTCTTTTATAGCCTTTTAAATTTGATTAAGAATGCGTTTTCGTTTTTCTATTGGCAATTGCAAACACATATTTTCTGAATTTCAAGCTACTCTTTGTTACGTTGTAAATTCTGGTCCCTGTCTGTCTTTGCTAATCTACAAAAAGGTTCGCAATAATTGAAAAATAGTTACCTGTAATCATTGATGTTGAACTGTCGGGTTTCCAAAAACATTAATAATTGTAGTTTGATTTAATTGAAATCCATTGTTTCTTCATAATATAGACATGTAGCCTTGGCTGGCGCAAAACTAGACAACCTTTTCTTGCGTTTTCAATTTACATCTTTCTAAATCAGTTTTGGCTAGACTTAAACTTAAATAAAAAGAAATCAACGTAATTTGTGTTTACAAGTTGTTTTGACATAACGCCAAAGACGAACTGGCAGCCTCCGTAGCGACACCTAGACACACCACTGAAGCTTGCGTTTGGGATTTTCTTCTTTTTCCCCAAAAGGGACAAAATCTCAAATGTAACATCTTTTTGAAGTTTATAACAAAGCCTAGCTTTTGCAATAAACAAACAGTTTCGAGAACAAAACTTTTACATTCTTCATAAGAATGGCCAAGGCACAAGATCTAAATATAATATATTACCGGTTTTATGAGTTTGGTAAATACATAAAATGTTGCTGAACTAAGTCAAAATCGTAGGCACTGAAATTCATACGTATTACTTTTGTTTTTGTGTTGATGGAGGGACGTGTGGTGGTTCGTACTCCCACAGTTCTTGCATGCCCCCCTTGACCTGCACTCGCTCTCGTAGTGACGGCCGAGACAACGCTGGCAGCGCTCGCGTGCCTGTACGAAGTCCCAACGGCCCTGTGTTGGCTGGGCATTGTACCAGCTGCACGTCATGAGCGTATGTCCCCTAATGGCACAATAGGGACAGTAGGGCGTCGAGCGTGAGGAAGAGGACGATGACGATGATGAGGAGCAGCTTTGCTGGTAGGCCGAGTAGACGGGGAAGGGCTGACTGCGAGCCGGGGAGGTGGACGGGCGGTGACGCATTTGCTGCGCTGGGCGGAACGGTTGGTGAGTAGGCTGCTCATGGGCGCGGTGAGGCGATGGAGCTGAGGAACGGCCACGGTAATGGTCGGGTTGTTGCTGAGCCATCTGAGCATAAGTGCGATGGGGCAACTGAGGAGGCGCGCGGCTACGAGAAGGGCCGGGCTGGGGCTGAATGGGTTGAGCCATGGCTATGTTGGAGAACTCTGTCTCCACACAGCGCGTGTGCTCCTCGAGGTAGGAGATAAGGTCCCTTAACGTGGGCAGGGTGTTACTAGACCCGTGCCTGCGTTCAAATAGCGTGCGGAGCTCGCCCTTGAGCTTCCGCACCACTATTGACACAAACACGTAATCGTCTCCTATGGGCAAGTCTAAATTGTTGAGGGCACACTGAGCCGATATGAGCGGCGTGAGGAACAGTGTGCGGATGTTCGAGCGCGTATGGATGCTTGGCAGCCCCAGGATGATGTCCACAAAACTATCAATGAGAACCCGGCGGTTCTCGTACCGCTTGGTGAGGATGTCCATGGCCACGGCAAAATTTTCATTGGTGACCTTTAAGTGGGACACCATACTTAATGCCTCACCGCTGAGACATGAGAATAGGTAGTGGAGCTTGACTGCGTCCGACAGGGTCGCCATGTCGTCAGTCAGACTCCTAAACAGCGCAATGAAGGAAGGCCAGTCCTCCACTTTTGAGCTGAACCTGGGCAGCGCTATCTTGGGGAGGACGGCTGTGGGCGTATTGACGCCGAAACTGGGCTGAGCGCTATGGGTTGGGGATGACGTGGAAGAGGGTAAGATTTCCTCCCTAGCCACAAGAATCCCAATGTACGCCCCGGAGGCTTTTGTGTGGTTCTCAGTGTATGCCTTCTCGGTCTTCTCGTCCAGGTCCTCCTCGTCAAGAATGCTATAATACACTGAGTCCAGCTTCTCCTTTATGCCCTGTATCTGTGCGAAACGCACGTTGAATTCCGTTATGGAATGTTTGGTGTCGCCAGCAATGATCAGTGATCCCATCTCTAGGAGCTGGTGTAAAGCTTTGGCGGCCTCCCTAAATATCGCGGCTTGTGACTTGGTCGGCATCGCGACAAATAAAAGAAGACAAAAAAAATAATAAAAAATAAAAAATTAAACAAATTTAAAGGCAGTAAAAAGAACAACACCCTGTATATATTCTATAGTTGGGCTGGAGGTATTTGTTTACTAAGGTAAGGGCAAATGGGCTAAAATTAACGCAACAATAAAGAAAGCAAAACTAAGTTGGGGCGCCTTGTATATGGCCTACGGGTGGGCAAACGCGTGTATGTGTAGGTATGTCTGTGTCTGTGTCTGTCTGTATGCTTATTGAACGCGCGTACGTAACATTAGCCGACCGCAAGCAAAAAACAAACAAAAACAACAAAAACAAAAAGAATCACGTTATCCGTAGCCCACTGTTGGGCAAGGCGCTCACAATCGGGCAGACCTGTTGCCGACACTGGCGTGAAGAATGAGTCAGTCGCAAACAAAAAAATATAAAAACTAATAATAAAAACTTAATTAAACTTAACGTGTGTAGAAGCGAAGGCGACGCACGCAAATAGCCGTAAGCGATATAAAAAAAACTGATGAAACTAAATGAAACACACTAAGCTCATGTGGTGAGCACGCACCAAGAATGAGCCGATCGCAAAGGCAAAAATTAAAAATAAAAAAATAGATATAAAATTAACACGAGCGAAAAAATAAAGCACGCTATTTGGCACGCGTGGTGAGCATGCAGGAGATCTGAGCCGATTTAACACGACAAGAACAAAAAAAATTCCTTAAAAAATAAAACGGGAAAAACAACAATATCGTCGTCTAGACGCGGGTGTGTTATTACGTAACCAAAGTTATATGTGCAACCGAAAAACGTAAAACGCAAACGTAACGCAATAATTTAACTACTAAACCTAACGCATCATTAGTACAAGTAATACACAATTAGTACACTAGCTCGCTCAAATCACAAAGAAATTGTATGACACCATAAAATCAACATCAACAACATAAACACTAAACTTGTTAGCGTAAATTAACTAGGAGTTAGCACGAATCGGATACTGGTACGAACTTTTATTTGGATAACGATACCCGAAACACGAATTTTTATTCGTGTAGGTAGGTCAACTTTGCAACGACTGTCGTGCAGAAAAGATTTTGTATGGAGATGAAATTATAAATGTTAGGAAGTGAAATAGATATAATTATGAAACATTATTTTTAGCGGACTGTAAATAATTAATCAAAGTTAAGGGCTGATTCGGGGCTGATTATGGTCGAAAGACCATGAAATTTAGAGGTATTCCGTGCTCGATTGGACCAACAATGTTGGCGCTTAAGGCACCAACATGCGGCGGAGTTAAAGGCTGAAGGCAGGAAGGCTGAAGGAAGGATGTACTTACAGGGATGATGAGTCAGGAACCGTCGTGCGAGCTGACCACGGGCGGCGAGGCTTGAGGGGCGGCGATGTAGTCACTACACTAAACAGTTCCCTAGGGGCACTGGTTAAGGGCGTTTAGGTCGAGCTTATTGCACTAGCTCTTAACTGCACACATGTGTTCACTTCGTGGGTTGAAGGGCGGGGCCTGAGCGACGCGTGGCTTCGCCCTGAGATCTCGAAATGCACTAACTCTTGCGCGGCGCGAGCCGGCGGCGACCAGTTAACATGGCCGCGCGACGGCTTAGTGCATTCTAATATGCACTCTATTACGGCGCAGCGACGGCTGTTTCCCGTTGCGCGGTGGCGCAAACACCTAGTATGGCCGCGCCACGCCCCCGCCTCCTACCAGGCGCACAGTTTTACAAACAAGAGGGTTTTACTGTGACGGTGGCGGCCGGCGAAAATCAAAAACCTTTGACCATGGCGGCACCTTTGACACAAACCGCCTGGGTTGTTTGTCGGCAGTCGCTTGGCGGCATTTTTTGTTGGATTTGTTATGACAGATAAGTAGGCAGCTATTTTACTTTCGTGATTTAATAATTTGTATTAAGTAGGTACCTACCTACCTAAGTACCTAATTATTATCAAAGTAATAAAAATATTATCATTTTACAGTCACATTGTTTCGACTCTAAAGTAGATAGGTACGTTTACCTACGAGTAGGTAGGTACCTAAATAGGTCTTAAATTAAAATGACTTATTTTTGAAATAACTCAATACAACTAAAGCGAAGCACTTTGAGGTGTAGTCACAGAATAGATAATCGTACTACTTTTAAGCTGGCCACTGACGATCAGTTTTGCGCGTCAGTCCTGGCGTAAAACTGTGGAATCACTCCAAATGGTTTTACGCCAAAAAGATTTCCCACTCACTGGCGACACTCCGGCTCGTCAGTTCTCGACCGGCCGGTACAATCAATTTTGAACTTTAGTATTCGGCATTAAGGATCAATATTCATTAGAGAAGTTCGAATCGAACTGAGGTGATGCAATCAATTTTTTTAACGACATTCACGATCGAATTTCGGACTGACGTCAGTTCAACTGATGGGAAAAAGTGATCGTCAGTGGCCACCTTTAGCCAGAGTCCTAAGTCACGGCGCATCGCGCAGGCGGAATCCGCCGCGCACGAAACAAATACCTACTCGACATGTAAGAACCTGTCCGAACTGCAAGCGGGCGCTTACATACCTACTTTATTTCTACGCTCCGCAATCCACCTCCTAAAGGTAGCTACGCCTACTTAGAACTAGGTACCCTAGGTCCTTGATTACAATGACTTCTTTTTGAAATAACTAAAATCAAAACCTCTCAGTCTTGGAATCGAAATGTCAAAAAATGTTTAAAACATTAAAAATAACAAAGTTATCATGAAAACAAATATTGTTACAATTCACTCGGAAATTGAAAAAATGCTAACGGATTACACCACGTATTATTTTACTCGTATTTCGATGTATTTCTTACAACTTATTACCTACTGATCATTAGTTAGAATAATAATTTTCTAATACACAACAGTACCTACTTACATTAGATAAATCTGATAAAAACAGCACACAAAGATTCACTTCTTGCCGCTTGGGGCTTGAGAGGTTAAGCGAAGCACGTGTAGTCCACTGCACTTCACAATAAACAGTTTACAAAAGTGACTCCAACACAGTCTCCTCAAAACCCCATATTTGGCTGGACCTCCGGACTCGTCGCACGAAAGGATCCAGTCTGCTGGTCTGCCGTCGATGAATCCTCCTGAAAGTAATACTCCTGATTACTTAGAAATGCCATATTAATTTAATAGGTAGTCGAATCGAAACCAAACAGCAAAAAATATCTAAAAGTAGGTATGCACTCTAAGCTTTCACAAACGACTGCGAAAAAATTGTAGGCATGAAACAACAACAACGAAAACAAACCTATCGTACCGTTGGGCGTAGCTATGTCGGGGGTGTGCCGCCTATCCTGGTACTTAGAATTCCGAAATGTGTAGTTTGCCCGCTCCCACAAAGGCACAGTAATGCCCCCACTATCAACTGCGGTCTCATGCGACCGCTTGGGGTTCTAGAAGTTAATACCGCCCATAACCCTAGTAGTTTTTAGGGTTCAAAATTTAGACTTAAGTTACGAAAACCAGCAATATTTTTAAATTAGTTAAGTTATTCATCAATTCATCACAAAATACTACCAAAGTGTAAACTGGCTTAAGCGCTGCGTATTATTTTTAGGTTTGTTGCTATTAATTTAGTCAATTAGTGATAAAATATTCCATCACACGTAAGTTTTATTTAGTACGTATGTCACAGATGTTTAAAAATGTTATTCTTATGAACATTATTATTGTAAAAAACAATGAATGTGTTAAGTATTGAAACTATGTGTGATACAACATAGTTAAACTTAGTTAATTAGTAAAGTTTAACTATGTTGTATCACACTAGTTAGGATTTCAGGAATGCTTACATTTATACCGGGTCAACCAAAGCGGTAAGAAAAATAAAATGAGCTACAGAACCCATTAAGAAGAAAGACGCTCGCGCACGCTTTCTCGTGACTCCGCCCATACCAGGAGTGACTCCTAGTATCAATACCGCCATTATGTTAATACCGCCCATACTTTTTAGGGCTCGTAAATTAGACTTTGAGTTAAGAAAATTACCAATATTTTTAAATTAGTTAAGTCTTTTTTTTATCACTGTTCAAATTATTAACATTATTATTTTCTGTTTTTTTAGAGCTGACATAAAAGTTACAATGAAAACTCACATGGTGTCAGATTTTTCTGTTTTGTTATTTTTACTGCGTGTAAACGGGTGAGTTTAGTTCAGTGCTGAATGAAACCCGTATTCACAAACATTTACTTGTCTAAGCCTCAGAACAATACTGCTTTAGTTATTGTTCAGCAGTGCGATTCTCTAAGTTAAAGCCTTGGCAGTAGCGGCTGCCGCAGCGCTGAGAATTGACTCTGTCTCTTTCATATTTTGAATTGCACCGCCTACAACTCTTTCTGCCTAGCCCTAAGGTTGACTGGTAGAGAATGCCACTTGGCATTTAGTCCGCCTTTTGTACATTTTGTTTTCTTTGTGCAATAAAGATTAAAATAAAAAATAAATAAATATTCATAGAATCGGAAAGAGACAGCAATCACAGCGTCTATGTGTCGCTTAGAAAATCGCGGTCTAAGCAAAGTAGAAATGCTATGCGAAGTAAGACATTTCTCAGTGCGTTTCGTATGACAAGCCTTTCAATTCATGAACAATACTCAGACGACTCTTTACATTTAAGTACATTTAATTTTCTCAAAATCATAAATGTTTTGGATTCGTACCTCCATACTAATTAACCGTCAAAAGTACTTACCTGATAGATAACACATTCTTGACCTGACCTGGTGATAGGAACAGAGAATAATTGACTAAATAAAAGTAGGTAGTCGTAACTTATTTTCTTAGTGAAAAAAATAACAACACGGAACCCTTTAAACTTTATCAAAAATAAATAGTTGAAAGCGGGTGGAGTCAGCACAATAGGCACAAAAATACTAGGGTCACAGCAGAGGCAAAGGAGGAAGTAACACTAGACAGAGTTCATTACTCCAATCAGCTGTTTAATCAGCTGTTTGTTAGTGTTGTCATAATGTCGATAAACTCGTATTATTTTCAAAAGTATGTACTTCAACAATGCCCGAGATATCAAGAAATGTTTTTATGTGTGCCAGCTCACTAAAAGTAACTGATTAGGTACGTGAAATATGGCTGGCCCCGCTTGATACAAGCTGTATAAAGTAGGTATCACAATATTTAGTTCTGCTAGCCATTGACGGCCCAAAAGAGTTGTCGTTCCTAACTTAATAACATAATGGTCTAGTTTTTTGCAAATGTTATTATACCTTACATTTACCTCTAAATAGCCCAACGGCTTCACTCTACTGCCATTATAAAATTTAATAGTTAAATTACATTTTTGTAGTTGTAAATGACTAAAGTATCTATTATAAGTATTATGTGAAACACACGATAAAGGGGAGCCTGTATCTACTTCCATAGGCAATAGTACATTATTGATATTTAATTGTATGCTCACCGGCTGGTATTTACTTAAAGACATTTGATATATTGGCTCTTCATTTTCACAATCCTCACGAAGATCTTCTTCATTTTGTTCTTCTGCCCAATGGTTATTAACTTTGGATCCCGGCCGCCAGTTTCCCGCGCGCCAACCACGCGCCCCGCGCCGGGCCCCGCTCCTGCCCGCACGCGCTCTCGAACTGCCTGTACCTGCGTTCTCATTCGTCCGGCACATTCGACGTAAATGTCCCACAATACTGCATCGACTGCATTCGTATGTTTTAAACTTGCAGTCGCTCTGTGATGTCTGTAGTCTCCACATGCTACACATCTACCGATTTGCATGCGATGCACCGTTCCCGCTAGATCCGTTACCACCGAACTCCGCCGCCTTGCCCCAGGTTCCGACATTGTCTCCGCGAGCGCTGCCGCCGCGCACCCCACGCCGGCGCCGGCAGCGTCGCTGCGCGCGTCCACCGCAGCCGCATCCCGCTCCGCCACTTCCGGCGCGCTTGACAATGAAACTGCCTTTATAACCGTGATTTTCTCTTCCGCAAATAACCGTTGCCTTATGACTTCGCTTCTAAGGCCACACACTAGTTGATCTCTTAAATTATCATCTAATGAATTCCCGAAATCACAACACCGAGACAGTTTTTTTAGTTCCGCCACATAGCATGATACACTCTTATCAGTTCGTTGTCTCCGCTGGCGAAATTTAAAACGTTCCGCCAAAATTGACGGGCGTGGTTGTAAATGGTCACCCATAACCTTGGTGATCTTCGTGAAGCTCATGGTTGAAGGCTTACGTGGGCTGCACAAGTTGACCAATAGTTCATAAGCTGCTTCTCCCATATATGCAATTAACGTCGGCGCCTTTAAATCCGTATTCACACCATTCACCAAAAAGTACATTTCCAATCTATCGCAATATGATTGCCAATTTCCTTCTTTTAAATCGAACTCCTTCAATTTAGCCATTATTACGCGGCGCGTTAGGTACGTAGCTGAACCAACAAACAGGGACTAATTAATAATAAAAACGAATCCTCGTCGCCACTGTGATAAATGAAACCACATATAACACCTTCAAGCTTGGGTGAGCTAAAAGCAGCTATGGTAGAAGAGTGGGCGGGCATTTCACAAAATGTCATAAAAAAATTGATAAGGTCTATGAAAAACATCCCCATCATCTTCGTCATAGTCCTAAGTATTTTTGGAAATTTATCAAAGATAAAAAAACGAGCAGTGCATCAATCCCAAATGAAATGCACTTGGGAGCTACTGTAGCTAAAGGTGGTCAGAATATCTCTGACCTTTTTGCACAGCATTTCCAATCGGTTTATAGCAGCGTGAAAGATATTTCTCATTGTTCACCGACTCTCGTCGATCACTCAAATGCAAACATGCCACCCTTCCATACTATTATTTTAGCAGAGCAGGAGATTCTTAAGTTCCTACAAAATCTAGACAGTAGTAAGGGTCCTGCACCTGACCTTTTACCCCCAATTTTAATAAAAAAATGCGCTGATAACTTCTTAAAACCATTAACTAAAATATATATGAAGTCATTGGAAACTGGCTTTTTCCCAACTAAGTGGAAAATTGCACACGTGACCCCAATACATAAGGATGGTGACCTTGATGATGTGACGCAGTACAGACCTATCTCCATCTTATCAGTATGTGGAAAAGTGTTCGAATTAGCAATCCATAAAAAACTTCTCTCCCATTTAAGATCTCAAATAAACCCTAATCAACATGGATTTCTTTCAAAAAAATCTACTTCCTCCAATTTGGTGGAGTATATATCTGATATATCTTTGACGTTGGATGGTGGTGGAGAGGTGCATGCTATTTATACCGATTTTCGAAAAGCGTTCGATCTCGTTAATCATGATTTGTTATTGTTAAAGCTTCATAATATGGGTGTCCATGGGTCACTGCTTAGGTGGTGCGAATCTTACTTAAGAAATCGTTCTCAATTAGTGTCAATACGTGGATTCCTTTCTTTAGAGTTTAGTGTGCCCACTGGAGTCCCACAGGGCTCACATTTGGGTCCTTTGTTATTTTTGGTATTTATCAACGACCTTTGTGACTCCATTAGCAGTAAATTCAAACTTTATGCTGATGATTTAAAAATATACCGCTCTGTTAAAAGTCCATCGGACATACAATCTCTTCAATCAGACATAGACAGCATTAAAAGCTGGTGCATGGATAATTGTATGTCACTCAATCTTAATAAATGTTATCACATTAAGTTTACAAGGAAATTAATACCACATGATGCCGTGTACACAATTGGTGCGTATAAAATAAAGGAAACAGAGTTGATCCGTGACCTAGGTGTAATTATCGATAGCAAGTTAACTTTTAGGCATCACATTGACATCATAATTAAAAAGTCATCACAACTTTCGGGATTCATCAACCGTCAAATGAAAATTTTTCGGGATTCTAGTCTAACCATTGTGATTTACAATTGGATGTGCGTGGAACATTGGAATATTGTAGTACTGTTTGGAACCAGGTGCACTCGGATCGCATAGAACGAGTACAAAAGCGTTTTATGTATCATCTGGCATTTACGGACAATAAATGTCACACTCTTAAAAGCTATGAGCAACGTCTACGGCACTTCAAGATCCAAGCGCTGTTTACTCGTAGAAAAATAGGAGATGTCATGTTTCTCTTCAAGATACTTCATGGGTTTATAGATTCTCCTTTCATGCTTGAACGAATATCATTAACTGTACCGCGAGCAGGCAGTCGGCTACATAATAGGAAGACATTTTACTTACCACGATGCCGGACGAACATTGGTCGAAATTCTCCTATTTGTCGTATGAAATCTAGTTGCAATGCGATCCGGAATGAGGTCGATATATTTACAGGTTCTATAGCCTCTACCAAAAAAAACCTTGCATCTTGCCTCGATTGGAAGTAAAATTCGTTGCGTGATTGCGTTTGTCATATTTTGTTTTTTATGTTCGTCATTTATTTTTATTTTTAACAGTTTTTTTTTTCGTTCTGTTTTTTTATTTTTATTTTTGTAATTATATAGTGTTTACCTAATATGTTATTTTTGTGCACGATGTGTCTGCATCAAGTCTCTACTTGTACTCTTACAATCAATGTGATATTTTAGTAGTTTACCATAAGCTTAGACTATTAGCGGATTGTATTCAGTTTTGTAGACCTAACAATAAAAAAAATAAAAAAACCGTCTCCAAGCAGTAATACGGGCAAGAGGAGGTAATACCAAATACTGATTATCCTTTTTCTTCTGTGGCAACACTTTTGTAAACAGCTGATCTGAATGTCTCCTGTGTAAAATTTGAAATTTAATTTATTATTTACTCATTTTACGCCCATTAACCAATTCAATCATTAAGTTAAGTTGTGTTTTTGTGGTGAGCGTTTCGCTTTTAGTGTATTTCATGTGCAATATCAAAAATTTAAGTAAAACTGTTTAGTGACAGTTACCGGCATGTAAGTGAACCGTTGTCATCTTTATGGTACCTACCCTTATTTCACTTAAAATTTTATAAATTTGCATAAATTGACGATTTGTTAATGATTATACGTATCTTGTTTAATTCCAACCACTTTAGTTGCGATTAACATACGTAAACATAACCTCTGTTTGTTGGTTACGCGACTACTCGTACAGCTGTTTACTTGTAACCTACATAGTATTTAAAAATTTGTATTTCTCTTTTATACGGTTCAATTTTTAAGTTTTCCCATAATGATGACTCGCAAGGCCTTGTCTCGTCAGGAGGAGTCCAAACTCCAACTGACATTAAATGAATTGAAGGCTTCGAAAGAGTTGTGTGATCAACTAAACAGAGAGCGAGATGACAACGAAAGGGAACTTTTGGAATCATTAGACAGGCATCAAAAGTTAAAAAATGAGTTGGTACAGTTAAATGACCGTTATATCGATGCTATTGATGCACGGGACAGGCTCCAAAACATTGTGGACAGGTTCGACCAATGTAGTTCAGAGTATGACCAGGCTCTGAACTGCATAGATGAGTTGAAAAAACAATTGCATGAGGCCAATAATAAAATTACTTTATTGGAAACATCTAAACTTAATATGACTGCCTCATTAAATCAAAGCTTGTTCGATGAGTTGGTAGTCTGTGCCCCCTCCATGGTTTCTGCGACAGCTAGCAGTCAGCCCACTGTCACTAAAGATCTTACATGTGAGGAAAATAAAAATAGCAACTACTCATTGAAGATTGCTGGCTGTAGCAAAAATAGACTAAAAAAATATATTAAGATAAATAAGTACATTAAGAAAACGCAAAAATTAGTTAAGATTAGAGAAGACAATTTTTTTATTAAAAATATAAAATTAAATAGAGAAAGATTGTACTTAATTGACAAATTAGATATATACTCGTCACAACTACACAATAAAAATTTAAAATATAAAAATGATACACAAATTCTACAAACTAAAATTGCACACCTAGAGGACTCGCTTATATCTATTACTAAGCAATATGATCTTTCACAAGGTCAAATAAAAGAACACATGTTGGCTATTGATGAACTGGTAGTCCTGTGTAATGGTAACAATGAAGGGATTGATTCACTCACAAGTAATTGTAAATGTAAACAGTTACCAAGCCGTTCATCGATCCCATGTGATTCTTCCTCTGTCGAATTGATTGATGTTTCTTCCAAAAGTTCCCTTACTCAGTGCACAATTAAAAATTTACCACAACTTATACCAACCAACCAGATTCCATGTAAGACAGATTGTAATAGTGACTTGGTAATATTTAGTGATGAATTTGGTAAAAACATGGGTCGGTTGTTATTTGACTTGGGACATTCAGTTATCAATTATTGTATACCGGGTGTTTCTTATCAACATATTTTGAAAAAAGCTGTAGAACATAAATATAACTCCAATAGCACCTTATTATTATTTGTTGGTAATAGAGGTAATCTGAACAAAACAAGCCTTATAAAATGTTTAGAATGTTTGAATAAGTTAATTGTAAAGAAAATTATATTGTTTACATTACCGTATTGTAGTAGTTTGCCACAGGAGGAAAATTCTATTAGACATAAGCTTAACCTGACATTACATTTATTTTGCAAAAATGACATAATGCATTTAATTGACACTAACAATTATGTTAGTAATTTTTATTTGACAAGAGATAGTTATAATCTGCCAAATTATTTTAATCGACAAATAGCTTTATCGCTATCCTATTGTATTCAAACGTCAGCCAAAAACTTGGCTAAACAAGTTGCTTCTATTGAGCAATGTATATTTGACATAGACGTCAGTAGTGTTTCTACTGACATTCCAATTAATTATTTAAATTAAATTATATGACAAAAGAGGAAAACTCTTGCGAAATGTTTGTTAATAAAATGAAATTAAATGAATGTAAAAATAGCTTTAGCAAAAGCCCATGTCAATCATTAAATTTAAAAAATGTACAATCTTTAAACATTGTCCACCAGAACATCCAAGGAATGATGGGCAAAGATTTGGAGATTGAATTGTTCATGAACTGTAATAAAATTGATATTATTTGCATAACAGAACACTGGCTTAAAGACCATCAGTTCATGTTCAATTTTAAGAATCATTTGGTAGGAAGTTCGTTCAGTCGAGGAAATGCAATACATGGTGGCTCCTTAATTATTGTAAGTAAAAAGTTTAAATTACAGGAACGCAAAGACATAGTGAGCCTCTCGGTTGAGCGAACAATAGAAATAGCTTGTGTGGAGTTGGAGCAGTTTGTTGTATTAAGTGTGTACAGACCTCCTTCAGCATCATATGATTTTTTCGAAAAAGTTATGGATGAGGCATTACATAAAGTCCGTAATGTAGGTAAAACCATAATTGTTTGCGGGGATTTTAATATTAATTTGTTAGAAAATTCCACAATGTCAACTAAAATTAAAAACCTATTTCTATCATACAACTTAAATCATTTATTTTTGGAGCCGACAAGAATAACTGCCACTTCGGCCACCTGTATTGATAACATATATACAAATGTAAAACCACTGGCTAAGCAAATTATTAATAACCTGGACTCTGATCATTGTGGCCAAATGGTCAGTTTTCCACACCAGCGTAAACAAGTGACGAAAAAGAATATCACTGTTGTACCAAAAACTGCAGGTCGGCTGGAACGCTTTAAAAGCAATCTAGATACTAAATTAAATTGTTTAGAATACAATGACAACCCTAATGTCTTTTATAATAATTTTTTTAACATTTATTGTTCAGTATTTAATAAAACTTTTATTCCAAAAAAGATCTCAGTTAGTGGTACTGTAACTTTTAATGAATGGGCTACAATTGGTATTCACAGAAGTAGGAAACGCCTTTATGAACTTTATGGTGAACGCAACTATAACACCAGCGATGACTTCAAATTATATGTTAAAAATTATTCAAAGTTATTCAAAAGAGTATGTCGATTAGCCAAGGCAAACTATCTGAGTTCTAAGATTAAGAATAGTAATGACAAAATAAAAATGACATGGAATATTATAAATAGTGAAACAGAAAAAATCAAAAGTCGTAATATGAGTACAATTTAAATTGTGATAATAAAACCTTGACTTCTGATGCTGATATTGCTGCAGCATTTGAGAGGTTTTTTACTGACATTCCAGTTTCAACTACAAAAGCCTTGATTTCCTCCCCCACTATAGCTGAATCTGTTTTGAAGGAGAATGTTAAAGATTGTGAAAGTAATTTCAGTTTTCAAAAAAATTGTGTTAAAGATATAATAAAAACATTTAACACTCTCAATAAAAAGAAAACTGCTGATCTGTGGGGTAATTCCGTGGACGTCGCTAAAACTGTATTTATGACAATAGCTCCAGTTTTAGCTTGCATATTTAATGAATGCATTGATTGTGGTGTTTTTCCTGACCTCATGAAATATAGTAAAATAATTCCATTATT
The DNA here is from genome assembly GCA_963921215.1 of Scoparia ambigualis. Classification (NCBI taxonomy): domain Eukaryota; kingdom Metazoa; phylum Arthropoda; class Insecta; order Lepidoptera; family Crambidae; genus Scoparia; species Scoparia ambigualis. Next base: position 30,354,566 of record OY992516.1, read on the forward strand.
TAAATCAGGTAGCACTTCTGACCCCTCTAATTTTAGACCTATTTCTGTGCTACCCACATTTAGTAAAATTTTTGAAAAGTTAATGCTAGACCAAATGCGAATTCATTTTTATAAAAATAAACTTTTACATTGTAAACAATATGGTTTTACTAGGGGTCGCTCTACAGCTGACGCCGGTGTTGAGCTTTTAATCCAAATATTTGATACCTGGGAGGAATCACAGGATGCCCTAGGGGTATTTTGTGATTTATCCAAGGCTTTTGATTGTGTTTTACATGAAACTTTGGTCAGGAAGCTTAACCACTATGGAATTAGGGATGCTTCTTTGAGCCTTCTAATCTCATACTTGAGTAACAGGATTCAAAAGGTCGACATTAATGGTAAAAGATCTCCGGGATCAGTGGTTAAAATGGGAGTTCCGCAGGGTTCAATACTTGGTCCATTCTTGTTTTTGGTTTATATTAATGACTTACCTTATTCTGTAAAAGACAGTCATGAGATAGTATTGTTTGCTAATGATACTTCACTTTTATTCAAAGCGAAACGACGACACCCAAATTATGACGATGTGAATAATGCGGTCTCAAAGATTGTTCACTGGTTTAGTGTTAATAACTTGCTATTAAACGAGGGAAAAACCAAATGTGTAAGATTTGTATTGCCTAATGTTAAGCAGGTAATAACTAGTGTACAAATTAAAGATAAGAATGTGAATACTGTGGACACCACTGTGTTTCTATGCATCACGTTGGATGCCAAGCTTCAGTGGGGCCCACAAATAGCTAAATTGTCGAATAAACTTAGCTCTGCGGCTTATGCAGTAATGAAGATCCGTCAGTTAACTGACGTTGATACAGCTAGATTAGTTTATTTCAGTTACTTTTATAGTGTAATGTCGTACGCCATTTTACTGTGGGGAAATGCTGCCGACATTCAAACTATCTTTGTGCTGCAGAAGAGGGCTATTCGAGCAATATATAACCTACAGGCTGGTGACTCTCTCAGAGAGAGATTTAAGGATATAAGTATAATGACAGTTGCATCACAATATATTTATGAAAATCTTGTTTATGTTCATAAAAATATTGAAATGTTTTCAAAAAACAGTGATATTCACAAATTAAATACTAGAAGTAAGAACAAATTAGCAGTGCCTTATACTAGGCTCCATAAAATAAATAATTCTTTTAAGGGTCTGTGTGTACGATTATACAACAAAGTACCAAATGATATTCAGAAATTAGATCTTGATAAATTTAAAATCAAAATCAAAGAAAAGCTTTATAAAAAAGCTTATTATAAAGTGTCGGATTATACAGAAGACGAAACAGCTTGGGTCTGAAATGTTCCAAGTACCTACTCCAACAGCTATTTCTAATTGCCTATTATTAATTTATATAGAGCACTATATTTAATTAAACTATTTACATTCAAATTCATATTTTGTATTTTGTGACCTGGTAACGACATATAATATATATATTTTTTGTAAATGTCGTTACTTCTGTGCGCTGTGGTTTCTTGCGCCCATTTGTTACATTCTAGATTTTGTCCCTTTTGGGGAAAAGGAAGAAAATCCCAAATGCAAGCTTCAGTGGGTTGTTATCAAATAAAACCATAAAATGTTCAACAGCTAGGCAGTATATTGTAAAAGAACACACACTAATATTTTGTCCAACAACAATAAAATAAAATTATAAATTTAATTTCACTCTTATTATTCAAAAGAGGGGGTTAGTCACAATTTTTCCTTATAGTATGTTAGGTACTTATCATCTACGTTACTCCTTTTAATTTATTGAGCCGAAAATAACAAAAAAAAAACTATCAGTCGAAACTGACCCTAGGGTCAATCTCAAATTAAAGTCCAACAAACTTTCTATTAATTTTGCCAACTATAATTTACTGTTTAAAGTACTCTAAACCTGATTACCAAGCTATATCACCCCCTAAAACACACTAAAATCCTAAGAGTCAAAAGTGACCAAGCGGGTCGGTGATAATTTTAATTTCAAATAAATTTTATAATACTCTTCCTACTACTGCCTAACCAGCCAGCTAATATTTCAGTCGTACGAGCTATGGTCGTGGGGGGTCGGGATAAAGCCAATACCGTTCGGAGTATGAAGTTGAAATTAAAATTAAATTACTCTGTCTATAAAAATATTAAATTAAATGTTCTAATCCGTTTAACCGTATCAAAACTCTCACACGTTTAAAGCCGATACACTAGAGAACCGTGGGGTTATACCGATATAAAATTAATAATTATGGGCGCCAGGATCTTAATGTAGACCCGAATCTGGAGACGATGCCACCATACAACGTCACACAGGTCGAACTCGCAGATCCTCAAATTTTTCACAACTTCACCAACGCTTGGTGTAGTTGGATATAAAAGGAAAATAAAGCTTAAGGTGTCAAAACCCTAATTCAATAAATGTTTCAGTTTAAAAAAAAAACAATTATCCCCTAGTAAGGGGTAGAAAAAAAAACCGTCAACGCCTGCTCATCCGCTAGGCGGCGACAGCTCGACTGGCAGCAGGTGGCCGCTGGTACCCCGACGAAGCAGGTCTCGCGTCCAGGCTTTAGGGCCCAGCTCTAAATCCTGGCGGCGAGACGGGCCTCTCGAAGTATCTGAAATTATCAACACGGGGCCTATTTATAACACTACACGCCTAGTTCAGATCTGTTACATAAATTAGGGTCCCGCAGTCTGCTATCTGTGTATCTGGGGCTGCAACCTATCATAATCAGGGACTCGCAGCGCCATGGGTTATCAAAAGCTTCCCAACGCTGTTGCACAACTATAAACTCACACTCCAACACTAACATTTAACACCATGTTTTAATTTTAGTGTTGTTTCACATTTAACTAGTACCCAAGGCACTACACGGCTACGATATTCCAATAAACATAACTAAACAATGCCAGACTATTGTTGGATGATGCAATATCCACTTAATAAAGGGGTTTGACACGTCTGCCACATGGCCAAGAGCCTTGCGTCGCCTGGCGACAAGGCAGCATTCAGACACCATGAAATATCGATTTGCTTTCCTAGGATGACGGCTTATTATACTTAAACAATGATATTGGGATACTTACGCGCTGGGAGATTTTATCTGTGCGCGTGGCTGCCAGCGACCGGAACTTCGTTTCGGGGACGGATCCCTGTAAATAAACCACACACTTGTTGACTATATTCTCATAAGCTAATGACGCCTCAAATCCACTACTGAGTGGTAGAGCCACGCTGCGTTGCAGCACGCATTGGGCCGGCTCGCCCGGCGTAATACCACCCTCTCACTAATATCCGGCGTGAAATAATAGCACTTGGTGCTGTTGTGTTTCGTCCGGCCAGTGAGGGTTCCGGAGGCCCTCCCCCCCCTCCCCACAATTCCTATTCCTTCCTAAAACCTATTCCTTCATTAAAGGCCGGCAACGCGTCTGCGATTCCTTTGGTGTTGCGGGTGTCCATGGGCGGCGGTGATTGCTCTCCATCAGGTGACCCGCCTGTTCGTTTGCCTCTTTCTATTATAAAAAAAAAAAAAAACTACCTTATAGCGACCTCAGATTAAAACAAAAGGTGACTACGACTCATGCCTACCTTAGTGAATTGATCTCAATACATCACCCACCACTTCACGCCAGAGATTGAAATCGTTTCGACGTCATCAGACCCGGCTGCTTTCCTTCGCCGGAAATCTTATAAATCGAAGGCCAGCTTATGATTTCTACTCCCATAGTCGGGTAATCCATAAGAACCTGTTCTTTTAGAATTTTCCTTCAAACTATCAAAACGTCAAATGTGATGTCTGTCATAACTCGCCCGCTAACAGAATTTGCCAACAATAACAACACAAGACCTAAAAAAAAATTAACGTTTAGCAATGTGAAATGCGTTTTTCTTTAATTTAAAATTATTTTTTGTGATATTTAACTCACTAATTACCCTGTCTTAATATTAAGGAGTATTAGTTTCCTCTCTGGTAACCCCTACGGGCAGAGACAATATCCATATAAAAAATATTACTCCCGTTCGAATGTTCTAGATAAAAGTCCTTATAGAAAAAATAGTTCTATTTCCGGATTTGCTTGAATTAAATTTAATTACTTAAAGTAATTATTATACATATTAATTTATTATGTAATTTATTATTAGAACTGTTTCGGCTATTTTTTAAAATGGAATCTTTTATGTGAAATTAAAAGCTGACAGCTACTTCGCCCCGCTACCGCTAGGCGTCGCTACGGTGGCTGTCATTTTGTCTATGGTGTTATGTCAAATACAAAACGTAAACAAAGGAACTTAATTTTCTTCAAATCCAACGCAAAGTCTTGCTAAAACTGATTTAGAAATATGTTTTAATTGAAAATGCAAGAAAAGTGTGTCTTGTAATGTGTCAGCCAAGGCTCCATGTCTTTAATGTGAAGAAAAATGGATTTAATTCAAACAAGCTACAAGGACTAATGTTTTTTGGACATCTGATCATTCAAAAACAATGATTTCAGGTAAGTACTATTCAACCATTGCGAACCTCTTTTGTAGATTAGTAAAGGCAGACAGGGCCCTGAATTTACAACGTAACACATTCTCTGCCACAGTTTAAAAATGATGTCCTGAATGGGTGGTAGGTTAAGAAATATTTGGACGTTTCAAAGTGCTTGTTGGTTGGGTTTATTGAATAAATATATTTTGACTATTGACTATTGAAAACGTGATTTCAAAAGAATAAATGGATTGTTTCCATTTTTACTGATTTTCCTTTTTTTCCAAAACTTCTTTAATTTTCTTGTTTTTGTTTGACTCTCTGTTGTATAATGAATACACAACCAAAACACAAGCTTTTGCCGTCGTTACAAAGCTAAGGAAATAACCTTTATAATGATACTACAAAATTATACATTTTAACATAAATCCCTACTTCAAATAGGGGTCATTTGAACTTATAAGCCTTGAGTCGATTATTTTGCTCACCAGTGTATAAAAAATTAAAGTAATGTTTAAACTCCTTCCATTGAGTCGTCGTGGATGACGTGGAAACCAGATGAGGATACGGTGTTGGTACTAGAGGACGCCATTTCATCGTCGTCGTTGCCATCACTAGAGATTTCATCATCATTTGAGTCAGAATCATCATCATCATGCTCTACGCGAATAATAAACGTTTCTGTCATCATGTCAACCACATGATCGCTTTTAGAATAATCAGCCCCTATTTCCTTTACCTTGGTACATAATTTTCCCTTATACTGATGCTCCCATTAAATTTACTTTTTCATTTATTACTTCAGTTATCTGTGTGAGGTTCCTACTTACATTTTTGCTGGCGACATATCCCTTTATTTGGGACCAGGCCATTTCGATATGATTCAGGTCCAGATGATATGGCGGCAAACGTAATACAGAGTGGCCTGCTTCGTTTAATATGGCATCGATATTAAATTTTTTGAACTGATCTTTGTATTTTTTTTACTAGGGTGTACAACTCCGGCTTTAGCATTGATTCTTCAAATTTAATGTTTTTTTGACAGAGCCAGCTTTGCATGTCTGCTTTTTTTTTGTATTGGACGTTGGTGCAGCATCGAGTTATTTGTTGTGGTACGATGTATTGTCGACTACCATGACTGAATTAGCCGGTAAATTCGGCACCAGTTTAGTAAGGAGCCACCGTTCGTAGTTCTCATAAATCATATTGTCTTGGTAGTCGCCGGTTTTTGTACCGGCTTTGAAAGTCAGCAAAGCATTCGGTACAAATCCTGCTTCACCACCCGCGTGCACTATGACCAAGCGGCTACCTTTAGATAGAGGTTTTTTAATGCCTTTGGTGGGACCGTCTGTCCAAGAATGGTGAGACGCATGCGAATTATCGATGTATGATTCATCAGTGTAAATGATAGGTCTTCCTTCCTCTCTATACTTTTTTATCTTTCTCAGATAGTCAATTCTTTCAAATCGAATTTGTGACTGCTCAATTAAAAGTTGTCTATTGGTTTTAGTTTGTTTCCACCGAAAACCCATTTTTTTATTTTTTTTTATTTAACTTTTGCAACATAATATTATTACATGGCGGACTTAATGCCTGAGGCATTCTCTACCAGTCAACTATAGGGTGGTGCTGAGATGACATGGTAGGTGCAATTTTTTGCGATTAATGTGACACAGGGCAGTATAATCTATAAAAAAATATACAAATATTTACACAATTACATAAATATAATACATAAACTTACACAAATATATAAATATAAATACACTACATAACTTATAAAAAGGACGTTACTGAGATGATTCTGCAACGGTTTCATTAAAAAGGAGCATGCGGACTTTCTTTTTAAAAGCCTCACGACTTGAAGCCATCCTGATTTCGAGAGGCAGCGCGTTCCAAAGGAGTATGGATTGAATTTGAAAGGAGGAATGTACAAAGCCAGAAGAATGGGAAGGACAGAGAAGAAGAAGGTTATTCGATGACCGGAGATTTCTATCATGGGAGGAGCAAAGGTACTCAAAGTGAGGAGTGAGATATGAAGGGGCATTAGGGGAATTCAGAAACGAGAAAAGTGTGGTAAGGGCTCGCAGACGTCTCCTTTGGCGAATGGGTAACCATTTCAGATCTAACCTATGTTGTGAGATGTGATCATATTTCTTCAGATTATAAATGAATCGGATACCATTGTTGAGCAATCTGTCGAGCTTATCAAGCAAGGCAGCATTGAGATCGTAATAGCACACGTCACCATAGTCGACCATTGGAAAAATTAAAGTTTGAGCAAGCATCACCTTCGTCGCGACTGGCAGAAAGTTCCTCAGACGATTCAAAGAGCGCAAAGTCCAGGTGACCTTTTTGCTGACATTTGCAACCTGAGAATGCCAGCTGAGCGTATCATCCAGATGTAGCCCAAGATTTTTAACGCTTGAACTAAATGGTATGGTCGTTGCGTCGAAAACTATTGGCCCAAGAGTATCAAGCTTCACTTTACCTATCAATCGCAAGCTGCCAATAAGTATTGCCTGACATTTTGTGGGGTTAACGGCCACACCAAACCTGCGGGACCAATCGTTAATCACTTCCAAATCTCGATTTAATTTCCCAATGGCGTCTGACAAGTCATCCACACTTGCATGGGTGTAAAGCTGAAGGTCATCGGCGTACAGATGATACGCACACTGAAGGTGGAGGGTGACGTAGTTAATAAATATTGAAAATAATAATGGTGAAAGAATACCGCCTTGTGGAACGCCAGCATCAAGGTTACACCAACTTGATGATGTCTCGTCAATGCAGACAGACTGCTGACGCTCTCGAAGATAAGAAGAGAACCATTCCTGAACCTCAGATGAAACCATAAGATGAGAAAGGATTGAAAGAAGGATGTCGTGGCTGACGGCATTTAAAGCGTTAGAGAAATCAATGAGTACCAAGACTGTGACTTTGGTATCCTCCATGCCTTGTCTAATGTCACCAGTCACTTTAAGGAGGGCGGAAACTGTGCTGTGCCTAGGCCTGAAACCAGATTGCAATGGACTAACGAGGCTATTATTGTAAGTAAACTTCGATAACTGCTTTTGAACACAAGCCTCGACAGCTTTAGAAAGAAATGGAAGAATGGATAAGGGCCGAAAATGGGCTGGAAGGGAAGGATTGGAAATCTTAGGTAAGGGACGCACAAAGGCCTTACGCCATTGGGAGGGGAATTATTATTCGCCTTAGACTTGTTGCAGATCCTTGGAATTGTAGGTCATCCTGTAACTTCCTCCGCAACTTGCCTATAGTAGGCAATTCTTTTTCAGTAATGTGGAAATTGTGGATGATTCTTTTTATAACGCCCTGGTCAAAGCTGTCAATGTCTGTTATTGGTTTTTCTGTTATTCTTTTATTTTGCCGGGAGTTCGGAAGACATTAAGAAATTTCGAATCTTTTGAACCTTTTACAATTCGTCTTACTGTAGACTCGGAACATTTTGTTGCCTCTGCGGTCCGTTTCATACATTGTTTTAAATTATCAACTGCATTATTATCAGCTTCTCTATCATAAAACAATATAAAATATTTTTTCTCACTTTACTATGTAAAACCATCATTTTCGTGATTAAACATTTTTGTGCGCGATGTTATTTTGAGAATGAAAGTGACGTAGCCATAGCGCGGAAAGCAAAGGTCGACTGACGAACCAACAGCACGCTAGCAAGCATGCGGTGCGTGACCCCCCTCCCTCGCGCCGCACCTCATTCCACCAAATAGACCGAAAAATCGCCTAGTGCGCAGCTTGACCGTCAGCGTTCTTTTTACATGACGCGGACTATACCAGCAAAATTACACATATAAATTCAACATCCTAAAGAGTTTTATTCCAATATGGTTACCTTTGTAACTGAAAGAATAAGATTGCCGTGTTTGGTCCTAAATTATGAGCAAAATGCCGTTTATGGTACGAAGTTTTAAGTAGGCAGCCTTTTTGTAAATAAAAAATAGGCAGGGTTGTCAATCAAACGCAGCAAGAAAAAATATTGCTCATTGTTTATTAGTTAAATAAAAATGTTTAATCACAGAAATAAGCCTCGAGTTACGACTTTCTTGCAAATCGTAATAAAAAAAACCGGCCAAGTGCGTGTCGGACTCGCGTACGAAGGGTTCCGTAGCAGCAAGTAACATCATATAAAAGTTCTTGTAGTTCGTCGTAACTTTGATCGATGTTTTAATAAAAGTGTATTTTTTTTTAATTAATTAATTTATGACGTATTAAAAAAACTACTTACTAGATCTCGTTCAAACCAATTTTCGGTGGAAGTTTGCATGGTAATAATGTACATCATATATTTTTTTTAGTTTTATCATTTTCTTTATTTTAGAAGTTACAGGGGGTGGGGACACTAATTTTACCACTTTAGAAGTGTCTCTCGCGCAAGCTATTCAGTTTAGAAAAAAATTATATTAGAAACCTCAATATCATTTTTGAAGACCTACCCATAAAAATCTACATTTTTTTAGTTTTATCATTTTCTTTATTTTAGAAGTTACAGGGGGTGGGGACACTCAATTTACCACTTTAGAAGTGTCTCTCGCGCAAGCTATTCAGTTTAGAAAAAAATTATATTAGAAACCTCAATATCATTTTTGAAGACCTACCCATAAAAATCTACATTTTTTTAGTTTTATCATTTTCTTTATTTTAGAAGTTACAGGGGGTGGGGACACTCAATTTACCACTTTAGAAGTGTCTCTCGCGCAAGCTATTCAGTTTAGAAAAAAATTATATTAGAAACCTCAATATCATTTTTGAAGACCTACCCATAAAAACCTACACGTATGGGTTTGATAAAAAAAAATTGAGTTTCAGTTCTAAGTATGGGGTACCCCCAAAATTTATTGTTTTTTTATATTTTTGTGTGAAAATCTTAATGCGGTTCAGTTCTTATATTTTCGGAAAAAAGGGGCTGTGACAGACAATACATGACGAATCCATAAAAGAGTTCCGTTTTTTGCCATTTAGCTACGGAACCCTAAAAATGATCTCTTAAAATAAGAATGTTACTTGTAACGAAAAACTATCTTCACTAATCATATTAAAAGACTAAATTAAATATTTTCAGTCTTACACAACTATTATTGTATGTACTAGGAATTTTAGATAGATAGATAGATAGATAATACTTTTATTGTAACATAATAACACAAACATTTAGACATAAAAAAGCAAAAATACAAAGTTACAATTTGGCGGTCTTATCGCTAAAAAAAAAAAAGTTTAAAAGTTTTTTTGGGATTTTTTTTTTCTACGTTTCGAATTAAAAATTTTAGTGTTAAGAAAAGTAAAAATCATACGACTCACGCTGTTTTAAAAACCACTAGGCAGATTAAAGTTATTTTCATGCAACGTTCACACACGTAGTTCACTAGTATTCGTTAATAACTCTTCACAATAATTGGTTGCAAAAGATGGAGCTGCCACTGCTGACTGTGAAGAGAGCACATCTTTGTAAAATAATAAAAGAGGCATATCTATCCAGTAGTCTCCAAACTGTTCCTTGAACAACATTTCAACATCTTGTAATTTTTTTTGTTCAAATTCTTAATATCACCTATTTCTTGTGGATTAATCATAGCAATATTTTTTTGCCTTTGGCAAACATTAACGGCATTTCCAAAATCGCTTTTGTGAAACAACTCCCCTCTGATAAGAACATTTCCCTCCTTTTTTGACCTTTTCAAGATAAATGCACGATCTTTGCCCAGTGAAGCATTTGAAGATCCTACCACCAATGTGAGGTTAAAGAAGTATAAATGACGGCTGTAATTAGTGATTTGATCTTGTAGTTTAGGAAGTGGCAATTTTTTTTGGTAGTCAAACGAGATTGTTATAAAATCCCTTACGTTCTTCTCGAAGTTTCTCAAAAAATGCCTTTGCTCTTAAGCCATGGACTCTTTTTTCTGTAATAAGTTGTATTTTTTTTATGTGTCTGTTTCAGCTTTAAACTTTTCAGATAATTGCATGCATACTGAACACACGTCAGTTTTGGGACTGCTGAATCCAATATTGTAATAGTTATTGAAAATGTTTCCAAAGTAAGATTGTTTTGTGCCGCTATAAAAATATTCACTCTTCAAATACATATCGTATAATTTTTTATGTTCAGTTCTGAAGGCAGATATTTCCTTTCGGCTGATTTTGTCTTTCTGCAATAATGCGATTCAATGCAATTCAACTTTTAAATGAAACTATGAATAGAATTTCTTCTTTCTGCATTTTTCAGAAATAGCCGGTCCCCTCCACGGTGTTTTGTAGGCGCTTCCCCTTTTTAATATAATCTATTTAATACATAGATGACTCTGTGCTTAGTTATTCCAAAAATCGATAAGAAAATTTTTTGGCAAAGAGGGAACTTGTTTTGCTTATTAATACAGAGTATTTTATAGTTGTTTGCTTCTTGACCTTATAGCTTAGTTTTTGTTTAACTGGCACAATAGAACAATGTTTCAAAGTTAGAGCATCTTGATCCGCTTTTTTGTTGCTGGTGTAAAATGCTTTGTGTAGCTTCATTACTTGGTTCATCTCCAATATGCAGCACTTTAAAGATTTGGAGTCATGAGTACATACTCTGATTGGCAAACCTTTCATTGAATACCTGAAGAGAAAAATTGTATTTATGAGATTTGTGATATAGTGAATTACACTATCAGCACGTACTCAATAGTACGTGATAATTAAGGTCTTCCTGATTGACAAGGCGTCCTTCCTCTAGTCACGTATAGATGTGATGTTAATTAGTATTTAAGATGATACACGAGAGGATAAAGGGAATTTTGATTCAACGCAAGACATTGTTTCATTTCGGGTCTCCGTCCCAACGACATTACATGGCGACCGTGACATGGTGTCACAAGTCCGCGCCGCGAAATCGCTAGTTGAAGTCTACAAAATATCAGGAAAATAGTGCTACACGGGCCTACAAGAAGGACGAAGGAAATAAGAAGAAAAACTGTAAGCCAAAATTGTTTAACTATGGGAAACCCACAATCTAAAGACAATATTATTGTCAGTCAATCACCAACTCAATCGGCGGCAGCATCAACTCCCTTGGCCGTTGGGATGCAACTTTCAGAGATCTTTTTACTGACCATCGTCGTTGTACTAGCGGGCTATATAGTACTTAGGCTGCTACGTTACTTCAACGCACGACTATTAGAAGAGGTAGAACGCAGAGCGGTTCGACGGGCAATTGGACCAGCACAGAACGTGTAAGCCAGCACGAATTAATATAACTATGCTACCAAGAATCTATGTGTGTGTGTGAGTGATTTTTTTTTTTTTTCTAAAGTGTGTTGATGGCAAACCTGTCAGAACTCTTGAGTGAGCTTAAGGCTATTAGAGACTCTATTATTAAATTAAGTAAGGACAAACGTTATTCCGCTCAGGGGCAGAATAAGTTTTTAAGAGCAAAGGAAATTAAAAATATTTTTGAACAAATATCTGCAGACTTATGTAAAAAAGGGATAGATGCTGTAGAATTACAAATAACAAAAGCAATATCGTCAAAGTTTTTATGTAATTTTGAGGAAATCGAGTCACTCGTTAACCCGCATCATTCAGAAACGATCACAACCATGGCCACGTTCGATCTAAAAGTCGCGCTCACGCTCCTCCCAGTAGTAGATTGCGACGAAACGCAAATTAACCAACTAATAGACGGAATAGAGTATTATAGTAGTACCCTTAGAAACGAGGACCAGCCTCTGTTAATCAATTTTGTTTTAAAAACTCGTCTTTCTAGCAGTGCTAAAACAAAAATTAATAAGTCTTATGTGTCTGTGGCAGACCTAATAAAAGATATAAAAAATGTTTTAATTCCGATAAAATCATACACAGCCATTTTAGACCGAATGCTACGATGTAGGCAAGGAAACAAGACCATAGAAGTGTTTGGTAGTGAAATCGAAAAAATGTCCAACGATTTAAGTACAGCACAGGCTAATGGAGACGAGTCGGCATATAATTTATTAAAGCCGATTAATGAAAAAATGGCTATCAAGCGTTTCGCTGACGGCCTAAACAATGCTCGTACAAGCATTATAGTTACGTCTAGGTTCGTAAGCACAGTTAGGCAGGCAATAACTATAGCCTTAGAACAAGAAGACTCGGTAGTGAAACCACCAATAAACAATTATGTTAACTATGTTTCGAACCAGCGATTTGAAAAGATAAATAAAAACTATCATCAACAATATAATAAGTCACGTAACAACAACGCGACGAGTCAGCAAGGTCGGGGTCGTGCCTACTATAACTCGAATAGGTTTCAGGGTCAGCGCAACACCAGGTTTACGTCACCTCATAATAAACGTAGGAATGTACATTTCTTAGTTGACTCAGCAGAACAGTCTAATGACGAGAACGAAAGTGAACGTCAGAGTATACGTCAGAACGAACATCATAGCGATGATTTTTTTCGTTCTGAATAGCGCTGAGGTAGATATTTGTAGTTATGGTAGTGGTAATTACGTTTGTTTTACTTGTAGTCAAACTCAAATTTCTCTATTAGTAGACACAGGAACAAGCATTTCAATTTTAAAGTTAGATTGGTTAAATAAACTCCGTAGCGTGTCCCGCGACGCAAAGCTAGTAAGGGATGAAATTAAGATTAAAGGAGTATGTGGGGATTTAGTATCAATAGGTTATGTTTATCTAGACTTATGTGTTAACAATTATAATTTTAGGCATAAGTTTTATGTGTTTAGCAACTTCCACTGTAAAAATGATGGAATTTTAGGAGAAGATTTTTTATTAAAATATAGTTGTAAAATTAACTATGAAAATAAGCTGGTTACATTACAGGATAAGATAAGTCTAGAATTAGGCTTAGGTAAAAACATAATAACGACTATTCCAGGGAGATGTGAGGTCGTAAAAAATGTTTCGTCAGAGATAAAGGGCGAATGTGTCATTTTAGCGGAGGAAGTTATTGCAGGCGTATTTGTAGCAGGCGCCGTGGTAGTAGGAGACGGGAAAAAGATTCCGGTGCGATTTTTAAACACACGGGAAGAAGATGTAAAATTAAATAACTTTAGCCCGAAAATTAGAAAATACTCGGATTATTTCGTATGCTCTTTTGATACGGAAAACGGAAAATCTGTCGAGAGGGTTAAACAACTATTCGATTTTCTTAAATTAAAAACATATCTTGGTGATGAAGAGAGACGGTCTATTGAGAAAATATGTGCAAAATATGCAGATATCTTTCATATGCCGGGTGATAAGCTATCCGTTACAAACTTATACGAGTACAACATTAAACTGCAAAATGACGCGTCTCCTGTTTATGTCAAACCGTATAGAATACCGCACGCTCAGAAGGCTGAGTTAATAAAACAGGTAGGTAAATTGTTAGAAGAAGATATTATCGAAGAGTGTACCAGCGAATGGTCTTCTCCATTATTATTACTTCCGAAAAAAGCTGACAGTAGCGGTGAAAAAAAGTGGAGAATCGTAATAGATTATAGACTTTTAAATAAAAAAATAGTAGACGAAAAGTTCCCGTTACCAAATATACAAGAAATTATTGACTCACTTTCGGGATGCTTATACTATTCTCATTTAGACCTCAGTTCTAGTTATTACCAGCTAGGGTTATCACCAGAATGTAGGAAATTCACTTCTTTTACAGCTGATAAGCAATATCAACTGAAAAGATTACCTATGGGTCTCAAAACGAGTCCTAGCGTATTTTCTAAACTTATGTCTATGGCTCTATCGGGTTTAAATTACGAGATATGTTTTCTATATCTCGATGACGTAATAGTTTTCGGGAAAAGCCTATCGCAGCATAATACAAATTTAATGAGTGTATTTGAGAGGTTTAGGTCAGTTAATTTAAAACTAAACCCTTGTAAGTGCGAATTTTTGAGGAAAGAAATTAATTATTTAGGGCATGTTATTACGCCAAACGGGGTGTTGCCAGACAACAGTAAAATCGAGGTCTTGGAAAAGTTCCCAGTACCTAAAAATGTAAATGAGATTCGTCGTTTTGTGGCTTTTGCGAACTTTTATAGAAAATTCATAAAAAACTTTGCCACAATAGTGTACCCACTAAACCGTCTTTGTAAGAAACATGTCGAGTTTCAGTGGACGGAAGAATGTGACGTCGCATTTCAGACCTTAAAAAAGTCACTTAGTTCATTTCCTGTCTTAGATTATCCAGATTTTGGAAAAGATAATGTTTTCCGGTTGCAAACCGATGCGTCAGGGGTAGCCTTGGGGGCTGTATTATCAAATGGAAATAATAAGCCCGTAGCTTATGCAAGCAGACAATTAAACAGTTCAGAAATAAACTACCCAACCATTCATAAAGAGTTATTAGGGGTAGTGTGGGCTATAAAACATTTTCGACCATATTTATACGGACGAAAATTTAAAATATTAACAGATCATAGACCATTGGTTCATTTATTTAGCATAAAAGATCCTAGTAGCCGTTTAACTAAGTTTAGACTTTGTTTAGAAGAATATGATTTCGATATTGAATACATAAAAGGTTCCGAAAATGTAACGGCAGATGCCTCATCGAGAGTCATTATAACATCAGACGAGTTAAAAAATCTAAATTCAAATTTTTTTGGGGTATTAACCCGTTCAATGAAAAGAACCATGGAGCAAAATAATGAACCCGCTACCTCTGGAAGTAGCAGGGTTGAGCCCCCTGTTGATCATAGGCAACCAAGAGTGGTAGATATTATGCAGAAATCACAAAATGATGTAAGGTTAGATATTTGTTCGTATGAAAACTTCGTGAAGTTGAGGAAAAAGAAAAGATACGTCTCACAGACGGGTGATATGTTATTTAGTGACTCTACTATTTACATAAATCAGGAATCTCTACTAACGGAGGCGCGCCGAGACGCAACGATAGGAGAACTGAGTGCATTATGTAAAAAATATAATATTGTAGAAGTCGTTGTGATTAAAAATGGGTTTAATAAAAAGTTTATTAAAATTTTGACCCAAACTTTCATGAAACATAAAGAATTACCGCGGTTATGTATTATTAATAACCAAGTTGAACATGTTACAAATAAAGACTTGATACGTGTTATACTAAATGATTATCATTTATTGCCGACAAGTGGTCATGTAGGCATAAATAAAATGACTAAGAATATTCGAAAAAAATATTTTTGGAGTAATATGCAAAAAGACATAACTGAATATGTGACTCGCTGTAAAGATTGCCAAAAGCAGAAATTTTGTAATAAAAATAATAAAGAGAAAATGGTAATAACCACTACAGCATCTACTTCTTTTGAAAAATTATATTTAGATATTGTGGGGCCGTTGGAGGTCGATAATTTGGGTAATAAATACATATTAACAATACAATGCGAATTGACAAAGTTTGTAGAAGCTTACCCAATACTTGATAAGTCAGCTGAAACTGTTGCTAGGGTTTTTACTGAAAATTTTATTTTACGATATGGTACTCCCAGGGTTATTGCGACTGACTGTGGAACGGAATTTATTAATTCCACGTTAGAAACAGTATGTAAATTGCTAAATATTGATAAGTTAAATTCAACACCCTATCATCATGAGAGTATAGGTTCGCTAGAAAACTGGCACAAACATCTCGGATGTTACTTGAGAATACAAACACAGAATCAGTCGGCAAATTGGAGTACCTGGATACCATATTGGTGCTTTGCTTATAATAATTCTGTAAATACTAGTACCAAATACTCCCCTTATGAACTAGTTTTTGGGAAAACATGTAACGTACCTAGTAATTTAGTTAGTAAAGTTGATCCCTTATATGTATACGACAATTATCCATCGGAGTTAAAATTTAGATTGCAAAAAGCTCATAATGATGCCAGGAACAACTTATTAATATCAAAACAAAGTAGAAAAACTAATTATGATTTAGATTGTAAGGAAGTACACTACAAAAAAGGTGATCTACTCTTGTATAAGAATGAAAATTATAATAAATTGAATGACTTGTATTTAGGTCCATTTGAAGTTTTAGAAGAGCTAGGTACTAATGTAAAAATATTAAAGAATAATAAAGAATATATAGTTCATAAGAATAGGACTAAGATATTTAGAAAATAAGAGTTTACTTTTCAGGGAAGGGATGCCTAGCCTTTTCAGGGGAGGTGTGATATAGTGAATTACACTATCAGCACGTACTCAATAGTACGTGATAATTAAGGTATTCCTCTAGTCACGTATAGATGTGATGTTAATTAGTATTTAAGATGATACACTAGAGGATAAAGATGATTGATTCAACGCAAGACATTGTTTCATTTCGGGTCTCCGTCCCAACGCCATTACATCTGAAACGGTAAAAATGACAATAATTTAACTGGGAATGGTATTTCGTCCACGGGATCACAGGAACCTCGCGTCCTCCAATACCATTTACACATGTTAGACAGTAATTGTAACAAGACAGGAATACCCATTATTCCCTTTGAAGGTAACATGACTTTAAATGAATTATATTAATTTAGACTTTACGTTAAACACTAACAATCTATGCAATTACCAAACATTACAAAACACTAGTAATATCTGTAAAACTAACACACAGCAATTCAACAAAATAATTCAAGTTGGAAATATTATAGACAACTCACCGAGATTTCGGGTTATATTTTCGCGCAGAATTTTAACAGTGCGACGTTGTAAGTAATAGTAGGTAGGCAAGCGGGAAAAGAAAGCTTTCTCAGCGTGTCTCCTTTTTATATTAGAGTAAATCGCATAAAAAATCGATATGGCTGTTAATTTAAACACAGACGGACTTCCATACTGGCAGGGCCGTCGAGCAGAGACAAAAACAGAACGACCAGACCATAGAGAACGCAGATCAATAATGGCTCGCCTACACATTCGAGGATTATAAGCGATACATTACTTTCCTTTTTATTATGATTTTCCCTTTAATCAACCTTATTTGATTAAAGGAAAAATTACCTTTAGCACCTCCAGATCAAATTGTAAGAGAGCACCTTAATCCGGCTGGAACACACTTTCAACGTCCCACACAAGTAGCTAACGACAGGATATTTAGAGTAAGTGAAACAAGCTCTGTTATTTGCGTCCTTGTCAGCTGTTAGATGTGTACAATTCGCTAAAATAATTTTATTTGCCCAGCAGTAGGACGTTTATAGTAAGATCATAGTGAGATCATTTGATTTGATATTATATTATTTAGGATTTAGTATTTGTGTTTAGACAGAAGTGTTACATATCCCCTCTTTTAGAGTAGGATTTTGCCTAGGAAAAATCCAATTATGCTAGAAAAACAATCCTCAAGATTAATACGGAAGACCAATTCATCTTCATACATCGTCGTATATACCCTCAATTCCATTCATTAGTCTCCACATTCTTCATAATGCAGTCATAAATTAACATATGACTACAACTTACATCCCATAGCAGCCTATCTTTAGTTAAACACCCAATATGACTGTAGTAGTAAGAGTGTTGAATAACTTTGAAGAACTAACAATCACCCAAGACATTAACAACTGTAACCAAGGATAAAAATAATCCCGAAAATTGACGGAAACCCTGCCACTCACAAGACAGTAAGAGTCAAGTTAAAAACATGAGACAATAAGATTCAATAGCAGTTATTGAACGGTTACAGTTGACAAGCGATCCCTATCTATAAAAAAAAATTAATAATTTTATATTGTTTTTTTTTGTATTCTTTTTATTTATTTATTTTTTTTATAGGTATTCTTTTTATATTCTTTATTCTTTTCTTTTTTTTTTTTTTTCTTTTCTGGGAATTCAACTTGGGATAGAACCAACAACGACCTCATCATATGTAGACCCGAAAAGCGTGTGCAATTGCACACATTTCGCCGGACAACAAAACAATATTTGCCCGAAAACCTGAAAAAGTGGATTTCCCCTTATATTCGCGTTGTCAACAAAAAACAAACAACGAGGAATTAGATTCTATGTCCAACAATAGCACAAATATGGCATCGAAACCGTGATTAAAAATGCCTCACGTAAACTCGGTGTCCTGAACAAGGTGCGGCGATTCTTCACGCCTGATCAGTTGTGTCTATTATACAAGACACAGGTGCGGTCTTGCGTGGAGTATTGCTCTCACCTTTGGGACGGCTCCGCAAAGTACCTTCTCGATGCCTTGGACAGATTGCAGCGCCGCGCTGTTCGCATTATCGGCAATGCAGAGGTCACTAAAACTCTCGAGCCTTTGCAATTGCGTAGAGATATTGCGTCACTCAGCGTCTTTTACTGTTTATACCATGGCGAGTGCTCTGAAGAACTCTTTGACCTCATCCCTCCTTCTCCCTTCCTCCATAGGAGTACGCGTTCTGTTCTGCGGAGTCACCAATTTACAGTCTCTAACATTCCATCTCGCACAAAGAAATTTGGTGACTCGTTTCTTTGCCGCACTTCCAAAAGATGAAATAAAATCAAAAAATCAAAATAACTTTATTCAGTAAGCTTAAATTAAGCGTTTTGAATCGTCTAAATTTTTTTTTTTATATGGATGGATGGATAGGCACAGGAACCCACCCACCCACCCCACCCATTCAGGAAGTCTTTTAGCTGTGGAGAAGAACGGGCACAACAAACTCCACAGCTTTATAATAATATAGAAGTAACGACATTTACAAAACAATATGTCGTTACCAAATTATACAGTCAATAGTCATAAAACAATTACATAAAATAAAAGATAAAAACAAAAGTGAATCTACAAGTTTTACTCGGGCACTATGAACGCATTAGAACAATGTACCTATGCGAAACTAGAGGAATGTTAATTCCATGCATTTTTGTCATTGATGTAATCGCTTACAGTGTAATAGCCCTTTTCTAAAAGTCTGTCCTTAACATGTGTCTTAAATTGGTCAAAGGGCAAAATTATAACATCGTTCGGGATTTTATTGTAAATTATGACACTTTGTCCCATAAATGATCCATAAACTTTCTGAAGTCGAAATTTTGGAATTACAAGTTTATACTTATTTCTAGTATTTAGTTTGTGTATATCGCAATTTTTTTTGAAATGAGTAATATTTTGACGCACGTAAACAATACAGTTATAAATAAATTGTGATGCAACTGTAAGAATATTTATTTCTTTAAACAGCTCCTTAAGTCACCTTATTGCTCTTTTCTGTAAAATGAAAATGGTTTCTACACACATCAAAAGTGTCTAGGGATCAACATATATTTTTGCAATAACTTTTCTCCTGATTGATATTAATTAAAATTTTCTTTAAGGATTCATCAAATAAAGTGTTTTCGTTTGTCTACAGTAACGATAAACCAAGTCACCTTTGCATTAATAAAGAAATTTGCCATTTTCCTAATAAAGGGATTTTTGACATTTGAACCACTAACATTAAAGTTCGAAAAAAAGACTGAAATAACAGTTTTCTTTAAAATTTTATTGGGTAACTTAAACAATTAATAATCCGTGTTTCTACCGCGAACACTAACAACACAAGAACATCGGTTTGGCATACTCAAAATGAGTTCATCCAAATCACGCTGTGGAATGGCCGCCCATGTTCGTTACAACAACAAAAAAAGGTCTTCTTGCGACTGGATACCCTCCATATTCGGCAGAGCTCTTCTCTGTAGCATATCCCATGCATGCTCAATCGGGTTCAAGTCTGGCGACTGAGCAGGCCAGGGCATGACATTGATGTTAGCTGCGGCGAGAGTCTGTCTTACAACTCTTGCGGTGTGCGGTCGTGCATTATCATGCATTAACTGAAATAAGGGACCGATTTGCACTTGTAGAGGAACGATGACGTCTGATACAATCGTCTCAGCATAAATTTGAGCGTTGAGGTTGCCTCTGATCCAAATCAACTCAGTTCTTCCGCCGATCCAAATACCCGCCCATACCATGATGGTTCCACCACTATAAGGATGGACTTCCTGGCAGGATTTTAATCGCTGTTGGCGTCCAGGGGTTCTCCAGTGTCGTATACGTCTTGTATCCGGTCTCATACCAAAACGAGACTCATCAGAAAAGCACACGAAACGCCATTGTTCTTCTGCCCAATTTCTGTGTTCAAGAGCCCATTGATATCGAATCCTATGATTGTGCATTGCTATAGGTGGTACCCTTAGCGGTCTTCGGGAATGAAGGTTAACTTCATGCAAGCGGTTTCTGACTGTTTAATTTACTGTTTAAGACTGCTAATTAAGTTCCCTGAAGAGTGATGAAGCCTCACGGCTAACATCATGGCGGTTATTTTTGGAGCTCTTCGAGTTGTGATTTGAATGTATCGGTCTTGTCTCCGTGTGGTACAGCGATACCGTCCTCCATGGCGCTCAGCCACGGTACCAGTGCTTCGGTAACGTGTCCAAAGTCGACTGATAACACTCTGACTTGTATTCAGAGCTAAAGCCACAGTACGTTGCCGGGAACCAGCTTCTATCATTCCCACGGCTCTGAGCATTTCTTCCCTGCTTAAATGACGTCGCCGCTCCATAATAACGTTGGTTTTAATCAGTAGTAGGGAAACAGTAGCACTAATAATGTCTTCAATGCGTTGTATGTTTTTATAGGGAAAATATTGACAGCTGATTTTCATCTTTTACTAGAAATTGATTGAAAGTTCCTGTTTCAAATTATGAAATGCACCAAAAAGGATCCATATAAATTTAGAAAATCATAAATTTATTACAAAGCCACATCTCAATCTCAAGAAATCCGCATAAAAATGCTTGATCCCTAGACACTTTTGATGTGTGTATATCTGCTGCTTTACCCCAAAGTAGTATACCATAGGACATAACACTGTGAAAGTAACTAAAATAGACTAATCGAGCAGTTTCCACGTCTGTAAAATGCCTAATTTTCCTAACAGCGTAAGCAGCTGAACTAAGTCTCCCCGCAAGGGTGCTAATATGAGGGTACCACTGTATTTTTGAATCTAAGGTAATACCTAAGAAAACTGTTGAATCAACAAGGTC
This sequence comes from Scoparia ambigualis, assembly GCA_963921215.1. Classification (NCBI taxonomy): domain Eukaryota; kingdom Metazoa; phylum Arthropoda; class Insecta; order Lepidoptera; family Crambidae; genus Scoparia; species Scoparia ambigualis. The sequence continues at coordinate 30,376,052 of OY992516.1, forward strand.
CAACAGTTCACCATTCAGTTTAATTTTATTTCCTATAATATTCTTTACGTTAGGTAGAGTAAAATTTATACATTTGGTTTTCTTCGCGTTTAATTCAAGATTATTAGTAGTAAACCAATTCAACACATCTGTTAGGGCACTGTTGATGTCATCAAAACTATTTTTATTTCGATCAGTCTTAAATATCAAAGATGTATCGTCAGCAAACAAAACTATATTGCAAAAGTTTTCCGCATAAAATGGTAAATCATTAATATAAATTAAGAATAAAAATGGACCTAGTATTGACCCTTGTGGGACCCCCATTAGCACAGAAGATCCGGATGATATGGATCCGTTCACGCTAACTTTTTGGATTCTGCCGCTAAGATATGATTGAATCAATTTCAAGGCATCAGAATGCACTCCATAGTGTTTTAGCTTTATTAAAAGGGTGTTGTATTCAACGCAATCAAAAGCCTTAGAGAGATCACAAAACACTCCAAAAGCATTCTGCGATCCCTCCCAAGCCTCAAATATGTGTTTTAGCAGAGCTACACCAGCATCAGTAGTAGACCTTCCCTTGGTAAAACCATACTGTTCACTGTGAAAAAGGTGGTTTATAGCGAAGTGGGAGCCGAGTTGATCTAAAATAAGTTTTTCAAAAACTTTACTAAGAGTAGGTAAAATCGAAATAGGCCTGAAATTGCTCGGGTCATCTTTACAACCCGATTTGAAAAGTGGCAGAACTTTGCTATGCTTCATGAGATCTGGGAAAACTCCTTCGTCAACACAGCTATTGAATATGACTACAAGAAAAGGCGCAATGGACTCGATAATATTATTAATAATTTTTGTTGAAATATCCCACAAATCACAAGTGTTTTTTATTTTTAAAGATTTAAAGGATTTAAGTACGTCTTTACAGTTTACGTGTTTAAATTTGAACACTTCATTACACATGGGTACATACTTTTTTAGCAGAATTTCTGCATTACTTGGTGAAGAGTTGAGTAACATAGTTGTGGCAATTGGTATATTTGTAAAAAACTGTTCAAAAGCATCAGCAACTTTATTGTCTTCACTTAAAAAGCTATTGCCTATTCTTAAAAAAAACTTAGTATCACGTGGCTTTATTTTACCAGTTTCGCGGTTTATGCAGTTCCATGTTGCCTTTATTTTGTTATCAGACTTTTTAATTTTTTCACTAATAAATAATGACTTGGCACATGCACAAGCCTTCCTAAAAGTTTTCGAATACTTTTTGATATACTCTAGAAAACTTGGACTATTATTATATTTTTTCTGCTCATATAAGTCATATAACTTAGCCCTACTTTTATGCAAACCAGCTGTAGCCCAATCCCTAAATTTCATTGAAATATTAGTTTTAAACTTTTTAATAGAGAAAGTTTTATTAAATTCACCGTTTAAAAGATCAAAAAAATGCTTGTAAAGAGCATCTGGATTTTCCTGTATAAATGGTAAACATGCAAGTTTAAGCAATAAAAGCAATTTTTTGCCCACAGTGATCTGAAGATAAATTAGTTAGTATGAACTTAGACTCAGGAGCAAAGTTACAAAAAAAATTGTCTAAGCAGGTTGCAGTGGTTGCTGTAATTCTAGTCGGTTCTCTAAACTGGTAATCCAAATCAAATGATTTAAACAACGAGATTAATCTTACACTAGTTGAATGACTGTCTAATAAATTTACATTGAAATCCCCACAAATTACTATTTTCTTTTTAGATTTACAAATCTTCTTAATTACATCTTCCATAGTGGCTTCAAAGACACTAAAATTACCAGAAGGAGGTCGATATACACAAACAATGTAACTAAAAACTTCATGTAATAAAAAAAGTTCAATTTCTAACTTTTTGCCGGCCAGGCCCTGCATGTTTTGATGAACTATTTTAATTTGGATAGGGCTGGCTTTTGTCTTACCTCTTAGTTTAAACTAGAGGTTGTGCAAGACTTATCAACTAAATTTACATTAGTAGAAATACTAACAGTGCGATAATTTTGTGTCGACATTGTTATACTACTTATAACTGTGTCTTTTAAATTATATGCTAGCAATGATGCTATCTGTAGCCTGTCTTTGTATATTAAATACATAGAATCAGTAGTCAACTTAAAACTAGATATAAATTTATTTGTATCAAAAAATACAATACTGTCACTGTGACGATGAGTGGAGTTATACAAAAGTAAGTTCAAATCAAAGATCTGTTTGTTTTGTTTCCACGATAAGTTACAGGCATAGGGAAAGGCACAAACTATTATTTTACAATGAGTTTTAGATTGTATATCAATTAAACTCTCTATGCTTTTTAAAAGGTCACGCTTTTTTATTGTGAGACTATCACCACACAGTATTAGAGCATTTGTTGAATGATTCAACTCCTGCTTGCTTAATGTACTTACTAAATTAGCGAATGTTTGGCCTGGATTGCAAAAGTTTATAAGCTCGTGGCTGAGTTTAGATTTAAGCTGCGGACCCAGGCCCTGACCTATCTTGTCAGAAAAGATAAGAGTTTTTCTAGACATTCCTTCAACAGAAGAATCTTTGTGTAAAGGTAGGTTGCGTTTTATTAACTTTCTATCACTCGATATATTATTATTATTAGCAAATGTAGCACAGGGTACCACTGGGATACCATTTATGACACTCTTTATGGGTGTTACGGATGGCAACAAATCTACTTGACCAACTAGTTGATTGTTCAAAAGAGAGTCATATCGTTCTGCATTGTACTTGCACAGATCTACTAACTCTGTGGCAGACTTAATGTGTTCTTCAATTTATTTTTGCGACGACAAGTATTTTTTATTTAAAGTATCAAGAGACTCATGCAATCTCTGTATGTCAGATTGTAGTTGTTTGGTATCTCGATCATACACCTGTCTACTTTCTTTTAGTTTAGAATCGTAAATGTCTAGAGAGTCCATCAAACTCATGCGTTCTTTCCTAAGCGCAATATTTTTATAAAAACAATTATTCTTTTTAATAAGCTTTTCTGTCTTCCTAATATACCTATTAATTTTTACATATTTCTTAATTTTGTTAGTACCCAAGTAATTACATTTTATTTTACTATCATTGGTAAGTACTACTCGTTGCTTTGGAGAAACATATGATAAACTGGTGTGTGGGAGCTGTTGATGCTCTGCAGAAACAGCCGAAAATCCGCCAGGTGATGCCATCAGTTCGTCAAAAAGGTTCAGGGTGACTTCCGCTTGATTATATTGGGTTTGTTCATCCTGCTGAGATATGCGTTTGTATGCCCTCGCCAACTCTTGCTCCAGCTCAGTGATGCGATTCAGGGCCCTCTCATAGGTGGTGTTGCAATCATCAAATGCTTCAATAGTGCGTTGCAGCTGGTCTTGTTGATGAAGCACCTCGGAGTGTTCATTGTGCAGTGTAGCAAGCTCGGTTTTCAATTGTGTGTTCTTCCCTATGATGATTTTATTTCTTCCTCACTTTCATCTCTTTCCCGGAGTAGCTGGTATCAGGTATCCTTGGATAGTTTAAGTTCATGGAGAACTTGCCGAAGTTTCGCCTCTGTGTTTTGTGCTACCGTCTTGCGGGTCATCATATTGAGTTTTTTGTTTACACCTGAAATATTTAAGCAAATATAAGAATACTGTTATTGTTATTTTGTTTATTTCTTACCTACGGTAAAAGAGTCAATAAGTTTAATTGAAAACAGATTAATTAATTTATTGCCTAATACAACTTTGTTGAACAAAGAATCTATGTAGCTAGTTTAGAGTTAACTCAGTTAACTAATCTAAAAACGTTAAACATACATGAAACGTTAAAAACACTTTACAAATTTTTTATCTTCGTTGTACTTATCAAACTTTATGTAGGAAAAAAAACACTTGTATTCTAGATCATTTAAGCTAAGCAACGATATTTGCTTAAAATGTATTCTATCCAAAATTAAATTCAGAAACTAATAATAATAAATTTACACATTGAAATCGAATTTGTAATACCTATTCATACTTGTAACAAGGAGACTTTTAGTATTTTATAACATTAAACAGCTGTAACTATATAAAAACTAAAATAAAAGATACAACAATCTTAAAGAAAGATTTGCTGTTATGATGTGGGTAGGTCACTTGTGTAAAAATATTTACCTATTAAGAAAACAACAACTTTTAAATGTGCAGTCAAGTTCTGATTGTAAAGTGTTGTAGTGTGTGAAGGTCTGTAGCAAGACAATGTCACCATCAACTTCACTTCCACTATATAGTCAAGACAAGAGAGGTTAACCAAGCCAAATCGTAATTGAGGAGTGACGATACTCACTATTATGTGAGATTTGTAAAGTTGATAGATGTATTAGTGTGAGGAACATGTAGTTACAAATAAAGGAAACATAAAATAAGAATAACACCAATCAATATGTAGTGGAATTAACTTTCACATTGATAACTTATTTGAAGGTACTTAGGTAGTGTTAGGTTATTTAGGTCAATGATTTTATTAGTTAAATTATGTACTTATGAAAAAATTATGAAAACAATACTCCCCGGGTTTTAGATGCAGATCTTCAGCTCTGCAGCTCTTCTTAAATTATACTTTTCTTCAAATAGTTTTGCCGGCCGTTGACAGCCGGTATAGTCGAAAATTTCAATATAACGAAATTCAAATATTATTGCATAGACACTGATGCAAACACTCGTACTTATATTTTATATAAATCGCTATACTTTAAACACAATTTTATAGTTATTTAGCAATGAATATTTATTAAAATTAATTTTTATAGTCGAAGCTAAGTTTTGACAACTAGTAGGGGCAAGTGTTGCCAACCGAAAGTTGTTGCCAACCAAATAGTCTACCAGCACACGTATTCCCTCCTACCTATGACATAGGGTCCTTCAAACGAGGCGTGAAGAAGCACTTTGTGGGCCGGCAGAGTGAGGGTGACTGATGCTACGTCTCTTACGCTGCACCAGTTGTCCTCGCGCCTGGACCACACATACCCTTTCAATTACAATGTAGGCACAACCAAATTAATAAGTACAAAATAAACTTATACGTGTTTGCTACAAGAGGCGCACTAACAAATATAATGTACAAGTATTATTATTACATAGTCCCTATGAATAAATCAATCAAATTAAAACCAATGTAATAATCTAATTAATTTTAAATTGTTTTTCAAAAATGAAGGCACCAACAAAACAAAATGTGCCATTATTATTGTATAAACCGTTATACAATAATCCAACCAAATTTTACATATGCCGCTGTGTAGAACAAAACAATTACCAAACAAATCGCTCATTCGCAAGAAGGACGTCACAACTAGAAAATAGTAATTTTTGGGAAACTAAGTTTTTAGGTTAGTGATTTAAATTTAAAAAAATCTATTTGTTGCCAGACAGTACTACTGCATTTATTTTTTTCCTTGTCTATTTAACTAACTGAAACAGTTTTTAGTGTGATTAAAATGTAGATAGTTTTATTATAATTTGTGTTTAAGTGTGACCTGGTATAAGTTGTGTCGTTTTTCTACCTAAAAATTATTATTTATTTTTGGATTATCCATATAGTGTCATTATAGACACTAAACATTTTGTAAATTTTGGGTATAAAATGAAATATGACACTTTAGAAAATTATTACTTTATTATTTAAAGTTATGACAATAATTAAACAATCAGTCTTTTTGTTACAAATTACAAACTTCTGAATAAAATTAAACGAAAAATATTAACTTTTATAAAATCAACATCAAGTAAGTTACCTAAGTACTTGTAATGGCACTAATCACTCTCATAGAATCACATTTTTTTCTTATTGCTTAAGTTCTAATACTAATTCACTTTATAGTTAGGTACTGTTATAAAGTTTTTAAAACTTATAATTGGTAGGTAGGTACATAGTTTTTAAAATTTAAAATAGGTAATCATAAAATTATAAAGAATTATAAAAAGGAGCATAAAAACTCGGTATTGCCTTTTTATTCAATAAGCCCAGTAAATCATCCTTTTTTTTTTGCTTAATCCAGGACGCTGGTTGTAAGCATTTTTAAGTTCTGCGTCAACATTTCTTTTCTTTCTTATCACTTGTGCCTTTCTAAACTCCTTATCCAAGTAAGAAGTTTTAAAAAAAATGATTCGTGGATGCTCCCTTTCAATTTTGACAACCTTGAGATCAGTAAATTTAACAGAGTTCCCTTCTTCATCTTTAGTTATGTTAAAGCCCATTTGAGCACACACATCCTTCCAGTCCAGAAAATCCTCATGGGACATCATGTTTATTTTGAACGGCTCAGGTTTTGATCTGGCAGTTTTAACTGCACTGATAAACGCCTCAGGGGTATACATTGGACCACCTCTAATTTGTTTTTTAACTTGGCGTTCTATTAAAGAATGAGCCGAGTCACCCTCATTTTGAGTGTGTCCCTTTATCAGATACTTATGTGTAATAGCTTTAATATTCGGGTAACTTTGCATGGCAAACATGTACATTGATAACATCATTTTGTTTTTCTGTTGACCCGCACAATTGTCAGAGTAAAATATTATTTCTATATCGTTAGCAGCCATGGCAAGGTTTTGTATATATTTATAAACACATGTCCCCAAATCGTTAACACCTCTATTGCCAGTAGCTTCATCCCAAATATAACAATCTACTTTTTTAGATTGTAGCTCAAATATTGTGAAATTAAACACATTTAACTTACTTACGTAGTAAAATAAGGAAGTATCTCCTTTCGGGCACTGGAATACCGCCTGTAAGTCATACACTGCAGTAATCACTTGGCCGTTTTCTTTATCTTTCGCTTTTTCTTCTCTGCATAGATCTTTTTCTATCAAGTGCCTATCATAATCTTCCTTTCTTCTTGCTTTATCTTCATTTTCACAGTTTTCGTAAATAGAACAAGTATCGCAGCGATCTTTTTTTGGTTTAAAAAATGAGATGTTAAATTCATCAGTAAATATCCTATAAAACAATGTATAATTTCCATAAGGAACATTCTTAGTTTTGCAAATGTCTACATAGTCTTTGTGTATCTCAGCTATAGATCTACTACCGTCTATGAACTCTTTTGATGTATTAGCACGGGTGTAATGAGAATCAATTTTCGGAATCGATTCTATGTGTGCCTTTATAGCAGATCGAATTGATTCATCGACCTTTACATGATTAGAGTGTTTTCCTCGGTTATCACCCGCCAAAAGAGTCCCTGCAACCTTATTGCGCTTGAATATCACAGTGCGTATCGGGCGATCGGTGATGCCGAGAGTGTTTTTAAAAAATAGTTTACAAACTCTTACCTTTTGATCTCGCAATGTTAAGAAAAATGCATTATTAAGCTCCCGCTTATTTCTAGTGCCACCTTCTCGGACATAACGATATTTGGGTTTAATAATAGTCATACAATTTGATAAGTAGGTCCAATGTTTTTCCACATCGCCTAACGCCCAGTATTCATCGAATAACACCTTTCTGTCAATTTCTGTAAATTTTGTGCTGCAGCGTAGTTTACAATTTTCAGGGCAGGGATTTTTCATTTTACGTTCAGGTACATTTTTTTTTGACGCTGCACTCTCATAAGATTTTCCTTTATTCTTAAGTCTCTTCGTAACATTTTTTTTCCAATTAGTTTCGTTTCTTCTGCGTTTTCTACCTCTTTTAGACAAACTTGGCTCTGCCATATTTACCAAGTCCCTAACCTCTGGAATGTTATTAGCATGAGGTCCACTTAACTCTCTTGTCTCTGTCATTTCCCTATTAACACGTGGATTAACGTCGGCCTCGGTTAAATTGTCAAAATTATCGTACAGAGAATTTGATGGCGATACTGGCTGAACACGGTCTTCTGGTTGGTAAAGAGGATCTTTCACCGAATCATCACTATCTGTAAAGCATGAAAAAAATAAGAAATAGATTAAAATTATAAATAATGAAATATTATTATTATTATTATTTAACTTGATTTGAAAATTACCTTCTTTAAATGACGTAGAAGATGAGGAACTGGAAGTAGAGGAACTAGAAGTAGAGGAATTAGATGAGCTTGAACTGCTTGACCGCGAACGTGGAGCCGGTGGTGGTGAACGTAGAGCCGGTGGTGGTGAACGTGGAGCTGGTCGTGCAGAATATGGTAGTGAACGTTGAGCTGGTGGTGCTGACAATGGTAGTAAACGTGGAGCTGGTGGTGGTGAACGTGGAGCTACTAATGGTTGATCATCTTTATTTGATTGACAACTGTCTTCATTTGCTAAAAAGTGAAAAATAAAAAAGTTAAATTAAAGACACTTTTAAACTTTTGCGTTGCATTTTATTACGTTAGGTTAAAATCACAGGTATTAAGCGCGTTTAAATAAAACATAATATAGAAATATAGAAAAGGTAGGTGTTTAAATACCTATGTTTTATAAACACGTATAATACCTGTGATTTTAATATGAATAAATTATTAAAAACATGCACAAATAATAGAGAAGTAGATACTTACTTTTCTCATCTGTTACATCGTCACTACCAGGAGCAACTAATGCCAAAATCTTCCTTCCTCTGCTCGAAGACATCGTTAAACTCTATACCTAATACGTAGTACTCAAGCCCCTAAAACACACAAAATTATTGTTTGTAATGTCATAACATAAAATATTCAAACCATACACAAGCCACCACTAGCATAAATACCGGGGGTAGGAAGACAAAACCGTAAAGACGTACTTTTGTGCAGCTCTTGTTTTATTTTATTTAAATAATAATATTGGTAATTTATACATATTTTTTCTACATAAAAGTATGTGTTAGAGTGCATAAATACCTGCAGATATTAATTCCTTTAATCATAACACTATTTGTAAAACTGCACTATCACTTCACTTAGCAAGAAGCAATTGAGATGGAAGAATTGAAGGGAACGTTGGAATCACTGTCACAATCTTTTGCAAAGCGGATGGCAGTCTTCGAGAATGAGCTCAAGAAGACTCACACACCTCAACCAGTATCTGTTGCCTCTCTTGCTGCAGACTTCGAGAGCTTTCGCAGCTTTGTTCTGGCTACCTTCAAAACCTTGGAGGGACAGGTTGCTATGTTAGCAAAGGAATGCGATGGCATTGAGATGCGGAGTCGACGTGGCATGCTGTTGTTTCATGGAATACCAGAACAAAAGGACGAGGATTCTGCTAAGGTTTTGTTGAGCACAACGGAGAAACACCTGGGTATGCGTCAGCTGGCAGCGACAGATGTGGGCCGAGCTTTGCGACTGGGCCGTCCAACTCCAAATAAACCACGACCTTTACTTGTTAAATTTCAGACAGAGTCTATTCGTGACAGCATTTGGTATGCAAAGACGGGCTTCAAAGGCTCTGGTGTGACCGTTTCAGAGTTTTTAACAAAGGTCCGGCATGGTATCTTCCTAGCTGCCCGTGAGCGTCTAGGAGTAACAAGATGCTGGACACGCGAAGGGCGTATTCTCGGTGTCGATGATGAAGGCAAACGGCATATTATATCATCATTGGCAGATATTGAGAAGCTTAGTGTGACAACTGCAGCCTCTTCCGGGAAGTCGCTTGTTGTTGACGCTGTCAGCCCTACTAAGACACTCTCAGTGTCTGCCGCCAACACAAGGGCCAAACGTGCTGTCCCTGCAAGAAAGAAGTAGGTGTTTTTTAATTTATGTTCATTATAATTTGGTAATTGTTCTTATTTTCTTTTTTTTTCTTTTTTTTATGTCACATTTTTTATTTTACTTTTATTTTCACACTTACTTTTGATGTTAGCTGCACTTATTTGCATTGGCTTTGCACTTGCTTTGTAGTTACACATTATGTGTAATTTGCTTTATTTGTAGTTGTAACTATTGTGTTGTCTATTTTTCTTACATTACTTATGCTTACTTGCTGCTTTGCTGTTATTCTGTATATCCTTTATCTTGCTCTGTACTTCAACTCTATTCAACTAAATTATTTATTACCTACGCGTTTTTGCTTTTTGCTTTTTTGTTATTTTGTGAGTATGAGAAGATCAGAAGATACCTATTTTGTTTGTAGTTTGAGAATTATTTTATTAGTATCTGTCATTGTCAATTTGTTTGCTTCACTATTTTAACGTTTTATTGTGTTGCTTTTTCTCGACGGTATCTGCGACGATTCACTTGATACGAGAGTATCGGGTGATTTCGTAGTTTCCAATGCTTGACACTGATTTTTTTTTTTTAATTTGCCTTTTATTTATATTGTGAATTAGTGTAGTTTGTTTGTTTCTGTTTTAATTTTTTAAGTCTATATGTTTTTATGTTGTGAATTAGTGTAGTTTGCTTTGTTTCTGTTTTAATTTTTGAAGTCTATTTATTTTTATTTTTTAAAAATTTTCTCTCAGTCAACCTGTGGGTATTTATGTATATTATGTATTAGTTTATTGTTATATATTGAATAGGTAGTTGTATGTAATATTATTATTATACTTACTGTTATGGATTTATCATCTGATAACAGTGATAACTTTTTCTCTTGCTCTTCTTCTCCTGACTCCAGTTTTTCGAGCTTAGATCGACCCTTGAATGAACTTTTGGACGAATGCTTCTCCAATGTGTCAAAACATTTTAATGTGGTGCATATTAATGCTCAAAGTATTCCGGCTCACTATTCAGATATGCTTGCCACTTTCGATATAAAGAATATACAGGCAATTCTTATTTCTGAAACTTTTCTTAATCCTCAACTTATGTCCACGTCTTACTCCCTCCCTGGTTTTAAACTAGTCCGAAATGACCGTGTAAGTTCCTCTCATGGTGGTGTGGCCATTTATCTTCGCTCACATATCCCTTATTCTATCCTTAGTCGATCTCCCCAGCCGCCACCCACCAATTCTGCCGAGCATTTGTTTTTGGAAATTTCGTTATGTCACACCAAACTTCTTTTGGGTGTTTATTACAGTCCCTCCTTGAGAGTGGACTACTTCGCGTCTTTAGAACAACTTCTTGAAAATTTTACTCCTGTTTATAACCACACCATTATTATGGGTGATTTTAATACTTGCCTCTTAAAGAATGATTCTCGTTCTAGTAAGTTACTTTCTTTAGTCAACTCTTGTAATTTACATATTCTTCCCTTACGGGAGACTCACCGTTTTCCCAACTGATCCCCTTCACTTCTAGATCTCATGATTGTTTCCTCTCCCAACCTTGTTAATAAGCATGGTCAATTTTCTGCAGACGCCTTCTCTTACCACGACCTGATTTTTTTATCTTATCGGGTTCGCCCTCCGAAAAATAAGCCGCGCGTGCTGCTTCAGCGTAATTTCGCTAAAATGGATCTAGCACAGCTGCACGAAGACGCCGGTAGTTTGGATTGGTCAGCCATATTCACTGCTGACTCTGTTGATAGGCAAATTGAACTTTTTAATAGGCTTTTGATCGAGCTGTACGACGTGCACGCACCTGTCCGACCAGTCAAAATAAAACATTTGCCTGCGCCGTGGTTAACGGATGATATAAGACTGCTTATGGCTAAAAAGAACGCTGCAAAGTCTAGGTACAAACAAGATCCCTCGGTTAAGAATGAACATAAGTATAACCGTGCTAGAAATCGCTGCAATACAGTGGTAAGGGACGCTCAAAGACGCCACATCCATAAATCCGTACAAAATGAGGACCCTGCTAAGGTGTGGAAATTCCTCAAATCTCTCGGGGTTGGTAAATCTCAGCAGTGTAGTCCCAAAACTAACCTGGATATTAATAATCTCAATTCTTTTTTTACTTCATCATCGCCTATTGACGTTCATTGCAAGATAGAAACTCTGCATCGTCTTTCTAATTTACCAACACCTGATTTTTCCCCGTTTGTCTTAAATCAATTTACGGAGGATGATGTTAAGAGAACAATACTCTCCATAAGCTCTAGTGCTGTGGGTAACGATTCTATAAGTCGTAATATGATCCTTCCTTTATTAGATATCCTTACTCCCATTATTACTCACATCCTCAATAATTCAGTAGCGTCTCGAGCATTTCCGTCATCTTGGAAGGATGCTTCTGTTATTCCACTTCCTAAAAAGTCCAAACCTACCCTGTATTCCGACTACCGTCCTATTTCCATATTACCTTTTCTTTCTAAGGTCATTGAAAAACTTATTCATCGTCAACTAACTACTTTCCTAAATAAAAACAATCTCCTAAATTCCTTTCAATCTGGTTTCCGTACTGGTCATAGTACGACATCGGCCTTAACCAAAATCACTGACGATATTCATCATGGCATGGAAAATCGTCATCTTACTCTATTGACATTATTAGACTTTAGTAATGCCTTTAACTCAGTGGATTTTGACGTTCTCCTAAGTGTTCTACGTTCTATTGGCATCTCTCCCTCCGTGGTTGATTGGTTTCGAAGTTACCTGATGGGCCGCCGGCAACGCATACGTATTGAAGAATCTTTCTCTACATGGAGCAATATTGGTTCTGGTGTCCCTCAGGGTGGCGTCTTATCTCCCCTACTTTTCTCAATTTTTATTAACTCAATTTCGCAGTCGCTTTCATGTTCCTACCACTTGTATGCTGATGATCTCCAGATCTACACACAGGCACCATTATCGGATCTTTCACGTGCTGTGGAAGTTACTAATGCAGATCTTGACGTCATAAATAATTGGAGCAAGTCTTATGGTCTTGCTGTTAACCCTAGCAAAACGCAGACAATTATCATTGGCAGTCCATATTTTGTTTCTAGAATTAATTATGACCTTCTACCTCGTGTTAATTTCGCGGGCGCTGATATTCCGTTTGCAAAAACTGTCAAAAATTTAGGAATTATTTTTGATCAATGCCTCACTTGGCGCCCCCAAGTGGAGGCAGTTCGGAAAAAGGTGTTTGCTGCTTACGGTTCCCTCAACCGCCTTCGTAATTTTTTACCGACTAGCACCAAAATAACTCTGGCACAGACACTTCTACTATCCATTCTTGATTATGCGGATGTCTGCTACGCTGATCTTTCGGAGGAACTCCTTAACAAGCTAGAGCGTCTGCAGAATGTGTGTATAAGATTTATTTTTAATTTAAGAAAATATGACCATGTTTCGTATTATCGAGCTCGGCTTAACTGGCTGCCAATTCGACGACGTAGGGACTTACACGTTCTTTCCCTTCTATATTCTGTCCTCTTTTTACCAACTTCTCCTCTTTATCTACGAAGTTGTTTTTCCTTTCGTTCTTCTTCCTCTAGTAGGACTTTACGTTCTGCTTACAACCTTTCTCTAACGACTCCACTTCACTCCACTGATTTCCTTTCCTACTCCTTTTCTGTGCATGCTGTCCGGCTATGGAATGCTCTACCAGAGAGCATCAGGAGTGCTCGTACGTTGGATTCGTTCAAGGGTCAGGTCCGGAGTCATTTTTTACGTTTAACATCTTAGTTTATTTATTTCCATAGTATACCATAATATTGCATTATCTCTTTTTATCTCATTTATTTATTTAAATTATAATTATATTTCATTATTATTATTTATATTATTATCCAATCTTTTTATATTTCTATTTCTTATTTCCCTTATTCTTGCACCCATTTCAATATTCTTTTTATTATATTTCTATCACCCAAGGTTGCCTGGAAGAGATTGCTTGTTAGCAATAAGGCCGCCTGTTTTGTACTTTGTCACTGTATAAATGTTTTCTGTTATATGTTCTTGTGTGCAATAAAAGTATATTTTATTTATTATTATTTTATTTATTTATAAATAGTGACTTATCAAGCAATGTGCCATTCGTGAATTTACACCATGTTCTTTTACTTATTATTCGTAACATATTAAGTGGAAATGATCAACACGAAATCGTTTATTTAATTATCATTAACGACACAACATCAAATGTGACCACCATTATTAATACAAAGTTTTAGTTATATAACGTCATAAATATGATGTGTCGTTCTTTCACAAAAATATTAAATCACTAGTTGTTACTAACCTTTTCAAAAAGATCGTCATAAAACGAGTTATGTCGTCTTAACCGAAAACTAGCACTTATACACCGTTCGACAGACTAGTGGCAACTGAAATGAGTCGTTGTCGAAAAAAGGGACGCGCTCGAGTGAAATAGACAAAGAGTGACACTACTTGTCTCGCTCACACGTATAACGACTATGAGTTATGACGTTTTTACAGGAAATAAAGAAGAAATTTCTCATTATTTGTGTATATGTAACTCAAAATCGAGGTTTTTTGAGATGTGACATCCTTCTTGCAAATGAGCGAAATGTTACAAATGAATGAAACTCAAATTAGTTTCCCAAAGAAAACTACACTAAACAAAATGTTATTTAATTATACATAGGCCAAATTTACTATGTAAACAAACCATTTATAATGTAACATAACTGCAATATTAATATATGTGTCTACAGCCTTGCAATCGCTAGACAACCTAACTACAAGTATTGTGAATCAAATGCCTACAATATTTAAATATGTTTTCAAAATGAAACAACAAATCAAATCAAAATTCCACAATTTTCAATGCTTTAACTTTAAATTCTAAATTAAGTTTTCAAGCAATCAAGGAACAAACAAAATGTTTAATTATTTGCAAACCGCTAGAATCTTAAAATTCCGTTTGCAAAACAAACAATTAACATCGAAAATATTTATTTGTGGTCACAAGTCGACACTACCCTAGCGAGACTAATTCTAAATTAAAGTTAGACAACAAAGCAAAAATAAACTGCCACAAACAGTTTAAATCAATAAGTACAACTTTCTTGTCTGACAATTACAGGACAATTATTAACTCACCGCACTAAGGCAAGTAATTATAGCAAGTTAGATATCAGTTGCACTTTCCGCAGTGAACTAATCTTACATACTCAACGCATTCTAAATGCGAGACAACCAAACCAAGTTAATTATGATAACATTGACCGCAGTGAGACAATCTTACGCTACCTACTTGCTACAATCAACACAACAAACCTACCTACATATTACAACATTGCATTCTGAATACAATTTAATATGCGGTTGCAAACAATCTTAACACTAAACTAATACTAATTACTTGAGGTCCGTAGACAAAACCACGCTCTGGTTTACCAAAAAATTGTTTGATATAGAGAGTCTACATCAACTGACTTCCCTAATAGCGATTCTCTGCTACCAGAGAAGGCACGGTTCAGAGGTCCTGTTCCGTTGAACCTGTAGACCGCACCCTCTCGACTTAAAGATATACTAACTAAACTTAAATTATAATTAAACTAAACGACTTACGTACTATTCTTCCCTTGATACACGCCGCTCAGGCCGCTGCTGGCTGCGGTGGTGATGGTAGCTCGCCTCCCCGGCGACTGCTGTGTTGGATCGCGCTCCCGCGCGTCTTCGGGGCTGGTACTATGGTGGTGGAAAGGCCCTAACTTCCCGTTGGCTACCCCAAGAGAGCTCTCAAACCTCAGAGAAATACGTACCACTGCACCAATCACTTAGCCCGCCACGACACGTGTGCGGGTCACCCAACAAATCACTGATTTTAAACTTATTACAGTTCACACTGTTTCACAACTTAATTACTACGGTCCGCCGAATTTACTGATCATGTGCCCTACATATTAAATTACACCAAAGTACAAATTAATTTCACACGACCCCGCGTTCAAGGTTCCTAACCTAACCCCAATGTCCAACGTGAGAGTGTCACACTGACACTGACATTGACAGTCGTCTGTCAAATACAAATTAAAACTAACACAAAAGGTTGCCAGCCGTAAGTGGCCATTTTGTTCCGAACAGTAACGTTATAGCCTTTAACCAGTGATTTAGTACTTCCAACGATACCTACCTCATTTTGTCAAATTATGATAAGTAGTTTAGAAGTTGTGAGGAAACAGATACACGAACATACATACATACATACATATATATCTATAATCGGTCAAGATCATAATCTCCCCTTTTGCTTCGCCGTTTTCGGTAAAAACTAGTTTATTTTTATAAGAACCGGTACAGTCACGAGCAAAAATATGTAAACAATTGTAATACAATGGAATAAGAATCAAAGTGTATACATATTGGTGCTCGTGACTGTGTCAGTAGATGGCGCTACTTGCCACGAGTAAGATTGAGTCTGTGTATAAAAATTCATTAAAAATAAAAATAAGCGTAAATCAGTTAAAAAAGTGTATTATTACAGCTAACATACAACAATACAGTGGTACCAGTGTTATCAACAAAAACCTTTTAGTGCAACATAGTCTAAACTTCTTCGTAATTATCAATGCTGTCCGCCAAGCAAAATTACAACTAAAATGTAGAATAAACAATCTCAGTTAAGTGATCTTAATAAAAACATAGTAAAAGTAAACAATTAATTATATCCATCATAAAAAAAACAAGAATAAACAGTGTAAACAGTGTAAACAGAAGAAAATTGTAAAATAAAGTGCTAAATGATCGTTTGCAAATTTCAAATAAGTAAACAGACAACAGCTGTCAGATTTCATGCACTTAAAAATTACTTCAAGCGATATCTGGCGACAATCATAAACATGACAATGCACACACTCCCGTGAAACGAAATTGACATAAAAAGCACACTATACTTACTAAAGCATTGTTCCCGCCAAAGCCGGGACGGCCATTCAAATCATACCGCCATCTGTAAGGCGGTTGACTCAGCGGTTGTTGACGACCGCGTCCGCCTATCTGCGGCGGCGCCACCGCTGCGCGACCCGCGGCCGCTCGCTTCGTGAGTATACCGCGCCGACTCGTCTGCAAGCTAGCTAGCTACCGCGCACGCCACAGCCTGACCGAAAAGGTTAATAGTGACTCCTGAACCTAATGTGAAGAGAACGCCTAAATGCTTATTGTGTAGTGTAGTGACTGTGCGCCAGGAAACCAACCTACATCGCCGCCCGTGGTCAGCTCGTCCCCCGGTTCCTGTGACTCATCATCCCTGTAAGTACTTCACTATCCAGACCTACCCAGCCCACAACCTTTATTTCGTCGCTGTTACTGCGAACGCCTTTCGCCGTAACATTTTGGTCCAATCGAGCGCGGAATAACCGCCAAGGTTCAGCCCTAATCAGAACCTAGCTTTATTATAATTTTCAATTTAAATACAGTCCGCTAAAGATAATTGTTTCCGCCCGTATTCTTATTCTATGTCTAAATCTTATACCTAAGTCGTGCCATCATTTCTAAATTCATTTGTTCACTTAACTTTACCCTGTCCCAATAAAAATTTCGTCAGGTAGTTGTCAATCATTTGTGAGGATTGCGACTACGCTATATACAAGATTATTTTAACGCAATTATTTCTGCATGTTGTTTTGATATTGATCTCGTGTATGCATCCGATTGTCTGATCACAGATCTATGTGTAGGGACCTATACGATCGTTGTCTAATGATACATTGTTCGGTAACTTAGTAGTTAAATTATTACGTTACGTAGGGTATTATAACGAGAGAAGGTTTCCCGTTTTATTACGATGCGTGAGGTATTATAACGAGAGATGAGGTTTCCCGTTTTATTTTTTAATGAATTGTTTATGTTCGTGTCGTGTTAAATCGGCTCAGAACTCGTGCATGCTCAACACGCGTGCCAAGTAGCGTGCTTTATTTTTTCGCTCGTGTTAATTTTATATATTTTTTTGTTTTTTATTTGTGCCTTGGCAATCGGCTCATTCTTGTGCGTGCTCACCACAAGAGCATAGCACTTCTACACACGTTTGCCCACTTGTGGGACACAGACAGAGTGTCCCAACCTTTTTAATTAAGTTTTTATTATTCGTTTATTTTTATTTTTTTTTGTTTGCGACTGACTCATTCTTCGCGCTAGTGTCCGCTACAGGTCTGCCCGACTGTGAGCGCCTTGCCCAGTAGTGGGCTACGGATAACGTAATTTTTTTTTAATTTGTTTTTGTTTTGTTTGTTTTTTGTTTTGCGGTCGGCTAATGTTACGTACGCGCGTTTAGTAAACACAGACATACACATCCACATGCGTTTGCCCACCCGTGGGCCATATACAAGGCGTCCCAACTTAGTTTTGCTTTCTTTATTGTTGCGTTAATTTTAGCCCATTTGCCATTACCTTAGTAAACAAATACGTCCAGCCCAACTATAGAATATATACAGGGTGTTGTTCTTTTTACTGCCTTTAAATTTGTTTATTTTTTACATTTTTTATTATTTTTCTTGTCTCCTTTTATTCATCGCGATGCCGACCAAGTCACAAGCCGCGATATTTAGGGAGGCCGCCAAAGCTTTACACCAGCTCCTAGAGGTGGGATCAAGGATCATTGCTGGCGACACCAAACATTCCATAACGGAATTTAACGTGCGTTTCGCACAGATACAGGGCATAAAGGACAAGCTGGACTCAGTATACTACAACATTCTCGACGAAGAGAACTTAGACGAGGGGGTTGAGAGGACATACACTGAGAACCACACAAAAGCCTCCGGGGCATACCTGGGGATACTTGTGGCTAGGGAGGAAATCTTACCCTCTTCCACGTCGTCCCCAACCCATAACGCTCAGCCCAGTCTCGGCGTCAATACGCCTACAGCCGTCCTCCCCAAGATAGCGCTGCCCAGGTTCAGCTCAAAGGTGGAGGACTGGCCCTCCTTTATTGCACTGTTCAGGAGTTTGACTGACGACATGGCGACCTTGTCGGAAGCAGTCAAGCTCCACTATCTCTTCTCAAGTCTCAGCGGTGAGGCATTAAGCATGGTGTCCCACCTAAAGGTCAACAATGAAAATTTTGCCGTGGCCATGGACATCCTTACCAAGCGGTACGAGAACCGCCGGGTTCTCATCGATAGTTTCGTCGACATAATCCTGGGGCTGCCGAGCATCCACACGCGCTCTAACATACGCACACTTTTCCTCACTCCGCTGGTGTCCGCCCAGTGTGCCCTTAGTAATTTGGATCTGCCCATAGGAGACGACTACGTGTTTGTGTCGATAGTGGTGCGAAAGCTTAAGGGTGAGCTCCGCACGTTATTTGAACGCAGACACGGGTCTAGCAGCACCCTGCCCACGTTGAGTGACCTCATCTCCTACCTCGAGGAGCACGCACGCTGTGTGGAGACAGAGTTCTCCAACATAGCCCAGCCGCAGCCCATTCACGCCCTGCCCGGCCCTTCTCGTAGCCGCGCGCCTCCACAGTTGCCCCATCGCACTTATGCTCAGATGGCTCAGCAACAACCCGACCATTACCGTGGCCGCTCCTCTGCTCCATCGCCTCACCGCGCCTACGATTAGCCTACTCACCAACCGTTCCGCCCAACGGAGCAAATGCGTCACCGCCCATCCACCTCCCCGGCTCGCCCGGCTCAGCCCTTCCCCGTCTACTCGGCCTTCCAGCAAAGCTGCTCCTCATCATCATCCTCGTCCTCTTCCTCACGCTCGCCCCCCTACTGTCCCTATTTTGCCACTAGGGGACATAGGCTCATGACGTGCAATGGTACAATGCCCAGCCAACACAGGGCCGTTGGGACTTTGTACAGGCACGCGAGCGCTGCCAGCGTTGTCTCGGCCGTCCCTACGAGAGCGAGTGCAGGTCAAGGGGGGCATGCAAGGACTGTGGGAGCACGAACCACCACACGTCCCTCCATCGACCAGACGGCCCAACGCACTCAGCTCATTCGTCGTCTGTACATGTACCCCCACCACAGCTGACAGAGCACTCGAGGGAGCGTCCCAGACACAGCAGGCGGCACGAACCCGCACAGGCTAAACAGGTGCAACCCAGCTCTGCTCACAGAGCCAGCCCGCCCAGGTCCGGTTCGCCAGGTAGGCCCCGCGAACGCCGCCAGCAATTATGACTCCCAACTATCACGGAGCACCCTAGCGAAGAGGTAGATTTAGCCCATGCCCAGTCAACCCATGCCCACACAGCTGATACATACTCAGCTCATACAATTTCAGCTGATACTCAATCAGCTCACTCACCTTCTGTGCCCACTGGCACACCCATTTTGTTGCCAACCGTCTCACTAAGAGTCGCGGACGTACATGGCCATCTTCACACAGCCAGAGCTTTATTGGACTGTGGCAGTATGCTGACATTAATAACGTCACGCATGGCACGACTTTTGAACCTGCCATCAAAACCCACTTCTTTAAAAATTACAGGAGTTGGGAATCAGCACAAACATGAGTCAAAGGCGGCAATAACAATAGTATGCCGACCCACTCACAATGATACTCCTACAATCACTGCCACAGCTCACATTTTAAAAAACGTCACTGGCTACCTTCCCTTAGAGAAGGTACCAAACATTTCCCACGTACTAGGCCAGCCACCCGTGCCATTGGCTGACCAGCTTTACCACACACCAGCCCCGATCGACCTCTTATTGGGGTCGGACGTTCTTGGCCAGGTGTTGGACGGGACTAAGGTCTCGTTGGGCCCGGGCAAGCCCATAGCCTTCGGCACGATTTTCGACTTCGCGTTGATAGGACCCATTGAGGACTTGTATGCGCAGCCGGCGCAGCAGGTTAACTCAGCTCACGTCGTCAGCTCACAACCAGACTCAGCTGAATCAGCCCAGGACATACGTCAGAGTCTGGAAAGGTTCTGGGAGTCTGAGGAGCCCCTCCCTCAATCTCACACTCATAATGATCCCCTGGAGGAACAATGCGAGGAAATCTTCCGCTCTACCACTACACGCGATCCCTCAGGCAGGTATACGGTCGCTCTGCCCTTTCTTAAGGACGCCCCTCAAATAGGTAAAACTCACCCTATCGCATTACGCAGATTCCTCAATATTGAGAAGAAGCTAATGGCGAACCCGTCTCGGCGTTCTAAATACGTCGACTTCATGGCCGAATACATCGACTTAGGGCACATGGCTCCCTGTCACCCAAATACATTCGCCCATAAACCTCACTTCTACATCCCTCACCATGGCGTATTTAAGTCAGGGTCGGACAAGCTGCGCATTGTTTTTGATGGTAGCTGCAAAAGCTCCAATGGTGTCAGCATAAATGAATGCCTACACACAGGCCCCGCCCTTCAACAGGACATTGTGGACATCATCATGTCCTTCAGAACGCATCCAGTCGTTTTCAGCACTGACATCCAGAGGATGTTCAGAAATGTGCTGGTTGCCCCAGACCAGAGACGGTATCAGCTGATACTATGGCGGTCCTCACCAGATCACCCTCTGCTCACCTACGCCCTCAATACAGTCACCTACGGCTTAAGATCAAGCCCATACCATGCAATCCGCACTCTGCTTCAGCTGGCTGATGATGAAGGCCATCGCTACCCTGGAGCCGCTCAGGTTCTTCGCAAGTCTATCTTCGTTGATGACATCTTGTGTGGTCATGACACAGTTGAATCCGCCCAAGCACTTCAGGACGAGTTGATAAGTCTGCTAGACCTAGGCGGCTTTCAGCTCAGTAAGTGGACATCTAACTCGCCTAAGCTGCTCGAGAGATTTCCCGACAACCAATGCGACATGCCCAAGGACTTTGACATGAACCCAGAGTCCACGTCCATTAAGGTCTTGGGTATACAGTGGAGCCCTCAGTCAGACGAGTTCACCTACCGCATCTCTCTGCCCCCCATCACACATGTCACAAAGCGGTCTATTTTAAGCACCGTAGCCTCACTTTATGACCCAAACGGCTGGGTTTCTCCCGTTATCTTCCGCGAAAAGCTGCTACTTCAGCAATTGTGGCTACTGAAGCTGGAATGGGATGAGCCCACTCCCTCTGAAGTACAAACGGAGTGGCACCACATCTCAGAGGATCTGCCGCTGTTGTCTAGCATTCGCTTCCCTCGGCACATTTGTGCAAACAAAGGCTCAGCTGCATACTCGCTTCACGGGTTTGCAGATGCCTCTGAAGCCGGGTTTGCCGCCGTTGTTTACCTCCATGAGCTCGATGCCTCCGGAGATACTTTGGTACACTTGATTGTCGCCAAGTCGCGAGTCGCACCAATCAAGAATCGCCTCACAATCCCCAAGTTAGAGTTGTCGGCCGCCACCCTACTCTCCCAGCTCATGATCCGTGTGTCGGTTCAGTTATCGGCCCATATCAGTATACAACAACACATATGTTGGTCAGACAGTACGATAGTCCTGGCCTGGCTCAATACACCGCCTCACCGTCTTCAACCCTTTGAAGCCAACAGGGTAGTCAAAATCAGCTCAGGCTCACCAGAATGTACCTGGTGACACGTACCTTCCGAGCTCAACCCGGAAGATTGCGCAAGCAGAGGGATGTCTGCGCAATCCCTGTCAGCCCACGACCTATGGTGGTCTCCCACGTGGCTTGGACAGCCTTCTGAGTCTTGGCCTGCGATGCCCTTAGCTCTGGGCCATCACGCCCTGCCCGGCCTTAAGCCCAAACACGTCCCGTCACTGGTCACAGTGCCCGGTCTTGACTTTGACCTGCTCACTCGGTTCAGTTCACTAGACAAGCTCGTCGGAGTGACAGCTTGTCTAAAACGCTTTCTGCACAACTGCAGACACCACCCAGATTCTCGACGCTCAGGCCCCTTGTACGTCAGTGAACGAAGAGAGGCCCTACTTTACTGGGTGCGCAGTGTTCAGCACAATGAGTTTGCAGAGGACATCCACCGCCTTCAAACTGGCAAAATCTGCTCCGTCAGACTCCAGCGGCTGTCACTTCTCATTAAAGATGAGCTCCTTAGAGTTGGTGGACGACTGTCCCATGCGTCTATCCGATATGACGCGCAGCATCTGCTCATACTTCCCAGCTCTAGCCCACTTGTAGACCTCATCATTGACCACTACCACAAAATACACTGCCACCCTGGCGCTGACACCTTACACGCAATCCTACGCCAACAATTTTGGATATTGTCCGCGCGCCGTATTATTAGACACCGAGTCTATAAATGCATTAGATGCTTTCGATGCCGGGCCCAGCCGCAAGCGCCCTTCATGGCCGACCTGCCAGCCGATAGAGTTACGCCTCAGCCAGTATTTAGTCAAGTCACGACCAATTTTGCCGGCCCATTCCTCGTTAAATGTAGTACCCTACGTAATGTTAAACTCTTAAAAGCGTACTTTTGTATATTCGTGTGCCTCTCCACTAAGGCGGTTCATTTGGAACCGGTCTTGGACCTCAGCACGGAAGCGTTCCTCGCGGAATTACAGCGTTTTATAGCACGCCGCGGTGCCCCGGTTCTCATCCGCTCGGACTGCGGTACAAATTATGTAGGCGCTAGAAATCAGCTCATCGAAGTACAAAACTTTCTTGCCTTGAATAATGACACGATTGCGCACAAGCTTGCTGGTCAGCACATTACTTGGTTGTTGAACGTCCCTAAGGGACCATGGTTCGGTGCGTTACATGAGATCAACGTAAAATCAACAAAGCAACTTTTATATCGCGTAATTGGCGAACAACACCTCACATTCGAGGAATTCTCCACACTTTTAGCTCGAATCGAAGCGGTCCTTAACTCTAGACCTCTCTGCCCACTTTCGTCTGATCCTTCAGACTTTGAGCCGCTTACAGCCGGACATTTCCTTATAGGCCGCCCACTAACGGCCCTTCCCGAACTATCCGTGGAAGATAGGCCGATCTCCACACGTAGGCGATTCCAGATGGTACAGGCCCTTTCCCAGCGCTTCTGGACGCTGTGGACCCAGTCCTACCTTCATACCCTCCAAACCCGCTCCAAATGGTTGTCCCAATCCTCCCCTCCCCGAGTAGGCGAGCTCGTCCTCATCAAGGAGGACAACCTGCCTGCCCTCCAATGGAGACTGGGGTGCATTGCTCGCACTCTGCCTGGGAAGGATGGCGTCGTGCGGGTGGTAGACCTGGACACCGCGAATGGACATCTTCGGAGGCCTGTATTCCGGATCCGGAATAAATATATCTACGACAAACTCTTTTGAAATACAAAGATATTATGTCAACATCACAAAGTAGCCGACTAAACAGTAGCTGCCCAGATTTAAGAAGTATAAATATGGAAGAAAGATTAGAATACCTAATAAAACAAAATACAGACCTTAAGGAGAAACTGCAAATTGCAGAAAATGAAATTGAAAATATGTTATTAGAAAATACTTATTTAAAAATAAAATACAAAACAAATAAAAAAAGACCAAATACTTGACAGAAATTTGTAGCTCAAGCCAAAAGAAAAATGTAACTCTGAGAAGATGCAGAAAGAACCTAAACAAGACTATTTTGGATTTTAAACACGACGAACAAGAAGCGAAACTATGCGCAACGCCATCAATAAAACATGACAAGAACTATGAAATTGAACCTGACAGTATCATCTTACCAAATCAAGTCGCGGGTCTTAGTCCATCTAATCGCTCAATAGAGGGCACCTGTGGTAATAAAAATAAACATATCTACATAGTCGGCGATCAACAGATCTGCGGTCTAGCGATGAGATAAGAGATGCGAGGTGCGGAAAATGGAACGACAACTACAACGTTACTAGTATAGTTAAGCCGTATGCGTTAAGCTCTCAAGTCTTATCAAGCTGTGAACTTATATTTGAAACTATGACAGATGATGATATACTGGTGCTCTCGGTAGGTTCTAATGATAAAAATCCATATACCATTATGTCCAGCTTGTGTAATACATTATGTAAATTGAAGAAGGGCAGGATACTAATACTAAGTGTTAGATATAACTATTGTTTAAATATTAATATACTTAACACACATATTAATCGTCTAATAAAAAATTATTATAATTGTAACTATATTGATATACAACAAATACTGAATAAATACCAAAATATAACATCAATAAAAAAGAAAATTAGCCTTAAGATAAATGTAGAAATTGACTATTCAAAGTATGTTAATGACTATATGTAAAAAACGGATTAAAATTAAGAAAATCAATGCAAAACTCTATACTCGACAAAAAAGGTATTATTTCCACCCCAACTGCTTTGGAAAATAAAAAGGGTACAAATACCATATTATTTTTCTAAGATTAATATTACAAAAAATAGTATAACACCTACAATGACAAGCCCAAAATGTTTTCGTGGCTAATAAGCATAATGATTTTGTAATTCTACACCAAAACATTCAAGGTTTGCTTTCTAAAAAAGATATAATTGAGATAACCCTGGCGGAGCTTGATTCTTATATAAGTCCTGATGTGCTGTGCTTTACAGAAACTTTTATTATGAATGGAGAGGAAAAGAATATATTTTTGCATAATTATGTACTAGCTATACACTATGGAAGAAATAAAAAAAGAGGGGGCACATGTATATTGGTAAAAAAAGGGACTAATTACAATAAACTTAACATTTTCGATGAGCTTCCAGTGAATTTTCATTTTGAATGCTGCTCTATCTCTATTCCATCATATAATATTATAGTTGTTTGCCTATACCGTAGCTCAACCGCTTCAAATAAACGACAATTGGATTTATTCTTAGAAAAGTTTGAACAACTATTGTACATATACCAACACAAACATCACAAACAAAGAATAATTATTGTTGGGGACATTAATAGCAACACTTTACAAAACAACAACATTACTATCAAACTAAAAGGCATATTAAATAATTATAATCTAGAGCAACATATAACCCAACCAACAAGAGGCTTATCATGCATTGACCACATTTTTAGTAATGTAAAAGGTGCAAAGAGCACAATCCTCCCTTTGTGGTTATCTGACCATGACACTGCACAGATACTTAGTTTCCACATCAAAAGAAAACCACAAATAGCTAAACAAATACATACATTTAAGAGAAGTTATTCTGACATACATCTATCATTAAGTTTAGAACACATCTCTCATGCCTCACTTTTACAGATGTATATAATGAAAGTAATCCAAATGAAGCATTTAATAAATTCCATGACTGGTTCTGTTTACTTTATAAATTATGTTTTCCAGTTTGCAAAGTCACAATAAACACTAACTCTAACCAGCACTGGATCTCTAAGGGTATTAAAAAAAGCTGTGCAACAAGTAGAGCACACCGTCTAAATCACCATAAAAGGAAAACATACAACACAAAAAAGAAATACCAAACATATTCAAAAATACTAAAACGATGCATACTACAGGCAAAGAAACAGTCAAATAATAAATATATATTTAATAATAGTAAAAAAAACACATGTAAAGCTACTTGGAAAATTATACACGAAGAGACGAATACCAAACCGATATGTAACAATTATATTGAAACTATAGACTATAATCAACATAATATACATAATCCAATAGAAATTGCCAATAAGTTCAATGACCATTTTATTAATATCACAGGTGTCACGCATAAAAAAACAAATAATGACTTGCATGGGAAAACAGGTAATCTGATAAATTCTATTTATCTGACTCCTGTTGATGAGATGAGTACTGTGTTAGGAAAACAATTAAGTCCCTCAAAAACACAAACTCTGAAGGGTATGACAACATATGTACAAAGGTTCTGAAGACATGTAATGAAGAAATAGCCCCTGTTCTAACGTTTCTTATAAACTTATCAATATCCTCTGGGACCTTTCCAGACAGGCTTAAGTATTCACTAGTCAAACCCTTGCATAAAAAAAATTCAAAAGCAGTAGTTGACAACTACAGACCCATTACACTAATCTCAATCATATCAAAGGTTTATAAAAAAATTGTACTTGAGAAACTGATGGTGTTTTTTGAAAAGTATGGTATACTAAATCAAGACCAATTCGGATTTCAAAAAAAGAAATCCATAACCCATGCCATATTCAACCTAGTGAATGAAATACTAAAGAACATAAATGAAAATATGTACACAACAGCTCTCTTCCTTGACATGTCTAGAGCATTTGATTATTGCTTACATGACACCCTACTAAAAAAGTTGGAAAACAACGGTATTAGGGGGACGGCACTAAATTGGCTAAAAACTTATTTGAGCAATAGGATGCAAGCCGTTGAAGTAGCTAAACTCGATAAAATAATATAACCCAAAAATATCTATCTGAATTTAAAGAAATCAAGTTTGGGCTGCCTCAGGGGAGTGTCTTGGGCCCATTTTTGTTCCTCACCTTTATAAATAGCTTACCAAAACTGACAAAGCACCGCTGTATCTTATTTACGAATGATGCCTCAATCATAGTGACTATATTAATGAAATTAACAATACAATCAACTTAGTAATAAATTGGCATAAAGATAATAATAACCTTTTAATTAATATTAACAAAACTTATTTCATGAATTTTAATAATACACCTTATTAAACGTTAAATGTACATTATCAAGGACTAGGACTACATGGCACAAATATTACTAAGTTTCTGGGTATAGAAATTGATCATAAGTTGGACTGGAAGCAGCAGATCACAAACATATGTTGTAAAATAAATAGATTTACTTTTGCACTATTTAAGGTTAAATTTTATCAACCGCAAATATTTTGACAAAACATCTAATTATATCAGAGAAATAAGGCCCTAACATTAAAAAAAAAAATTCAGGCTAGTTTTTATTTTTACTTTTCCTAACACAACATTTGTAATATTTTTTAGAGCACCCTCTGACTTTAATTTTCATTCATAAATAGTTTTATAACATGGCTTCTTCTTACCGCCCCTCTCTCTCATTTCGCTCTTTCTGCACTCTTTTCTCACTTTAATTTTCATTCATAAATAGTTTTAAAACATGGCTGCTTCTAACCGCCCCTCTCTCTCATTTTACTCGTTCTGCACTCTTTCCTCATTCGATTCATAAGTTTAAATATGGTGGCCGCGGCAGTGCACCGCTAAGCCACAGTATAAATATGAGCTCATATTTATACTGTGGCTAAGCGCTGTACATCGGGTACATTATTCTGTGACATCGGGATAGACTCCACCACAAACAACGGTACCCAAAACTATCACACCACACCTAAGTAACACATGTTAATACTCCACTGCGAGAAACAAATCACCTATGCGCTAATTTAGCGTATTTGAAATTTATAAATATTTTTTAAAACTTTCACACCAATCATTCAGCCCCAAACTAAGCGTAGCCTGTGCTATGATGACTGATAACGGATAAACATACATAAATACTAATAAACATCCATGACTCAGTCACAAATTGCTCGTGCTCATCACACAAATTTGTTGCTAGCGGGATTCGAACCCACAACCGTGGGTTTCGCAGTCAGGGTCGCTGACCCACTCGACCACCCGGCCGTCATTATTTGTTATAGTTACACAATTACAAATTACCTACCTAGTCACGGTTACTTTAATAGCGAGCGGGAGACATTTATTTATTTTATTTTTTATTTTTATTTCCAAAGAATCGGAGTAAAGTAATGAACGCAATAAAAATTAACGTAAACAGGGGATGCACCCTAGATAGTGATGCGAGTAGGTAGGTACCTATAGGTATTGTAAATAAATGAAACTCATAGATAATTTGTCTGTTTTTATTTAAATGCTTTGACTATTCACAACGAATTGACTTCCCATCACACTTTTTTCAGGCTTTGGACTGACTAGTTAATACAATTCGTTAGTTTTATCTTTTACCAAGATTGAAATAAGTAATGTAGCTATGTAAAGTTTACATTAACTTGGCGTGTTTAAAAGTCTAAATTCATTGATATTTACAGATTTACATATTTACAAGTTATTAATTACAGGTTCTTATTTACACATTTACAATTAAACCTAATCACATTTAATGTTGGACATGACGGCCTTGTGTGAGCAAACACTGTCTTGCACGATCGAGGCTATGCCTCCGGACTGCAGTGAGCACTTGCTGCTCACTGGACATCACGTCAAACGCATTCACAATTCGCGCACGTAACTGTTCCACGGTACGAATTGTATGGCCGTCGTTCCCATACACTAGGTCTTTAGCCCTACCCCACACATGAAAATCCATCGGCGTCAGGTCAGATGAACGCGGCGGCCAGCGGATAACGCTACCGCGCCCGATCCAACGCCCTTGGAACGCCTCGTTCAAGTAGGCGCGTACCCGCAGACTGAAGTGTGCAGGCGCGCCATCGTGCTGGTAGTACAGGTACCTGCGGCTCCATACAGGCACATCCAACAGCAGCTCGGGTAGGTCGCGCTGTAGTAACTGGAGATACGTGTCCGTATTCAGACGGTCTATAAAGACGGGCCCCAGTAAATGGCCGTTCAACACTCCTGCCCACACATTAACACTAAAACGGTGTTGGAAGTGGTCCGGCCGAAACACTCGCGGATTGTTCTCGCACCAGTAATGCGCATTATGCATATTAAAGAGTCCCTCGCGCGTAAACGTGCACTCATCCGTCCACAGCACGTTGTAGGTAGGGTTCCGCAGCAACCAACGGCAGAACTCGACCCTGGGCGCGTAGTCCTCTGGCAGCAACTCCTGGACTCGAGTGAAGTGGAAGTGATGGTAACCTTCGCTGCGCAGAAGCCGCCACACGTAGTACTGTCTTACGCCAAACATACGGGCATTGTCTTCGGTGCTCGCCATTGGGTGCCGGTGGAAGAAATCCAGCACGTGCTCCTCAAGACTCACTGGGTATCGTGGCCTCCCAGAGTCGAGGTGTGGCTGGAAGCTGCCGCTCTCTCGGAAGCGCTGCACGGCTCCAAGTATGGTGCGAATGTTAATTATTCGTCCGTATCTCTCGCCGTACAGTACTTGTGCCCGCAACATAATTTCACCTGCATCATGGTAGCAGATAGCCATATTCATGTACTCCTGTGATTAAAATCGGTACGGCATTTTAAAAACTTTCGCGAATACACCTGCGACTGCAATTAGCTTAGTGTGATAGGTATGTTTTTGGCGAAATGACGATCGCCCCACCCGCCACGCGCACGCGCCGGCGGGCGGGCGGGCGACACGGCCGGGGCGCGTAGCGGGCGGGGGCAAGGGAGGATGGCTTTCGCTCTCGCTCGCTCCGCACGTAGTAAGCGGTGCGGTGGTGGTGTAGGCATTGCGGTCGGCCTCTGTCGGCTCCTTTGAATGAAACTACGGCACGTGTAAGCGGTGTAGGCATTGCGGTAGTGTCTCTGTCGGCTCCTTTGAATGAAACTACGGCACGTGTAAGGTGTAAGCGGTGTAGGCATCTTCTGTTTCGGCTCGTGCCGTGCCCTTACACGTTAGGGGTGTTTTATTTTACTATTTAATCGAAATGTCTTTTGGCGATAAAAATAGTTTATTTATGATGTTTAATTTATCCTTAAAAGATTTGCAGTTAATAAAATTTAACCTTATATAAACTCACTATATAGCCTCTCAAAGTGCAGCACTCACAGCATACTTTGCATATATTGAGTCCATCCTCCGTTATGGTTTAATCATATGGGGCAAGAGCACAGATACAAATAAAGCATTTATCGCTCAGAAAAAATGTATTCGGGCAATCTGTGACACTGCACCAGATGAGCCATGTGCACCCTTATTTAAAAGGTTAAAAGTCTTACCTCTGCCATGTGTATACATTTTTGAAATAGCCAAATTTGTCAAACTCAACCAACATTATTTTGAAACAGCAAAGGATATGTATCCCCGAAACACTAGAAATGAGAATAGGTTGGTGTCGGCCTTTGTTCTAAAAAGCACTCGTATGCAAAAGATTTTTTTTTTTTTTATAAAAGAGGGAGGCAACCGAGCAGGCGGGTCACCTGATGGAAAGTAATCACCGCCGCCCATGGACACCCGCAAAACCAGAGGAATCGCAGATGCGTTGCCGGCCTTCAAGGGAGGAATAGGTTTAAGGAAGGAATAGGAATTGGGAGGGGGGGCGGGGAAGGGGCCTCCGGAACCCTCACTGGTCGGACGAAACACAACAGCACCAAGTGCCGTTATTTCACGTCGAATATTCGTGAGAGGGTGGTATTACGCCGGGCGAGCCGGCCCAATGCGTGCTGCAACGCAGCGTGGCTCTACCACTCAGGAATTGTTTCTGCATGTGCATAAGTATTTTTAATAAATTGCCTGAAACAATTAGAAAACTTATTTTAAAACAATTTCTAGCAGAGTTTCATAAATGGCTTATGGCACACCTATTTTATTCGGTGCAAGATTCTTACGCATACACTTATTAAATGTAAGAAGTGTACCTAGATAGCAAGCAAAAATTTTTGCTTTTATTTTACTTTTAAGTTAATGACATATTATTTTCTTTTGATGTTCTAAAATACTGTTCACCTTGACCAAACTTGATAAATCACTTGACTTTAATTATTATTTTATTTCTGTATTTTATAACTAGATTGCCAATAACTTCTGACAACTGTGTAACTTTTCACAAACTTTTCTTTTTTCCTCCATGGATGGACTGCCATTTTTTTTAAATGTTTAATGGCGCGCACGATTTATGCTTTAGCCAAGGCAAAAATGGACTGCCATGGAGAAGTAAAGTTTATAAGCTCCACAGACTTTAGGTTGCTAAATTGATTTGACATATTTTTGACATTTTATTGATTATGGTTAATTTATAGTATATTAATTTTGTATTTTTATTGTAATACTAACATAATTAGTTTTTGACAATTTGGAGTACCTATTAATTTTGTATTTTGTGTGTAATTAGAATAGTCATTGTTACCTTGAAAATAAAAATGTTAAAGTTATTTGCATGCTACATTGTCAGCTGAGAAAGAGAAGAAAAGTAGAATAAGACCAAAAATGTACCTTTCTCAAACGCAAATTAAATATTTCATTTCATTTCATTTCATTTCATTTCACTGTACCTACCTACTCTGTTAATTATAATAAAATTTCATAATTTAAATACCTACATAAATAATATATTGTGGACAGTATTTTTATTTTCTTCGTAAACTGTAGTTTTTTACTTATTAAAATATAGGTACGCTCTACAGGATCACAGAGCACTGAATCGCCGCGCGCCCGGGCAATAGCGGGCGCGTAGCGGGCGCGCGGCGCGGCGATTCCGTGCGCTGTGATCCTGTAGAGCGCAGAGCGAAAAACTATTATATTTGAAATCTATACCGGCGCAACCATTTCCCCCCGGCTTAAAGGATTGGATTATCATAAAAAAAAGAAAGAACAATTACCTATCTAATTGCTTCTAAGCTAAACGCTAAATAAACTATAATGCCATCTAAATTCTAATTAAACTAAGCTAAACCTAATCGAACAATCTAAATTATGAATGTGATTGAAGTTACTGTTGATTAGATAAAGGACAAAGACGATTAACTGGTCGTAAGTACGAGCCAGTTGCGGTCTTGACACGAACTATACGGGTGATCCCATTTGACCCAGGGAAAACTTCTTCTACTACTTCAAGCGGCCAATGTAATGGAGGTCTGTTTTCGGTTAAAATAACTACGACAGTACCGACAGCAATAGGGTTCGATAGAGTATTCCATTTCTGACGTGACTGTAGTGTATGCAAATAGTATGTTCTCCAACGCATCCAAAACGATTGAATATATTTTTACGGTGAAGTTACCGTAAGGGTCCGTCTCGTTGAGCGTTAGCTTGCCATTGAAAGTGAGCAGGTCAAGATGTTCCGATTTTTTCTTAGCTACTCTCTTATTAAAGGTGCGGTTCACATTGCAAAAATGTCGCCAATAGCGATGACAACGCTTACGCGCGGGCCGCACTCGATAAAGCGTTTAAATCGACAAATGACATTTGTGAAACAGACCACTTTTAGCGCGTTACGTTATCGCAACTGTCAAAAACAAGCGGATTGATTATATTATTTTACTAGCGGCCGCTCGCGGTTTCACACGCGTGGTTCCCGTTCCCGTAGGTATATTGGGAAAAAGTATCCTATGTGTTAATCCAGGTTATAAACTATCTGTATGCCAAATTTCATAAAAGTAGTTTTTACGTGAAAGAGTAACAAACATCCATCCATGCTTACAAACTTTCGCGTTTATAATATTAGTAAGAAGTAGGATAGTAGGATTATTGATTATTTGTTGTTAAAATTGTGATTAATCGACATAAATGGATCAATTGCTTCTTAATCTACATCAAGCTCTTGATAGCGATGATAGTGACGCTGATGAAGAGCTGCTTCTTGAGTCATCGTCTTCCTCGGACGAGGATGTGGTTCTCTTATTTACTACAAAGAAAATTAGGCTGAATCTTCATAGCATTCCACGTATTGAGAACTATGTGGAACGGAAAGTGGCGTCATATAACTCAGAGGAATTTAAATCGCATTTCAGATTAGAATTGCAAATAAAGAAAGCTCATATTGACATTAAGTGTCGATAAGTAGGAACTTACCTATATTTTAACGACGGACGAGATTCTAAATTTTCAGGTTATTACCAGAGAACTTTGAGTTCCTTCTGGGGCTAATAGGTTTTAAACTTTCCACCACCAAAACAGGCGGACAAAAGCCTATTGAAAGCAGGAAACAGATTTTACTAACCTTATATGTAATGGCAACACCAGACTCATACAGGTAATTTATATAATTTAACATTGGTATCATAGCAAAAATAAGAAAAATATTCAATTCATTTTTTTTTGTATTTTACAGATCTGTTTGTGAGAAATTTGGTGTGGGCAAAGCTACAGCCATAAGAACTGTTAGATGAGTATCACATGCTCTATATTGCTTGGCTCCACAATATATTCAGTGGCCGAAAGAAAGAAGAGCAGAGGATGTCATAAGAGATTTTGAAATGTACAGCGCATTACCTCAAATAATAGGTGCCATCGATGGGACACATATAACCATCAATGCCCCCAAAGAAGATGCACAGTCTTACATATATCGCAAAGGTTCTCATTCTATTTAAGTACAGGTTAGTTAAATCAGATTTGGATCGAGTTATATTTATATACTGTAATAATACATATCCAAGTTAACAAATTGTCAAAAGTAAGTCATGTTCTCATTCTATTCAAGTACAGGTTATTTAAATCAGATTTGGATCGAGTTATATGTATATACTGTAATAAAACATATCCAAGTTAACAAATTGACAAAAGTAAGTCATAAAAATTTCCTTACAGGCTGTATGTACCAGGGAAATGCTGTTTACAAGCATGTATGCTGGTAATGTGGGCAGTTTCCATGATTCACGAGTATTCAGGCTTTCTCCAATTCAACGATATATTGAGAATCATGAATATTTTCCCAGTGGCTCCCATATTGTAGGTGATGCCGCTTATGACATTCACCCACAACTTATGGTACCTTTCAAGGAAAACGGACACTTAAGCAGACGACAGAACTTTTTTAATTTCTGTTTATTCCCTGCTAGAATGTCCATCGAAAGAGCTTTTGGCCTGTGAAAAGGCAGATGGCGCAGCATTCTCGACTGTTTACCGGTGGTTACATTAGATAAAATTCCTGAATATTTACTTGCAACTGCAGTGCTGCATAATATCTGCATTTTAAAAAGGGACATGATTGCTTATGTAGCTTTGCCACAAATTATCGACAGAAGACTTCTCATTCCCAATCGCAGAGAAGAAGGTATCTCAAAACGAAACAGCGTTATGAATGAGTTATTTCTCAGAAATATTTAATAGTTATTACATATACTTTTTATAAACCGTTAATTTAAAAGGAAATGAAACGTTTACCTCAATAAAACGTTTTATTTTTAGCAAACCACAAAAAA
Organism: Scoparia ambigualis; assembly: GCA_963921215.1. NCBI lineage: Eukaryota > Metazoa > Arthropoda > Insecta > Lepidoptera > Crambidae > Scoparia > Scoparia ambigualis. The sequence goes on from OY992516.1 coordinate 30,410,567, forward strand.
AGGTACATGCGTAGGAATATTTCAACATCTAGCTTTTACAAATAAAATTCTTAAATCATCTTTATTATTATAGCTTTGGAATATTTATCCTTTTTTATTAAAGCTTTGGAAGTTTTTGAAAAAATAAAGTATAAAACTTAAACTAAACCACAACATAGGAAAATACAAATAGGTAACTTACAACTACAAACTTTGGTAACATTAACGGCCTGCACAGACGAGGGACTTTAGTCCGCCGACATAACCTAACGTTTTTACCTTACTACAAACTTTCCTTACAATTATTATATGGCATGTTTATCGTAACTTACAACTACAAACTTTGCTAACATTAATTCTAAGGCACTTTCTTAACCTTAACTACATAATATAGGAACATTTTTACCTTACTACAAACTTTTCTTACAAATTACCCATATGGCATATTTTTCATTATTATTAATCTATCGTAACTTACAGCTACAAACTTTGGTAACATACAGAAAGTGCCTACAAACTTTCCTTGCAAATTATATGGCATATTTTTCATTATTATTAAACTATCGCATTTTTCATCACTATTAAACTATGATTAACACTGAAAATAGAAAAATGACTTCAACAATGAACACTAAAAATACTCTTTTTTTTACTCACTATATATAAAACATTAAAAAATTCTGCATTTTAAAAGCTTACTTGGAAGAGTGATGTTTAGTGAATTGCTAATGGCCCATAACAAATCTATTTTGTCCTTGTGTTGCCTTTCTTTTAATTCAAGAAGTTTGTTTCTAAATTCTTGCCTTGCAAGGGCCTTTTCCTCATGCTGCTTTGTTTTTTCCTTAACATACTCCTTAAATGTAGCGTCTAATTTGCGCTTATTTTTTTGGGTATTTGGAGAACCAGATGTCCCATGGCTGGTATCTGGTCCAGCTTCTGAAGCCGTAGCTACAGGGCGAGCCCACCCAGATGATCTAAACAGCTCATGCATTCTGTGAAACAACAAAATAATATAAAAAATTGGCCATTACATTACTTAAATTGATTTGTTTGTAATAACAGTTTTGCTGACACTGAACAAGACACAATATAATTTTTATCAAAATAACATTTATAGATGTGTTAGTGATACTTGCTTGCTGGTGAGGAATGAGTTGAGTTTGCTTGTTTATTTACTAGTTTGATCAATATGAATAATCAGTATTTTAAAATAAATTTGAATCAGTACTTACTTCAAAATATGGCCATGTGGCTCGATCATTGCCACTTGTTGCGTTGTGATCTATTATTTTTTTATACATCTTTTTCAAGCTGTTTAGTTTGGACTGGCACTGACCACGGAATCCTTGGAACAAACCATCGTACTTCTCATTGTCGTCGTCCTCTACTAGTCGGTCTTTTTCTTTCGATAACATTGTGAGAAGGGAAAAAGATCGAATTTTAGAATATTTGTCCAGTGGCGGACCCCAAGGTACACGTTTGCCGTTGAGCATAACGTATTAGAGGTCAGCATCGCTGTGTGAGTCCGTCTTCAGATTGGCTTTCTTCGTTTTCTTCGGAGAAAGTCAGTCTCCGAATCCAAATCCGATTCCACACTTCTCTTGAAACCTTTGGTAATAGGCGAAAGGTGCTCTTCGTTACTCCGAAAGTTACCCTCTTCTTCGACATATCGATATTAGAGTATTAAAATTATGCGATGTTCGTAAACCGTGGAATATGTTTCAAGGAGAGATTCCAATTCAGAAAGAAAAGAAATAGTGGGGGGGGGGGGGGCAGTAAACTTACTGTTACGTTGTAAATTCAGGTCCCTGTCTACCTTTAGAAAAATATTCGCAGTAAATATAATCAACAATTACCTGTAGACACTGTTGGTATAATCATTGTGGCTTGTTAGACTATAATCCATTTTTTCTTTACATTAAAGACATGAAGCCTTGGCTGACACATTACAAGACACACTTTTCTTGCATTTTCAATTGATACACCCTTGAAAATCCGTTTTGGAAAGACTTAAATTAGATTTTAATAAATTGAGATAATTTCTGTTGTTCTGTTTACATATTGATTTTGACATTTGTCGGAGACAGTTTCTGACCGCCCATAAACACATAGTGGAGGGGCGATATTGCTATAGAAAAAAAAGATTTGGAGCTATCAATTCAATTTTAAATAATAGCCGATGCAGTTCCGATAATAAATTACATAATAAATTAATATGTATAATATTTACTTTAAGTAATTAAATGAAATTCAAACAAATCCGGAAATGGAACTATTTTTTCTATAAGGACTTTTATCTAGAACATTCGAATGGGATAAATATTTTTTATAAGGATATTGTCTCTGCCCGTAGGGGTTACCAGAGAGGAAACTAATACTCCCTAATATTAAGATAGGGTAATTAGTGAGTTAAATTTAATTTAAATTAAAGAAAAACGCATTTCACATTGCTAAACGTTAATTTTTTTTTAGGTCTTGTTTTGTAAATGTTGACAGATTCTGTTAGCAGAGGGCGAGTTGTGACAGACGTCATATTTGACGTTTTGATAGTTTGAAGGACAAATTGGAACAAGGAACTGCGATGTTATTTATTACCAACTTTTAGGGTAGAAATCCAGAGGCTAGCCTTCGATTTATAAGACTTCCAGCTATTGGAAAGTTGCAGAGACACGACGCCGAAACGAGATTCTCGTCGTTGTGGTCCAAGGAGTGTCGGGGAATCATTTTACCGAGGAATCCCTGCTACAATCGACCGTCCGTGAAGCCGCTGGCAGCCACGCGCCACGATAAGTGATCACAGCGCGTGCTTCGAGAAGCCCGTCTCGCCGCCAGGATTTAGAGCTGGGCCCTAAAGCCTGGACGCGAGACCTGTTTCTTCGGGGTACCAGCGGCCACCTGCTGCCAGACGAGCTGTCGCCGCCTAGCGGATGAGCAGGCGTTGACGGTTTTTTTTTCACCCAATAATTCTGGGATCATTGTTTTTTATATTATTATTGAACCTTTTTAAATTAAGGTTTCGACACCTTAACCTGTATTTTCTTTTTATATCCAACTACACCCTAGTGTTGGTGAAGTTGTGAAACAATTGAGGATCTGCGAGTTCGACATGTGTTGTGAAGTTGAACAGTGACGTCGTCTGCAGGTTCGGGTCGACTTTTCGACCCTGGCGCCCCTTAATATTAATTTTATATCGGTATAACCCCACGGTTCTTAAGTTTATTGGCTTTAAACGTTTGATGGTTTTGATACGGTTAAACTGATTAAAACATTTAATTTAATATTTTCATTCACGGAGTAATTTGATTTTTTATTTCAACAACATACTCCGGACGGTACTGGTTTTATCCCAACCACCCCACGACCATAGCTCTTAGCACTGAAATATTAGCTGGCTGGTTAGGTAGTAGTAGGAACAATGTTAAAAAATTTATTTCAAATTAAAATTATCATCGACCCGCTGGGTCACTTTTGACTCTCAGGATTTTCTTGTGTTTTAGGGTGTGTTATAGCTTTGTAACAAGGTTTAGATTAATATAAACAGTAAATTATAGTTGACAAAATTTTTAGATAGTTTGTTGGACTTTCATTTGAGATTGACCCTAGGGTCAATTTCGACTGATAGTTTTTTTTTGTTATTTCGGCTGAATAAATTAAAATGAGTTACGTAAATGATTAGTACCCCGCTCTTTTAAATAATAGTAGTGAAATAAAATTTATAATTTTATTTTACTGTTGTTGAACAAAATTTAGGGTGTGTTTTCTTTTACAATATACTGCCTAGCTGTTGAACATTTTATGGTTTTGTTTTATAACAACCCACTGAAGCTTGCGTTTGGGATTTTCTTCCTTTTCCCCAAAAGGGACAAAATCTTAAATGTAACATTACTTAGGTTTTTCTAAACTGATTTCCGGTCTGGGTATTTTTTTCTTTGTTTATGTATATTTATCCGTTGTCTTACCATATTAACGAGTTTCATAAGAATACTCATCTTGGTCTAGCTAGATAATTAATGTGAGCGTAAACAAATTGAATTTGAATTTGAATTTAGGTTGCTAGATAGTACTTACTTACTTATTGGTGTAAGTGCTAATATTACTACGAGAATATAATATAAAATCGTAAGAAGTATAGGTAGGTAGTAGAAGTAAAAATAATAAAAAAAATTATGAAGGTTGTTGGCAGGGACGCAGTGACGGCAAAGTAAAACTTCGTAGTTGTCTGAACGAATGCTTTTATTAAAGTAAAAGTCGCTCCGTTGGCACAACGGTTTTATAATAAAAAGTCGTTTGAGGGACTAATACAAAAGTAGTGGTGTTACACAAAGTAATCGTATGGTATAATCAATAGATACAATTGAATAGAGTATTTTCGTATATTCCAACAGTCCCCCTCGAAAATAGGATATACTTAAGTAAACAAAAATAGCAAGTTGCTGCTTAAAAATAGTTACTGACTCTTTCCATACTAATAACAATATAACATAATAAGTATTTTAATACATTCTTTGATAAATTAACATCTTATGTTATGTTGGTACATCACACGTTATTACATGTTTGTTATTAACGTGTTATGTTATGTATGTTCATCTTAATAAGTAATTTTTGATTGATTAATTAACATCTTAAGTAATGTGGGTACATCACATGTTTTTACATGATATTAACATGTTATGTTATGTAATGTTCAACTAAATAGTTTAGTTATTTAATACATTCTTTGATAAATTAACATCTTATTGTTTAAGGTTTAAGATCTTTGCTATAATAAGGAATCAAAATAAATTAAATTTATTTCTAAATTCCTGGAACTTTGTAAAGGGCATCACTTTCGAGAAAATGTCAGCTTGTTAATCTCCTGTGGAGATATATTCAAGCTTTATTACTTTGTTAGTAATTTGCTCTCTAGAGTGGTACCTCTAATTTCTATCTGTTTAGACTTTTTATGATCTGTGGGATTGTTAGCTTTGCTGATACATACCATTTAATTTATTCAAATATAATTGATGATTATACGAACTTACCTGTAAGTGAAGTTCTGTCATAATAATACGAAGCGCCTCGTCCGAAAAGATTAGTACCTATTTATTTTACTTATTACATGTAGTACCGCATAGGTGTCACCACTCTTCACTTAGTTGAGAATATTATTATTTTTTATTTTTATTTTTGTGTGGGTATCCCTACTTTACCTGGTGAGTCTGCCTGCTTACGAGCGTCATTTAGTTTGGAGGAAGTTTGGCATTGAGGTATTTCTTAAATCATGAATCATGATTCAATATTGGGGAACAGCGAAGCTTGGGAGGGCGGGTGATACTAATCTTTTCGGACGAGGCGCTTCGTATAATTATGATAGAACTTCACTTACAGGTAAGTACGTTTAATCATCAATTATACTCCGCGCCTCGTCCTCAAGATTAGTACCTATTTATTTTACTTATTACATGTAGACTTTGAGAGTGTTTTTTGGGAAATACCATCAATGATAACACGATTGCAGAATGAAAGATGTTTAATTTATAATCACTGAGGTATACAATTTCAACCATGGCTATGATTGCAGAATCAATAAGAAATAATAAACTAGAATACAACTACTCTTATAATAATTGTAACAGATTAATAAATCAATCGACATTAGAATCATTAATTATTGAACGAGCTAATGATGAGTACTCGTTGTTTAATATAGGTCTGTTATAGAATTTTGCGAATACAGAAGAGTTACCGCTCCAGCCAGCGGTATTCCGGATCGCGTCAATGTTTACGCCAAGAGCGCGCACGCGCGATGTGCTGCCGTGGCGCGTACTGTGTGCTGAGAATATGGTTGTGTCTATTCCACACACTGCTAGTGTATTTTTTACCCAGCGGCTAAGCGTTTGGGTACCGACAGCTTTGTGAGGGTTTTTGATACTGACAAATAATATTGGTGATGTTCTAAGAACGGCTGTTTTATTTATGTAGCATTCTAATGTTTGCGCCGGGCATATGCTGGCTTTATGTGAAAAGAAAGGAATGAAAAGTGTTGGTTGTTTAGAACCCAATCTGGATGTTTTGATAAAATCGGGAATTTTAATGATTATGTGACTAGAAGTAACTTGAATGTTTGAAACACTAATTTTTGAAAGGGTTTGTAATCTGTGAGCAGTCGTGAGTGCTAATAATGTAACAGTCTTTTTAGATAATTGTTCGAGTGAAAGCTCATTGTTAGGGAACCATTGGCTTAAATGGTCTAACACGCAGTTTGTGTCCCAAGTGCTATTATATTTAGGAAGCGATGGTCGCAGACGGTAAATGCCTTTAAATAATCTTTTTATTCGGTCGTCACTGGATATGTTGGGGCCCAGTAGTAAAGATAGTGCTGATCTGCATGAGTTTAATGTGCCATATTGACAACCCTCATAAAACAATTCTGTTAAAAAGTGAATGACTGTAGGCACCGACGCAACCAAAACATTGACAGAATTTTTTTTACAGTAATTCCACCATTTCTTTAGGCACACATCATACTGTGTAACAGAGCTTGTAGACAATGAAGCTAGCATTATTAAAAACTTACAACGTTCTAACTCCTTTGTATAAAGGAGCCCATATTCTATAGCTGGACTTGCGGATACAAGTAAGCCAGTTATTTGGGCTAGTTTTCTCACTGTACAAAAGTTCATTTTTAAAAAGGATTTTAATTCTAGGCTAATGCGTTCTCTTTTCTCTGGTGGTATACTTAAAGTTAACGTATGTGAATTGATAAAAACCCCGAGAAATTTGCACGACCTTGAAGGAGTCATGACACTTTTTTCTTTATTTATAATGAAGCCAAGTGAAGCTAGCAAATTTTTAGTTATGTTATGATTTTCTAAACACTGGTAATACGACTGCCCCAGGAGGAACCAGTCGTCTATGTACAGGGTTGAGAGCAGGCCAGCGGTGCGCAACAGTTTTACAATGGGTTTGGTCAGCTTCGTAAAAACAAACGGAGCTGTGTTTAGGCCAAAGGGTAATACATTAAATTGGTACAGTTTTCCATTGAAAATAAATCTGAGATACTTTCTAAAATCTTCGCGAATAATTATTAAAAAGTAAGCATCTATAAGATCTAGTGTTGCCATATAACAATCGCGATACACAAGTTTTATGGCAGTGCGAAGATCTTCCAATTTGAAGTGGTCGGTATTTATGAATAAGTTTAATTTTTTAAGGTTTAAAATGAACCGCATTTTACCGTTGGGCTTTGGAGTAAGAAAGACACTTGAGATGAATTGGCCTTCACACGGCTCGCACTCTGAGACCGCACCCATATGTAAAAGTTTATCAATAGATTCACAAAATTGTGATTGTTCGATAGGATTTTTTGCTGAGACCGATGGAAATGAGTCTTGGCTCGGTGGACGAGAAAAAGGTATAGTATATCCATCTAACCAAGAAAGGATAGTTTGGTCGCTTGTAATGAGAGACCATTGTTTTTGAAAATGTTGCAAACGACCCGCATACTTAACTGTGTCTAATAGCGGCGACGCGCCTGAGCTGGCGGCGCTGGTGGAGGCAGCGGCCGACGCCACGACGGCCCCCACGAGCGCGTGGGCGGCGGCGGTGGCTGAGGAAGCTGCGCACGGGGGGCAGCAGGCACGTAGCTCTTCGATGGGCCTGGCTGCCTGTACGCCGGACCGGGAGCCTTGCGGTTTAAATTCTTTGAATTTGAAACTTTTTGTCGTTTAGCCGCATTTATATTTGAATAATCAGCCATGAGTTCGACTCCTGTTTTACTAATCGATTTAGCCTGTTTTATTGTGTCAGCCAGCGTCTCACTGAACAACAGGGAATCAATTTTCGAATTATTTAGGTGATCCTTCAGATCTTTCTTAAGCGAAAATAATATTAAGCTTCTTCTTGTCATAGAATCGCTATGCTGCATATCACAGAGTAAGCGTCCCAGGTCCATTAATTTTTGAAGCGTTTCGTTATCTTTATCCTTACTATTAAGACGCATAGTAATTATATCGCCGAGAGAAGAAATGGCGCTGGCCATTTGTTTTTGCTTTTCTTCTATTCCCTTGTCACGTTTTATAAAGTTTTCGGGCACAGCGATTTTAACCTCTGGGTTTACTTTTGGGGCGTTAATTTTTTCGCAGTTAGCCGGAAGCGGGTACTTTAAAATAAGCTCCTTACGGATCTCTTTACTGAGACCCTCTGTGGCAATATGCTCAAATCGACGAACTAGCTCATTTCGGATTTCCTTACCCCGTTCTTCATCTAGCGATGGGTCATCACCCAGGATTTCAAGAACGTCGGTCTCCAGCTCAATGTCTGGAGTTTTAGGTTGTTGTGTTTCTGACGTGCTAGGCTCTTCTTGAGAAACCACTGGATTAGCAGGAGCATCGTCAGCGGGAACATGTATTTCTGTTGAAGCCTCCCCAGCGATGAAGTCTACCTCTTCCGCATCGGGTGATTGTGGCAACCAGTCAGACGGTATTAGCAGCTCATGCATAGCTGAAACCGAAACGAAAATCGTAAGAGCAACGGTTTTTCAAATTTCCAGCTTATGTGGTAAATATGTAGAAAGATAGCAGCAATGACTATTTCATTTCTACATTTAAGTAGGTAGCTAATAATTAATTTTTGTTACGGCCGGTAACGGTGTATAAGTTACGGGTTATGGCAGCAATGGCCTACCGTTTTCTAAATTGTGTTGTACGTAGGGCCTGCGACTTATTATGGGCAATGCATAAGCACAGAATAAATATGATACTTGACGGTATGTGCAGCAATAGTCTCTATCTACCGACCTCAATAGATAGGGTATCGCAACTGGAACTACGGGTCCGGTTGTGTTTTCAGAGGTACTACGGGGTTTCGGTTCAAGCTCCCCGCTGGTCGTGCCTTTAACCAGGCGCCTCCGGCGAGATCCGTACATGGGTTAGACTCGTAGTGGCGTGTGGTTAGCTGTAGAGCTTGGGAATGTTTGTCTGTCCTGGTATTGTGTGCCAGGACTTCCAAACTCGTGCACAGCGAGCGGGGCCTAGTAGCGGTCTCTGAGGGGCCAGAAGCAAAAAGTCCTGCGGGGAACGTGAGTTTCCCTTATAGTTGGCAGCTTTGTCCGGTGGTTCTCATTGGACATTGTTGTTGACATCTCCGGTACTAGTCTGGAGAACTAGTAGAGGCGGCCTCCTAGATGCCGTAGCCTCCGGTCCAGCCAGCCGCGTAGGACGTGGGAACTGGCTAGGCGCCCGGATGGGTTCCGAGAAGTGAGTGTGCTTACTACTTCGCTACCAAGGTGGACACTTGGGAGTCGACTTTAGAGTCGACGACCCTAGCAGTGGCAACTGCGAGTTGTGCCCTTCGTACAACGAGAAGTGAGCGAGCTCGACAGCTCCGGTTACCTATCTGGACAATAGGCAGTGAACTACACGTGTTCACGGGGATACTCTCCTGAGACACTAGTCTTATGAGTACCGAATGAAGAGCGCGCTGAGGCGGGCACTAATTTGGCGTCAAGACCTAACGTTGGTGGTCTCCTGCGCGAGTGTTCTACTGGCGCAGGGACGTCTGGCACTTATTGCATAACCTAACGGTTGGTCTCGAGGTGCCAGTACAAATATAAACTTAGTGAAGTAAGGAGAGGGGTATGTGCAGTAAAGGCAAGGGCAGCAATGGCCTACCGTTATTTTAAGCGATAAAAAGCACCAATGGCTAATTTAGATTGCAATACGTATAATAGCGTATGTTTTACATAGCGTATGCTTTACGTTTGGTACCTACGTAATAATGCATTTGTACTTACTTGGTATGAAATCTCCGTTATCTGGTGGCGGAGGTAAGTCATTTGCCGATTCACTACTATCACGCATTTTCTTTTCTAATTTCCGAATTTTACGCATTAAATGTTCCAATTTCTCTTTAGAAGTTCTTTTAGGCATGATGTACGTTTTTGATCACGACACGAGGTAAAAGCGACTTGAGTGGTCGAGCACTAAAATGCGAATGACGCTCGTAAGCAGGCAGACTCACCAGGTAAAGTAGGGATACCCACACAAAAAAAAATCTCAACTAAGCGAAAGAGTGGTGACACCTATGCGGTACTACATGTAATAAGTAAAATAAATAGGTACTAATCTTGAGGACGAGGCGCGAAGTATAACTATCGGTTTTGTTATTGGGATCATATTACTATTTTAAATGTATAGTTCCTTTAATGCTTTAAACATAAGTCCTCATTAATTTTACTTTAAAAAATGATTTAAAATACTCATTGCTGCACATGTCTCGTCTATCTCGGTTGTGTACAAAGCATAGCGTACATTAAACAAACTATTACAATATGACAAGGTGCATCATAACATTCGTCGGAGTTTAAATCTAAGTAATTTAATGTAGAAGGAAATGATGATTTCGAAGAATTGCAATCTTTCATGGATATTTTGTTTTTGTAAAACATTTGATAAATAAATAAATTTACCTAAAGTTATTGTGTTCTTTGTTCTTTCAATTTTAATACCTAAAAACAATTTTACTTTATTTAAATAAATCAGTCATGTCAGAATCATGTCAGTTTTAATAACTCATTCACAATTTTAATAATATTGTAAGGTTTGTTCATTGTGTGTGTCAAATCACTAAACCATCAACATATAGCACTAGGTACTACACTATGTGCGTTGTTATGTATATAATTTTTATCTAGTCAATAAAGACATGGATCTCAGAATTATGAAGACCCATTCCTTTTAGGTTACGATCGAAAACGTTCATACCAACATCGCGAGGATTGCTTCAGTCAATATATCGTTTTGCTTAATTAACAAACTTGGTTTGGTATACCAACAATAGGTAATACCTTAAGGTGTTTTCATACAAATATCCTCTTTAACTACGCCATTTAAAAAAAAAAGCATTTTTTACGTCCATGTGATGGACTTAGAGGACAAACTGAATAGCAAAAGTTAGAATAAATCTAAAAGTAATGATACTAATAATAATTTATTCGTGCAACAGGTGCAAATGTTTCGTCGTAATTTTGTAAGTATGTTTGGGTAAATAAAAACGGACACTAGACCGCCCTTTTATAGCACCGGTTCCCCGTTTCCGTTATTGTTTATTTTAAAAACTTATTTACTACTGACAATATTCATATTTTTAGGTCTATCAACAAATGTCCATGTCTGATTATTGTTCAGAGATTCTATTTCACAATGTATGGCGGAAAACCATTTACCAGTATCACACCATTAAAAACACCACTGTAACATAGTGGTAAGGTATGAGAAGTATTCAAAAGAGAAATACAAATCGGGGTCAGTCATTTTCTAATAAATTTTCGGGGATAGATTGCTGATCCGTTCGCTACGTCTGACAATTTTGATTGACTGAGTATTGTCAATTACTATTGTCTCGTCGGTTGGAATTTTGTGTTTCTTGCCTATTAGTTGTTCAGAGACCTCAATGGGCTGACTAATTTTGGCGGGAATTTATACTTGATGTTGCTCATCACTTTTAAATATTGGCCAAGAATTTTAAGGAATTTAATTCGTCAATATAACATCTCTTGCATGGACAAATTGCTTATTTTCGACGTTAAACAATTTGTATCCATTTTTCCTATAACCGACAATATCAACTAGTTTTGTTATTTTTTTTAATTTTATCATGTACATAGTTACCTAAGCAGAGCCAAATATGTTTAAGTGATTAATTTTAAGGTTCGTACCTTGCCACATTCGTATGGTTGTTATTTATCAGCGCTTTAGTGGGTAGTTATTATGTTAGATATCTATCCGTTTAAACGGCTTCACCCCAAAATATTTTATCTAACTTCGCACTTTCGACCATGGTTCGTGCCATTTCGGTCAATGTACGATTCATGCGCACTGAGAAACCATTTTGTTGTGGAGGAGTGTACGGAATTGTCAAATGGCAACTTATTCCCTTAGAAACACAAAACTACTTAAATTCATTATAAATATATTCTCAACCATTTTTATAGTATAAGTAATTTAACGAACATCGCATTAAATATATTTTCACTTTTGTTAACAAAACCAAACTTTTTAAGACTTCCACTTTAAATTCATCAAATATGTGAAAGTATAGTGGGTAAAATGGTCAATAAAAGTAACAAAATAATGTTTGTCGTCGCCGGTAGTCGGGCTGATCGGACCGCATGAATCCGAATGAATGATAAAAATGGTCTATTTTGGTTAGACTTTTCTTTTTCTTTTGCAAAAAGGAGTCGCGATCTCGCGTCTAATTACCTATTATGCATGGCTCAGATAATAATATGTCGTCAGTAGATTAATAAAACGAATAATTAATTTATGATCAACTAAATTTTAAGAATTATAATTCTTTGCTTCTTTACATGTTCTAAGCGTTTATGCCATAATTCAAAAGATTTCGAAGCATGAGATAATTAAATTACATACACATCACGACTATAATCCCCGAAGGGTTAGTCAGAGACTAGACAATGAGGATAGCAAGACTGCAGTCATCTGCCATAGTCCACTTTTCACCAAATAGCGAATTTAAATAAGTTGAGAGTAAATTAATTTGAAATTCAATTTTACAAAGGTTGTTGCTACAGTATTGCATAATGCAATTTGTTATTTTCATAGATATGAACACCATTTGAATCAAATAATTAGCAATAATTGGACTTGCTTGCTTGCTGCATTCGACTTACGGACAGTCAATTATGAGAAACTTTGGGGGAAAATAAAACGATCCTTGAATCGTCGATTTTACCTTGAACTCCAGGTTTGTCCTGTTCCATAAGCCAAAATTGAAATTCCATTTTTAGCTACGCCAATCTTCATAGGACATGGTAGTTTGGTATGTGAACAAAAATAATCTCGTGAATTAACATGTAATCGGTAGCACCAGGACCTAAAAGAAAAGAAACATGATTTTGAGTTATGAAACGAAACAAGTAATTGTACTTCGACGTTGCATCCTCGAGATTTAAATTCACAAGGTAGTCCACTCTTCAATGTACCAGGCATCCAACACATATTAAGAGCTATCTAAAAGAAATATTATTAAAAAAAACATAAAACGTTACCCATAGTATAGACACAGGCGCCATCTAGTGAATACCAACCGAGTGCACGAGTTTGTCACCCGCGCTGTCATCGTCATTCGCTTTTCGTGTTCGGGCATCCGCACATCGTTACCCTAAAAAAGTTTTGTGTAACAAAAAACTATGTGCAAAAGGAAGCATGGAAAATCATTATATACGCATGTGGAAAAACTGCGTAAACGATGATCGCCAAGTAAATCAGGTCAGTCAGTGTTTTAAATATTACATTTTGTCGATGTTATGATTAAATTAAAAAGACTAACGATTTTTTTAAAATTATGTGATTCGTCAGCGAATATACGACTCAGAACCTCTTAGTGAGACATTCAAAGGAGATACGTTATTGAAATATATTTCATAATACGTTTTCTTCTTAATTTCGATAAATACTTTCGCTAGTGCCTTTGTGGTTACCCACATTTTTTTGACTTTTTCACTATTTATCGATTTTCAAGAATACATAAGACGTTTAGCTTTTTTAAATAATAATAAAAAGTAAAAAACACATAAGTAGTACCGTGAAGTGATTACGGTCAGTGCTAGTATGAAATCTACTATCGTGACGAGATTACGATCGATATTAAGGGAATTCTATTCTTCGGTCATTCCTTCCAAATGACTCTTTGTTTGCGCGAGGCAGTAGTTACCTACATTCTATTTTATTTTTTTACTAATCTTTTTATTGGAGCGTTTTTTCGTATGCAAGTGTTTTCTACAAAATCCTACAGTGCCGCCTTACATCCTGCACATTTATGTATTACCGTGATGTGATTACGGTCAGTGCTAATATGAAATATAGTATCGTGACGAGATTACCATCGATATTACGGGTACCTACCCTATGCTGTGACGCGATTACAGTAATTATATTCCACGGTCATTCCTTCTAAATTACGCTTCGTTTGCGCAAGGCAGTACCTACATTCTATTTTATTTTTTACTAATCTTTTTATTGGAGTGTTTTTTGTGTGCAAGTGATTTCTACAAAATCTTACAGTTCCGCCTTACATACTGCACACTTATGTAGTACGGTGACGTGATTACGGTCAGTGCTAATATGAAATCTAGTATCGTGACGCGATTACGATCGATATTACGGGTACCTACCCTTATGTAGTACCGTGACGTGATTACGGTCAGTGCTAATATAAAATCTAGTATCGTGACGCGATTACGATCGATATTACGGGTACCTACCCTATGCTGTGACGCGATTACGGCAATTCTATTCTTTGATCATTCCTTTCAAATGACTTCGTTTGCGCGAGGCCTCTCGCCTACCACAAGGCTTAGTGACTCCGATTTCAATAAAGAACCGTAAATAACGGACGTATATAAATCTAATATTGAAAAAGACTTACGATCTGTCATGACCGTAGCACAAGTACACAGCCCGGATCTTACCCAGACCATCCAGGACGCTAGCGATACCTAGTCGTAATAATCCAAGCGCAGCAGAGGAGTTTCCAGTTGTAAATCCAATATCGTCGGATTTTCTTGACGTTCTTGGAGTTTCTAAAGTGAAGCAGGTACCATTGGGACCCAAAATACCAGAAGAGGTCTCTAAACGCTAGGGAAATCCTCATAGATGGTATGAACAAAGATAAATAAAAAAGAACTGTTAGCAACAACTTTGATACCTGTTTGAAGTTGGCCAAATTATGCTGCATTTACATTACGAAAATACCATGAATAGAAAAATGCTTACACTACCTGCCTACTCTTGATAAAAAATTCTTGTCAATGACACAAGATGTTAAAAGAGACGCACACTCTTTTGGAGAAAATTTGGGAGAAAAGATAGAAGCTGCTAAGGCCGCTGAAAAATCTGGTTTGCAAATACGGAATACTAACAACATTGGACCGTCAACTTCACTAAGAACTACGTCGCCCAGCAGGGAAAGTGGCAAGACCCATCCAAGCAACAAGGTCATGGGTTGCCAGGCCGGGTGGGAGCAAGCAAAGATTCCCGTATCCACCTCCGAGGCGATCAGCGCAAGCACCAACGTCCGCCCGCTATCACACCACGACAGCAGTGAGACCGTCATACAGACCGATGTTGCGTAAGTAACAACCAAGGTAACCTTACACGCTGGTCGTATTAATTTTTTTTTGTTGACACATTGTTTTCAATCGCAAATGACCCGGTAGTCTGACAGTACGTTACGGGTTACAAAATACCATTTAATAATACTGTAAAGCAAGCTACTGAACCTATCACTCCTTACTTTTCTTCGGCTGAAATAAGTAAGTTAATCACAGCTATATCTGACTTGTGCCAGTCAGGAGTAATATGCATATGAGAGGATGTCAAAGACCAATTTATTTCTCCCATATTCTTAACACCTAAAAGTGATGGATCGTCCAGATTTATCTCGAACCTAAAATCATAGAATAAAGCTGTCGCCTCATACCACTTTAAAATGGAGGACATACGGACAGCAAGCAAGTTATTGTTCCAAGACAATTATATGGCCAATGTTGATATCAAAGACGCGTATTTTTTTCTTTAGTTCCTATTGATGAAAACTACAAAAAGTATTTAAGGTTCAAATTTTTGGGATACAAAAGTAATACGTATGAATTTTAGTGCCTACCGTTTGGACTTAGTTCAGCACCTTATTATGTCTTTACGAAACTCATGAGTCCGGTCTATCTACCGGACTTATCTTAGAAACAGAGGTTTTTTAATTCTATTATATTTAGATCTTGTGCCTTGGCTATTCTTATGAAGAATGTAAAAGTTTTGTTCTCGAAACTGTTTGTTTATTACAAAATCTAGGTTTTGATAAAAACTTCAAAAAGAGTAGCTTGGAACCACTAAAGACTTCTCGGTTATGAATTAAATTCAGAAAATATGTGTTTGCAATTGCCAATAGGAAAACGAAAACGCATTCTTGAACAAATAAATATCAATAGAATGGGTGGAGTACAATAAGTTCCTTTAATAATATCACTTGTGGTCTGTGGCAATGATGCGAGAAACGCAAAATATTTGTCTTTGCATCCTACATCACACTAATATTATAAAGGCGAAAGTTTGTTAGTGTGTATGTTTGTTACTCTTTCACGTTAAAACTACAGAATGGATTTGGATGAAGTTCGGCATACTGATAGTTTATAACCTGGATTAACGCATAGGATACTTTTTATCCCGTTATTCACATGGGAACGGGAACAACGCGGATGAAACCGCGAGCGGCCGCTAGTAAAATCTAAAGATAACTTCGAGGCGGATAAGGAGTCACGGCGTATGAATATCGATACAGAATGGCAAATGTCGGCACCTGTGTTCGAAAAAATTGTTCAATCGTTTGGGACACCTCTTAAAGATCTCTTTGCTACTTACCAAAATTATAAATGCAATAAATACGTCTCATGGCAACGAGACCCCTATGCCTTTGACATACATGCATTCACCTTAAATTGGAATATATTTTATTTTTATGCTTTTCCCCCTTTCTCGCTCATATTAAAATGCTTCAGGAAAATAATTAACGACGAAGCCACTGGTGTACTAGTCGTATCGTATTGGCCGAGTCAACCCTGGTATCCCCTACTTAGCTCAGTAGCTCACCACCAAAATACTTTGGCCCAAGTTACGATATGTTATTATCACCTTTCAGGACCCAGCACCTTCTTTGCAAGAAACTTATCGTAGCATACAAATTATCAGAAAAGCATTTCAAAGACAATCGTTATGTAATGAAACCATCGAGGTGATGATTTCCTCATTATCTACATCCTCACTAAAACAATACAATGTCGCTTTTACGAAATGGTGGAGTATTGTGATATTTATAAAGTTGATTTCTGTAACTCCCCACTTCCAATTCTATCAAAATTCCTTACGGTCAACTGTTAAAAGCAAAAATTGGTTGTAGTTCATTAAATATGCTTCGTTCTGCTCTAGCTATTTAGGGCAAACGTTATAGTGAAGCTGATTTAGTTGTTCGATTTTTTAAAGATATTTACAGGACTAAACCTAGTCATCCGAAATATTCGGAGACGTGAGATCCAACGATTGTAATCGATCACCTTAGTAATTTATATCCAAATGAGGAACTTGCTCTGGAGTTTATTATTAAAAAATTAGTAACTCTGCTCGCATTGTCAACCGCACAACGAGTACAGACGTTATCGTCGAATTTCTAATTTAAAAATAAATAATAACTATGTCGAAACCATTGTGGATGATTTAATTAAAACATCTGCTCCAGGGCGACGACCGCCTTGTTTATTTATACCATTTTTTCTAAATAAGATTGAGATCTGCCCTGCAAAAACATTACTGTCTGTCTGTACTGTCTTAGATATGACTAAAGTTTACAGAGATAAACCTAGAACGGAAAGGTTATTGCTAACCTGAAGCCTATTCATAATGCAACTAGTTCTACATTAAGTCGTTAGTTTAAAAACACCCTATTTAACAGCGGTATTGACACTTCTTTATTCTCAGCACACACATGTAAGACATGCGTCTACATCCACCTCGGCAGCAAACAGAAAAGGCCTTTCAATAACTACAGGATGGACTGGTAATTCTCTGGTGTTTGCACGGTTTTACAATCGACCCCTTACCATTGAGAATGACGATAATGCCTTTGCAGCGGCTATTTACATTGATTAATTTCTAGCTTATCATTCATTACAATATATCATACTGGTTTGTACTAATATGGTACCTACCTAATTATATTTAATCGGTTATACTCGTAAATACTCAATTATAATAGTTGAATTAAATCATATAGGTACTTTAATTATTTCGCAAAATTTGTGTTCTAAACATCTACCTTGTGAATATAAATCTCGAGGATGCAACGTCAAAGTACAATTGATGGTTAAACAAACTTACCTGAAGTGAAGTTTGACCGTAATTATGCTCCTTGTTGTCTCGTCCTCTATGATGGAAATACTACTTGTTAGTATCGAGTCTTAGCACTCGCCGACGCCACATAAGTTTAAAGTATCTGAAAATAAAATATTTCCGAACGCAGCCGCACGTCACTAGACTAGCCCGCGTTTTGAACTGTCATTCGTTTTTTATGTCACTGTACCGGCGCCACTTTTTTCTCTTACTTTTTGTGAAATAATCTTTTTAATAGTTTTAGTCAGTTTAAATATGATAAATAAACTGTTATTATGAGTAAAAGAAAGAGACGTGAAAAATAAAAATGAAATTCTGGGTTTTGAAATGTGCACTCAGGCCCATCTTTGGGATGAGGCGGTGTTGAAACATTCAAAACTTAAAACGGGCACAATAACTCGTACTTACTGCAAAGCCGAGTTTTTACCACCCTGGGTATTCGCAAGGAATATCAGGGTCTTACATTTACTGCAGTTTGCTTTGCCATTTGGGCCTAGATCTGCATGACTATGTCTGACATTCCTAATGTGTCAATGATGGCCCTGGATCCGGCTACTACTTCAAGTTCTGTGGAGGAGGAGGCACTGCCCGTGCCAATACAGTGTAGTAGAGGCCTTACCTGTGGAAAAAACCCAGTGTACAGACCCGGAGACCAAGACACCTGCCATAGACGTAGAATTGTTATTTGCTTTGGGGGAAATTGAGGAGGTGCTTAAGGGACCAATTGCTCATGATGAAATTGCACAGAGGTAGACTCCTATTCTCACAAAAGGATTGCAAAAAGAAATTAAACCAGAACTTATGAAAAAATACATCCCATATGAAAATATCCCAACGTTGCTCCCAAAGCTCAACCCTGAAATACCTGGCTGTCTCTGACCTGGTTAAGAAAAGAGATTTGATAATTGCTGACAGGCAAAAACAGATGGTTGCTGCACTATCAGCCCTGGGCCAATCACTCCATTTATTTCTCCTAAAAGGTGACAGAATTGAAATTATTAATTAAATAATTAAACACATCAATGATGCTGCCAAAATACTGTGTGACGCTGTGCACATAGATACAAATCGTAGAAGGTCGCTAATACCAACCGTCATTAACCCCTTGAGCACCATAAAACCAGACACAATTGAAAATCAATTGTTTCGCGACTGCCGGCGGTCTCATGATATTTGATCTATTAATAAAGATATGAAAGATTCCCTCACAGGGGGAGCAGATGCATTTTTTTTAAGTAACCTTTCTGAAAAGATCTAGCTTACAAAGGCTGTTCAAAAATCTGTTAAAGACCTGAAGAACACAAGCTTCATTTAAAAACCCCCAAATAAAACCAAATCTTTAAACTGGAGGGGCCCTCCTCGTCCAAGTGCCCGGACAGGGACAGGAGCGAGATCCAACCAACCTGCAAAGCTACGAAGCTGCAAAGTTAAAAGTTGAGGTATGCAGACTTCCTTTTTTTTTTTTTTATAAATAATTGGAAGAAAATAACCAGTGATCCTACTATTCTGAAATGGGTATCTGGGTATGAAATCCCTTTTAGTGAGATACCATGTCAATCTTACTTGCCTATGAATAACTCATTTACAAGTAGAATTCTGTCAAGTTCAAATTGAAATTAATAAACTTATTCAGTCACATGTTATAGACAAAATATGTCATGAAACAGATGGACAATTTTGTTCACCTATTTTCTTGGTATAGAAACCAAATGGAGAGTATAGATTTATTTTAAACATAAAGAAATTTAATAGTTTTATTACTACAACTCAAAGTCTTATGAAAGACTGTATTATGGCAACAATTGACAAAATGGATTCTTATTACATGTGTAACATTAATGCAGATTACAGAAAATATCTAAGGTTTTTATTTGATGGAAAAATATATCAATTTAACATTCTTCCATTTGGCCTTTGCACGGCTCCATACATGTTCACATAATTAAACCCATAACAAAACTTAGAGGTTTACAGCCTGTAAGTACAGTATATCGATGCTTGTAGCTAGCAGTATATTGGTAGTGTGGTAGTGATCATATTGAGTGTCTTAATAGTGTTAACCAGACCATAGGTCTGCTTACTCAGTTAGGCTTCATCATCAATAAAAGTAATTATGTCAACTTATTCCATCAAAGGAATGTAAGTTTCTTAGCCTATTGTTTAATACAAACACCATGACTATTTCAATCGATTCTGATATAAATAAAAGATGCCTTAACACGTTGCCTGCCACGAAACCAGACACAATAGAAATTTAATTGTTTGTCAGTCACAGGTGACCACCACGGCGCTCAAATTTTTAAGTACCTCTTCCATCAGGTTTTTTGTCAAAAGTTCTGGGAACTCTAGTGTCTGTTTGTCCAGCTAATCAATATGGGTTACTATATACTGAAGCACTAAAAAGACATAAATATTTAGCTCTTTTAAAAAATAATAATAATTATGAAGCATTTACTTCCTTGCCCAAACATTGCTATCCAAATCTTGAATGGTGGATAAAACATGTACTTGCCTAAATCAATTTCTTAGATAAGAAAATATCAATATACTCTAGAAATAAATACAGATGTCTCACTATCGGGGTGGGGTGCTTCTTGTGACAAACATACAGCCAGTGGTGTATGGAGAGGAAAAGAATCAACAATTCACTTTAATACTTTAGAAATAAAAGCTACTATGTGTGGTCTCAAAAGCCTTGCTAATAATTCTTCAAATTGTGAAATATTATTACGAAGTGACAATACCACAGCTATACCATATATAAACCGCTTTGGTGGCATACAGTACTCTCACTTACATGTGATTGCAAAAGCTATTTGGCAGTGGTGTGAAGAGAGGAATAATTTTGTATTTGCATCATACATCATACATTAACACAAAGGACAACAAAGTAACAGATTTTGAATCTAGAAAACAGTTAGGTCATACAGAATGGGAATTAAATATTAATAATTTTAATAAAATAGTACAAGCATTTGGTAACCCTGTCATAGATTTATTTGCATTTAGAACAAACACAAAATGCAGGAAATTTGTTTCATGGCATCCAGATCCTTCAGCTTATAAAGTGGATGCCTTTACAATGTCTTGCAAAGGGGTTTATTTTATGCTTTTCAACCATTTTCTATGATTTTAAAATGTATAGAAATAATCGTGTCCAATGAAGCAACACGGATCCTTTTAGTTCTCTTCTGGGACACCCAACCTTGGTTTCCCTTATTCAAAAAACTATTGGTGACAGAACCCATTGTATTTGAACCAAGTAATAACTTACTGGTTTTATGTAATTCCAACTCACCACACCCTCCACACCGCAACCTATCACTACTGGCAGGGAGATTGTCCGGTAGGCATTCTTAAAGCCTGGCATCGACGTACAGGCAGCTGAAATAATGATATCTTCCATATCAAGTAACACCTATAAGCAATACTTACTTTGTATTTGGTTTTCTTACTGCCACACCAAACAACTAAATGCTACTAAAGCACAGATGACAGACATAATTACTTATCTCACAAATAAGTTCCACAGTGGTGCATCTTATGGCACCTTGAATTGCATAAGGTCCTCGCTGCCACTAGTGTGATAGGGCCGCAGGTGGGAGCAGACGAAAAGATTAAAATTTTATTTAAAGGGTTCTTTCGCCTACGATCAAGTAAACTCAATTATAAGTATACCTGGAATGTTTCTATAGTGCTTAATTTTTTAGAGTCAAATTACAATGACTCAAACAACTTACATTAATGTTCATTAAACACAGTTACTTTATTAACTTTACCTACAGGGCAAAGATTACAAAGCCCTAGTTTCTATTGTTACTGACCAGATTAAAATAATTGATAATAAAATTGTTACTATAAAAAAAAAAAAAAAAAAAATTAAGACCTCAGCACCTAATCGTCATCAGCCAATTGTTTTAATAATTATAAAAGAATTACCTCTGAAATTAGGAAAATGTCCTAATTTATTTATATCTATCAAGAAACCACATTTGGCGGTATCGGTCAGTACACTCAACCGTTGGATTGACGGTCCTGGCTGCAAGAGGGATCGATACTTCCATTTTTTCTACTCATAGTACCAGGCACGCTACGACATCAGCTGCCATTATGAAAGGCGTTAGCATTGATGAGATACATAGAACGGCTGGTTGGACTGACTCATCGACAACTTTGCAAAGTTTTACAACCGTCCGATTTCAAATAATAATTTCGCTGAAGCGATTATATTGTAATAATAATATTAAAAGTATATTGCTATAATCATACCAAAGATTTATTTAAGGCTGAGGACACATTTAAGTTTGTTTTTTTGTTTAATAAGATTCTCTTGGAAATTACCAATTATCTTTAAGGAGTGTAAGACTGATTATGCTGTTGAAACATAATATCTGGGATATATTTGTTAACAATAATAAACTTTATGATTCTACAACAGAACTTTGAACATCTAACAAGTAGTATTTCCATCATAGAGGACGAGACAACAAGGAGCATAATTGAACAATCAAACAAACTTACCAAGTGCAGTTCGATTGAAATTATGCTCCTTGTTGTCTCGTCCGAAGATGATGAGTCCCACCCACCCTCACAGGTTTGATACTTATTCCCTGGGGTTGTAGAATCAGTTTCATAAATAAATACACAACTTAAAACTAAATGACAGTTCAAAACGCGGGCTAGTCTAGTGACGTGCGGCTGCGTTCGGAAATATTTTATTTTCAGATACTTTAAACTTATGTGGCGTCGGCGAGTGCTAAGACTCGATACTAACAAGTAGTATTTCCATCATCTTCGGACGAGACAACAAGGAGCATAATTTCAATCGAACTGCACTTGGTAAGTTTGTTTGATTGTTCAATTGTACGAGACGTTGCATCCGAAGAGATTTATATAAAGATCCCTTCCCTTACATGCTGGCCCCATATAAATTAATTTTGCAAAAAAGCTCTAAAAGTGAATGACGATGACAGCACACTTTTGCACATAGTTTTTTGCTACACAAAAATTTTTTAGGGTAACGATGTCATTCGCTTTTCGTGTTCGGGCATCCCGAACACGAAAAGCGAATGACGATGACAGCGCGGGTGACAAACTCGTGCACTCGGTTGGTATTCACTAGATGGCGCCTGTGTCTATACTATGGGTAACGTTTTATGTTTTTTTTAATAATATTTCTTTTAGATAGCTCTTAATATGTGTTGGATGCCTGGTACATTGAAGAGTGGACTACCTTGTGAATATAAATCTCTTCGGATGCAACGTCTCGTACAATTACGGTCAAACTTCACTTCAGGTAAGTTTGTTTAACCATCAATTCTACTTACTTGTTTCGTTTCAAAACTCACAATTTGAAATCATAAAAGCAATACTGCCCTCGGTTTCCACGTGATGAACAGCGTTCGCTGTACAGTTAAAATTACTGCTGCTGCCCTCGCGTTACGAAAACTTTTTGAAAAAAAAAACGGCAGTCCTTTTTCATGTAATTTCTACGGCCACATGCTAGCAGTACGGTTTCGTAATTTTATGTATTGATTGCCACGATATTGATTTCTTCCTGAAGATTGAGGGTACACATTTTTATTTTTCTTGTCCGGTCCATAATTATTACGCATAGAAAACTTCTTGTTATTGGTATGCAATTCTTTAAATTCGGTAGATATTTCGGTCTTCAACTTAACTTCATGATCTAGCAGACGAGTTTTTACGAATACTAGGTTTAGGTGATCCTCTCCTAGTGTTTCCAGCGCCGTGATCACACCGCAATATTAGGAGGGTGAATAACAATTGTAATATTTTATCCATTTCGTCAATTTTCGCTCCAGCGGAAATTAATTAGGTAATTCTTTATCAAAACACGTGAAATGTTGGAATAACTGACATCAGGTTGCAATTTTAGGCGAATTAATTGCTTACGTAATGCTAATTGAGTCGCCAAGCTTCTTCTTATATAAAATTTGTCAAGATCTGCCATGATTGATTTAGCAGTGGCTGACCCTTTTGCAAAATTCTAAAAGGCGTAGCCCAAAAACTCAACAATCGTACCTTTAGCAATCAGGTTCCGTTTCAGCCAATTTTATTCGAGGCTGTTTGGTATTTCTTCATCACTCACGTACAGCACTGATTATTTAAATATGAATTTACTATTACGATTGACTTATAAAAAATACTTTTGAAATTATGGTCCCTGGGCCCATGACCTGTTGGCAGGGACGCAGTGACGGCAAAGTAAAACTTCGTAGTTGTCTGAACGAATGCTTTTATTAAAGTAAAAGTCGCTCCGTTGGCACAACGGTTTTATAATAAAAAGTCGTTTGAGTGACTAATACAAAAGTAGTGGTGTTACACAAAGTAATCGTATGGTATAATTAATAGATACAATTAAATAGATTATTTTCGTATATTCCAACAAAGGTATTCCAAAAAAAACAGAAAATTAATTAAAGTAAGCAATTTGTAAATATATTAAAATTTGATTTTAAATTGAACCTATATCTTATTGAACCTATACCTTTCACTTTCCTATATAATTGTCCTTGCACAGGTTTACATTACATAACATACTATGTAACATATACGTCTTCTTTGGCACAAGTCTTAATTCCATTTCGTTAACAACCCTAGCGTTTATACGTTCCGCTCAAGATCACCGGCGCTCGAGCTCACGCGTACTCGGAGTGTCACCGCTGTGCCCGTGTATGGCGTCGTAGCCGTTCTGAGCAAGCCCGCGCTGCGGTGTATTTATTCTCAGGCCATGCGTTGACATTTTAGTTGTACGAGAATATTCGAATGAAGTGCACTGTTTGCAGTACGTATACGAAGGTAAGGTGGACACAGTTCAGTTTTAATAATGGATTTAGGTAAGTATGTGGACATTTTAATGTGTTATAATATAAAAACGTGTCTATCTACCCAGCTAGCACTTATAGGTTTTAGGGATGAATTATATTAGAGCGGAGCGTGCCCTGTCCGGGCCCGGACGGCGCTACTGATTTGATCACGTTGCATACATTTTGTATTTATATTAGACACGGATCATGCACGGTATATGAACTGCTTCATACAAAATGTATGCAACGTCTCAAATCAGTGGCAGTCCGGGCACAGTATAATCAGTATTGTAACTTCATAGTAACGGACGAAGCGCGAGCCAATACCTACGCGCTCCGATCTCGGCATGCGCTCGGCGGCATGCAACGGCATGCGGCTATCGCAAATGTACCGCACAGTGACGAACGGACGGTGTGTTGTTTTTTAAAAAGTAAGCGTGCGATTTTATTAATTAAAATAAGTTCAAGTACCTACTTACTTAATTTAGCAAGGAGTAATTCTAGATGCTGTTTTTGGTTGCATGAATTAAGTACTTACTAGTAGGTACGTTATTTGTGTCTTTTCTGATGGATAGGTATTTCGTCTTTTCCTCCGAAAAAATGCCTGGATTAATAAATAAAGTGAATAGGGTAACGTGATACACGAGTGAACTAGGTAGTTATAGGCGGTTCATGATGATACGGCAGGTACGCTCGTGTTAAAACCTCCGGGATGTAGGTTTTTGGAAACATTATTGAATTAAACGATGGATTGATTTTGAAACTATCATTAGACTAATAAAATATGGTGATGCTATCGAACACGTTGGCGGAGAACTACTTTTAGACGTAGGGATATTGGGCCATAACCCACCACGCTGGCCCAATGCGGGTTGGTGGGTTTTACATTTGTGACTTACGATTTATCGTTAATTTGTGAGTGGATATTTTTATTTGAGTATTTTACAATATTTTTATTGCATAACAGTCGGTGTTTAAACATTTAATTAAATAAGATTTAAGTGCTTCTTATTTCATTCACAACGTATTTTATTTGTTTAAATTAAAAAATATGTCAAAGTAAAAGTCAAATTATTTATTCAATGTAAACCTTTACATGCACTTATTGACGTCAATAATAATAATAACAAAAAAAACTGTTAACTAACTATAGTTAAGACTTAACAACTAATCTAACGAGCTATAGTCTGTGCCAGACAAAATGCGCATCGCTACCCCCAGTACCACTGCACGCCGAAACAGAATCGCGTTGAACCGAAATTTAAGCCGTGGTCATAGAATTGTGCAAACAAACGTATCCTGGTACGAGACAAAAATAGCGGGCAAGTGTCTCTCCCCTAGCGACACAAACGGCTAATATTTATAGGTAATTTATCGTTTTTTTTAGGATGAAAGGTGAAGAATGATAAATCACAATGAATTGTTAACTTAAGTTATTACTTTAAAGAATAAAATTAAATGTGATTTCCAATTATCGTATTGATATTGTGGTAAGTAATAGAAATTGGAAATAACTGAGTTTTCAAAGTAAAATAAAGTAACGGTTGAATTGAGTTTTGGAAAACATTAGTAGCTAACCAATAAGGTTGACATTTTTAATCATTCAAATATCTTTTTTTATAAAAACTTAAGCATAGAAAACGTCAAAAATTAATAAGCATAAATTTGTGTGTTTTAAAATTGTTTCGTTTTTCGTCTTGGTACAAGCCCAAAATAACTAATATTACTTCCGTACAGAAGGTTCACCCTCCAACGACCCCCACGCGAAACCGAAACCCATCGCGTGATCCGAGCGTTCATATTCATATGATATTTACAATCACAAAATACATTCATAAAACTAGATAGAAACTCAAAGTAGGCAGATGTAATTAAAACACTGGGTGAGCAACCCTATCGCGTGCTTACGTACCGCGCGGCTGTAGGCATTTTTTTTCAAATTACCCTGGTCCGGCCCTGAACGGGGCACGGCCCTTACACGGCCCGCTCTAATATAATGATTCATCTCTTATCGCGTTTAGTGTGTTTTCGCCGTAAATGGTGACCGGCCTGGGTACCTTAATTAAATACTTATTTTGTTTTTAAGGTCTCGTGTATTTAGCCGAATGGGGTATTTCGGCGGAAACCGTTCGACGTTTTGATACACGTGTTTATTGTTTTCATTATCTGATTTGTAGAGCTGGGGTTATATTAGTGCCACGCCGCGTGTCGCAATGCGTACTTTGTATTGAACGTGGCGACACGCGAGACTGAGCTAATGTAACCACGTTCATACAAAATGTAGGTATGTAACCGATTGCGTTGCGACATGCGGCGTGGTTGTGAGCTCGAGCGATTGAGCTGAAACTATGGGTTTATGAATAGTTTAGATGACAATTCAATATTAAGGTACCATCGACCTGATCTGATGATGGAGACAGGAGGTGGCCATGGGAATTCAGTACTTACCTTCTTAACAAATAACTAATGCTTAGTAACATTTCAGAAAACGATATTTCTCTGGAATTAATGAAATGCATGAATTCTGAGGAACTGAAAAAGCTCTTACCGAATATACGGGAGAGAATTGTGATCAGGTCTGGTTTGAAGAAACTGTAAAAACTTATAGATGTACGTATCTAAGTTTTTTTACGTATCAACCTTTATATATCAGTTGAATCAAAAGCTTTCCTTTAGTTAAAATAACACATTAAACACTTGACCGTCATTAGAAGCTTATAATATTGAGATAGGCATATCCGTTTCCCGTCGTATTTTCCTTCTCTTTCTTCCGGTATATCGCTGTCTCTCTCGCTCATCCCACTCAGTGGCGTCACCAGGTGGCGAGGTGGGGGAACCAGGAGATTTCACACCCGTGCCCATTTGTTCATCATTGGCGTGAAATTTCCCGTCGGCGTAACTTGTGCACTACATAGTGATCAAGTGACAAAGAAATAGAATTATTTTTATTTAAACTGCAACACAGTTCTCGTGAGTTTCTACAATACACGTGAGTACTTAGAATAGTTTCTTAACTTAACGGTGTTACCGTTCGCTGAATTTATAATTTAAACTTAACTGGTATATCAAACTTTTTATTTTACCCGCAAGAGATGTAGATACACCTTTTCTTTTAAGATAAGAAAGCATTCGAGTAAAGATAGTATTTTTAAAAGTGTTTTTTTGTGTTTAATACGTGGTATCTACCCTCCAGGCACTTTTTCTTTTTATTTTAGATAAGAAACCGATAATTAGTGCTTACGTTAGATAATGAGAAAAATGAATTGTAGCTAAGCGGCTATAGCTAGTCCTTCTAACAATCCCGATCGCATCGGCGAAGGTTGACTTCGAGTTAGTCGTCATCGTTCAAAGAAGCATGGTCATCGTACCTACCCGCCTTTCATGACTATAACGACAATGGTCTGCTTTATCGGACGTTAATGGAAATCTTACAACGATTGTTGCACCTCGCAGGTGTTACCAATACTGACTAAAACAGTTAACAATTTAAATATTCCGTGTAGTGATCTAGATTTGATTTTTGATTTTAAAAGTAAACTAAAAGAGCCAGCTAGGCCTTATGCACCAATATTCTGATAAATCTTGTGCACCAATAACTTTTCGTATTTTAAAACTAAAAAGATATTTTTAATACTTGTCTGCGCATTTGTTGGTCGCAAACATCTGATGCCTCTCTTAAAGGTCTTATTTTCAGTGGTGATTAGGTTGTAGACTGAAACTATAAATATACGAAAAGAGGATGGGTACTCATAAAAATGTAAAAGACCCTCTAATGCTTGCTACTTTGAATAAGATTCTACCTTCAAACACACATTTGTTTAATTCTGAACAGATTACAGTTGCATTTGAAAAAAAAAAAAAAAAATTGTCCTGTTAGAAAACTTTTTGGCCAGTTATTAATGAATGCCTCGCAAGCAAAACCTGTACTAACAACAAACGGTTACCTTTCGCAAGGGCAAACTTCTTATAGTGTACCATCGCGTTGTTCTTCTGGTTCATGGGACAGACACACGCACAGCATGCTGTGAACCGCCCTCGCAGGGCGCTTACCAAAATTATGTCCTCCGCAAGGACATACTTATGGCAGCCACGAACCATGTCGTGGCTATAATCTGCCCGCCCTCGCAGGGCGCTTACAAAAATCAATGTCCTCCGCAAGGACATACTTATGGCAGCCACGAACCATATCGTGGCAATAATCTGCCCGCCCTCGCAGGGCGCTTACCAAAATCAATAATTATTACGTGAGTGTTCGCGGTTTTGCGAGAAGATGCATATATGTTAATATAATGCTAAATGTACCTTATTTAATTTAATTTGATTTTGAATAATATGTTTAATTATTGTAATTGGTATTTAACCGTTTTAATAAAATTTAATAAATAAATGTCCTCCGCAAGGGCATGCTTATGCGGTTATGCCAGCACGAACCATATCGTAGCTACAAACCGCCCTCGCAGGGCGCTTACCAAAATCAATGGTAATATTACTTGAGTGTTTGCGGTTTCTGCGAGAAGATGCATGTATGTTAATGTAATGCTAAATGTCCCTTATTTTATTTGAATTTGAATAATACGTTTAATTGTTGTAAATGGTTATGTAACCGTTTTTAATTAAATTAAATAATAAATGTCCTCCGCAAGGACAGGCTTATGCCAGCCACAAACCACATTGTGGCTATGAACCGCTCTCGCAGGGCGCTTACCAAAAACAATGTCCTCCGTAAGGACATGCTTATGCCAGCCACGAACCACATTGTGGCTATGGACCGCCCTCGCAGGGCGCTTACCAAAAACAATGTATTCCGCAGGACATGCTTATGCCAGCCACAAACCAGATCGTGGCTATGAACCGCCCTCGCAGGGCGCTTACCAAAATCAAAGTCCTCCGTAAGGACATGCTTATGCCAGCCACGAACCACATCATGGCTATGAACCGCCCTCGCAGGGCGCTTAACAAAAACAATGTCCTCCGCAAGTACATACTCATGCCAGCCACGAACCACATCGTGGCTATAATATAAACAACGGAGGCTGTTCTTACTTTCGATCCCCAGGATCATAGGCATGGCAGCTCTATCAATCAGGACAAAAACGTCCATCTTCTCTGCTAACAGAGGTAACAAAAGACGTAGACAATGACGCTCCTAAATTTCGAGCCGGTCAATTAGCACTTTATCGACACCGTTGGGACTAAATAGGTGCTCCAAGTTTTCTATCATAACACAAAGGTATCGAATACCGTTTTATCTGAAGCCATCGCTCAAGGTTCCAAACGTTACAATCGACAGTTGTTACACGCTTGTATCGGACAAAATGTCTGCAATGCTGACACAGACGTAGGAACAGGTTTCTAGAAACAGTAAGTTTTTTTTTCCAAACTTCTTTTTAACCCAGTTCTTAGTACCAAAGAGCACTCAAGAAAGGTCACTCCGTCCAATTTTTAACCTGAAGTCGTTAAATTATTATATGAATTCCGGACTGTGTACGGCCAAGAGACGAGATGTACAAATTACTTTTCTCAGACCTGACTATAGCCAAATCCCACAATGGTTTCTTCGTCTGTTCTACAAAGGCGAATTACTAAAAATTATATGCCTTCCATTTAAGATGAGCACGGCAATGTTTTCTTAGACTATTATCTTATAGACATAAAGACCAGATGGTTCTGTCCAGATATACATTGTAATAGAAACACTTACTTATTTTGGTGTCCACATAAACTTCAAATAGTCTGTTTGACCGCCTCGCAGGGCGCTTACCAAAATCAATGTCTTCCGCAAGGACATACTAGGATACATAGAGGAATCACAAGCGTCCATACATACCTACATATACTCACGACTGTTATCCCCGAAGGGTTAGTCAGAGACCAGGCAATGAGGACCGCAAAAGCAGTCCTCTGCCATAGTCTACGTTTCACCAAATGATAACTGCACATGTACGTGACAAGTGATGAGCCTATCGCCGCTCTATACTGTTGGATGTATGTGCAATCTATGGTCCGTTAGTCGCCTTTTACGATACCTAAGAGAAGAAATTGGGCGGTAAAATAGACTCTACCTTACGATGTAGTTAAATGTATTGGTAGCTAAAAATTATCAGAAACACCAATACATATACCTCCACCAACATTCTTTTTGACAACCGTTGCTTCAGGATTGGGGGGTCACAACTCAACAATTCTGCCCTATCGGGAAGGTGGAGTGCATTCGAACAAAAGCTGCACTGCAATCAAAAAGAAAAGCGGGCTGTTCTAAGTCTTAGAATTACAAGCATCGAACACGAAGCCTGCAACAATTTTATTTTAATCCTCCAAATTGCCAACCAACAAATGACCACCAACCAAATTGTGGTCAAAATTCTTTACATTCCAGGGAAATTGAACAGCCATGCAGATGAACTGTCTCGACATAGCCAAGCTCTAGAGTGGCATCTACTGCCAGAATTCACACAAACGATATTCGCGAAGTGGGCCTGGCCAGTAATTCACCTGTGTGTATCTAAGAACGCTCGAGTAGTGGGTAAACTATGCAGATTTATCTCAATGATTACGAAGCGATGTTTCACAATGCTTTCAGCCTGAAGTAGAACGCTTCCCTCTGGCTTGGAAATTCGCACCACGTTCCCTCATCCCCCGGGTGCTAGCACACCTCAACAGGAATTTATCTGATTGTGGTACCCCTTGCTGCTTCATTCACAGTATGGAATTCGAAACGTAGACGCCTGGTAGACATAACCACAGACCTGCCAACCCCCAGGGTTCAAGACATGACGTTGAAATTTGGTGTGCTTAAATGATATATTGTTATGGAACCACAAGCAAATTTCCCTACTCAAGCGTCCGGCTATTATAAAATCATATGAGCACTTGTGCTTGGTCCAGTAGTACAGGAAGGGCGTTAGCAGCAGCAGCGGCGCCATCCACACGCGGAACGCGTACCAAATGGGTCCAGTCAGTCCAGTTTTTGGCAGATTTACACTTAATATTTTAAATCTTTCTTACAATACTATACACTACCATAAATTGTCGTTTCTACTTTATGCAGCGCACAATTGTATGGAAATCTTAGTGACGAGGTAATAGTTAAACATGTTTTAAAATCAATCTCAATTAAACATTTAAAAACTACACAACCTCCTTTTTCCAGGTTTCAGTAATATTAGTCTGTAGACCTTTGTAATGTATTTCAAACCTAGAATCAACTAGATTTCAAACAGTTCGTAACACTGCAATATTATTGTCGCATTGCTCCTTTGTTACCTTGCTGTGGACACCAAACATTATTTTGTTCAGGACAATGCAGTAATATTATGGCGACAGTTTGGGTCAAAAACTGACTGTAGGGACTACAGACAAACAAGCTAGAAATTGCTACTGGTTAAAAGGATCAATAAATATAGTACAAAATGGCTAAACTAATTTATTTAAAACTTCGAGTGGTTCACCTGTCACCTGTTTCAAGCACTGTGGTAGCTAGATGGATATTACAGCCACACCTGGTTGTGTTTTGCTCCGCTGTAGCATCTACAAACTAGATTGATATGATTTACCCATTGAGGATATACTAACTATTGGTAATTGGAGATTAGTTACTTAATACTTTTCACAAGGTTTATTGTCGAGAAATATTGATTCAGGCGTCACAAAGTTTTTCATTTTTTATTTTTACCCTGTAAAGTGATTGAAATCAAATAGTAAACAATATTTATTTCCTAATAATAATGTTCGTTTACATGGTTTACAAGCTACATTATTTGATTTTTCATCAATGACTGGCCAATTATTTTCTTACATGACTTTAATTGTAAATAATTAGTACTTAATTAAATCTCTTATTATAACTTTTTGTTTAAACCATAATCATATGATTAACTCTCTCGCACTTATTGTTTAATTTATTTCTCACATTGGCGTTTTCACCAGGCGATAACAAACAGGTCTCAATATTATAAGCTTCTAATGACGGTCAAGTGTTTAATAGACGCGTTTTACCTGAAATAAAACGCATATTAAATACTTACCTCATTAGAAGCTTAGTTTTTATTTCCGCCTGGTGCTTAATGCATATTTCGACGCAATGATGAACAAATGGGCACGGGTGTGAAATCTCCTGGTTCCCCCACCTCGCCACCTGGTGACGCCACTGAGTGGGATGAGCGAGAGAGACAGCGATATACCGGAAGAAAGAGAAGGAAAATACGACGGGAAACGGATATGCCTATCTCAATATTATAAGCTTCTAATGAGGTAAGTATTTAATATGCGTTTTATTTCAGGTAAAACGCGTCTATTATTTTTTGTTAAAACCTCAATTTTCCTTTCTTTATTTAAATGTTTGTGTTTACAGGACACATTTTCGGAGGCGGCAACAGCAAGTGATCATAATGATATAATATCAGCGCCGTCGAGCCCGGCATCCAGTAGTAACGATAACGAATACTCGAAATCGAAATCCAGTGGAATATCATGCGTAAGTGTTTGAATGAAACTTGTAAATATTTTTAACTCCCCGACGCAAAGAGAACCCCTTCTCTTTGTTATAAGTTTAACGTGTTTGTCTGTGTATGTGGGTATCTGTCTGTGGTATCATAGTAGCTCCCAAACGGATGAACCGATTTTCGTTTAGTTTTTTTGTGTCATAGATAATTTTATCCCGAGTGTTCTTAGCCATGTTTCATGAAAATCTGTTCAGCCATTTGAAGATCATCAGCTCTTTTCTAGTTGATGAGGGGATTTGACTAACTTCCTTATGTCCGATCGATTCGAAATTTATTTATCGTGAACCGACTCGGATGGCGGATAGGTTAGAAGATGCGAAGAGCAGAGCTCCCGCCGCCGTCTTCGTGCTTATTTTTTTTTATCAAAGAGCAGAAAAAACTTCTTTAAAGATTTTTTTCCAAGAAAAAGATGCTTATTTTGACGTGTTCTCAATCTTTATTATTGAAATTTAGCATTTACAATGCTATATAAAATGTTTACTAGAAAAAAATCAACCAGTCTCAGGAAGCTCTTTTTTTTACTTTTCTTTTGTACAATATTTACGAATTTACCAAAATATAGTCTTTATTGCAATGTGTGCAGTGT
Organism: Scoparia ambigualis; assembly: GCA_963921215.1. NCBI lineage: Eukaryota > Metazoa > Arthropoda > Insecta > Lepidoptera > Crambidae > Scoparia > Scoparia ambigualis. The sequence continues at coordinate 30,444,402 of OY992516.1, forward strand.
TGGCGACAAATTGGTCAACAAATTATAATTATTATAATTGCGGTATGTTTTTTTACCACAAAGTTTTCTCATCTTTATTTATTTTCTTATTCATAGGAAATCGATATAACAACAACATTAAATGATAATAACCACCGCAAACTGGTTTTAGCACGTCTGAAAACATGTAATAAGCTCGACGCTACTTTTAGAACCCATCTCATGAAAAGTATCGTCGAGTGGTTTCTTAAAAATCATGAATGCATGTAAAAGGAAGATTTTATGGTTATAGCTGAAGCAATACAAAGCTTTATTCTCACGGAATTAAAGGTTACTTCTATACGTAATAAATAATCGTAGCTTTTGCATGTAAGTAATATACAAGTGTTCCAAAAACCAGCTTTAAAACAAAAAAGTCTTATAGGGAAACTCATAAAATATATAATTATCTAATCCTTATACCTATGTTTTCAGATATACTCGTGTATGCATCATTTTAATCTTAAAATCTTAAATTACGTATAATATGTTACAAACTGTTGTTGAGATTTTCTGAACTGGACTGATCTTCTTATCTTCAGAACAATAGCATTCAAGTCTAACAATACGACTGTGTGGTCGGACGCGTGCCATTTTTTGCTAGAAAAAGGTTAGCGCCACATAAAATGTTTATTGTATAATGAACTCTATCGTCTTATTCAATAGATTCAAAATGGACTAAAAGATAAAAAAAACCCGCACCCAGCGAGCCAGGTACAAGGCGCTTTGTGTTGTATTTTCTTTCGTAGCTAATTTGGAATCTATTGTAAAAGCAGATAGGGCTCATTATTCAATGAACATTTTACGTGGCGGTAACATTTTTATTGCAAAATTGGCATGCGCTGACCGCAAACAAAGGCTATTCAGGAGTATCTCCCGTGTTCTTATAACAACAACACGTGTTGTGAGACTCCATTTTAACTCAATCTACCGTACAAAACTAAATATAATTTTAAAATATATACTACTTGAAATTGGCTTAATGCTAAAAGCGAAGCTATTAATTAAGATTAATAATAATAATAAGGCTATTCATGAGCTTAGTACAATGGCCATTTATGAGCTCGGTTCAAATAATCTAAACTTTAACCGTCTTATTACAAAACGAGATCTAAATAAAGTACTGGACTTAGTTCTAGACTTAAGTCAGGTACCAACGTAAACGTTATAACAAGATCAAGTTTTTCTCCTAGTCGCGGACTATCTATGGTTCTAAGATAAATTGACGTGACCCCTAGTTTATCTGCAGACTAACTTCAGTACTAACCTCAAAAACTCTGTCACAATTGTCACAAACGTCACTTTTGAATTTATCTAAGATTTAAAGCTAAATTACGTTGTATTATTTACAAAAATGGAAAATATAAATAATGACTTAATCGATTTGGAAGACATCGACATGCTGGAAACATCCCGACGACCTGTACGGTATCGGCAACGAACTAATCCCTTCGAATTAGGTGATGAAGACTTCAAGTATAAGTACAGGTTTACTAAACGATTTGGGGCTAAAATCGTGGATACGTTACGCCAGAATTTGTCTCACGATCCTCGAGGATGCCCATTGACTCCTGAACTACAGGTAGTTTGCGCATTACGCAACTGGGCTCGCCATGAAGTAAGTAAATATTATATTGATTGATGCTAATAACACTATCAAAAAACCGCTAAGTTATCCTCTCGAGTCGAACGTCGCGCTGCCGATTATCGGAAAAGACAATTAAAATTCAATTGTGTATGGCGCGCGAGGCTTAAATAACAGGATAATTTATTATTGTTTTGTTTGTAGATACAAGATGATACAGCAGACTTACATGGTGTGTCGCAACCCGTTATCAGCCAAACGTGTAAGAAAGTAGCTGGAGTTATAGCAGGGATGTCCCAAAGGTTTATAAAAATGCCATCAACCTTAAATGAACAAGAGGTGGGAATTAGGAAATTCCGCAATATTGCCAATTTCCCTACGGTTATAGGCGCAATTGATTGCACTCACATAAGAGTGAAAAAAATATGTGCAGATGGGGGTCAGTTGTACATCAACAGGAAGGGATTTTCTTCAATAAATGTACAGGTAATTTAATTTAATTTAATTAATTTAATTGTCATGGTTTTTTACAATAACATGGCAGACCAAATACAGAAGGCATTATATAAATACAAATATTTTATTTGCATAAACACAGTTATAATAAATCTTCATACATTCATAGAGGTACATGTGTTTAGCCTGCTCGCAGACATGCAAAATTTAAAATTTGAAGGTACATTGAATTATGTGCAAGTAAGACTACTAAGACACTAGACATTCAGCTAATTTTGCCAATATAAATATTCCTTACACCTATAAAAAAAAATTCTATTAGCCATGTGGTAAATTTTTTTTAAATAAGACTCCATTTCGGTCTTTCAAATTTTCAGGAAGCAAGTTATATATTAATATACTCATGTTATATACATTTCTTTTATATATATCCTTGCGGCAGGGAGGTTAGGAGGAGGCATTATGTGACATATCTTGTAAAAAATTATAAAAATGTATGTTTTCAGGTGGTTTGTGACGCTGACCTGAAGATTTTGGACATAGTGACCAGGTGGCGTGGCAGTGTACATGACTCCAGGATATTCCGGGAATGTAGATTGAAGCAAAGGTTTGAGGCTGGAGCATTCTCTGGAATATTACTGGGCGACAGTGGCTATCCCTGCACTCCATATTTGTTTACACCATTGCTGAACCCCACAACCCCACAAGAAGAAAGGTACAATAAGTGTCATATCCGTACCCGAAACACAGTAGAAAGATGTTTCGGTCTATTAAAACAACGGTTCCGCTGTTTATTAAGGGGCATGTTTGGGGATATAGAAACAGCAAAAAAAACAATTGTTGCTTGTGCTGTACTTCATAACATTGCCATTGATATGAGGGAAGACCTTTTTCCAGGTGAGGAAGATAGCGTTGAGCAATCTACATCTAGGCAGCCCAACTACTTACCACAAATGGCTCAAAATTCAGTACGGGGAAATATTAGGAGAAGGCAGTTTATAGAAACACATTTTTAATGAACCTTTATTAAATAAAATTTTTACAGTTTATAGTTCAAAATCAGTCACACATAACGTAGGTACCTAATAATAATAACAACAAAAGGCAGCCACTAAGTAAGTAATTTTAGAATAGTTTAAAACAGAATGTTTGAGTATCTAAGAATATATATTTGAAAACTGGTGTCCAATCATTTGACAAAAAACAAATAACAAATTTTCAATTTGAAAAATAACATTTGACAAAATTATACTTGATAAATTTATCATTTTACAAACTATTGTTTAAAAAACTACTCATTAGACAATATATTTACTAAAAAAAATTCATTATGCTAAAACATTATTTCACAAATTGATTATTTTTTAAACATGTTAGTTAGCAAAACAACGTAAAGCATAATTAACATTATTAGACAACAGAAATACTAGCTGCCCTACTCCTGTAGGTCACTTGAAATAGAAAAATTGCAATTGTTTACATCCTTGCTTATATAATATATTATACCTAATATACCATACTTTTTGTAATATCACCAATTTGGCAAACGATTATTTAGTCAAGTGAATATTAATAAAATTATATTTTAACAGTAGAAATATTTCCTAGTATAACATTTGCGAAACCTGTATAATGTCAAATGATTCTTTTTAAAGTAATATGTTTGCGAAAAGAAAGTTTGTTAAATGATTAGTTTTTCAAACGTTGTTTGTAAAATTATCTTTTGTCATACGTTTTTTGTTAAACAATAGTAAACCTTGAATACTACATTATAGTATAATTGTAATGGAAAGTGTGAACAAAATAGTAGGTGAAACATTGATGTACTATCAATAAAAACAATATCATAAGACTGTCATACTCATTAAAACTTATGTTTATCTTGTGTTGAAAAAAAAGAGAAAAATATAATTAAATTACTATGTAACTTTAATTAAATTAATTTAAATTTAATTGTTAGTGTTTGTCATATTTTCCAATAAAGCTATTTCTAATTCTAATTTTCTTATTTTTAATTTGGCTATTTTAATGTTGTATTGGTGCTCGACTTCCATCATTTCTAACTGTTTGTTTTTGAAATCAGTATTGCTTTGTACAATTAATTGTTGCATGTCTTCACTTCTGTAAAACAAAATAGAATAATGTAGATAATTTATTTTATGTAAAAGTATTATAATAATATGTATTTCAAAAGTACTATGTTAAAATACCTATTGTGCAAGCTTTTTCTCTTTGATTTGGTTTTACCAGTTTCATGAGTGTTGTTATGGTCTATCACCATTCTGGCACTACTTTCAACACCCTCATTATTTGATATCTCTGAAAACAATATACAAATTTTCACTAACATTAATTAAATCTTAACTAACATAAACTTCTTTATTGGATTGTAATTATTTCTAATCATAATATTGTAAGTTTGTTTTTGTAATTTTACCTTGCACTTCTACAACATGGTGGTCTGTGTTTTCCACATTGAAATTGACGGGTGTTGAGTTAGTTTTTTCGCAATTAGTGCCAGGCTTAATGTCAGCAGTTAACTCAGGAATTGTTAATGCAACATTCGGAATCTAAAACAATCAAATTAAGATATGTACCTACAAATTTTAACATTTACTACTATGTATTATCAATATTACTAATTAATTTTGTTAATATTAAAATTATAACAAAAATACCTAAGTATGTTAATTAAATATGTTTTATTTACCACTGCATCACTATCATAGTCATTTACTTCTATGACGAAGTCGTGAGGAGCAATTGAAAGGACTTGTAAATCCTCAGGAGAAGGTGATGGTGGCTTATTACCACCCCCTGTCAGTAATTGTTCCCTCCTATGGGCAGATAAATTTGATTTTGCCGACAGCTTCATCCTTTTCCATGCTAACTTGGCTTCTCCATCTGATCGGCTTTTACCAGTTAGCTCGTTAAATCTAAAAGCAATAGTACATTTTAATATCACATCGACAATACCTTACATAGGTAGGTATTATCATAGAACTAAGTACAGTATCTATTTACTTACTTAACCGCTACATTCTTCCACTCTTTGGTTTTTAAAATGTTAGCTGAAGTGTTGTTCGACTTATTTTCCAAAATATATGCCGACTGAGCAATAATATGACGTAAAATTTCCTATAACAATAAAGATATTCGTGTTTAACGAAGAAAATATGATACCAAACATTGTAATAACCTAGCCATTGTAATAAATGATTCAAAAATTACTTTTTCTTCAGAACTCCAATTTTCACCCCTTTTTTTCTTCTGTTGTTCCATTTTTATTTATAAAAGATTCAACATATATCAGCAAAATCAAACAATAAGATAAAGTTTTATACACTTCAGACTGACGTAGATAGCTATTTTACAAGATCGAATTTCGCGCGAACCCAGCAGCAATCCGTTTCACGCTAAAATTCTTAACTAAACTTGATTTAAAAAGTCAATGAAAATTTATGTCTTGCATTTTTATTGGATGAAAATACAATAAAAATAAATTATGATTATTTAAGACATATTTTTATCATGTTTATTAATTATTTGAATAAAAAAACTCTACAGAAATTATTAACATCCAGTAAAACGAAACGGTAGAGTAAATGATGTTTATGTGAACGAATGAAAAATTGTCATTTTTTGTATATTCTCTGTGGATATCATTCAAACCTAAGACTAAGTGCGGTACTATCTGGTCCATGGATGGTCTTCGTTTTGTAATAAGGTGAGATTTTAGTCCGGTACTAACTGTTAGTACCGTACTAAGTCGAGACCATGTAGTCTTGGTTTAAGCTCAGACTATCGTATGTTTTTGTAATAAGACGGTAAATGTTATGTTATGACCATAATATGTTACGAAAAATCCTGAAGTGCATGTTTACAACAACTTTTCAGTGTAATTTTACGTTATTATTATAGAATAATGAAGTTTTTAAAGCGATTTGGGCATTGTCATATTTAATTTTTTTAATAATCACGTAAAGTTTACTTCTCCATGGTTGTGATTACCGTCATTGTTTTTCATTCAAGCATAAAGCCCGTCACACACGGAGTGATAATATTTATGAATATGTCGTAGCAAGGTATCTTACGATATATTTTTCGTACTAGTTCACAGAGTCCACAAACGGAGCTATAATGTGCTTCATTAAGAGCCTTTTTCGTTTTGACGTTGGTTTTTGGGGCATCTTGTATATAAATTTAAATGTTTCCGAGACAAGTTGTAACATATCACCGTTAATAAACATATCTTCAGTAGAAATGATCCAGGAAGCTGTTTCAAAATTATTTCAACAAGTAGATATCAACAACAGTGCTGGTTGCGATAGCGTTCATCCTATTATAATCCGTAGCCTGTGTAAAGAACTGTCAATACCGCTTACAGTTATTTATAGAAAATCTATTTCTGAGGGAATTTTTCCTACGATCTGGAAAAAGGCACTAGTAACACCAATCCCAAAAAGTGGAAATCTGCATGACGTAAAGCAATACACACCTATTTCAAAATTATGCGTACTAGCTAAAATCTTTGAAAAGATAGTTACTAATGTTCTGACTTCTCAGTTGAAATACTCAATAGCAGCAGAGCAACATGGTTTTTTCCGAGGTCGAAGTGTCAACACTAATTTAGTAGCATACACTGATTTCATGCCGAATACTTTGGATGCTGGATATCAGGTAGACGCCGTGTATACCGACTTCTCGAAAGCATTTGATAAAATAAATCATACTATATTAATAAAGAAGCTAATAAGGGTCGGTATACATGGTGATTTGCTAAGATGGATCGAATCGTACGTTAGTAATCGCAGTCAAGCTGTTGCACTCAAGGGTTACCAGTCGAGATTCCTAAATATCCCCTCAGGTGTTCCACAAGGGTCACATCTGGGTCCTTTTTTGTTTTCTTTGTATGTAAACGACATCAGTGACTGTTTTGCCAACTCTCATTATCTTATGTACGCAGATGATACAAAAATTTATAAAATAATACGAAATCATGATGATTGAGAGCAATTACAGCAGGATTTAAAGATGTTTGAACGTTTTTGTGAGGATAATTATTTAATATTAAATTTAGAAAAGTGTTAAGTAATAACCTTCACTCGTAAAAATAGTCCCATTGTTTTTGATTACAGAATTTTTGATCAGAACATAACCCGTGTAAATTCCATTCGCGATCTAGGAATTACCTTGGATTCAAAGCTAAATTTCAACACACATATTGACAACGTAGTGGCTAAGGCATACAAGCAGTTGGGTTTGATCCTTCGTCTAGGAACGCCTTTCACTAAGGGCCTTACACTTAAGATACTATATAATGCTTATGTTCGCAGTGTCCTGGAGTTTGGTAGCGTGGTTTGGAGCCCACAGTATTCTGTCCACAAAGACATACATAGGATAGAAAGAGTGCAACATAAATTCTTAAAGTCACTAGACTATCGCACCGGTCTCTATCATAATTGCTATGAAGAGTTTGTAGACGCCAGTATTGGATACTATATTTCTGTATAAAATAGTCAATAATCATATTGACTCCGCTGATCTCTTACAGAAAATTACGCTTAACCCCTCAGGCCCCAAGCGGTCGCATGAGACCGCACCTAAAAATCGCGCCATTCCGTCAGACCCCATTATTATGCTGAAACGGAACGCAGCGCGAGCGCGGCCCGCCTATTTCGCTGTCATCTGTCAAATTCATTTCTTAGAAGCTACACATTTCTTTATTATTTTGAAGGGGTATTGATAAAAAATATATTTATATACTTTTTAGTTGGGTCTTGGGTGGGCTGAAGTGATCATCGAAGGACAGTGTCTTCATATAATGATGATCGAACATCACTTACAGGTAAGTTTGTTTGATCATTCATTACATATCAGACGTCCTTCGATGATCACTAGTGTAGATGTTTAAAGTTCCTCGATTCTCCTCACGTTCCAAAGATACTTTTTATATACCGAACTGTCACACAAATTATGCAAGAAATACCTCTCTTAGGCGAGCATGTAACCTCTGTAATAAATGCTTAAATGAAGTGGATATTTTCTCAAATTCGCTTTTTGTTTTCAAGAGAAGTGTGGGTGAACTATTGTTTCAACGCTGATGTAGGTTCTGTGTGTTCTCTTTTTTTTATATAATTGCATTAAAAAGGGAAAAAAATGGTATACCGTCGCTTATCGCACAACTTTATTTAATGTTTGTGTTAATTTTATGGTACTATAGGTCTTGCTGTAAACATACTCTTATCAATTATTGTATATAACAGTTTGTTACCTAAATAAATAAATAAATAAATATAACTATGTTACAAGTATTGCATCATTGAAAATATAATATATACGCTTAGCTAAAATGTAGATACTAGAGTCTGTCAAGCGAGTCGTGTTCCTGGAAAATGGCGGCAAATTAAAAAAACGCATGCTGGTAACCCGAAATGTATGGTGGCGTAAAAGCCTCTCACAGACTGCCGATAGCGCGGCCTGGCCGCGGCGGTCAATAGTAAACTTGTCATTAGCTGTTAAATTTACTATTGACCGCCACTGCAGCCCGCGCCGGTGTGATGTAGGCCTTTAAAGGTACTTCTAACTGAGATCTGCGGCTTATGCAGTAATGAAGATCCGTCAGTTAACTGACGTTGATACAGCTAGATTAGTCTTTTTCAGTTACTTTCATAGTGTAATGTCGTACGCAATTTTACTGTGGGGAAATGCTGCCGACATTCAAACTATCTTTGTGCTGGAGAAGAGGGCTATTCGAGCAATATATAACCTACAGGCTGGTGACTCTCTCAGAGAGAGATTTAAGGATATAAGTATAATGACAGTTGCATCACAATATATTTATGAAAATCTTGTGTATGTTCATAAAAATATTGAAATGTTTTCAAAAAACAGTGACATTCACAAATTAAATACTAGAAGTAAAAACAAATTAGCAGTGCCTTATGCTAGGCTCCATAAAAAAAAATTCTTTTAAGGGTCTGAGTGTACGATTATACAACAAAGTACCAAATGATATTCAGAAATTAGATCTTGATAAATTTAAAATCAAAATCAAACAAAGCTTTATAAAAAAGCTTATTATAAAGTGTCGGATTATACAGAAGACAAAACAGCTTGGGTCTGAAATGCTCCAAGTACCTACTCCAACAGCTATTTCTAATTGCCTATAATTAATTTATATAGAGCACCATATTTAATTAAACTATTTACATTCAAATTCATACTTTGTATTTTGTGACCTGGTAACGACATATATTATATATATTTTTTGTAAATGTCGTTGCTTCTGTGCGCTGTGGTTTCTTGCGCCCGTACTTTGCCACAGTTAAAAAATGATGTCCTGAATGGGTGGTAGGTTAAAAAATATTTGGACGTTTCAAAGTACTTATTAATTGAGTTTATTGAATAAATATATTTTGACTATTGACTATTGATCAGTTTATTTTATAGTTAAAATTGTTGCTATACAAAAGAATTTGATAAAAATGCTGTGGTCACATCACGACTCGTTTGACACCACAATAGGATGGACAAAAGAGGCTTATCCGGTGTGTGTTGGAGTACGTAAGGGCGCTTTATACTGGGCCGACATCTAAATTCGGCAGACGACTTCGACAGAGCGAAGGCGACGCGGTCCACACGTTGTTTAACAATAAGCACCAAAAAGTAGCACCAACACTACACATATGCAATGAGATTTAATCAAGAATTATGTCGAATATTTTCATTACATTTTTTCCTCGTGTCTAGTACATACGTATTATTTTAAAAAAATGGGGAACAATTTTAACAAAGCAGAAGTAAATAATACAAACAATATTGCGCAAGTTACAGAGCAAATTAGAATAGCCACCATACAATCCTATGTTGGTTGAGCTATCATGATTATTCTCGTCGTGACTATAATAATTTATTGTGGCTGTCGTCTAGGAGTAACAAAAATACAAAAGTGGTTATTGAAGCAAGTTGGAAATGTCCAAGAGCAAGCATTGGGCATGGCGCACGCTGCCCAGGAAAGTTTTCGCGCGGGAGACGCCCAACAAGCCACCCGCGAAGATAGAAATATTTTAAGTATTAATTTATTATCTCTTGATTAAATCTTAAGTGCAACGTATAGTGTTATCAGAGGTATAGTGCCGGTTATATATATATATATATATATATATATATATATATATATATATATATATTTCTATGTTTTATTACGTATATAAAAATGTAATCTGTATTAATAATGTAGGTTTATGTATTCTGTAAGTTTGTAAAAAGCGAATATCGTTTTCTAAATTTGCAATGTTAGAGTTGATTTTGCTTCCAAATGTATAAATAATGTTTTATCCTTAGATTAATGATTGGTCTCGCTGCGCTCGACTAGATACCTCCGTCGTACTTGTCAAATGCGGCAACAAATACTACGCCGAAATCGGCGTACCCGAGCCAGTCACACTGACAGCTGTGGGTGAAGTGTACCTACCGAATGTTTTATTCAATTTTGGGCTTAATTCAAACTAAAATGCCAGTTTGCGTAGTAAAACTGTGTAAAAATAATACTTTTAAAAATAAGAAGGACACTGGATCACATACCATCAGTAAATATCGAATAATTTCGAAATTTCATCATAAAATAATATGAACAATAAACGCCATTCAGTGTTACCGCTTATACAAGAATAAAGTCCCCGTGGTTGAGATTTTTATTATGTGAATTTATTATTATTGTCTTTTATTATATAGGTAACCTATTTTATTTGTCATACTTAACCTAGTTCTATGTTATTTCTCAATTACTTATATTTGTGATCTATAATAGGGTGTAAAAATGTGAGCTGACACTATATCAAGGGGATTCTACCGATGAAACTGAACAACTTCCTTTGGGCGGAGGTTGCCAAATTCGGATTAGGTTCAGTACTGACTTTTCCAGTTTCTTATTAAGTCAGCTTCTGAAATCGCCCTATTCACACGAGGTCGTATTCGTTTTAAGTTTAATACTGAGTAGATTTAATCCTCTAAATATCAAATTCTGTGGAAGTCAGATCCTAAATAAGTTCAATTTTGACAAAAACAAATTATAACTGGGTCAATTTCAATAATGGACCTTTTTCTGATGAGGTCAGATAATACGCACGCTTTATTCATTAATAGCCTATTTAATATTTCGTTCGATTCTGATTAAGTGAGATTCTCAGTAAGTGACATTCCAATGTAAGTCGATTAGATAGCACGTTTAGCCTAAACACAGTCAACCACAATTATTTGTATGGCCTATTTTAACAACAAACGAAATTACAATATTAGGTCTCTATTATTAATTCTGCAATGTCTTTCCAGAATTTGTTGTAATAGATGATGTGCATTTACTATTCCGGTCGCTGCATCTAAAGTTCAGAGTTCCTTATTTGTTTTGTTTTTGAAAACAGTATTTGTAGTCTTCGAGAAGAATGCATTGTAATTTCATCAAGAATATTAGTTACCTACTTTGACATTGACAGAGGAATTGAGAGAATCATTGATTTGTTCACAAGTGGCCAGAACGATTAAGTCATTAATAAATAGTATTGATAAGTGTTATCTTACTTTCTGACCAACTGTACTTGTCCTTCGAAGAAAGTAACTAATTAAGACGCTTACCTATAAATAATTTTACCTAATTAGACTCAGTCATATTAAAGAAACCTACGTGGTTAGAATTTGGTTTATAAAGAAAAGTTTCTCATTTGAATCTGTCCTCGTACAAATCTGACCTACTAAGAATAAACTCCCTAACCTACTAAAAATCTGACTTCTTCAGAAAAAGACCAAGTAAGAATTTGGTGCAAATAGTATGAGGCATATCCAGAGACTGACCAGCTCCGAATCCAACCCAGTAAAAACCTGATTTGCCCAGAAGCTGACTAAATAAGAAACTGGAAAAGTTAGTAATGAAACTAATCCGATTTTTTTTTATTTTTTTTTATTAATGGTTTATACAACGGGTCGCTTCACAATTTACAACAATTGATTTACATTAAAAACAACGTTATTTTGACATGAGCGGCCTTCTTGGTATAAACACAACATGCAAACTGAACTAGGCGCACTCAACATTATGCATCCTCACGTCGTATCCCTTTTAGGATAATAGGAGAGGTAATAACTAAATAGATTCGAGTTTAAATATATTAAGTAATACATGTAGAAATTTAAACATAAAATAAATATTATTGAAACTATTACAATTTTGAAGATAAATAAAAAGATTTAATGGTACTGGTCGATGCATTGAAGATGTCCAAGTCATGGTCTATTGAGTTATAGTATTTGCACATTCGGTATAGTGAAGAATGTTGACCATAAGTAGTACGACATGAAAGTAGGTAGAAAGTCTTACGGTTTTGGAGACGGCTACATGATCGAGGAATAACGAGCTGAGTTTTTTCAAGGAGATCGGGATTGTCGAGTTTACCATTGATGATTTTGTGAAGAAACACAACATCAGCTATCTTACGTCTGTATTCGAGCGTACACATTTTGTAGTGTTCTAACCTTGATTTATAAGATGTAAGATTGGTGTACCCCAGGGGTCCCAAATGTGACCCCTGGGGTACACCAGATGGTATAGTCCTCGCCGGAGATTTAAATCCACGCACTGATACTAACTGGGAGCGATTGCGGAGGTATGACTCGCACCACCTCAGTAAGGAGCCGCATATGCCAGCATGTCCCAATTTCTGGATCAATATGGCATGATCCACGACATCGAACGCCTTAAAAAAATCTGTGTAAATTGCGTGTACTTCATGCCTGTTTTTGAATGATTCAACAAAGTCACTGACGTAATTAAGCAGGTTCGACGTCGTTGATCTACCTGGCAGAAAACCGTGTTCAATCAAATACAGGTTTAAGATGGAATAATAATCTCCTCTGCACTATCGACTCAAATAAGTTTCCAATGGAGGACAGTAAAGAAATAGGCCTATAGTTAGATATGTCGCCTTGATCCCCTTTTTCGTGGATAGGCGTGACGTGTGCCAATTTCCATTTAGAAGGAAAGTATCCGCATTTTAGTGACAGATTAAAATAATGGACAATGGTTGGACTAGCTCGGAAGCACAATTTTTTAGGAAAATATGCGGAATGCAATCGGGCCCAGGTCCTTTGTTAGAGTCGATAAGAAGGAGTGATTTCTGTATATCAGTTTCAGAGAAAGTACATGTAGAGAGTGCTGGGTGGCAGTTGGTTGGTTCAGTCATTGACGTGCCTGTTAATGTGTTACTATTGTAAGTTGAGTGAAAGTATTCAGAAAAAAGGTTGCTAATCTGTTGACCACCCTGAACATTTTTTTTTTCACGAAATATCTCTTCCGGGATTACGCTGCTGTTAGACCTAAAAGATTTTATAAATGTCCAGAAGAATTTAGGGTTGCTTTTAATGTGTGTGATTGCATCCGGCTTAAATTTGGAAAGATTTGCAGTTATCATTTGATCACAGCGGTCTCTCAGTACCTGATATGTTAAGTAGTCTCTAGGGTTAGAATACTTTCTGAAACGGTTGTGATATTTAGATTTTTCCTTAAGAGTACGTATTAGAGAACGACTGAACCAAGGAGGGTAGCTATTATCTGCTCTTTTTGATGAAGGTGTATGTTTGGTTATAATTGGATTAATGATATCGTAGAATTTATCCACCGTCTCATCTACTGAAAGAGTTGGAATCAAGTGATCTGTCCAGGTAATTTTATTTAGGTCATCTTTAATATTTGGGTAATCAGCTTTCACGTAGTTTAAATAATGTTCTTTATGATATTTAGGTCTCTTATCGGTTTTTTGTTTCATTAAAATATTGAGAGCAGGATGGTGGTCATCAATGTTTACCAGAGGAGTAGAGCTATAAGAGTTATAAGAGTAATATTATTCAAAAGGCGATCAAGGCGATCATATGCAACAGGAGGTGGCACATAGAGTGTGCAAATGCAGAGATGCAGAACAGAACCACCCCGCCTTAACCTAATAACAACCCAGAGATCCTCATCTGCTGTCTCCCATTTAAGTTTACGTATGGGTTCATACTTTTTCTGAACAGCGATAAGTACTTCTCCAGCTTCCAACTTGTTACTGCAGGTCGAGGCACGGTCTCGCCTGAATATTGTATATCTCCTATCTAAAATCTCATGATCAAACACAGAATCATTAAGCCATGTCTCCGAAAGTAAAATAATGTCGTATTCGAGCTTCAATGCATTGGACAGCACCATGTCGGCTTTCGTCTTGAGAACTCTTACATTTTGGTACAAAAATTTTATATTACAATGAGAGTTAGTGTTGAACAGTGAAACCAAGCCCAAAGGAACAACTTTCCATAAGGAACATGGGTCGAAAATTTATTATTTTTCCCTACACAAAATGCGCAATCAGCTAATTGACTCAAGTATGGAAAAGCTATTTTTTTTCACTTTGACCTATGTTCCTGAAATGTAAACTTTTCGTGTCTGTACTTACATTGAAAATATTTGCGAAAAACATATTCTAGGGCATGAAGGATACGTATACATTAGAATAATTTTTGGAATTTATGTCTGTCTGTTTGTTTGACGCGCATTACACAAAAACCGCTGGACGGATTTTAATGAAACTGAGAACAGGTGTATAGCTTATGATTTGGGTAATATTATAGGTTAAAGGGGGCTTCACACATATCAGTGAAGCCACAGTTCCGACACAGTACCGGCAGAGTGTTTTTCATACATTCTCTATGAACGCATCCCTACTAGTCAGTGATAATGCTCTCAGTGTCAATGCCGCCATCGGCAAATCACGGACGTATTCGTTTTGAAAAAAATCATAGACAATGTTTGAAATAATATTTTCACTCCTCTTGCTCAAAAAAACCGTCATTGTAGCGTTGTAAAGCGAGGCTAAAATAACTTTTCTTGCCCTAGGGGAAAGGTATTTTTTTTAATTTTTGTCTGGCACATGACAATGACGAAAAAGTATTTAGTCATAATAATATGTAGAATAATCATGAATAAAGACTCGACTTATTACTGTTTACTTAGATCAACAACTTTTTTGAGATAGTTATTATTAAAGTTTATGGTAAAATTAGTAATCATTTGAATTTATGGACAACACAGACCACGCCCACACAGTCCACGCTTCAGCAAGAAACAACTGCACAATCTGCACATGTGCTTAGGTGGTGAGCCTTTAGCCCGTTAGTCGCTTTTACGACACCAAAGGGAAGAGAGGGGTTGGTAGTATTATTTTGATGAGCCCATCGCCGCTCTATGCTGTTGTATGTATGTGCAGTCTTTAGTCCATTAGTCGCCTTTTACAAGACCCCATGGAAGGGAGGGGTTGGTAGTATTATTTTGATGAGCCTATCGCCGCTCTATGCTGTTAGATAAATGTGCAGTATTTAGTCCATTAGTCGCCTTTTACGACACCAAAGAGAAGAGAGTGGTTGGCAGTATTATTTTAATAACCCATCGTCGCTCTATGCTGTTGGATGTATGTGCAGCCTTTAGTCCGTTAGTCCCCTTTTACGATATCGAAGAAAAGTGAGGGGTTGGTAGTATTATTTTGATGCGCCAATAGTTGCTCTATGCTGTTGGATGTATGTGCAGTCTTTAGTCCATTAGTCGCTTTTTACGATACCCAAGAGAAGAAAGGGGTTGGTAGTAATAAAAAAGAACTACTAAAAAATGAGGTCTAATCATTGCTACACATACCTACCATTTTTCTACAGAAGAAACCTACGTCTAACCTACATAATAATATATACAATTATATTGATACATATTCGCTTTTAATTGTTAATTTTTAAATATTTTCTGAGCTACATTTATAACCCGCAAATTAAGTAATACATCACAGCAAAAATATTTTTCCCATTAACTCGGGTAACAGTTGAGCAGCTGGCAACAAATTTTTCACGCACACTAGCATCCTTGCATATTGTCATAAACACACTACAATAATGAGTTGCCGCATTTACGGAGCTGTGGTTTATAGGTAGCGCGGTATCTAAACGAGCGCAGTGAGGCCAATCATTTATCTAAGGTTTTATCTAATGTCTATTTTTATCGACGCATACCTGTTATTGCGCAATTGAATGACACAGTAATCTAATACCAGTGCATACTGTAATTTTAAATTAATATGTTATTTTTTTTGTGTTTGTATTTCGTAGATTCAGCAAACTTGTGAGAACTGTATTCGAGTAAATAAAAATGTTGTAACTTATATGTATAGTGATGGATTGATTACTTTGAATTTTATTAGACTACATTTGATGATTTTGTACCAAAAATTTTTTTTGGGGGGAATATCGTAACTACATGTATGTACATATGTATGCGGTGTAACGGAAGACAGTCCGATATCGACCGGTATTATGTAAACACGCGCTAACTTTAATAAATATTTTTTTCTGATACGGAGTCCGAGTTTCCTTTGTCACCCTATGAACTACACACATCAAAAGTGTCTAGGGATCAACATATATTTTTGCAATAACTTTTCTCCTGATTGATATTAATTAAAATTTTCTTTAAGGATTCATCAAATAAAGTGTTTTCGTTTGTCTACAGTAACGATAAACCAAGTCACCTTTGCATTAATAAAGAAATTTGCCATTTTCCTAATAAAGGGATTTTTGACATTTGAACCACTAACATTAAAGTTCGAAAAAAAGACTGAAATAACAGTTTTCTTTAAAATTTTATTGGGTAACTTAAACAATTAATAATCCGTGTTTCTACCGCGAACACTAACAACACAAGAACATCGGTTTGGCATACTCAAAATGAGTTCATCCAAATCACGCTGTGGAATGGCCGCCCATGTTCGTTGCAACAACAAAAAAAGGTCTTCTTGCGACTGGATACACTCCATATTCGGCAGAGCTCTTCTCTGTAGCATATCCCATGCATGCTCAATCGGGTTCAAGTCTGGCGACTGAGCAGGCCAGGGCATGACATTGATGTTAGCTGCGGCGAGAGTCTGTCTTACAACTCTTGCGGTGTGCGGTCGTGCATTATCATGCATTAACTGAAATAAGGGACCGATTTGCACTTGTAGAGGAACGATGACGTCTGATACAATCGTCTCAGCATAAATTTGAGCGTTGAGGTTGCCTCTGATCCAAATCAACTCAGTTCTTCCGCCGATCCAAATACCCGCCCATACCATGATGGTTCCACCACTATAAGGATGGACTTCCTGGCAGGATTTTAATCGCTGTTGGCGTCCAGGGGTTCTCCAGTGTCGTATACGTCTTGTATCCGGTCTCATACCAAAACGAGACTCATCAGAAAAGCACACGAAACGCCATTGTTCTTCTGCCCAATTTCTGTGTTCAAGAGCCCATTGATATCGAATCCTACGATTGTGCATTGCTATAGGTACCCTTAGCGGTCTTCGGGAATGAAGGTTCAATTCATGCAAGCGGTTTCTGACTGTTTGGTCGCTAATTAAGTTCCCTGAAGAGTGATGAAGCCTCACGGCTAACATCATGGCGGTTATTGTTGGAGCTCTTCGAGTTGTGATTT
Source organism: Scoparia ambigualis (assembly GCA_963921215.1). NCBI lineage: Eukaryota > Metazoa > Arthropoda > Insecta > Lepidoptera > Crambidae > Scoparia > Scoparia ambigualis. Next base: position 30,461,993 of record OY992516.1, read on the forward strand.
GAATGTATCGGTCTTGTCTCCGTGTGGTGCAGCGATACCGTCCTCCATGGCGCTCAGCCACGGTACCAGTGCTTCGGTAACGTGTCCAAAGTCGACTGATAACACTCTGACTTGTATTCAGAGCTAAAGCCACAGTACGTTGCCGGGAACCAGCTTCTATCATTCCCACGGCTCTGAGCATTTCTTCCCTGCTTAAATGACGTCGCCGCTCCATAATAACGTTGGTTTTAATCAGTAGTAGGGAAACAGTAGCACTAATAATGTCTTCAATGCGTTGTATGTTTTTATAGGGAAAATATTGACAGCTGATTTTCATCTTTTACTAGAAATTGATTGAAAGTTCCTGTTTCAAATTATAAAATGCACCAAAAAGGATCCATATAAATTTATAAAATCATAAATTTATTACAAAGCCTCATCTCAATCTCAAGAAATCCGCATAAAAATGCTTGATCCCTAGACACTTTTGATGTGTGTAATAGTAACACTCTAAAGTAATATCCTCTAACGTCTCTGAAAGTTAGCTCCTCTATAGTAGTTATAGCGTCGCAGTTATTGTTTTTAAGTGTCAAAGGAATTCGAAGGGCGAACTTTGAGACAAACTTATTCGGTGTGAATTGTACACAATAATTTAAGTGTAAAATGAATCAAATTCGACCGCACTCGTGCGCGGCACTCTGTGTATGTTGCAACTTGTCACTCGCTATGGGTTATTCCCCGAGGATTATGTCCCGAAGGATCACGATAGGTTTTTATCTTCATGAACTTAATCAATACTATGTTTAGCTTATAAGAACCGTTAGCAGAAAAAGTGGTCAATCAAATTTAATATACCTACTTATTTACTTAGTAGTATCAAAAAAATAAATGTCTAATAAAGCTATAGTGATCACAGGTTGATTTATTATCACAATATTTTTTCTGCGATACAAAAAATACAATTGGTACTTTTTAAGAGACCTATTTAAAATGGCCAATTTTGGCGATCTTGATTCAGAACAAAAATACTGATAGAGAAAACTGCGACATGAGCTAAATAAAACATTTTATCAAGTTACCAAGTCACATTGTATTTTATTGACAAGACAGAGAAAAATCACACCGAACAAAAACCAACATAATAATGACACACAAACCAAATTCAAACTATGAGTTGTAAACAAATCTCAATAGAGCTATGTGGCCAGCAATAGTACCATCACCTTCTCCTAATGTGCAGTCATAGAACTTCACTATCCACACATCAGCGTCGCACAATGTCTAACAAATTTCACTTTAGACAGTGGCTTGGTCATTATATCAGCCAGCTGAACTTCTGTAGGACAGTAGCTGATGTTGATCAGTCCTTTCACGAAGTGTTCGTGAATAAAATGATATCGCACATCGATATGCTTTGATCGTTTACTAAAGGAACCAGATTTCACAAGTTTAATTGAGCTTGGGTTATCAACATGCAAGTTTATCGTCACTTCTGTGTCTGTAATTTCCTTTATCAGGGATTTTAAGTACAGAGCTTCTTTACAACAGTCTGCTGCAGCTATATATTCAGCCTCAGTTGAAGATAGTGCGACTATAGGCTGTCTTTTAGACGCCCACGATATTAGTCCATTCGCACGGAACCAGATGTGCTTCGCCTTGTCAGAGGATCCCCAGCATAATCAGAGTCACTATAAGCGTCGATATTTTCAATCAGACTGTTCCTTTTGAATATTATCCCCTTTTCCTTAGTCCCGACTAAATATTTAAATATTTTTATATATTTGTTCTGTTTTGTATTGTTTATATACCACAGCAGGATTATTTGGATAGTGCATCCTTTCAATGATTATGACATCTCTGCTGATAATAACGTTATTCTTTTCCGGTAAGTATATGATACCTTTTGCGTTCATTGCATACGCAATAAATACACCTTCTGTAGCTTTGGCTGTGAATTTCCCCCTTCGAATTTTATTTAAAACAAATGCTCTTTTCCCGAAAACATGTAAATGGTTTCCTGATGGATTTCTTCCCACCCATTTCTCATAAGGTGAGTTTCCTTTTAGAGCTCTTGCGGGGCTTCTATTTATAAGATAGTTAGCAGTAGACACACTGCCTCTGCCCACAAACTTGGAGGGACATTTGACTCTAGCATTAAACATCTTGCTTTATCCAATAAAGAGCGGCTTTTTCTCTCACTAATACCGTTTTGCTGTGGGGTGTAGGGTGCAGTTAATCTTCTAATTATTGTTTAAGCAGGTTGTCAAAATCTTTTGATGTATATTCACCACCATTATCAGACTGAAGGTTTCGAATTTTCTTCTTATGGAAAAGTTCTACGTTATTTTTATACTCTTTGAATTTCTCAATTACTTCACTCTTCTGTTTTATGAAATAAATACAGCAATATTTCGTGTAATCATGTATGAATGTAACGAAATATTTTGATCCGGCCAAGGATTCATTCTCAAATGGTCCGCATACATCACTGTAAATAATATAAAGAGGCTCAGAGAAGATAATCTCGTCATGGCTTGTGAATGGCTGGCTTGTCATTTTACCTTTTAAACAGGTTTCACAGGTTTCTAACCTTTTTTCTTTAAAAACAAGTCCACGCATCATTTCATTTCTTGCCATTAATTTAGGATCCTTTTCATTTAAGTGACCTAATTTTAGATGCCATTTCATTATGTCGCTTTCAGCTTCTGATGTAAAATTGGCTGACTCTTCTGGCTCTTCACTTTCAAGGTAATATAATCCATTTTTCCTTGTAGCTTTTAGGGCACCTTTGTTATTTTTTATAATACTAGCTCGTTCTTTTTCAAATATAACTTTATAGCCATTATCTGTTATTTTACTTACTGACAACAAGTTATTTGATAGATCAGGTATTTAAAGTGTGTCAATCAAATTATATTTTTCTTTCTCTATACTGACAGTTACTTTACCTTGATGACCTCCTTGGTCGAGTGGTTTGCACACCGGTTTTCATGGTATCGCCATCTCTGAGGTCCCGGGTTCGATCCCCGGTCGGGTCAATTTAGAAATTATTGTTTTTCTAAATTGTCTCGGGTCTGGGTGTTTTCTATGTATAATAAGTATGTTTTTAAGTATTTTAAGTATGTTTATCCGTTGTCTAGTAACCATTTAACGAGTTTCTTCGAAGCTTCTCATGGGCTAGATAATTGTGTGATTGTAGTAAAGTTAATTAAGTTAAATTAAGTTAATTAATTAATTAATAATTAAGTTACCTTTTCCTCTGACTTCCGCAGTATGCTTATCCGAAGCTAGTCTTAGTGTGTCTGTTGCAGGGTTAATGTTTGAGAACATACCTCTCTTTCCTGTCATGTGTGACGTGCAGCCACTATCCAGACACCATAAATCATGTTTTGGTTTTTTATTATCCAATGTCAAACAAGCGTTAAAAGTATTTTCATGACCTTTATTAACATATCTTTTAGGTCTCTTTTTTACCCAACATGCTTCTGTTGAATGTCCTTTTTTATTGCAATTCTTACACAATAATTATACCTTTTTCTTTGGTCTTACATACAAAGCCTCTGAAGTTAGAGGGTCGGTTTGTCTCCGAGCTTCATGTTCCTCTATTATTTTTATTTTTAAAACATCGGGGCTTGGCAGGACATCTCTTGACTCAATAGCTGTTCTGAAGCTGTCAAAGTTTGAGAGTAGACTGTATAATGTCATTATGCTAAACAGTTCAGAGTGAATTTTTACATCCATATCCTCTAGTATACTCACAACATCCATGAAATTATTATAATGATCTTCTTGAGGCATCATTCTCTTCAAGATCAATTGCTTCAAAAGTGTAGCCTTTCGAGCAGGCCCTGAACTTTGATGAATTGATTTTAATTTGTCCGACACTTCTTTAGATGTGTTGCATCCATTAATTTGCTTAAGTTCTTGTGGGTGTGTGCCTTTTAGTCCTCCTTCTGGAAATAACTTACATCTTTGACATTTGCAGACGTTTCTAATATTTTTTCACCACTAGCGTATTCCCATAAATCGCTTTTAATGAGAATGGCCTGTGCTTGTAGACACCACGTATCGTAATTCGATTTTGTCAATGGTTCTATACTGCGGAAATTCGAGCCCATATTTTTTTCCTTCTTACTTCTTTAATTTTTATATATTATTAAGCTCTTACATTTGCCACCAACAACGCTCAGCTACCACTGATAGAGAAAACTGCGGCATGAGCTAAATAAATCATTTTATCAAGTTACCAAGTCACATTGTATTTTATTGACAAGACAGAGAAAAATCACACCGAACAAAAACCAATCTATTTTTACGTCTAGGACATATTGCACAAAATCCGCTTGGTCCTGGCTCCGCAACAGGCACAGGAGCCGGCACAAATCGCTTCATTAGAAATTTGAGATCTGAGGATATGTTATTGAAAGGAGGCGTGAAATATGTGGTTTCACCAGCTCGAGAGCCACCTCTTTCAAGAATGTTCGTCTCTCAATCAGAGTATTTGTGTTGGCTTTGTATATTATTTGGGCATTGATCCCAGTTATATTCAAAATAGAGAAGAATAAGCGCATTGGCCATCTTGATGTGATTCTGGCAACGGAATAATCCTCTTTCTTTTGATCTACAACATCTACGCCTCCTTTTGTGGAATTGTAAAATGTTACAATCTCAGGTTTAGCTTCGCTTCCAGCTTCTTGGTCTATAGCGTCGTCATTGTGAAGTGTTGATTGCATAAGGACAATCTTCTTTGTTTTTTTCTTTGGCACATATGATAAGATTATCTTATCTTCACAGAAACCAAAAATTAAACTTAGCATTGGCCTATCCTTTGTTGACAAAAAAGATGCGGAATCTCTTTTTTATTTTTTCGCAGTGTTTCCACCGCAGTTGTTCTGTAGGTGTTTTTCAGTTTATCAAACAACGGTATGGATGTAAAATAATTGTCTATAGTTAGATTTCTTCCCGTGTTCCATATGGGTTGTGCAATTCTCTTCACTACATCAGCAGCGGAGTTACTCAAACTGAATGGCCCTGCGGGTTGTTTCCCGGCGTAAATCTTCAAATTACTTGTGTAGAAGGTTTTGGAATCTACGAGTGCATAGATTTTGATGCCGTACTTTGCGGGTTTGTTGGATATATAAACTAAATTTACAGCGGCCTCTGAATGATTCCAACATTTCATCCACAGTGCAGTATTCCCCGGGTGTGTAATTTTGATTACAATGAGCAACAAAGCTTTCAAAAATTTCTCGGATTGGTGCCAGGTGGTCGGTTTCCTTTCTGTTATCACGAGTATTTATGTCATCGAATCGCAAAACCCGTAACAAAACTAAAAATCTTTTTTTTGACATGGTTGCTCTAAAAAAATCACATGCTGTTCCATCATCTAGCCACATTTCTTTTACATTTAAATGACAGATCTTTTTCAAGCCCGCCATGTACAAAACTCCGATCAATGCTTTTATTTCAACTGCATCTGTAAGTTTGCAATCCCGTTCACGTGAAAACTTTTCTTGTAGTTTAGTTATGTACACATTCGTGTACAGGACTATTTTGTCTATCATGGTATCATCCACAAACAATGAGAAACATTGTAAAGGTTCTTTGGCATTCTTAGCTACGTTTTTTACTCCTGGCAGGTGGATAACTATGTTATAACTCCTAGTACGTACGTTACGTAAAGGCTTGTGGTTAAGCCATTTTGTGGAACGATCTTTGCCAATATAGTATGGGATCCTACCTCTTTGTTGTTGAGTCGCGGGAGTAGAAATATCAGCATCGTTTTCATCCGATGATTGCTCCGTATCAGTTTCGTGAGGACTACGGATGACAGAACTATCGTTTTCTATGGTGTCAACACGATATTGTTCCCCATTTTCAAGATCTGCATCCAAATCATCACCAGAATTCTCTTCCATCCACGAACGAATTTGTGCTTGCATTCGATCGTCCATTTTATATCTGTAGTGTAGCTAGAAGAAAAATAAAAATAATAACATTATTACTAAAGAGTTTTTACATGATAATCAACTAATATAAATCAAACAAATGAAATAATATGGCAGAAATAACAATCTAACTTTTTTAAACCACAAAAATAAATACTTAAACGGATGGGCGCGTGATGAGCAAATTGCCGCACGTTGGTACACGGCCTCCACAAACGCCTTGCTGCGCGGTCGCAACGCCACTGAGCGGATCGAGAATTACGTCAGGGGAGAGGGGGTGAATATTTAGGAAGGTACTTAAGTGCTTGAATTGGTGTGGCAAGGGAAAGACAAAAAAAAATTGAATTAAATTTTGTGTGAGCAAATTGCTAATAGCGCGCCTTCTCACGGGTTAAACAAATTATAGCCTATAACCGTCCTCGATAAATGGGCTATCTAACACTGAAAGATTTTTTTAAATCGGACCAGTAGTTCCAGAGCTTAGCGCGTTCAAGGAAACAAACTCTTCAGCTTTATAATATTAATATAGATTTATTATCCTATTTCGATAAAAACGATAAATACAACTGCAAATTTACTACAAAATGCTATGCGCCGGCCGTCTGAACTCAGTTTATTCTCGCAGAGTGGAGATTTGTAATATTTATTAAGCATACATTTATTATCCTATTTCGATAAAAACGATTAATACAACTGCAAAATTACTACAAAATGCAAAAATGGGCATTTTACACAAAAATCACATTTGAGATATAAAGGGCCTCTTAATCAGTCTATTCGACTTGTTAGATGAATTTTGCGAACGCATTATTCAGTAGCAGCTAATTTTAGAGTCGCATTTCTTAGCAAAAGCTTTATTCCTACAATTTATTATTAGATGAATTTCGTGATCTCCTTTTTTAGTTGCTGTAAATTTCAGAGAAGCATTTATTAACGAAAGCTTTATTTATGTTCCCATAAATTTATTATTAGATGAATTTCGCGATCTCCTTTTTAATTGCAGTAAATTTCAGAGTAGGTAGCATTTTAAGCGAAAGCTTCTTTTTAATACATTATAGCATATTTATGATTAATTAAGAAAAGGGGGTCGGCGGGCCTGCGGCCCCCTCCGTTATTTGTCAAAAGTCTAACCTAACCTAACCGACAGAACCATAGTTTTGCATACTTAACTTTTCTTTATAGCAGGGGGCTTCAAGCCTCCCGACTTCCCCGAGCAGGAAAGCCAGCCTCCCTGCACCCCCCGATGCATGCTGCATGATTTAAATTTTTTTACGCTTAAATAATGCGATCCTGAAATCCGCTGCAACTAAATAAGGCGTTCGCAAAATATATCCAACATGAAATATTGATTCGCTAAAAAATGCAATACTGAAATCCGCGCTGCAACTAAATAAGCCGTTTAGCAAAATACTAGGGCGGTTTGATAAGTCCATGACTTTGGAAAGAAGAAACACTCTTTTTACATATATATATTTTTTTATTTTTCTACATAATATTGTGTACAACATTATATGTACTTACTTATAACGTGTATCAATTATGTGAGACAGTAATATAGAGTTACTCAAAGTAAACAGTCGTTTGTTCTTGTCGTCTCCCGATATGGCGACCCTGCGGGCAGTATTATTCGGACTCAGACGCGATGGGGTGAACACGGGTGTTACGGGTGTTGCTTAGGCGCCCAGCGCGCTGCGTCGGCGCCGCGCAAAGTGGAATAAAATAAGAAAGACTTTAAATAATATAGTGACACGAATATCTAAAAACTAAACACTACATTGCTGATAAAAGTAAAAGATAACATAAGTGGAAAAACTATAATGATAAAATTGGTAGAAAAATCATTAAAGTGGTATAAACAAAATTAAAAGGCAAAATAGGAAATTTCGAAATCGACCCAAATACAAACGTAGCGAATCAGGATAACAAGAACACGTGTAATAACGACACGAACATTTTAATCAACAACAACAGCTATCTGCTAGCTGCGGTACTGATAATAGTGGCAATGGTTCTACTCATTGGCATCTACGAGATCCTCAAAAGACGCTACAAAAAGCATGTGGAGCGACAAGTCAAACTACGGTCTATTCGTAATCGTATACTACAAACGACGACGAGTAAAATAGCAGACCGAAGAAGGAGCATCCCTTTTTTTTATTTTACGAATTTATGCATGCAGCCGGGAGATGTTCGTTGTCCAGGCGCTGGTTCCAGAAGCAAGTTGTTTAGTGTTACAGTAACACAAAATGTGTTAAGGCAGTGATGTTTGGAGAATTTTTCCCCTTATCAAGAATATATAGAAAACTGTGAGTACATAGGCATACTTGTGACTGTATTAACAAAAGACATTTTTTTTTGTTTTGTGCGGTATACTTAGTTTAATGTAACTTGCTATATTGTTTTATTTTTCAAAGCGAAATACATATTTGTAATAATCCTTTTTAAGTTGACTAGAAATTGATCAAATAGATTACGTTACTTTTTCTTTATGTTAATCTTTATTATAGATATAGTGGTCGTACTATTATGATAATGAATTTATCGTTTTATGTGCTTTAACTAATTGAATATGGTACCGAATTAATCATTGTATGTGACCTAACTAATTATCTTTATTATACATGTAAGTGGTCGTATTACGTAGTACCATTAGTTATTCTGTGGTATTATTTTCAACAATATGAAAATGAATTTATCAATTTATGTGTCTTGATTAATCACTTTAACTAAGTATCTTAGTTGATTAAGGAAAAAGTATTATTATTACATATATATTAAGTACTTAACTTTATAATCATAAAAATATGATTTGATATGGAAATTTTGTCTTCGCTAGATACAATCGAAACCGCATTGTGTAAAATAAACACAGATCTAAGAAATTTAGGACAAAAAAGAATAGAGCGTTTTACCTACGTTAAAAGTAAATACGAAGAAGCTGTAAGTTTGTATAGTAACTACGAAATTTTCATACAAAAAGTTGACCTATCTTAAACAAATTCAGGAGTTGTAGTAGTTATAGAAAAAATAATTTCAAATTACAAAAAAAATACGGAATATTTTCACGAAACAGAAAAAAAACCGGTATCCGAATCTTTAAAAATGGAAAAATTTAACATAAAAACCGCGACTTTTTTGATCCCAGAACTAGATGGAAAACAAAGTACGATTCACAGACTAATTAACTCATCAGAACTATACCGTTCTTGTATTGACGATAAGGATGAGCAAATGTTGATTAGTTTCATAATTAAGACCAGACTTGATCAAAATTCTAACGACGACAGCAGCAATCAATGACCGCACGGCAAAACTTCTCAGGTGAGTTTTCAAAACTTGCTTACAGATACCCTAGACCACAATATACGTTTTCGAGAGGACACAACTATCCACGTAGAGGACAATTTAGACAGTTTGGAGGACATTACCACCAGCCTCCAAGACAGTATTATTATAACGCGAATTATGAGTTCATACCACGTTTTCCTAGCAATACACAACAGGCACAGTACAATAATCATAGAAACAACAACTACAGGCTTATGAGAAACTCTAATCAAACACGAGGTGCATTTACCCAAAATCGTTACAAAAATAAACATGTCAACGTAACAACACAAAATCATAGTTCGCAACAAGATTCAGAATTTTTTCGTCCCTCAACAGAATAAGCAAAATTACATATGTAGTACTGACTCCAATTTTATTATAAAATTGTTTGTACGTAATCGAGTAAAAACATTTCTTGTAGACACAGGCGCAAATCTATGCCTTCTGAGAAAAACCTCAGTTCAATATCAACATCATAATAATTTAAACACGACAACAGTCAATGGTATAGGAGGAAATATAGAAACTTTAGGTAACTTGTATTTGAACTTATATATACCCAATTCTAGAATATATTTGAAACAAGAGTTTCAAATCGTAAACAGTCTGCCAATAGACGTGGATGGAATCCTTGGTACTGACTTCATTTCAAAATACATTTCTTCAATAAATATCTCTAGAAATTACATTACTCTGTGCAATAAGCGCCATAGCTTCAAAGTAAGGTTTAGGCATTCGTATCGTGATGAACTTAATGTAAACAATAGCACGGTTCAGGCGACTCGCTCGCAAGTGAAACACGATAACAAAAGCAAGCCGCCCGCGACGTTTACCGAGAACCGGAGTCAGGTGAAAAAATTCATTATAGAGCCACGGTGTGAACATATCTTTTTTGCACACGTTAACGTGTCGAAATGTAACAAAGACAATGAGTATGTATTATTTTCATCAGAGTTGAAACCAGATTTGTATTTAGCAAGTTCGATAGTTAAAATAACTAATGGAAAAATTCCAATTAAATTATTAAACACAAGCGAAAAACAACAGACTTTAAAGAGCTTTGAACCCGATTTGGAACTTTTAGACAACTACAATATATGTAACTTTAGTAAAACAGAAAATAAGCCATGTAGAACGGAAACTATTTTAAAACAATTAAATTTACATCATTTAAATACGGAAGAAAAACAATCAATAGAACAAATATGTTCAAAATACTCGGACATATTTCATTTAGAAGGTGATAAATTAACTACAACAACTATCGGAATACAGTCAATTACATTAAAAAATAACACGAAACCAATATATACTAAACCATATAGATTACCAGCAGCGTTAAAACCGGAAATAGACAAACAAATTAGAAAAATGCTTGATGATGACATTATAGAACCCAGTAACAGCGAGTGGAGTAGTCCTATTTTGCTAGTCCCTAAAAAAACAGATAATAGCGGAGAAAGAAAGTGGAGACTAGTAATCGACTATAGAAAATTAAATAATGTAATACAAGATGATAAATTTCCCTTACCTAACATTACCGACGTACTAGACTCCCTGTCAGGAACAAAATTTTTCAAAAATTGATTTAAGTAACTCATTTTATCAGGTACTATTAAATGATGACTGTCGTGACGTCACAGCATTCACTACAAACACCGGACAGTATAGACTAAAGCGTCTACCGATGGGACTCAAGATATCTCCAAGTTCTTTTTCACGACTAATGTCGATTGGCCTCTCAGGGCTTACACATGAACAATGCCTTGTTTATTGTGATGATTTATGTGTTTATGGCCGTAACCTACTTATGCACAATAAAAACCTAATAGATGTTTTCGAAAGGTTGAGAAAGTTAAACTTAAAAATTAATCCGTTAAAATGCGATTTTCTTAAAAAACAAATACTATATTTGGGACACCTAGTAACAGAACACGGCGTGCTGCCGGATCCACAAAAAACTGCAACAGTGGAAAACTACCCAAAACCCAAAAACGCAGACGAGGTCAGGAGATTCGTAGCTTTCTGCAATTATTATCTATATTATAGTAAATTCATTCCCAATTTCGCAACAATAACAATACCTCTTAACTACCTATGCAAAAAGAATACAGCCTTTGTATGGACAAAATCATGTGACGATTCTTTTAATTTGTTACGACATTGTATGACCACCGCTCCGATTCTTGACTACCCAGACTTCTCGGAACAAAACGAGTTTGTGTTGCAAACCGATGCATCGCAATTCGCTATAGGAAGCGTGCTAATGAACAATAATTTAAAACCAATTGCTTATACAAGCTGTCCACTAAATAAGGCCGAACTTAACTATCCAACAATCGAGAAAGAATTATTATCAATTGTATGGAGTGTAAAATACCTTCGACCGTATCTTTTCGGAAAAACTTTTTCAATAAAAACTGATCATAAACCGCTAAAGAGGGAGGCAAACGAGCAGGCGGGTCACCTGATGGAGAGTAATCACCGCCGCCCATGGACACCCGCAAAACCAGGGGAATCGCAGACGCGTTGCCGGCCTTTAAGGGAGGAATAGGTTTAAGGAAGGAATAGGAATTGGGAGGAGGGCGGGGGGGGGGGGGGAAGGGGCCTCCGGTACCCTCACTGGTCGGACGAAACACAACAGCACCAAGTGCCATTATTTCACGCCGAATATTCAGTGAGAGGGTGGTATTACACCGGGCGAGCCGACCCAATGCGTGCTGCAACGCAGCGTGGCTCTACCACTCAGTGAAAACTTATTTAATATGAAGGACACCTCCAGCAGACTAATGAAATTTCGTCTGGCTTTAGAGGAATATGATTTTAAAATATTATATGTAAAAGGCTCAGACAACGTCGTTGCTGACGCTCTATCACGAATAATAGTAACATCAAAAGAGTTAAAACAAATGAATAATACTGAATTATGTAATGTAATGACTAGAAAACAAAGATGTTTAGAAGAACAAAATAAACAATTTATGCCTAGCACCGGTTCTCAAAATATTCTTAAAGTAAGGGAGGACCCGCCCATAGTTTCAGAAATATTGAGAAAACCAAGCGACAGCATAGGTTTAGTATTTAAAGGAAAAATAGATATAGATAAATACCATAAAAATAATAAAATAAGTGACATGGAAAAATGTTTATTATACATACCTAGCGTAAGCATGATACTTTTTAATATAGAGTATAAACAACGTTACACCCGAGCGGATTTCGTTGATTTTATATTAAAATTTTGTAAAAGGATTAATATAAACTATATAAATATAATTAAAGATAAAGATAACGTTAATTTTATTAAAGAATTACAACGTGAAATATATAGAAGAAAAAACTGGGACTTTCCCAAAATATCTATTCTGCCTAATGTAGACAGAATAGCAAATGAAAAAGATAAAATCCAAATATTACATGATTTCCATATCTTGCCCAGCAGCGGACACGCTGGAATGCGAAGAATGATAAACAATATAAAGAGAAAATACACATGGCCTTCTCTAAATAAAGATGTAATACAATATGTAAGCAAATGTCAAAAGTGTCAATTCTTAAAACATTCTAAACCAGTTAAAATGCCTATGGAAATAACGACCACAGCACACACACCCCTCGAAAAAATTTTTTTAGATATTGTAGGACCGTTAGTAAGGAACTCGTATAATAACTGCTATATATTAACGATACAATGTGAGATGTCGAAATTTGTAGAGGCTTATCCACTACAATCCAAGGATACAGTATCAGTCGCAAACTCTTTTGTCAGTAATTTCATTTTAAAATACGGAATACCAAAATGTATAGTTACAGATAAAGGTACAGAGTTTTTATCATCCACAATGACAGAGGTCTGCAAATTACTAGGAATAGCAAAATTGAACTCAACCGCATACCACCATGAAACATTAGGAGCATTGGAAAATACACACAAAAATTCACGATCTTTTCTTAGACAATACTGTACAAGCAATTTACACGAATGGTCAACATGGTTACCCTACTGGACATTAGCATTTAACACTTCTGTACATACACATACTAAATTCCAACCCTATGAACTCGTGTATGGTAAACAGTGCAATTTACCAAGTAACATCATTAATGAACCTCTAGAACCGTTGTTTAACCATTTAGATTATTCTAAACATTTAAAATATAGATTGCAATTAGCGCATAAACAAGCCCGTGATAATTTAATAATGAGTAAGCAAAATATGAAAAAGCAATACAGACCTACAAACAGGGTGACCAAATACTTATAAAAAATGAGACTACAGATAAAACGAAAAGCATTTATTTAGGTCCGTATGAATTTGTAGAAGATCTAGATTCAAATATAAAAGTTTTAAAAAATAACAAACCACATATAGTTCGTAAAAATAACACCAAACTTTTTAAATAAAAAAAAATATGAGAAAAAAAAAATGTGTCCGTTAATGTATAATTATAAGTAGGTATACCTATATATATATATTTTCTTAACTACAGGTACCTGTACTTAAATTTGATTTTATGTAACCTAATTTTCCTAATGTATGAATAGTTTAAGTAAGCTAACATTAAGATGTTATGTAATTTCTTTTTGAACTGAACTTATGTAATTATGTCAGTTTTTTTTCCCTATTTTTTTTTGTTGCACCCCGATGGTATTGTGTACAACATTATATGTACTTACTTATAACGTGTATCAATTATGTAAGACAGTAATAAAGAGTTACTCAAAGTAAACAGTCGTTTGTTCTTGTCGTCTCCCGATAATAATCTCCTTTCAACTCTACGCACTTAGTTCAGCGATGTTCCAACCTCTTCAACCCATCAAAAAATATTTTTTGTCAAACCTTGAAAAATATGCCTCAGTTTCGGCTACCACCTCTTCGTTTGACGAAAATCTTTGCCCGCCAAGCCATTTCTTCATGTTTGGGAAGAGTAAAAAGTCACAGGGGGCTAAATCTGGCGAATACGGAGGGTGTGGCAATAATTCGTAACCTAATTCGACATTTTTTGATGTCGCGATTGCAGACGAGTGGGCCGGTGCATTATCCTGATGAAATAGAACTTTTTTTTTGCTAGATGCGGTCGTTTCTTGATCAACTTTTTATTGAATCTATCTAACAATGCAGCATAGTAAGCTCTAGTTATTGTCTTGTCTTTATGCCAAAAAAATCGATCGATGTAAATAACCCCTTGGCTGTCCCAAAAGACTGTGGCCATCACTTTACCAGCCGAGCAAACAGTTTTTGCCTTCTTTGGGGCACCCCGGTAAAACAGTTGCGTTGTCTCGTTCTCTCGTGCGTCGACCGAATAGCACTCGCGTCTTATGAGCACCTGGTACTTGGCGATCTTTTTAATAGAATTTGAAATTTAAATAAATTGATTTAAATAATTATCGCGAGAGGATGGTTAGGTTTTGATAGAAACTTGCTCAATTTAAATAACTGACTGATAATTGATTACTTTGTAGTTCGTTTTTATTCACCCTTATTTTATCTACTGTAGTTCTCTTACCATTGTAATATCTTTATATCGAAAAATGATATGTTTTTCAGTATAAAATACAGTTCAAATTAAATTTATTGTATCATTAAATACACTTTTTGTCTGTTTTTAGGATACATACTACATATGGTGTCAAATACCAGAGCAAATACGAGATAGACCCGCAAAAGGTAAACTAATAGATAGGTACAATAATCAAAGAATGCTATTACAACGAGAAGGAGTACTTGGCCGGAAACGAAAACTAATATTCCGGAACATTCAGGTACATTTTTATAGTCAACAACAAATAAACTTAAGAGCAATGTAATCGGGTCACTTTGTAGGATGGAAAATCCCATACAAAGTGGCCTGATTTCATTGCTCTTGAGTGTAGGATGAGAGCAGATAAAGTAGCCAAATGTATCGTAAGCCGCAACACATGTTAATTATTATAAGAATAAGGATGTGTTGCGAAGTATTTGGCTACTTTGGGTGCTCCTACGTGTTTTATGTTGACTTTACATGTGCTGTTTTGCATTCTGAAACATCAGTATCATCAGACATTGAAGAATACGAGGACACCGTTATATGGCTTCAGTATAACAAAGAGCCCTTTCATGAGGTCAAATATCGCATTGAAACTGATTACAGGACATTTTAAAGAAATATCCATTATTGAAGCAAAGTTTTTGATTTCAGTTTGTAAGTATACGTTTTTATTAATGTGATTATTACATTATGATGACTTATATGTTAAAGTCGAAGGATGTCTGTTAGCACTAGTTTATATTTATTATTACCTATGGTTTGCAGATACAGTTCGACTTTGAATACAGTCATCCAAAAAAGGACGTCTCCTTTTTGTGAAGTTCCCACAGTTTTTAGAAAAAGCTACTGATGCTTTTACTGACGTAAAAGTGTTCCAAGACTTGAAGATTGCCTTCAACGAAACGACAAAAGAAGGTAAATTTTGCCTTTGATCTTATTGAGCGATAGAGATAGAATTGTCTTATGTGGATTAATCGAGAAATCGGGACACAGTTTCCATCACCCCAGGAAAAAAACATTATGTTTCTTTTACCCTAGCACCTGATCTTATACATAATAATCGTCTTAATTGTTTAACGAATGCCTACATTACCATATATAATAAGTTCTAGTTTATTATAATAAAATAAAAGTCTCTATTACAATTTACACTTAATTTCAGACACGAAAGCATTTATTGCTTTATCCTTACTACGCGGGAAACTGGTTCCAACCGTGGGCAGATCAGAAAGAAGAGATAAAGACGAAAAGGTAATTAATAGTACATTTATTATTATACTATATTTTTTATTTATTTACACCTGGCAATAAAGTACCAATAACCGCACGCTAAGCATTTTGTACTTACCAAGGGTGGTGTTATGAGTGTCACATCACTAGTATCATGACACATCACTAGCGCAATATGGCGCGCACCCTCTGTACTGTAAAGACACATGTCCATTCCAATTTAATACTAATAAATAACCACGTCTGATTGATTGAAGTCGTCTTATTATTCACTATCGTGCACCGACCAATACATGGTGTCAGAAGTGGGATCGCAATCTACATTTGTGCAAGTCTCATGTAAAAAGTACATGTCTTTGGAAAAGTGGAAGTCTTTGAGTCGGCGTCATGTCTGAAGGAAAGTCCAAGAAACTTTCTGGAATGTCCAGTCCACAGCCCATGATCATGGCTCAACAATGGAAAAAATGGGTGCAGTCATTGAGGAGTGTCTGTTCAAAAGGTCATAATTCCATGATAAACAAATTTTACAAGAAACAACAAAAAGTATTTTAATTTTTTATTGAAATATAATGGTAATTGTTATTATTGTATTAAACGCAAATTAGACTTTTTGATATACATGTTCATTTTAATTTTAGTTTTTTACTGTATTTCTTTTTTTATAAATAATTTTCATTTGGAAATACGACTTTATGATCGGAATTACCAAAAAGAAGTCTTTTTGGTCAGAATATTCTAGAAATAAGTCTTGTTGATCAGAATATTCCAGAAATACGACCTTTTATAGAACATTCTTTTCGCTTCTTTGTTCTAGTTCCCATATTTAATGTATGTACGATTCCGTATCCTTCATCCATTTAAAAAAATAAGCGATTTTACTCTGTATTTTCAAATAATACACCCAAAACAAAAAAATCATAGTGTTAAAATGTTCCACATACCAATAAACTTCTACTAAATCTCATTTATTTTTCTTTCACAGTTGACAATCAATAAAGCAATGGCTATTTAGAGTATACATACATCCAAAACATCGATTTTATTAATCGAACAAACTCGATTTTCGGCAGGCAATAATATATGGCAAGATTTAATTACCTTTTGAACAAAATTGTTTCATAAAACATATTTTTGTATGAGAAATAAGACTTTTTGATCGAAATATGTTTTATACACAGAAATAAGCCCATTTTGGTCGGAATGTCAAAGTTAAAGATTTATTTTATATTGGAAATACGTGTTTTTCGATCAGAATTTTATCAAATATGGATAGGATATACGTAACAGTTTAGGGAAAAAAAATAAAAAACAATTTCTTTCTACAGGGAAATATGACCTTTTGAACAGACACTCCTCATTTAAATTCTATTTACGTGCGTCAGGTCTGGATGAAGAAAGTGATGGCAGAAAGGTAGCTTTATTTTTACATGTTATTGGTGAAAAGGGCGTGGATATATTCAATACATTTGGAAAAAACGAGGATAACGTTAAATACGACGAGCTTATAGAGTTATTCCAAAATTACTTCGCCCCAAAAGCTAACCTCACTTATGAATGTCATAATTTTTTCACATACAAACAAGGTGAAAATGAAACCTTAGACGATTTTGCATGCACTTTAAAATTAAGGTCACAGAACTGTGAGCTGGGACAGCTGCAGGAACGACTAATTAAAATAATGTTTATATGTAACATGCATCAAAAGTACAACTATATTAGAGAAAAATTATTGCTTGAAGACAAGCTAGATCTTGATAAGGCCTTAGAGATGGCAAAAGCCATGCTTGCTTCCAGACATCAAACGGATGAATTGGCAGCAGAACAAAGTTCAGTATTGTATAATAAAAGTCAGTTGCGCTCAAGATCCAAGTCTAACTCAAGGAATGTCAATCAATATAGTCAACAGTCAAAGAAGGAAGTTTGTACAAGGTGTGGTCAGGTGCATCGTCAAAAGTGTCCAGCATTAGGTGTAAAGTGCAGAAAATTTGGAAAAGTGGGTCATTATGCAGTCTGTTGTCGGTCTAAGTCAAAGTCAGTAAAATATGTACAGTCTGATAGTGATATGCAACAGGTACAGACGGAACTAGATGAAATGTTCATTGGTCATATTCAGTCATCCAAGTCGTCAAGTGAATGGACAATTAATTTATATATAAATAATTCACAGATAAATTGTATTATTGATACTGGCAGTGATGTCAATATTATGTCAAAAAATGTTTATGATTCACTGCATGCTAACAATTTGTTGTCTAAAACTGATGTAAAAATTAGGTCATACACTTCTAATAGTCTAGAGGTACTAGGTCAACAAAAGTTACAGTGTAAATTCCAATTTAATGATTCCTATATGACAAAAGAAATTAATTTTATAATTGCTAATGTGAATTCTCCGACTGTACTAGGTAAACTTACTTGCTCAGAAATTGGATTAATTAAAAGAGTTTTTTGTGTAGACACCAGTCAAAATAAGTCAAATTCAAATCGAGTAATATGTCCTAAAGTCACAAAAAGTCAGTCACAGTCATCGCCAGCACAGTCAAGTCAGTCACAAAATATAAATTTAAATAAACTTGTTGAATGTAATAATTCTGTTTTTACCGGTCTTGGTTGTCTTCCTGGCGAGTGTCACATCAGTACAAATTCTGAGGTCCAGCCAAGAGTCGATGCTCCGAGGAAGGTACCATTTGCATTACATCATAGACTTCAACAAGAGCTTGAGAAGATGGAGAAAATGGATGTTATTACCAAGGTCACAGAGCCTACTGAATGGGTGAGTTCTCTGATTCTAGTAGAAAAGAAAAATGGTCAATTGCGGGTATGTCTCGACCCCCGAAATTTAAATCAGGCAATCAAAAGGACTCATTATCCTATTCCATCAGTAGACATGGTCCGTGCCAAGGTGGCTGGCGCAAGATTTTACTCCACCTTGGATGCAAGTAGTGGATTTTGGATGTGTAAATTAAGTGAGAAGAGTTCTTACCTCACCACTTTCAATACACCTTTCGGTCGATACCGTTTCAAACGTCTTCAATATGGTGTCAACTGTGCTCCTGAGTATTTTCACAGAATTATGACTGAAATGTTTGCTGACATAACAGGCGTGGCAGTGTACAGCGATGATCTTTAGTTAGCGGTCAAACACTACAAGAGCATAATGAGCGACTTAATGTAGTATTTAAAAGAGCAAAGGAATATAATGACAAATTTAATAAAGAAAAATGTTCATTTGCCAAGGAGAGTGTTAAATATCTTAGACATATTTTTTCAGCAGACGGAATCACAGCTGATCCGGACAAAGTTACAGCAATCAAAGAGATGCCCTCTCCTACCTGTCTAAAAGATTTACAAAGATTTCTAGGCATGCTCAATTATTTATTAAAAATATGGCTGGTGAGACAGAAATTCTACGCCAATTATTAAAAAAAACTACTGATTGGCAGTGGACTGCTAATCATGAAACAACATTTTGTCGTCTTAAGCAATTAATATGTCAAGTTCCAGTATTGTCACATTTTAATGTTCAGGATCCTATTGTTCTTCAATGTGATGCTAGTAAAAGTGCTGTCGGAGCGGTGTTGTTGCAAAATCAACATCCTATATATTATGCTTCAAAAACTTTAACAGATACACAACAAAAAATGGCTCAGATAGAGAAAGAACTTTATTCAATAGTTTTTGCTTGCATTAAGTTCCATCAATTCATATATGGACAAACCGTAACTGTAGAGACGGATCATGCTCCTTTAATCACATTGTTTAAAAAGTCTTTAGTCGAGGTTCCAACACGTCTCCAAAGAATGATGTTGAAAATACAACCCTATAGTTTAAATGTAGTATACAAGAAAGGTAGTCACATGTACATTGCTGATACCTTGTCAAGAGCAGCACTTTCTGAAACAAGTTCAGATGAATTAGATGATGATGTCATTTTTCATGTAAATTTGCTGATTAAGTCATTACCAGTCTCTTCAGAACGTCTTCAGTGGTTAATCAAAGGCACTAATGAAGATGAAAGTCTGCAGATTTTAAAAAAATACTGTAAAGAAGGATGGCCGTCAAGTAAAACTCAAATTCACAAAGATTTGCATGAATATTGGCAGTATAGATTTGATTTACATACAGAAAATGATTTAATTTTTAGAGGAAACAGTATAGTCATACCTAAAAAATTAAGGCCGGATATTTTAAAAATAATACACAGTGGTCATTTGGGAATTGAAAGGTCAAAAGCGTTTGCTAGAGGACATGTATTTTGGCCATTTATGTCAACTGATATAAAAAACATGGTGCAATCTTGTCATACTTGCCTGTCACATAGAAATTCAAATGCTCCAGAACCACTTCTTTCACATGATGTTACATTACTTCCGTGGGAAAAAGTTGGTGTTGATTTTATGGATTATAAATCTAAGAAATACATAGTAGTACAAGATTATTTCTCAAATTATATTGAATTATTGTCAATGGCAAGTACTAACGTTAAAACAGTAATTGTTTGTCTTAAAAGTATTTTCAGTAGACATGGTATTCCAGTTGAGTTATTCTCAGACAATGGGCCACCGTTTAATTCGGTAGAGTTTAAGAATTTTATTTTTGAATGGGGTATACAACATAATACGTCAAGTCCATACATACCAAGGTCGAATGGGTTGGTAGAGTATGCAGTTAAGATATGTAAACGTTTACTCACCAAGTCAGAGGAGTCAGGAACAGATACGTATCTTGCTTTACTTCAATTCAGGAATACACCTAGAGGAAACCTACCATCCCCAGCACAAGTGTTAATGTCACGTTCACTTAGAACACAATTACCAACAGTCACAAATAACTTAAAACCAAGAACAGTTAAATTTCAAGAATATGTAAAAACTAAGGAAGAAAATAAGAATAGAATGAAAGATTACTATGACAGAAATACCAAATTATTACCAGAATTACAAGAAGGAGGTAAAGTTTATTTTAAGAAAATGCCACATACTCCATGGATTACAGGTACAGTAAAATCCAAATGTGATCAGCCGAGGTCTTATACTGTTGAAGGATCGGATGGGTTTATCGGAAGGAGAAACAGACAGCATATTTTGAAGCCTACACAGTCACCTTCAACTGTATCCCAAGATATGAGAAGTCCAGATATCAAGGTATCTCCTAAGTCACATACAATGTCACCATCTTTGGAAGAGCATACAAATCCAGTTCAGAGGCGCACTAGATGTAAAAGAGTCATAAGACCACCAAGACGGTTAGACTTATAAAAGTTAATATTCTGTTATATAACATATACATAAACATTTTAGCTATGATTGTGAAGGGCTGTTTAATTTAGTTAAGTCTAGAATAATAGAGATAGATCCCTTAGTACAACAAATTGTCTAAGTATTAATTACTCCAACAGTCTCTGTTGTCAAAAGTTATTGATAAGAGTTTTAGTCAATTCTGTAAACTGTGTCAAGCTGTAAAATTAAGTTTAAGTTTTCTAATAAGGAGGATGTTATGAGTGTCACATCACTAGTGTCATGACACATCACTAGCGCAATATGGCGCGCACCCTCTGTACTGTAAAGACACATGTCCATTCCAATTTAATACTAATAAATAACCACGTCTGATTGATTGAAATCATCTTATTATTCACTATCGTGCACCGACCAATACAGGTGGTAAAACAAAGAATCCCTCAGATCGCATATTTATCGCCCTTGCCTTGGGCTCGGGCGTCAAATACAAAGTTGCATATCGTATTGCCTAACAAAAAAAAATCTCACACAATTTCAGAAACATTAATAAAGCCTGTACGCTGGATATGGTGAACTTGTGTGTGGACCGGATCAAAGAAAGAAAGTTGAAGCTGCTCCATTGTCGAATGATGTCATTCATTCGACAATTGTTGAATTGTCGTCCAACGATCTGCAACAGGTCATTGAAGAATTGAACGCCCTTCCCGTTTAGTATGCAATTGGATGAAAGCACAGATGTGCAATAATGTAGTCAACTCTTAGTGTTTGTTCGTTATGTGCATCATACAACGGAAAGAATTAAAGAAAAATTTCTTTTATGCAACTCACTTTTGGATACTACAAAAGCGGTGGATGTTTTTGATATAATCAAAAGCTTCTTTCTTAAATACGAAGTAGATTGGAAGAATAAGCTTGGTATCCTTTGTAAGGATGGAGCACCTGCATGCTGTAATAATCTGCAATACTAGTGCTGAGAAAAACATATATGTAGTTTTGCTGCTTTAGTAAAAAAAGAGGTCCCTAATATTACCATCACCTTGCTTGCTGCATCGACATGCTTTGGCGTTTCGAACTTTACCTAATTTCCTGAATGAGGTAATGTCTACTTGTGGGAAAATAGTAAACTTCATACAAGCCCGAGCTTTAAACCACCGCTTGTTCAAGAACCTTTGTCATGAAATGGATTCTGAACATGAAGTATTGCTTTACTACACAGAGGTGCACAAGGTGGCTTTCACAAGGACAAGTCTTGAAGCTTTTAGCTACGTACAGAAGTTTTAATGTTTCTGAAAGACAAAAATAACACACTACACGAGTTTAAAAAAAAAGATTGCGTACAGGGGCTTGCTTATTTAGCCGATATTTAAGATCATTTAAATGAGATAAATATGTCTCTCCAAGATCCCGCAGAAACATTGTAGATGCGACTGAAAAGCTGAAAGGTTTCTTGAGGACGTTACCGTTGTGGAAAATAAATTAAAAGTAAAAACCTTTTTAAAAAACAAGCTTTTATTTAAATCCGCTAAAAAGAAAAAAAATAAACTTTTACAATCAACTTATGACGTCATTACACAATTTATATGATATAAAAGGTTGCCGCGAGATTTAAGTAAGTACCTACTCGTATTTTCTTTTATGTTGTGATATAGTGAATTACACTATCAGCACGTACTCAATAGTACGTGATAATTAAGGTCTTCCTGATTGACAAGGCGTCCTTCCTCTAGTCACGTATAGATGTGATGTTAATTAGTATTTAAGATGATACACTAGAGGATAAAGATGATTGATTCAACGCAAGACATTGTTTCATTTCGGGTCTCCGTCCCAACGCCATTACATGGCGACCGTGACATGGTGTCACAAGTCCGCGCCGCGAAATCGCTAGTTGAAGTCTACAAAATATCAGGAAAATAGTGCTACACGGGCCTACAAGAAGGACGAAGGAAATAAGAAGAAAAACTGTAAGCCAAAATGTTTAACTATGGGAAACCCACAATCTAAAGACAATATTATTGTCAGTCAATCACCAACTCAATCGGCGGCAGCATCAACTCCCTTGGCCGTTGGGATGCAACTTTCAGAGATCTTTTTACTGACCATCGTCGTTATACTAGCGGGCTATATAGTACTTAGGCTGCTACGTTACTTCAACGCACGACTATTAGAAGAGGTAGAACGCAGAGCGGTTCGACGGGCAATTGGACCAGCACAGAACGTGTAAGCCAGCACGAATTAATATAACTATGCTACCAAGAATCTATGTGTGTGTGTGAGTGATTTTTTTTTTCTAAAGTGTGTTCATGGCAAACCTGTCAGAACTCTTAAGTGAGCTTAAGGCTATTAGAGACTCTATTATTAAATTAAGTAAGGACAAACGTTATTCCGCTCAGGGGCAGAATAAGTTTTTAAGAGCAAAGGAAATTAAAAATATTTTTGAACAAATATCTGCAGACTTATGTAAAAAAGGGATAGATGCTGTAGAATTACAAATAACAAAAGCAATATCGTCAAAGTTTTTATGTAATTTTGAGGAAATCGAGTCACTCGTTAACCCGCATCATTCAGAAACGATCACAACCATGGCCACGTTCGATCTAAAAGTCGCGCTCACGCTCCTCCCAGTAGTAGATTGCGACGAAACGCAAATTAACCAACTAATAGACGGAATAGAGTATTATAGTAGTACCCTTAGAAACGAGGACCAGCCTCTGTTAATCAATTTTGTTTTAAAAACTCGTCTTTCTAGCAGTGCTAAAACAAAAATTAATAAGTCTTATGTGTCTGTGGCAGACCTAATAAAAGATATAAAAAATGTTTTAATTCCGATTAAATCATACACAGCCATTTTAGACCGAATGCTACGATGTAGGCAAGGAAACAAGACCATAGAAGTGTTTGGTAGTGAAATCGAAAAAATGTCCAACGATTTAAGTACAGCACAGGCTAATGGAGACGAGTCGGCATATAATTTATTAAAGCCGATTAATGAAAAAATGGCTATCAAGCGTTTCGCTGACGGCCTAAACAATGCTCGTACAAGCATTATAGTTACGTCTAGGTCCGTAAGCACAGTTAGGCAGGCAATAACTATAGCCTTAGAACAAGAAGACTCGGTAGTGAAACCACCAATAAACAATTATGTTAACTATGTTTCGAACCAGCGATTTGAAAAGATAAATTAAAAACATATCTTGGTGATGAAGAGAGACGGTCTATTGAGAAAATATGTGCAAAATATGCAGATATCTTTCATATGCCGGGTGATAAGCTATCCGTTACAAACTTATACGAGTACAACATTAAACTGCAAAATGACGCGTCTCCTGTTTATGTCAAACCGTATAGAATACCGCACGCTCAGAAGGCTGAGTTAATAAAACAGGTAGGTAAATTGTTAGAAGAAGATATTATCGAAGAGTGTACCAGCGAATGGTCTTCTCCATTATTATTACTTCCGAAAAAAGCTGACAGTAGCGGTGAAAAAAAGTGGAGAATCGTAATAGATTATAGACTTTTAAATAAAAAAATAGTAGACGAAAAGTTCCCGTTACCAAATATACAAGAAATTATTGACTCACTTTCGGGATGCTTATACTATTCTCATTTAGACCTCAGTTCTAGTTATTACCAGCTAGGGTTATCACCAGAATGTAGGAAATTCACTTCTTTTACAGCTGATAAGCAATATCAACTGAAAAGATTACCTATGGGTCTCAAAACGAGTCCTAGCGTATTTTCTTAACTTATGTCTATGGCTCTATCGGGTTTAAATCACGAGATATGTTTTCTATATCTCGATGACGTAATAGTTTTCGGGAAAAGCCTATCGCAGCATAATACAAATTTAATGAGTGTATTTGAGAGGTTTAGGTCAGTTAATTTAAAACTAAACCCTTGTAAGTGCGAATTTTTGAGGAAAGAAATTAATTATTTAGGGCATGTTATTACGCCAAACGGGGTGTTGCCAGACAACAGTAAAATCGAGGCCTTGGAAAAGTTCCCAGTACCTAAAAATGTAAATGAGATTCGTCGTTTTGTGGCTTTTGCGAACTTTTATAGAAAATTCATAAAAAACTTTGCCACAATAGTGTACCCACTAAACCGTCTTTGTAAGAAACATGTCGAGTTTCAGTGGACGGAAGAATGTGACGTGGCATTTCAGACCTTAAAAAAGTCACTTAGTTCATTTCCTGTCTTAGATTATCCAGATTTTGGAAAAGATAATGTTTTCCGGTTGCAAACCGATGCGTCAGGGGTAGCCTTGGGGGCTGTATTATCAAATGGAAATAATAAGCCCGTAGCTTATGCAAGCAGACAATTAAACAGTTCAGAAATAAACTACCCAACCATTCATAAAGAGTTATTAGGGGTAGTGTGGGCTATAAAACATTTTCGACCATATTTATACGGACGAAAATTTAAAGTATTAACAGATCATAGACCATTGGTTCATTTATTTAGCATAAAAGATCCTAGTAGCCGTTTAACTAAGTTTAGACTTTGTTTAGAAGAATATGATTTCGATATTGAATACATAAAAGGTTCCGAAAATGTAACGGCAGATGCCTTATCGAGAGTCATTATAACATCAGACGAGTTAAAAAATCTAAATTCAAATTTTTTGGGGGTAGTAACCCGTTCAATGAAAAGAACCATGGAGCAAAATAATGAACCCGCTACCTCTGGAAGTAGCAGGGTTGAGCCCCCTGTTGATCATAGGCAACCAAGAGTGGTAGATATTATGCAGAAATCACAAAATGATGTAAGGTTAGATATTTGTTCGTATGAAAACTTCGTGAAGTTGAGGAAAAAGAAAAGATACGTCTCACAGACGGGTGATATGTTATTTAGTGACTCTACTATTTACATAAATCAGGAATCTCTACTAACGGAGGCGCGCCGAGACGCAACGATAGGAGAACTGAGTGCATTATGTAAAAAATATAATATTGTAGAAGTCGTTGTGATTAAAAATGGGTTTAATAAAAAGTTTATTAAAATTTTGACCCAAACTTTCATGAAACATAAAGAATTACCGCGGTTATGTATTATTAATAACCAAGTTGAACATGTTACAAATAAAGACTTGATACGTGTTATACTAAATGATTATCATTTATTGCCGACAAGTGGTCATGTAGGCATAAATAAAATGACTAAGAATATTCGAAAAAAATATTTTTGGAGTAATATGCAAAAAGACATAACTGAATATGTGACTCGCTGTAAAGATTGCCAAAAGCAGAAATTTTGTAATAAAAATAATAAAGAGAAAATGGTAATAACCACTACAGCATCTACTTCTTTTGAAAAATTATATTTAGATATTGTGGGGCCGTTGGAGGTCGATAATTTGGGTAATAAATACATATTAACAATACAATGCGAATTGACAAAGTTTGTAGAAGCTTACCCAATACTTGATAAGTCAGCTGAAACTGTTGCTAGGGTTTTTACTGAAAATTTTATTTTACGATATGGTACTCCCAGGGTTATTGCGACTGACTGTGGAACGGAATTTATTAATTCCACGTTAGAAACAGTATGTAAATTGCTAAATATTGATAAGTTAAATTCAACACCCTATCATCATGAGAGTATAGGTTCGCTAGAAAACTGGCACAAACATCTCGGATGTTACTTGAGAATACAAACACAGAATCAGTCGGCAAATTGGAGTACCTGGATACCATATTGGTGCTTTGCTTATAATAATTCTGTAAATACTAGTACCAAATACTCCCCTTATGAACTAGTTTTTGGGAAAACATGTAACGTACCTAGTAATTTAGTTAGTAAAGTTGATCCCTTATATGTATACGACAATTATCCATCGGAGTTAAAATTTAGATTGCAAAAAGCTCATAATGATGCCAGGAACAACTTATTAATATCAAAACAAAGTAGAAAAACTAATTATGATTTAGATTGTAAGGAAGTACACTACAAAAAAGGTGATCTACTCTTGTATAAGAATGAAAATTATAATAAATTGAATGACTTGTATTTAGGTCCATTTGAAGTTTTAGAAGAGCTAGGTACTAATGTAAAAATATTAAAGAATAATAAAGAATATATAGTTCATAAGAATAGGACTAAGATATTTAGAAAATAAGAGTTTACTTTTCAGGGAAGGGATGCCTAGCCTTTTCAGGGGAGGTGTGATATAGTGAATTACACTATCAGCACGTACTCAATAGTACGTGATAATTAAGGTCTTCCTGATTGACAAGGCGTCCTTCCTCTAGTCACGTATAGATGTGATGTTAATTAGTATTTAAGATGATACACTAGAGGATAAAGATGATTGATTCAACGCAAGACATTGTTTCATTTCGGGTCTCCGTCCCAACGCCATTACAATGTACTTAAGTATAGAAAATTTTAATAGTTAAAATCAATCACATCAAGTTATTTAATTTACTTACTTGTTTATTTACACATATAAAGTATAGTAAATCTCGCGACAACCTTTTATATCATATAAATTGTGTAATGACGTCATAAGTTGATAGTAAAAGTTTATTTTTTTCTTTTTAGCGGATTTAAATAAAAGCTTGTTTTTTAAAAAGGTTTTCACTTTTAATTTATTTTTCACTTTTTAGTTATCACTGTAGGTACACGTTTTTCATCTGTTTATCTCACTGAATATTTTTTATATATAAGGTGACTGCTAGAAACCGCAAAAAACTTCTAGGGCTGGTCAGGTCAAGTGTTTTAAACATGACAAAAATGAAATTCGTGTTTTATTCATTTTTTATTAAAT
Source organism: Scoparia ambigualis (assembly GCA_963921215.1). NCBI lineage: Eukaryota > Metazoa > Arthropoda > Insecta > Lepidoptera > Crambidae > Scoparia > Scoparia ambigualis. The sequence continues at coordinate 30,490,018 of OY992516.1, forward strand.
AATTCATTCTGTAAATTTTAATTAGATTGTCTTTGAGTATCTTATTTATTTTAAAGCAATAACATAAGAAAAATAAAATGAAAAGGAATTAAAAAAAACGATTATTTACAACGCGCGGGCAACGTAATTCAACGAACTGCCGGGAGGCCGTCGGTTGACACGTCCGCGTCGTCAGCTGGGCGTTAAGTACCTACGTTAGTCTGCAATCATGAGACCCCATTTATTTTCCTTTAATTGAAATGTGCGTAGGTATAAAGTGCAGTTAAGTCCAACGACTATCGATTGCATCAAGTTATGGCCACATTTTAACTGTAATTATGATAAGTGTTTTATGTATGAGCGTAATTTCAACTCAATCCTACCCTACGTCTTACAAAAAAAAATCTATCACACATTATGAGAAGATAGGTACAGCTACCTTTCCTTACAAATGAAAGATCAAATGTAGGTAGTTATCTAAGGTACGACTAACGACCGAACGATGACCTTTAATGTCTACGACAACTAAACTTAAATAAGTATGTATTACCTATTTTGTGTTATTGTTAGTCAAGCGTTATTTCACTATTCAGTCTTGCCTACTTACACTAAATTAAGTTAAACTAATGTATCGCATTAAAGGCAACGTTGATACCTAAACTGCTGCGTAAATGATAGGTAGGCAGGTACTTACGTGGTGTTATAGAGCATTCCAGTTTATTACATTAGCGCACAGGAAAGGTGATAAGCTTCCCACTGTCAAACTAATGTAATAATGATTAAATAAAAGTAAAAACCTGTGCTAAAATTTCGTAAATAAATTAAAATTTATTAAAGGAAAACTAGAACAACTTTTGTGATCGGCACATAATTATTATTACACTAATTCGGCGTGCTTTAGACATTTTTACGCACACGCGACGCGAATGCACCAGACAGAATGCATAAGTTGACTGTAGAATAAAATCAAAGATGCAAGATGCGCAAGCGAGCGACACGTAGACGATCTGCTGTCTCTTTCCAATTCTATGAATATGAAAGAGACAGAGTAAATTCTTATCGCTGCGGCAGGCGGTGTACCAACGTTACGGCTTTAACTTAGAGAATCGCACTGTGGCACTGCTGTGCTGAGTCGAGTCACTGAACTCACTTGAGTCTCTTGCGCAGCGCAGCGCAGCAGGTGTGTGCAGTTTCCTCGGGAAAGTTTTGGTGTGTATGTGAGGTGCATTTGTGTGTAGGTGATTAAACTAATAACTAGTATGAGTTAATTAGTAAAGGATTAGTATTATTATGAATAGGCTACAATGAATAAAGTAATCAGTTCAGTAACAAATTAATGTTTTGTGTAACAAATGGGTGTTAAGTCGTATTAGACTTGTAGGTAGAACAGGTGGTGTTCTTTTAAACACGTTAAATAAGTGTAATAATAATGTGCCGATCACAAGAGTTATTTTTGTTCGTCCTTTAATAAATTTTATTTTATTTACGTTATTTTGGCGAAGGTTTAGATTTTATGTAATATTACATTCGTTTGACAGTCCCAAGCCTGTGAGGTGTAATGGGAAGCTTATCACCTTTCCTGTTCGCTGATGTAATAAACTGGAATGCTTCTAACACTAAAGTAAGTACCTACCGACACCTATTATTACGCAGCTTTTTAGGTATTAACGTTGCCTTTCATGCGAGACATTAGTTTGACTTAATTTAGTGTAAATAAATAAGTAAGACTGAATAGTAAAATAACCGCTTGAATAACAACAACATAACATAGGTAACTTATCACAATGCTTTAGGCTGTTTAGTTGTCGAGGACATGAAAGGTCATCTGGTCATTTGGTTTGGAGTTAGCGGCAAGTGCTTAGCGTGCGGACGCGATATTAGATAACTACCCAACTACCCATTGATCTTTCATTTGTAAGGAAAGATAATTGTAACTTCTCCTAATGTGTGGTATGATAGATATTTACTAGGATTGAATTGAAATTACGTTCATACATCATAACACTTACCATAATTACAGTTAAAAAGTGGCGTTGGACTTAACTGCACCTTATACTTACGCACATTTCAATTAAAGGAAAATAAATGGGGTCTCGTGATTGCAGACTAACGTAGGTACTTATCGCCCAGCTGACAACGCTTACGGGTCAACAGTAGGCCGGCCAGCCGTTCGTTGCCCGCGCATTGTAAATAATCGTTATTTTTAATTGTTTTTAATTTTATTTTTCTTATGTTATTGGTTTAAAATAAATTAGATACTCAAAGACCATCTAATTAAAATATACAAAATGAATTATTTAATTAAAAATTTAAAAAAAACACGAATTTCTTTTTTGTAGTTTTTGTCATGTTTGAAACACTTGACCTGACCAGCCCTAGAAGTTTTTTTGCAGTTTCTAGCAGTCACCTTATAGGTAAGTATACAAAATATATTCACGTCTACCAAACCACCACCACTCACCTCACCACCCATCAAAAACGGTCCCACCCATTAAGACGAATCAAACTCGACGACGCGGTTGTGTCGCTTAATTACTGAGTTCCTATGGCCACCATCCAGCTCCATCATCAGAACCTGGTTACCATCTAGCACCAAAGTACTCGTCAAGACGAATCAAACGAGCCCATACTCGATGGGGCTGTGTCGTTTAATTACTGAGTTTCTATGGCCAGCTTCCAGCTCCATCATCAGACCCTGGTTACCATCTAGCACTAAAGTATTCGTCAAAACGAATTAATCGAGCCTATAATCGATGGGGTTATGTCGTTTAATTATTGAGTTCCTATGGTCATCTACCAGCTCCATCATCAGACCCTGGTTACCATCTAGCACCAAAGTACTCGTCAAGACAAATCAAACGAGCCGAGACTCGATGGTGTTGCGTCGTTTCTTTACTGAGTCCCTAGGACTACCTTCCAGCTCCATCATCAGATTACTCCCTGGTAACTATCTAAAAACAAAGTACTCGTCAAGACGAATGAAACGAGCTTAAAACTCGATGGGGTTGCGTCGTTTCATTACAGAGTTCCTATGACCACCTTCCAGCTCCATCATCAGACCCTGGTTACCATTGAAAGACAAACTACTCGCCAAGACGATTCAAACGAGCCCAAACTCGATGAGGTTGTGTTGTTTCATTGCAAAGTTCCTATGGCCACCTTCGAACTCCATCATCAGATCAGCACCATGTCATCATAATATTGCATTGTCACGCGATTTACACGTCATATATACAAAATTTCAGCTCAAGCGGTAACCGGGAAGTGGATCAAAATTAAGTTTCACCCGAAATTCCACCCGAACAAGACATACATACATTGCAAGTTAAATATAAGCTTGTAAAAAAGAGTAGATACTGGCAACACTGCGAATATTTATTTGCTGGAAGAAGTGGTTACTCAAAAGAGTGAAGACGATATAATAAAATGCTTATCGAAAAATATTCAAAAGGATATATCAAAGCATTATGAAACAAATGAACTAAAACTAAACTAAAATGAACTTTTTTGCAAATCTATTATTTTGCCTGGCTATGAAATTGGATCCCTTTTTGTCGAAATACCCGGGAAGGTGGAGGAGTATGCATATTTGTAAAAGAAAATATTGAATATGTAGAAAGAATTGATATTGTTAATTATTCCAAAGAATTCATCATTGAGTTGAGCGCTGTAGAAATTCCAAAACTAAATTGTATTATAATAGGATTATTTAGGGGGGATCGTAATATTGATGTATTTAATGAACAAATGGAAAAATGTTTAATACTAGAGACAAAAATAAATATATATTATTTGGCGGTGATTTTAACCTAAACATTTTAAGCTCAAACAAACAAATAAAAGAATTTCTTAACTTAATGAGTTCTAATTGCCTCACACAATTAATAAATGAGCCCACTCGTGAAACAAAAACAACAAGCACCTGTGTTGATTTAGTATTTACAAACAATAAAGATATGGTATGTGAGTTTTATGTTAAAGACTATGGCCTCTCAGACCATAAATCAATAAATATTATGTTAAAAAATGAAATCTATACTAGTAAAACTAAAGTCTGGAAAGTAGAAAAAAGATTATACACAAAAAAAAATATATTTAGTTTTAAAGATTCATTGAATAAAATTAACTGGGATGATATAATAAACGAGTACAAATCTGTAGATAATAACTATAAATCATTTCAAAATTTAATTATTACAACTTTAGACAAACACATCCCCAAAAAATTTATTAAAATTAAAAAATAAAATTTATAAAGCCTGGTTAACATTAGGATTAAAAAAGTCATGCAAACATAAAAGACTGCTAAGATCTATTTTAAACGTAACCAATAGTGATGTCATACGAAAATACTATAAATCATACACCCAGACACTAAAACGTAGTGTTAAAATATCAAAAAGATTAGAATATGTAAAACAATTAAACAAGTCTGACAATAAATCAAAAACTACGTGGAAAGTAATAAATAATGCTGCAGGATAAACTAAAATTAATAAATACAAAAATATAAAACTAAATGTAAATAATCAGATAATAAATTGTCCAAACTCTATTTGCAACACATTTAACGAATACTTTAGAATTAGAATTAGAATTTTGAATTTTTTTGAATTTTTTTGTTTACGCTCACATCAATTATCTAGACCAAGATGAGTATTCTTGTGAAACTCGTTTATATGGTAAGATAACGGATAAATATACATAAACATAGAAAAAACACCCAGACCCGAAATCAATTTAGAAAAACAGTTTTTCTCTAAATTGACCCGACCGGGGATCGAACCCGGGACCTCAGAGATGGCGACACCATGAAAACCGGTGTACAAACCACTCGACCAAGGAGGTCGTCGACAATAGGTATCTCCCCTAAAAATAATTCAAACTCAGTTAATCAAGTCGGTCGTCCTACAATAAACCCACCAACTAACTCTGTATACCTATATCCTACCAGCCAAAAAGAAATAATGAAAATAATTAGAAACATGAAAAATAAACACAGTTGTGGCATAGATGGAATACCTCCTATACTACTTAAACAATGTGCAGAAATATTGTCAATCCCATTAACGTTTTTAATTAACCAAACTTTTATTTATGGACAATTCCCAAATCTGCTAAAAATTTCACTTGTAAAACCACTGCATAAAAAGGGTGACAAAACTACCCTTAATAATTATAGACCAATTGCCCTGCTACCTACTTTTTCTAAGTTTTATGAGAGAGCTATGTTTACAAGACTTTATAATTTTTTGGAAAAATATAAAATATTAGACGATTGCCAAAACGGTTTTAGAAAGTCCAAGTCCACCACGTCAACTGTGTTGAAGTATATACAAACGGCCCTCCAAAACATTAATGATAAACAATATGCTGTAGGAATACTGCTTGATATGACAAAAGCATATGATAGGGTATCACATCATATATTATTAAAAAAACTGTATGGCTCAGGTGTTCGAGGACCTGCCTTTAGTTGGTTCCAGTCATACCTAGAAAATAGAATACAAGTAGTAGAAATTGTGAACTATAACGCTGCAAAAAGTGAAATATTAACAGTACAGTCACAAAAAAGACCATTAACATGCTCCATTCCGCAGGGCAGCGTCCTTGGATATGTATTATTTTTGTTATAGATAAATGACCTTCCCAAAACCCTTAACCAACAAATAACCTATCCTTTTTGCCGATGACATATCAATTTTAATAAAATGCGAAAATGTTAACAACGTAGACTATCTAATAAATGATACACTAAAAAAATTACACTCTGGCTCCTTGACCATAACCTGGAAATAAATTATGAAAAAACTAAAATTATGCAATACATGTCAAATAAAAAATCCCCATTAAATTTAAATATAACCTTTCAAAATACAAAACTAGAAACCGTCGAAAGTTTTAATTTACTAGGAATAAACATAGACACACACTTAAACTGGAAGTATCACATTGAATGTATAAAATCAAAACTTGCCAGATTTACATATGCTCTCTTTCAACTCAAGCTATGTACAAATAAAGAAACAGCTCTGTCAGCCTACTATGCGTATGCCTACTCATGGCTAAAATATGGAGTAATGCTATGGGAATATAGCGTAAATGCTAACGAATTATTTATATTACAAAAAAATTGGTACGAATAATAGCTCATATTGATAATTCACAGAGTTGCAGACCATATTTTATTAAGTACAAATTATTAACACTCCCTTCCATATACATTCAAGATATTTCCTTATTTGTACATAAAAATTTAAACCAATATAAAAAGTTGTAGACAGTAGATTGTACTTACCACCATCTAGAATAAATATGCTTAATCGTAGTCCACATTATATGTCTATTAAAATATTTAATAAATTGCCAGTCAGTATTAAAAATGAAGAGAATCCAATAATGTTTAAAAGAAAATTGAATTTATTTTTAATAAGCAAATGTTTCTATTCGGTAGAGGAATATTTTAATGTTAAATACTAATTATTTTATTTGTTCATTTGGATTGATTATTTTATTTCTTACTTTTTATTTTGAATTGACTAATTAATTTGAATTTTGTTATTTTTTACTTTGATTTTAATTTTAATACTTTTAATAATTTTAATTTTGTTATTTTCAATTAATTATTATTTTATTATTGTTATTAAACCTGTTAATGTATTTATCAAACTACAATAATTATAATAATAATAATGCAGTACAGTAAACTGCATAATATTTGCAATACTTGCAAAAGGTTACTAAGTTGTTAAGCTGCTAAAATTATATTCCACCTATTGTATTACACTTAGTTTGGCAAATAAATGATTTGAAGTTTGAAGTTTGAAACACTGCAGAGCGCTTTCGAAAGATACTTTTGTCCAGAACAGCTGAATCAGGAAACATGGGTGCGAAGTCCATTTTTTATTGACCTTGACAAAATTGACGATGAAGATCTCGTGAAAGATGATCTCATTGATTTGAGTTCAAAAGAAGTGTTGCGAGCAGAATTTGACGCAAAGAGCTTAACCGACTTTCGGTGTCATTTAGCTCCAGCTTACCCCCGACTTGTCAAACGAGCTATGTCAGTGCTGATTCCATTTGCAACTTTATAGTATATAAAAAAAATGTATCTCTGTGAAGCAGGGTTTTCAACTTTAGTGTCCATAAAAACTAAGAATCGGAATCGGTTAGTAGTGAAAGATGGCATGCGCCTTGCGTTAACAAAAACGGCTCCTCAATTTGACGTTCTAATCCAGCATAAGCAGCAGCAACCGTCACACTAATTATTTATAAGTAAAGTTTAATTGCAAACAATAAAAGCTGACTGAAGTTAAACATCGTTTTTATTTCTTAAAAGGGTCCGTAGGCTTTTTGAAATTTTGAGAGGGGTCCATGACTAGAAAAAGGTTAAAAACCCTGATCTAAGGAGTAAAAGCACTAAAGTAGTTCTTGAGCTTCTGAAGGGTCTCGATGGTCGAGACGATGGACAATTTTTACAATGGGACTCTGAGGCCTTGCCGTCGTAACGTGCCTAATGACATCGCGAAAGTTCCAAAAAACGTGCCGAAGGGGACTATAGTAGCTCGCCAATGTGGAGACGTTTCCATTATAACATGGAAAGACTCCAAATTGGTGAACATTATTTCTACCTTCCACGATGACAGTACTTTCGTTGGATCGAAGGCTAGTAAGACGCTCGTAAAGCCTATATGTGTGAGAGATTACAATCAAAGATCAAAAACTTTCGAAACTTTCGATGTATTTGTTAGAGCGAAAGAGAGGACTGAGATGGTTTGTAAAGATTTTCAAAAGGTTACTGAATAAAAAACGCTTCCACTGCATCGGCACTCTTGCGACCGTCGTAATAGTAACTGCACATGGTAAAAGAACCTGGTTTCGCTGCAGATCCACTCGGTGCCAGCTGCTTGACAACTTTCTCCAGAATATCTTCCGTCAGAGCGTAGAGTTTGGGTTGAGCCATTATAGTCGTGGTGACACGTCCAGATCGCGTAACGTAAGCTAAAAGTCATAAAAGTTTTCGCATTCGTCTTCTGAGCTGTTTCCACTCAATAACTTATTGTTTTCTCAAACACCACTGCCTTGGTAGGTAGGTATAGGTATACTCGTCGTCACGAAGGTCAAAATCAACTCGACGAGGCCCGAAGTTGGACGCCACTTATAAGCGGGTGCCGTACGGTGGAGTAAAACAGCAAGTAACTTGTGGAGACGACTGTATTTATTCAGCGGAACTACGTAATTACGCAATAAATGTATCCTAATCCTATAGTGCGAGCGTTCAATTCTGAATCTCCGAAGAAAGTTCAGAATGTGCAGCCCTTGTGTGTAGTCTTTAGTATCAACTATTCTGTCTTAGCAAGTGTGAAAGCAGATACACACATACACTGTGGGCTTGAGCTTATATCATTACGCGAGGACGTAACGATACCGCGATTCAGATGAACTGCCGGTGGCGCCATCTAGTAGTAACGGGCGGAAACACATTTGCTATTTATGTTGTGGTTAGTATTTTATTTGATACACCACATCAAAACACAGTATGTCTCAGAAACAAACTCAAAACACAGTATGTGACATACTTGGTTTTGGTTTTGTTTTACCGCCGAATTACCACGACCGTTACAATAGTAACACGCATACATTCAAAAGTAATGCGAACGTACACCCTGCGGCGAGCCTCAGCGTGCTTAGTTTGGTGTGATATTTTGTTATTGAAGGAGTTAGTGAAGAATGCATGGGCAAAGGACGAAATTAATGTCCTGGAAGTAGAAAAGTTTTACGACTGGCCTAAAAAGAAGCGTAATGTTCGCCGGAATACAGCAACTGCAGTTGATCCACTGAAATATTTTGGTTAAGTCCTGCTGTGGTAGCAAAATTTGTTGCTGGCTCAAGAAATCTTTTTTTTATAACAAATTTCAATCTGAATCTGAAATATTGTGGACAAATTAGTCCCGTTGATGCCTCTTAATAGACGGAAATTTCGGTTTAATTTGCCAACTAATGACAAATCTCCGGATTTCGGCAGCCACGAAGATGACATTACCGACAAACAAAAAGTTGACTTATTCTTTGAATTAGTCAGTTGCATGCACCATGATCACGGAGTAACTCCGTGATCATGGTGCGTAACAGCGCCGAAATATCGGGGACTCAGAAATGGTAAAAATCACGTTTTTTCATAAAAATAAACACAGATATGATCTTAATTTTCGAAAATCTAATGAAAAGTCTTTCCAAAACTTTTTTAGAAAGGTGTATTAATTGAAAACGCAAGAAAAGGTTGTCTAGCTTTGCGTCAGCCAAAGCTTCTTGTCTTTTATATGAAGATATAATGGATTCAATTCAAACCAACTACAATGATTAATGTTTTTGGAAACCCGATAATTTATCAACAATGATTTCAGGTAACTATTGTTTATTTATTGCGAACCTTTTTGTAGATTAGCAAAGGCAGACAGTGGCCTGAATTTATAACGTAAGAGTGTGTTGAAATAACGATTAAAACTGCATAGCGAACCTTTTTGTAGATTAGCAAAGGCAGACAGTGGCCTGAATTTACAACGTAACAGTGTGTTGAAATAACGATTAAAACTGCATAAAAAACCGAAAATGACTATAAAACACATAGCGTCTTTTGCACGCGCACCGACGAAATGTAGTTTACATAGTGAGTAGAATCTCATAAAGCTACACCCTACATGTTTTCAAAAGCTACAACTTTTTGTTACACCGTGTTTCTAAATTTAATAAATCAAAAGTATTTATCTAATTCAACTGCGCCGAAATATCGGGGACTCAAAATTAATAACTCGGACATGGTAAAAATCCCGTTTTTTCATAAAAATAATTGTAGTAACCATGAAAGTTTAAAATGTTATTTTATATCTGTGTTGTTTACATTTTGATACTCGTATATTGACATTTTTTGTCGGCGGGCGGCAGAGGCGGGCCGAAATTGCTATCAAAAAAGATTTAAAGTTATCACTTCAATTTTAAATAGTAGCCGACACAGTTTGGATTATAAACTACTTAATAAATTAATATTTATAATATTTACTTTCGGTAATTAAGTTGAATTAAAACAAATCCGGAAAGGGAACTATTTTTTCTGTAAAGACTTTTTTCTAGAACTTTCGATTGTGATAAATATTTTTTATCTGGATATTGTCTCTGCCCGTAGGGGTTGCCAGAGAGGAAAGTAATACTCCTTAATATTTAGACCGGGTAATAATCCCGGTAAATTTAATTTCAATATTATAAAAAAACGCATTTCACATTGCTTAACGTAATTTTTTTTCTAGTTCATGTAGTTTGATTGATGACAGATTCTTTCAGTTTCAGGACGAGTTGTGAAAAACGTCATATTTGACGTTTTAGTACTTTCAAGTCCGAGGTCTCAGAACAGAATGTTAATAATTTCCACATTTTGGGATAAAAATCCTAGAATGGCCTTTCATTTTTAGGGCTTCCAGCTGAGTAAAATCGCGGAACAAGCATTCATTCTCCTCGGTGTGGTCAAAGAAGTGAGCTAGGAGAATCATTATACTGAGGTAAGACCGAGTTGGGAATAGTGTGAGTGGATTTAAAACAGCTCTTCGGAGAGTGTTACGACAATATGGTTTACAGTGTGTTGTAATTACAATAATCTGTGCGCACTTCACATAAGTTCCTGTCGTCGTTTTGCAGCCAGAGCGCCACGTGCGAAATAAGTCTTACAACAGCGCCTAAGTATTACTTAATCATTGTTCATAAGTGTTTAAAATTGTTCTAAAGCGATTTCTTCCAGAAAACCAGTCGGATGGAGAGAACTTATATACTGTAGAATCGGAGGTGCAAAAATTTTAACTGAATTTAATTTTAAAAGACTAAAATAATCAAAAATTCAGAATACGTACTTACAAACATAGTGTGCAATAAAAAATATACATATACAATACTTATACATAATAGTCTCAGGTATGGAGTAGCGGGAATAGCAGCTTTGTAGCGGGATAAGGTTAAAAGGAGAGGTAGAAGTTTTTCAGGAGCTCTTTAAAAGTGTTCACAGACTGCTGAAGTCCAGCAAGGTTAACACAGTTAATTGGCCGTTTTCCATTCCAAGGCGGATGTCGTTAGTGATCTTGACCAACGTAGTGACTGTGCTGTGGCCTGGGCGGAAACCCGACTGGAGTGGGTTTAGGAGTTTATGATTTATTTACACTTTATTGCACAAAAACATTTACATTTAAACACAGGTTACACAGGACATATACAAAGGTGAGCTTATCTCTAGAAGAGATCTCTTCCAGCCAACCCTAGTTGTGGTGGTAAAAAAATATATTTGCGGGACCAATTGTGCTATAATAATATACGTACTTAAACTAAATACTTCAATATAATACTTACACATACATTTATAATACAAATAATATACTAATAAATTTAATAGTTACTGATTATCGATTTGGTACGTTAGATAGTGCTCTTTTAATTTGTGTTTAAAAGATTCAACCGATGAACTCTCACGAATGCTAGCCGGTAGTTTATTCCACAACCTAGCTGCATACACAGTAAAAGAATTGTGGAAAAACTTGGAGTTAGCCTGTGGATAGGAGAGGGTTCTTGTATCACAGGAACGTTTGGGGCGGGAAGAAGACGGTAAGGATGTGAAGCGGGAACGTAGGTAATGAGGGAGTTGGGGGTAGTGGAGTATTTTATAAAGGAGGCAAAGGATGTGCATATCACGGCGAAGACGGATTGGAAGCCACTTTAACCTCGTCCGAAACTCCGAAATGTGGTCATATTTTCGTAGACCGAATATAAAACGGATAGCCAAATTTTGCAGGTGCTCCAGCTTGTTAAGCAGCTTCTCAGTAGCATCCAAATAACAAACATCAGCATAGTCGAGAAGAGGGAGTAAAAGGGACTGAGCGAGCATAATTTTGGTGTTGTATGGTAAGAAAAACTGGAGTCGCTTGAGAGAGTGATAAGAAAAGTGCATGCGCCGACTAACTTCATTAACTTGTGATCTCCAGGACAAAGTGTAATCAATGATGAGGCCTAGGTTTTTAGTTTTTTGTGTATATGCAAGATTTACTCCGTCATATGTGACCTGCGGGAGTATGTCAAAGTCCAATTTGTGGTACAGCCTACTGCTACCTACAATTATGGCTTGTGATTTACTTGGATTCACCAGCAATCCAAAAGAGTCCGCCCAAGACTTCACTGCGAGGAGATCTTTATTAATCGCATCAATTGTCGTGCCAGCATTGGAAGCATCAAAGTGCTTATACATTTGTAGATCATCTGCATAAAGGTGGTACGGACACGATAATACTTTAACGAGCTCATTCACAAATAAGGAAAAGAGGAGAGGTGAGAGAACGCCACCTTGTGGTACACCCGCTGTAAGGGGAGCCCATTCTGAGAGAGAGTCACCACATCTTATCCTCTGGCAGCGGATGCGTAAATAGTCCGAGAACCACCCGATCACCGCCGGGGTAAGGTTAAGAGAATGGAGAATGGCAAGAAGGATGTCATAGTCAACAGAGTTGAAAGCGCTGCTAAAGTCTAGTACAACAAGAACCGTGAACAACTGGTTGTCCATGGCGTGCCGGATATCGTCTGTGACGTTTAGCAAGGCGGTAATAGTGCTATGGCCAGGACGAAAACCGGATTGATACGGACTTATTAGCTTATGATGTGAGACATATGAAAATAGCTGTTTTTGAACAGCGCTTTCTAGGACCTTGGACAGGAATGGAAGGATAGAGATAGGATAGGAGAAAAGAACTTACTAATTTGACTGTGGACAAGACGCTCAAGGACTTTGGATAGAAAAGGAAGAATGGAAATAGGTCGATAGTCAGCAAATGATTTAGGGATACCTTTTTTGGGCAAAGGAATTATTTGGGCGTCTTTCCAAGAGGATAAGAATACAGCATTAGAAATGGAGCTATTGAAAAGAAAAGTGAGGACTAGAAGGATAACATCAAGGATGGGTACTAACATAATGCGGCTAATGCCGTCGCCACCTACCCATTGGAAGTAATTGACAGCAAGCTCTTCTTAACATCACAAACCAATAATTGGTAAAACGCAAATGGAGTTTGACATAATTTTCCCTATTGTGGTAATTAGGTCGTAGCTTGAATTTATTTTTTGCTGCAACTTTCTTTTGCATCAGCACTTTTAAATCGTCTGTCAGCCATGGCGCTGGAAGATGTTTAATTTTAACAAATCGAAACGGTGCATGCTTGTCATATAACTTGGTTAAAAGCGAGTTAAAAATGTTAACCTGCTCATCAACAGACTGAGCGGATGTGACGGAAGTCCAATCAATATTACAAGCGTCACCACGGAACGCATGTTGATCCATACCACTAAAATTGCGCTGAAAAATGACTTTAGGCTTAGCTTTAGGAGGACGAACTTTATAGGACAAAAATATAAGATCATGATACGAAAAAGCGTCGGCCGAGCATTGACCGTGCTTCGCAACATGCTGAGGAGATGACACTATTATCAAGTCAAGAAGAGATGGAGTGGAGTTAGGGAAATGATGGGTGGCAGTAAGAGGGAGAATATTTAAGTTGCTAGAACGTCAGTTCTAGCAACTTAAATATTCTGCTGAACTGATTGAAGCGAAGAAGTACGAGAATCGTTCTTAAGGAGGCAAGTATTAAAGTCACCCATGATAATGTAGGAAAGAATTAAGTTATCGAGTAGTTTCTCAAATGACGTAAAAAAATTAACAAGCAAAGAAGGGCTGTAGTAAACTCCGAGAAGGATTTTGTTGTGAGCAAGAACAACTTCAATCAATAAATGCTTGCCTGCGTTAGAGGAGGTGGTTGTGCCGAGGTGCTAATTACGGAGTAAGGAATATGAGCACGTAGGTATATAGCAACCCCGCCACCCCTGGAGCCAGTACGATCATTGCGTATAAGATGGAAGCCAGGCAGAGCATACGAGGTAGAAGGTAAACACGGTTTAAGCCAAGTCTCGGAGATTAATACAGCATGAATATTTTTGTGGTTGAGTGACGCCAGCATGTCTGAATGATGAGCCGCAATACTCTGCGCATTCATGTGAATTACGTTAAAAAATTTCGATACATCAGCCAATTGACATTCGAGTGTATCGAAGAGGGAAGGGATGCTAACAAAGCTGTCATCATCACTACTATTTGAAGATATAGAAAGGTAGCTAGAAACACCTGAGGTTGACATATAAAATAAAAATAAGATATATAAATAACAATATCACAAATTATATAAAATGAGAATCAGTTTACCTAATTATAGCTAGCTCCACCCGCTGGCTGTATCATCGTAGTTTAAGAGCAGACATTGAAATTAAAAACAAAAAAACAAGAAATCAAAAATAAAATAATAAGCCATGAACCCGTTACGAAAAATAATTAAAGGAAAAAAAATAAAAGAACATTTAAAGTAAGGTTTCGTTGACAAGCAAAATCGGAACGCAAAAAAAATAAAAAATAAAGTAACTTGTCAAACGTCATACGTCAAACAAAACAGAATAGTCTCATGTCACTGTCAATACTTATATCCAATGTCGTGTAAAACTGTAAATTACATAGCAATAAAGCAACAAGTGACGAGAGGGTAAACCAATTATAGTTAACATGTACCTTACAACGAAGAAATCGGGTCCACAGAAAATGTCCACTTATGAAGAACAACACAACACAAAAAAACACTGCAAGATGTTACTTCTTAGCGGTGCCTCCCGCCCGCCTTGTTTTTGGCACTGCAGGTTCCGGTACTTTGGCCGCAGCACCCACAGGCTTGGGTGCATCCACTACCGCAATCTTCTGAAGCTCAGCAAGTGAACTTATACGGCTGCGCTTCCCGTCCGAACCGACCACGAATACGTAACCCTGGAGCGTAAAACAACTTGTAACACCAAATTTTTGTCGAGCCGCCATAAATGTATCATGCCGCGGTTTCATTAGGAACTCTGAGACCGTAAAACCAGAGCCCTTCAACGCCGTCTTGACATGCCAAATCTTGTTCCTTAAGTCGAGATCATGCAGCTTCAATAAAATGGGTCGCGGCCGGTCGCTCGCAGCCGTGCGGCCCATTCGATTACAACGGCTTATATCCTTCCGTGACAAGCAGGACAGCTTCATATGGCTAACAACAGCGCCCACAACAACCGCAGCGGCATCCTCATTGGTTTGCTCCGGCAGGCCATGCACCAACAGCATCTTCCACTGATTACGCATCTCAATGCCATCTACCTGACGAGCAATAAGGCTTACTTGGTTTTGAAGTGTGTGAAAAGCTGTCATGATGAACGCCCGGAATGCTGTAAAGTCTGAAGTTAAATTCGAGATATTCACCGAAGGAGCCGCATTGTGTAACTCTCCCTGGTAGGCATCCATCCGTTGGGTAAACATTTGTTGGAGTTGAGCCAATGATTCCTGTAGAGCCTCCATAGTTTGCAGTCGGTAGCGCAGTGCAGTGCAGAAGTGTTATTGAGTGGTATTAAGCGTTGTGGTTGTGGTTACGTCTTGAAAACACTCACCAGCAGGTATTATGAGTTAATTATCAATTTGCATTACAAATTAGGTTAGCAAAACAAATATTTGAATTATTAATTAAATTAAAAATATGGAGCTCTTTATCTTGATGTTTGCTTTACAACTACCCCCGAAGAAGAAAACTGATTGTTAATGAACGGATTTTAGGGTGTTTTAGTTGTGTTCTTTTACAATGTACTACCTAGCTGTTGAACATTTTATGGTTTTATTTTACAACAACCCACTGAAGCTTGCGTTTGGGATTTTCTTCCTTTTCCCCAAGAGGGACAAAATCTCAAATGTAACAGTGGCGCACTCAACGTGTGTTTTGGTTAGGGATAGTGGTTATGTCTTATGCTATAACTTGTAAGCCAGAGTACCGATAGCATTTCAGAACCGTGGGGATTAGTTTTAAGAAAAACCGTCTCGTGTGCAGTGGCACGGAATCCTCCCTTTTTAATAACGAATTTTTATTCTTTCTTTTTTTTATTAATTTTTATGAAATATTGATTTAAGTGTGTCACCACGTACACTTTTTAGAAACTAATTTTAACCCAGATGTTACTATCGGTTGTTTAAAAGGACGGCACATAAATAAAAATATTGTAAACAAAGTGGGTATACCACTTAAAAACATTTGAGCTCATTCGTAACTAGAGAAGTGTAGGAATTGGTCATAGAGGTATTTCTGTTTTATTTGTTCCAATTTCGAGTTTTAAATATTCAGTATTTTCTACTCTGTAACAATAGAAAATTCAAGGTATGTATATGATCATAAAATATTATTCAATTGCCTATACTTATTGATATACTTCAAGAAAAGGCATTTTTCTTTACAACAAAATTGATAATAACATATTTATAAAATGTCAATTTCATTTTTATGACAATTTTAATTAACGTTCTTTATAAAAGCCAATAGTAAAATATACGACTAACATATATCATGTAATTGCAGGTTACAATGCTCGTCGAAGTTGTTGACCCTGAATGAAATTATTGATGAATTAGAAAGAAACGAAAATGAACGAATTCCTGATGATATAGTTATTTTGCCCCCCCAAAACTGTAACGCAGAAGTGACTGACGAGGACTCTGGAGATGAAAACCAGGTAACATTGCACAACCTTCCAGGATCACAGCTACGCGCACAGGCGGAAATTCTCCGTGCTTATTCTTCAGATGACAGTGATGACGAAAATGTACCGCTATCTTATCTATCCAAGCGCAGAAGATTATCTTCTGATACTTCGGGACCTAGTGACCGCAATACAGTTTACGAATCAGTAGGCCCCGACCCCTGTTCAACCAACATAAGTGTTGTTTTTTCTAAACCACTCATTCCTAAAAATAAACCGTACAAGTGGGGCAGTCGCGACAATAATCCTTCATTCAACACTTGGCAAACTATGCAGGGTGCTCGCAGTCATTGGAGTCCCTTACAATATTACGAAATGTTTTTTGGTGAAGACATCATAAATCTACTGGTGCGTTATACGAACCTTTATGCAACCCAAAAAAATAAACCAGGTAATGTGACTTCTGCTGAAATGAAATGTTTCGTAGGCATCTTGCTTTACAGTGGATATGTTGTGGTACCAAGACGGTATATGTACTGACAAAATTCTTCAGACTGCGGGATGTCCATAATATTCAATGCTCTGTCCAGAGATAGATTTACATTCATAATGACATATCTCCATTGTTGTGACAATACTAATTTAGATCCACGCGATAAGTTTGCAAAGTTACGTGAGCTATTCGATAACTTGAATAAAAACTTTGTCACATATGTGCCCTTTGAAGAATACTATAGTATCGATGAAGCCATGGTTCCTTATTATGGAGGTCACTCATGCAAGCAGTTCATAAGAGGCAAACCGATAAGAAGGGGATACAAATTTTGGGTCGGAGCAACTCGGTTGGGATACATAATTTGGTTTGATCCATCCACCAGGGCCAATCGACTGCAATTTCAAATGAATATAAACCATTAGGATTAGGTGCAAGTGTTGTTTTACAATTCGCTGATATTCTCAAGAAGATCAATGATCATGCTCCATCTATTTTTCGATAAAATTTTTTCCTCTGTTCCCCTCATTGATGAACTACAAGAGAGAGGACTGAAAGCAACTGGAACAATCAGGGAAAATCGTCTTTCCAAGTGTCCTTTACCATCAAACAAGGAACTTCAGAAAACTGAAAGAGGGACCTTCAAGTACCAGTCTACAAAAGCAGGAGAAATAGTAGTGTGCAAATGGCATGACAACAGCGTCGTAACTGCAATTTCTAATTCAGTTTCTGAATCTCTTAGCCCATTTCGAAAGTGAAAAGATTTTCCCAACAACAGAAAAAGTATGTTTATGTTGATCAGCCTGCAATAATAAAAAGTTATAATGAGAACATGGGTGGAGTTGACAGATCAGATCAAAACATTGGTCTTTACAAAACTTCTATTCGGGAAAAAAAAATGGTATTTTTCATTGATTTGTCATTGTTTGGACATGGGCATTCATAACGCTTGGCAAATCTATAAAACCGATGGAGGTGACTATGATCACCTTCAATTTCGTAGAAGTGTAGCCACGGCACTTCTCGAAACATTACCGCAAAACAACGCGAGCACCTGAAAATTTACGCGAAAGTTCGCGGTACGACGGTATGGGACATATAATAGATTACAGAGATAACCAGCTTAGATGCTTTGAATGTCATAAAAAAGCGAATTTTTACTGTGTAAAATGTGAAGTAACACTCCATCCGAAATATTGTTTAAAAAAATTCTATACATCTAAATAAAATGTAATAACAATATCATCAAACAAATCGGCTATTTAATTGTAACCTTACGAGTTCGTAGTAGTACATTTTACTAGCGTCCTTTTAAAAGAACACCTATTTCCCGCTTTTCCATCACTCCAAATTTTTTTTTTATATTTTTCTTACTTTTATTACTGCATCAATAGCAAGTATCAATCATCAATAAAAATGAGAAAAATCCTGAGTAAAAACTACTTGCATCTGGGTTAATATAATACAAGTGTTTTATTTTTTTTAATACAAAATTTGATAGTATTATTATTGTAATACTGTGTATTTAGTGGTTTATTACTATTTTCTGTGGATTATAACTAAGGAAGCCAGCTTATATTTAAGTAGTTTTCTTTTAAATTTCGAAATGGAACGCCCAATTTCTTTTAACTTGCTTCATAAAGACGAGCTTACGTATGAGGTGGAGATTCGAGACGCAGCACCGGCGACAACGGTAGAGGGATTACGATTTCAGATTAGGGAACTTAGTAAACTAGTATGCTAAGACGTTATCGTGGAGACTACTCGGAATCCCAAAGTAGAATTACGAATTATTAAAGCCAAATTGTCAGAGATCGCCGAAGTTTTATGTTAACATCCTTCAAATTTTAAAAAATTTAACCGTATAAAGGCTCTAAGTTCCCACCATTTTCGGGTAACTCCCCCACCTCAACTTGATTTCGATTATGAGACTATTGACAAAGAGCTTAACGGTTATTTGTCAAAAATTGATAATATTAACGCGAGCTTTCATGCGTCGTTTACATCGGCACCAGAGATACCGAACGTGCTTGAAGTTGAACCTACTCCTGAAGTCGTGTATTATAGTAAGAAGGATGCAACAGTCAGATCTCTTGACTGTAAATTTAATGGTACCGGTTGCGTAAAGGCCTTTATTGAGCGTCTCAAAGAACTTTGCGAAGCTAGGGGTATAAGCGAAGCTTCCTTACATAAATCGGCTCTGGACTTGTTTTCTGATGGTTCTTTGTTGTGGTACCGGGGTATAAAAACGTCGGTTAGTAGTTAGTCGGAACTCAAGAGGCATTTACTCACAGCGTTTGCTCCGCCAGACTACGATATGCGTCTCATTTCGGAAATTACAAATAGGACTCACGGGCAAACTGAATTGTCCTGTATTTACATAGCGGTCATGGAGAACCTCTTCAACAGGCTGTCTTATAGAGTAGCGGAACCTGATCGTTTGTCACGGATCAAGTTCAACATACGGCCGGAATACACGACGGCGTTGTCAATGTTGGCGGTCAATACCCTAGAGGAGTTAAAGGAGAAGTGTAGGCAACTCGAGCTAGGTTTTGTTAGCAAGACACAGTTCCGTGAACCGCCGAAACCTACCGCTTCTTTTGTTGCACCCGACTTGGCTTACCAAGCTCCGAGGGGTTCTTTGAGAATCGAGGCCGTGCAAGCTGAGCCTGCGTTGTATTGTGTTCGTTGTAGGGTAAAGAGCCACTCATTATCTACGTGCAAATCCTCAGAAGTAGTGTGTTTCCGTTGCGGTAAGAAGGGTGTAAGGACACCTTCGTGCCCTTACTGCAATAAAAGAGCAGTCGGGACTAAGGGTCAATCCTGTCCGAACTGCAATTAAAAAAAATTAATATCCCGGAACTACAGCCATAATTTTATTAGGTCCGATTGGGACAACTATTTAAAATGGTTACAAGTATTTTTAAACTTTTTAAGAATAGATTCAGTACGTTATAAGACTACTGAGGATGGTCCGCCGCATTTAACCGTTTCTATATATAATGCGGATTATTACGGTTTACTTGACTCGGGTTCATGCATTTCAGTATTTGGTTCCGATGTTGGCCATCAGTTCATAAAAGCTGGTGCAACCTTACACTATGGTGGGTGCTTGGGCAACATCGTAACAGCCAATGACTCGCGTGCAACCGTGAAGGGTTATTTATATTTACCATTTACTCTTATGGGAGTGACTCAAGTTATTAAAGGAGATTGCCCATTTTCTAAGAGCACAACATCTCACTGTAAATATGTTTGTGCCTTAATAATTTTAATTGATTTTAGTAGCTGACAGATTCCTTAATTAAAATCAGTAATTAGTTTTTGATATCTTACCCTAGTTTAATTTATATTACAAGTTTTCCAAAACCTTTTTAGGTTATGTTTTTTGTAAACGTCTTGTTAAATAATTGTAAGTAAGTAACAAGTTAAGGGGAGGAGTTCGATGGAACAGCTTTGCAAGGATTGGTTACAGGATGGGTTACCCAAAAATTACTATTTTCTTCTCCTTCGTGCGTCAAAGGCACGTTAAACCGTACTTTAAAAGTACGGTAGTAAGTTTAACTTAAAAAGTACTTACTTTTTTATTAGGTACTTAAGTACCTACATTACTTTAAGTTTCCTAAATATATTATACTTACTATTTATATTCATTTGCATTATGTTGTCAGTTTGATGTCTGTTAAGTGAAATGTGAAAATGTGTTTCAAGTGTTGGTATTGGACAGCGATGTATGTATTGGAATAGAAAATAAAACCAAAAATATAGAAGTAATCATTTATTGTTTACATTTCAAATATACTATCTAAGAATTGAGCTGGGGCAGTGACACCATTAAACCGACCCCAGCTTAAGTACCATAGTACAGTTGCTGTATGGGCACAGCATCCTACCGTAGGATTTCCCACAAGACATGAGCAATAATATGCAACTACACTATCTAAAGTATTTTCCCTATTTTGGTCTTTGCTTATCAGTACATATATATAATATGTTCTACTGCTAACATATCTGGACTTTATTCAAGCCCTAAATAAATAATTATTTTGGCCTAAAATTAAGGGCAAATCTTCCTCGATATCTTCACTTATTTCTATGCTATATGTACCATTGCTACGGACATGCTCCCCATAGTATGACCTTGCCTGTTTTAATTGATAGGATCCTAGGGATTTTTTTTTTAAATCATCAAGAATTAATCTCGGAAAGTCATTTAAATGGGGAGCATTACTGTCTATACTTTGGAAAATCGTACGTCTGTGATTAATATTTTCCCTTCTAACAAATTCAGACAAATGATTTACTGAGTTTAACCTTGCTTGAGCGATGGATAGATACTCTACAGCATTAGGATTGTTTGGAATGGGTTCATGAAATTTGTTTAAAAGTGCACATGCTATTTTTAAATCACTCATAAGGTGAGTAGAGGCCCTATTAAAATATTCTTGCCGGAAAAGCTTAAAATTTCGTTTTATTCGCCCATTCACAACCTCCACTACCCATCGACACATGGTCACACATCTAGATTTATTAGCTTGCTCTGTTGTAAGCTGATGTTCATTTTCTAGTAATGATTCAGGCATGTGAGTCCTATAACCATAGCCCCGTAACTCTTCAATTACATCTCTAAACCCTCTATCCAAAATAAAGACATCGCCCTCTCTAAAAAATGTCCTCATTGTACCTATTTCCTCCCTAAAAAGACACATTATGGAAGAGTCATTCTGTGTGGCTTCATATGGTCCAAAACAGTCTAAAATATACCCGTTGCAGCACACAATCAAAAATGGCTTTACTAGATTTGCAAACTTATGTAGGCTATAAGTCCTTTTTTGATATAAATAATTGCTACTGCTTTGGACATAGATATATGTTCCATCACATATGACAATCGCTGGTTTAGTACTCGGTAGCATGTCAGTATTTCCGTAAAAACCCTCTGGAATAATTCTGTTACGCGATGCAACATCCTGGATTGAAAAATTATTTATTCCTAAATAATTTGGAACAAGCTCTTCAATTAAACAATTTCTAGGCAATATAAATAGGCAAATTAAAGAGGCTTGCCAGCCTTTCATTGCTATCACCGGTTCTAAGTTTTGCTAGCAATATGCTCAAAGCCAGTCTAGGTTTTCTGACTTGGTTATTAAGGCTCGGAACAATATTTAAAAGTTCATTAAACTGTCGAGCGGTAAGATCTAACCAATAATGGCATAAATGTGGATCCATAGTATTGACATTATTAAAATCTAGTGTTCTTTTTGCAGCTTGTTCCAACTTAGAAAATATGTCATCAACCTGAAAAGATGTAAAATCAGTATAAGGAGCATCAAGCTCATCCCATCTATTACTATTTAAATGATGTTGGCAGATTCTAACAATAAGTGGTACATACACATTGTACTCAACTAATAAAACTTGCTTTATACTGATTGGCATTAAACGATTAGCAGCATTTAGACATTCACTAAACAAACAGTGTCGTGAAGTTGCAGCAACCTGCTTGTATTTGCGTGAATTTACTTTTTCAATAACACGTTGCTTTGGCTGTTGCTGATGTTGAGCCTGCGGAAGTGGAGGTGGCTCCGGAATAACGGGCACCCCAGGAGCTGCCTGTGGACCTTGTCCACTATCAGAAGGCATCGGTGACCGGTTGACATCTTGCTGTGCTTGCCTTTGTGTTTCTCTTCTAGCTGTCAACCAACAAGCCATACAGGTTTTTTCTAAGAATGACAACTGAAAAGAATTAAAATGTTATTTTATAGTCAAACATAATTGTTCTTATATTCTCTGCAGTACAATACAGTTAAATAGTTACGTCTGGTTCTATTGGCAGTAGAGTCAATATAAAAAAAAGAACTAATCATGGTCATAACTAATCAATTTTTTTAATACAAGCTTTAGCTTAGGATCAGAGTAATATTTACATTTTGGAATTGTCTAACAAACTAACAATTTATTTAAGTAGTATAATATTGGGCATTCTATCCCATCTCTCGTTCGTGTCGGCAAACAATCTTTTACCTCCACTCACTGTCGGTGGGATAGAACGCCCAATATTGCAGATAGATTTCACTTAAGATGATTTTGCGTTACGCTGTGTTCATGTGTAAGAATGTTCATTAAACTTTTTTAAAACGTAATAGAACTAATCGCGTGACAAGACTGATTATTGTGGTTACTATAAAAACATGATTTTTAAAAATTTAATCATTTAGTCTACGACAACATCCCGCACTACTATGAAATTTATTAAGCAATCTCATACGTTACAATTAAATAAAATTTGTCCGGACAACGAAGCAGTTGCTAATCGTCATGGGAGCCTTCTACCTAATTCTATAAGATGTATAATTTGTGGTCCCTCAAACTGTGGAAAACAAACTTAATCATAGGATTGTTATTACATGAAAATGGTTTACGTTTTAGAAATGTATATGTGTACTGTAAAACACTGTACCAACCCAAGTATACTTTCTTAGAAAAGGTTTTTCATTTAGTTCCAAATATTTCGTTTGCAAAATATCAAGACAGTGATCTAATTCTCAGCCCCCATGATGCAAAACCTCATTCAGTTATGATTTTCGATGACGTTGCCTGTGAGAGCCAAACAAAAATGCGTAATTATTTTGCTATGGGAAGACATAAATTTATAGATAGTTTTTATTTAAACCAAACGTATAGCAAAGTTCCAAAACAACTAGTTAGAGATAATGCAAACCTTTTAGTATTATTCAAACAAGATGACATAAACTTGCGTCATGTATATGATGAACATGTTGGTACTGATATGACATGGACAGAATTTCGAGAAATGTGTTCAAAGGTTTGGTACAATCCATTTAACTACTTAGTCATTAATAAAGATTGTGCAAAAAATAAAGGTGGTTACAGAATGAATTTTGATACCTTTGTTGATTTTGAAAATTAAGGTAATAAATAGTTTCTGGATAATGATTTAATTCATTGAATTTATTTAAGTAGAACACATTACACGTATTCTTAGCAAAATTGGATATCCAATGGAGACAAAATTAAAAGCTCAGGTTGTTCAAGCTGCAGAAGCCGTCAAAAAGAAAGTAAAAGAATTGCGATCGATGGAATCTTATAATGAGAAAATGTTGGATACAGTTTTTCAATCTATTACTAAACCTCTTCATCAAATGATTCATGACACTAAAAACTCTAAGACATCGAATGAATTTACAGATAGTTCTTTTATCATAAAAGATAATATAATGTGTTAGATGAATCACAGGAGCAGAACTTTAAGAACATTAAACTTGCACGCAACCCTCAAGAAGATGTTTCGGATGAAGATATTAATGAGAACAGCTTTGAAGATTCAAGTAAAAGTAACACAAGCAATAGTTCATTTAGAACCGTTGAGTCGATGCAAAGTCCTAGCCAAGACACTTTGTCTTGGTCGTAATCTTCTGAAGTGTTTGAAGATGTTCCTTATGGAGTTAGAAAAGAGCGTGGAAAGCTATTCATGGGAACAGCACGCGTAAGCGTTCAAGACGAAAAAATATCAATAGCTGGTCATGTGAATCGAAAAACACCAGGCTTGTGTGAACTTTTGTTTAAAAAAATACCTGACTTAGATTTAGAAACAGGTAAAGACGGACAAATATATAAGGAAATGTTGATAGAAACAAACGCTCATCGACGAGATTACGATCCAAATAAACCGATTAAGACAAATAGAGGGCGAAAGTATTTGTATACAATCCAACCGCTTTTCAAGCTACGCATACCTTCTACATCTTCTGTTTCATCTTCCATAAGTAATGTAGATCACGTAAGCAAAGAAGAACGATTAATGTTTAACAAGAAATTAAAAAAATATACTGATTTTATTTATTGGGATGATCCTAATGAGTTAGTCGAAAGATTAAAACTGTTAATAGCTTTTAAAAATGCTAGAAACACTGAAGTAGATAACGAAATTATTTCTATTATTGAAGATTACGAGAAAAGGGTTTAATAAATTAATAGCCACAGTTCATTGTATTTTATTCATAAACTTTCCTTTGAATGTGACGGATCTCCCAAAAATGAATATTGACAAATTTGGGCATCATGTTCACAAAAGATTACGTTTCTCAGAAATACTAGATTACAAAGAAAATTCTTTAGTCAAATCAGAAAATGGACATTATGATCTGCAATCATCGCGATTAACTGGTGTGAGGGAACCTACGTCACCTGAAGATGTTGTAAATAAAAAGTATGTTGATGAAAAGTTATCAAATTTATGTACAAAAGAAGAAGTGTCAGTATTGATGAAAACGATAAAAGATGATATCGCAGACAAATTAAGGCAGTTTGAAAATAAATTTGGTAGTAAATACTTCACAGTTCATAAACAAAATGATAAAGCACCAGATAGTAAAAGAAATACATAGATCAGCACGCAAAATTTCGATCGTCGGTGTGTTAAGCTCAAAGGAATAAGTGATTTATGGCAAGCTGACTTGATCGACATGAAGTCATTAAAAAAGTATAATAATGGATTTACTTTTATTTTAGTTGTCATGGATTGCTTCACCAAATACGCGTGGGCAGTACCATTAAAGGCCAAATCAAGAAAAAACGTTGTTGACGCATTAAATGATATTATTAAAACAAGTGGTACCCACCCTGTAAACCTACAAACCAATATGGGGACTGAATTTTACAACAAAACGTTTCAAGAACTCATGCAATCACTAAACATAAACCACTATTCATCGTACTCTACAAAAAAGGCATCTATTGTTGAGAGGCTGATACGAACTTTAGAAACTAAATTGCACATAGCGTTCAGTTATAACGGCAGTTACAGGTGGGTGGGAAACACTTTAAAAGATGTCTTGACCACATATAATAATAGTAAGCATAGTTTCACAAAATTCAATCCTGTTGATGTGAATAATATCAATGAAGCTAGTGTCAATAATAATTAAAAAATTTAATGACAAGTCCGTTAAAACACATAAAAACAAATTGAAAATAGGGGACTTCGTTCGTATTAGTAAATATAAAAGTAGTTTTGAGAAAGGTTACACGCCAAATTGGTCAGCGGAAATATTTACAATTAAAGCAGTCAATAATACTACTCCTGTTACTTATCAAATACAAGATCAAAGAAAGCAACAAATATTGGGATCGTTTTACAAAGAGGAATTACAAAAAACAAAACATCCCAACATCTATTTGATCGAAAAGGTCATAAGAAAAAAAGGTGGCAAAAGTTTTGTTAAATGGTTAGGTCTTTCTGATCGAGAAAACAGTTGGGTAGACAACAGCTCTATCATAAATAAATAAAAGTATCAAGATTTGTAGTGTGCAATCATTACATAAAAGAATATGCAAGGAGGAGGACTTTTTAATAATATCATAAATAGGCTGCCATTCGAACTTCACTTACCAGGTTATTGTGGTCCAGGGACAAAATTGAAACAGCGATTATTAAGAGGCGACAAGGGGATCAATAAATTGGATGAAACCTGCAAATACCACGACATTGCGTACCTAAACACTGACTTAGCTAGTCGTCATAAAGCAGATTCAAAATTGTTAGATATGGCTAAAGGGCGATTACATTCTAAAGACGCTGGCAAATGAGAAAAATTGGCTTCATGGATAGTAAAGTTATGAATGCTAAACTTAAAACTGGTTCGGGGATCAAAAAATTCAAGACTGTTATATCAAAAGTTCAATCACACGTAAAAAAATTAAAACCTAAAAACCATTCAACAGCAATTAAATATGCCTATGAAGCCGCAAAAAAGTATTTTCCTAAAAACTGCCACTTTCGTTTACCACGAATTCCCAAGACAGGAGGAATTTTACCTTTGATACCAATATTTGCTGGTCTTTCTGCTCTGGGTGCAATTAGCTGGAGGTGCGGCTGGTGTGACAAAAACAGTCAATGAATATAAAGCTGCTCAACAGAATTTAAAAGAATCTGAACGCCATAACAAAACAATGGAGGCTATCGCAATAGGAAAAGGCCTGTACATTAAACCATATAAAAAAGGCAGTGGATTATTTTTGAAAAGTTCAAAAAAACTAACTTTTTCGCTACCCAATCGTGATCTAACAAATATTGACATAATTAAATATCCTGTCAATATCCCATACTTCCGTGGAATATATATGAGAGACAGTTTGCCGTATAAATTCAAACCTATAGAATGTGGGATTGTTAACTTAGATGATTCCAAGAACAATGGTACACATTGGGTAGCCTACGTGATAGTTAATAACTATTGTGAATATTTCAACAGTTTTGGTGATTTGAAACCCCCTACAGAACTAGTAAAATATTTTGGTCGTCGTAATATTTATTACAATTATGATCGATATCAGAAATACGATAGTGTTATCTGTGGACATTTATGTTTAAATTTTTGCAGAACTTTTGGAATAAATATCGTATATAATTATCACGTCATTGTTTCATTTAACCATTACCAAGATGTCTTTCACGTTGTCCGTATCTGGAAAAAGTTCTATTTTGACAACAATTTTTACATCTGCTTAGGAGTTGGAAGGTGATTATGAATGCGCTTTGCTTCACGTTTCCATTTTTAATTCTATACCCCAAATATAACTAAAGATAACAATAAATTGCATTATGGCGTTAACGAACTGTAAAAAGAACTAGAACTGTAAAACCTATGTAGATTGGTTTATCTTAAATAATTTGTTCAGGTTTCATTTGAACGGCGACTAATTTGTTAGTAAATACTGATACGCTATTGAAATGAGGATTAGCAATCAGTTTGCTCGCACTCAATCTTTTTTTTGTTTTATTACTGGTATCACTCCAGGTATTTACTAACTGTGCGTTTACTCTAGCTTCATTATTTTCAAGTGTTTTACCGAATACAGAATTATTAAGGAGTTTAAAAAAATCTTGTTCAAAGACTGATTCAGCTTTTTGTCGTAAACCTGTATTTAACTCAATATATTTTTTAAGATACGCACTTTGTCTAAATATAATAGCGCGATGAATTTTGCGCAGCAGTAGTCCGTGCTCTAAACATTTTTTTAAGTGAACGTAATGAATTACATAATTATATTTGTTAAATAAATTAGGTATCAGTTTATTGTTTTTACCGCCAGGTGGAATGCATTTTTCAGGACAAAATTGCAAATCATTATGAATACGATGCAAGGATTCAGGATAAAACAAATCGACTTCGAGTATGTAGCCATACTCGGCATCGTCATCCACTTCCAAAATATTTAACTCAATTACTTCATTATCATTTAAAAACCTAAAATTAGAATAGGGTAGGGACTGACTCATACTGTATCCGTATAAATTGTTACTATCTAAGTAAACTAAAAAAGAGTCTTCTTTGGAGGAGTCATAGTCGGGCATATATTTGTTGTTCGCCTTGGCATATCTATGAGAACACATGCACACTCCACCTCTTATACCCTTTTGAATCATACGGATAATTGCCAAATCGTCAAGCAGTTCAAGCTGAATACCTGTTTTTAAAAGCATTGCATCAAATGATAGACTTGGTGCAGTTACATAAAAAGCGGGATCAAGTTGATAATGGTATTTACACGTTTTTCGGAATTTTTCAAATATATCCGATAATAAAAGAACATCTGTTTTTAGGTATAAGTCGGTATAGTCACCTAAATCTTTTATTTTAAAATTCAACCAAACTGCTTGTGCATGTTTATAGTCACTTTCAGAAATATGTTCATTTATAGGCGGCAATGCATTTTCCGAGTAACAGCTCCAATTGTTGATGTAATCATAAGGATAAACTCCTTTTCTCGTTAATAAATCAAATTGGCTGTTATTAGAGAAATGAGAGCGTAAACAGTGAAAATAATCTTTTTTCATTGTTTTAGCTAGTTTATCCAGACTGGTTCCCAAAAATTTAAATGAATCTGTGAACCTTAGTTGTATAAACTCATCATTGATCATGGGTAGAAATTTTATAAACGATATATAATTTTCCTTGTTTTTCGGTATTACTTTTACTTTCCCGGGCATTTCCCCTAACTCTTTTATAAAAAGGTGACAGTCATAACCAGATAAATTATGAAAAAAAATTGGTAGAAATTGAGGTGTTTTGTAACGTAAATTACAAATCTGGTGAGCCGCGCCGCGATAACGACCTGTTATATGACAATGGTCGCGTACTTTGTCAAACCATAGTACATGATCACAAATATGGCATATTGTGGCTTTATCAAAGCTTTCCGAATCTAGATCTGTAAAAATCATTGGTTTAGTGTTGCTTAACACTTTATGAATATGTCTCGCCTGCTTATTAATTAACTTTATAAACTTTACAACGCAATCTTCACCGCGATAAGTAACGAATTTATTCTGCGTTGCATCAAAGGAACAAACAACATTGTACGCAAACGCGACTGGCACGTGTCGCTCTAGGTCGGTGGTGCTCGCTAAGTTCGGGTTGGGTTCGCAGCCCGATACCGGTTGTAACATAGTCTCGAAGTCTGCGTATATTACAAAAGGTACATTTTGCTTGCGATCAAAGTTTTTAAATTGTAAAACAGAACCTTTGTTAGGTAAGACTGTAACAACTCCTCCGCACACGTGATTATTAAGCTCATCTTGCGAAGGAAAAAATATTAAACAGCTGTCGCAAAAAAACAAAGATCCATGATGTTTAGTTATTTGGCTTCTAACAAGACGACCTAGATTTTTTATTAAACAGTAATGAGATAAGTCGTTGTTATCTATATGTAAAAGATGAAAGCGCTTACCGTTTTTGAGATGATTTTCGGATTTATATAATGGTCCTGTAATAATCTTATTATCTTTTAAACCATAAACGTAGATATTAATATTAGTATTATTTTTCTCAAACACACTAATATCGGAGAAAGTTACTGGAAAAGAAATATCATTCGCGTTAAGTACATGTTTATAATGCGGATAGGACGATACGCGCTCAGGGTGTTTGTTGGCCGGGTAAAGGGCCGCGGTAACGCACCACAAGAAACAATGTTTATCTTTATGAATATTAAGACAGGCCCTTTTATTTTTTATAAACTTTGGCAAGTCCACAAAAGTAGATCCACTAAGCGGTTGAAACTTATTGATATTTATTTCAAAATGAGAGTTATGTATAAATGACCAGCCGCTGTCTTTTTCTTGAAATTCTTCTATATTTTTTCTTAAATGATTCTCAATGATAGAGTAAAGTTCATTAAAATTATAATTTAAATGAATTGGAAAGTTTTTTGTTGCAAATGACTTCATTTCCTGTCTGTCATCCTTGAACAATAGAAATATTGCATAAAGTTCAAAGTTAACTTTAATACTTGTATGAATTTTCAACGA
This sequence comes from Scoparia ambigualis, assembly GCA_963921215.1. Classification (NCBI taxonomy): domain Eukaryota; kingdom Metazoa; phylum Arthropoda; class Insecta; order Lepidoptera; family Crambidae; genus Scoparia; species Scoparia ambigualis. The sequence goes on from OY992516.1 coordinate 30,520,425, forward strand.
CTCATCTAGAAGAGATTTTACTCTAGAACGCATTCTATTGAAAAATGAATTTAAACAATAAAGTTCATTACCTTCTTCGGGAGCTACAAGTCGGTAGGTAGCAATGCGACCACGAAAGGCTGACCTTACTATTTGCACACCTTCGCAATACGTGGTGCTACTATTATTCTTATGAATGTTACTTTGTAAGTGCCCTATTCATCGCTTCTTATCTACTGTTACACTACAAGATGTGCAAAAAGGCATAATTACTTACTTAAAAACGTAAAAATATGTTTTAATTATTTATGTTACTTATAATCGATGTAGGATATTATGAATTTATTTGTTGGAATATAAGCGTCTTGTCTAAATAACTTACTACTATAAAAGATAAGTAAAAAAATCTAATAAACCTTGTTAATATTATTTATTATTACAAAGCGGGTCTAATATGTAACTTATCACTAAAAAAAGAAGGGACACTATTTTCAAACAAAAGATTAGCTTCTTTTACGAATCGCTGCAAGTGTTTCCACTGCGTGGAGTCGTTCTCGAGCTGGCAGCTGAGCCGGAGCAGCGCTGTCTTCCAGCGTTCGTCTGCGCGGCTGGCCTCGGCGTCGTCGGGGTGATAGACTTTCAGCTCCACGTAGAAGTCACCGATGGTGGAAGCGAGCCGGCGTTGGGTTCCGTTTTCCACTCAGTTGCTGATGTACGATGGCAGTGTTGTTGGTTTCGTCTCCTCTGCTGGCACGTCTTCCACACATAGACCAAATATGTCCACGGGCTTAGATTTTTTATTTAAATTTCTGTAACAATCATAAAAAAAATTAGCACTAACTGTCTCATAGAACATAAATAAGCACAAAAAAGAAGTCCTAGACTCAGCTTCACTCGAAGGTTAAAACACTGATATTTGATTAATATATATCAGATATCTTCCATACCTAAGTAAATTTTTTATAATATTTATATCGTAAATACAAGCAATACTATTACTCAACATAGAAAGTTAAGTAAAGTATAGCTTACATACTGTCCTACAGCTGGGGCAAAGGCGGCCATCATTGGAATCAAGCCCTCGATATGATTCGACATACAAAGTAAAAATGGTCTTGGTTTATATTATGAAGTTTTTAACAATGAGTTATAATTATTTCAAACATTAAAAATAAATAGACTTATTTACCTTTCTGAGTTATTGGTCTTGCGCTTATTAGCAGACGACCGACGCCGCGGTTTTCTTCGCAGTCTTAGCAACCACATTCTGGGGAGCAACAGATTCGCACTCGGAGTCAGACCTGAAAATAGCAACATTTATTTATAAGTAAATAAACCTTTACCTTTACATTTTAAATCTAATAATTAAAGTAAGTATACACAAAACATAAAATAAAATTGTCAAACTGAAATGTCTACGAGATTAGACAGATAGATGCCTCTAGATATTACTTTTACTCTAACACCTAAAACATATATAAAATTGGCAGTAATAAAAATACCGGCATAAAAGTTAATTGGCAGTCTTATCGCTTCAAACGATCTCTTTTAGACAAGCAGATGAGTTAAATATCTAAAAAAATACTCAAGCGGTCTTATCGCTTTGAAGCGATCTCTTCCAGACACTCGAATAGTTAAACGACAAAGAAATACTCACTAACATTTTTATTATTCTTGAGAGTTGCAGCTTTCAACGAAAATAGAGTTTTGTGCACCTTAGGGTTGTCCAGCAGAGCTCAGGGCAGCAGCGATCAGCGAGGGACGACGATCTTCGGTACTTGAGGCACAGGTTTGACGAATGAAAATTCCGTACCGAAATTCCACGTTTTATTAGAAAAAAAATGCATAACCATCAGTTTCCATAATTATTTAAAAAGACGTAACTCCATCATTCATTTATGTTTAAGCAAAATAAACCTAGTTGCTCATATATTATGATTCATAAGTATTATTAACGTAACTAGCTAGTTACTAATAGTGACGTGAAAGAATTAACAAAATGTTTAAATATTGAAACCATCTGAAACATACTTGTTTTAAGTCCGCCTGGATAGCTATCACGATCTTATCAAGTTTGTCATCATCATCAACCTATAAACGTCCCACTGCTGGGCACAGGCCTCCCGCGTGAACAATAGCACGTGGGGATATTGGGCCATAACCCACCACGCTGGCCCAATGCGGGTTGGTGGGTTTTAACGACTGCCATCTTACGAAAACAACCGAGGCCAACGGCTTAACGTGTCTTCCGAAGCACGGAGGAGCTCGAGGTGTTTTTAATGGTCACCCATCAGGCGACCCGGCATTGCGAAAGTTGCTTAGCGGGCAAGATCGTAAGCTGAACGCGCTAGCCGCTGCGCCATCGAGCTTCTCTCATCAAGTTTGGCATCATAATAATAATGCTAGGTACTTAGTTAGACAGTAAAGTTATTATCAATATATTATGGTTGTATGGTTTTAAGTCTGCCTGAATAGCTACCACAATCTTATCTAAGTTTGTTGTCATAACATTATTAATAGTTAGAAGTTAATATCATTCTAATATTATGAGATGAAGATCAACGATTTGTCGTTTGAATTAAACAGATCGTTTACTATATCGTTTATTACTTCGGCTTGTGCCAAAATTTTGTGGTTGATAACGATTCATTTTCTCACATAGATAATTTCTTCACGAGTGCTACATGAGTGAGACATAAAGATATAAATTAAAAAATATACTAAAAACCTAGTTTACTGAACTTTACTGTTCTTTAGAGTAATTAAATAAACTTATTTTTAATATTAATATTCTAAGTTGAAATTACAATAATATAATTAAGCAAGTGACGCCGCGTCATATTATTAACTTGATAAAATATTATGTTTCTGCTAGCGGATGTCGGCGAGTTCCATCGCTTTGTGCTTAATTTACACAAAATGGACACTCACACTTATCTTTGAACCCAGTGCAGGCTATGACATAATATGAAAGAATTTAATGTAAACATATTTATTTACGACTAGCGGCCCGCCCGCGACTTCGTCCGCGTAAATTGATGAATTTACAAAAAAATTCTGTCACACATACTTTGTCCTGACAATGACAAACACAACAAAAATGGAATTAGTCAAATACCTATAGGTGCAGCCACTCTGAAGTTATGTGCGTACAAACAATTCGGCTATTGATATTATTAATATAGATTACCTAACTCTGTATTTGAAATGACCACAGAATGTTAAAAAGGTGTAAACTCTTCTTTAATAAAATAACAAACACTTGTTTAGGGATGTTCAAACCAATTTCTCTCTTGGTATCAAGTCCCAAGAAAGTATTGTTAATAAAATATCTGCTGTATAAGTACATAAGCGACTTTTTAGTTAGTTAACACAAAATATTAAGTACATGACATGACGCAACAATTGAATGCTTTGTATTCATTATATTATGGCTCATCAAAGAATACAAACTTTATCATTACATGACGTCAAATACTAATGCATTACAATAACAACCGATTCCTCTTTATTTGACGCTGCGAAAGGTTGTAATATACAATTTCAATAAGGTGTGGACCAAGTGATTGCACAAACACGATTACTTCAAATTATACAAGTGACGACCTCCTTGGTCGAGTGGTTTGTACACCGGTTTTCATGGTGTCGCCATCTCTGAGGTCCCGGGTTCGATCCCCGGTCGGGTCAATTTAGAAACTATTGTTTTTCTAAATTGTCTCGGGTGTGGGGTGTTTTCTATGTATAATAAGTATGTATTTAAGTATTATAAGTAGGTTTATCCGTTGTCTAGTAACCATTTAACGAGTTTCCTAACGAAGCTTCTCTTGGGCTAGATAGTTGGTGTGAGTGTGGGAAAGTTTATTTTTATTATTTATTTTTAATTAACAGATCAGTTGTAGTTTTTTTGAAGTATGGTATGTTTATCTGCGTTGATTTTAAAATTAATTGGAATATTATTAAAGTTTTATTATTCAATTAAGACATCTAAATTGCGCATATTATTATATACGTAAGAACCACACATGTTGTTTAGAAAAAATATCATCAGCCTATAAACATCCTACTGCTGTGCATAGATCTCGTCACATGCGGACAACATCATATGGGGAGGTTTGACCATAAACCACCACTGGGTTGGGAGGGTTTTAACGACTGCCACCTTACGACGACAACAAGACCAACCATTTTACATGCTTTCCGAAACACGGAGGAGCTTGAGATGTTTTATAATTTGGTCACCCATCCAGTGACTCGACACATTGCGAAAGTTGCTTAACCGACAAGATCACAATCCAACCGCGCTAGCTGCTGCGGGAAAAAATATTTAAAATACAAAATTATACAATTAAATACAGCTATTGCTGTTTACTATTGCAGCTACGATACATATTTCTTCATATGGTATACATACATTATTTTTACACTTTCTACCTCTTGTTTCTACTAAGAAGATAAGGACAAGAACTTTAAACTTACTGAAAACAATCATAATGAACAAGATTTTTAGTTATTTGAAAATTGTTATTTTTTGCACTCTATATTTATATCTAAAATGTAAATCGTACTTGAATAAAGACGTTTGACTCAGGTGGAATCGAACCCATGAATTATAAATAATGGAAAAAATATTTTTTTATTTAAAGTAATTAATTATGCACCTCTAATAAATAAGTAGTTCGTAATTGATATTTGAAATAGAAACAAAATATACAGGTAATATTTTCGAAGAATATTTGCGAAGCTTCCTTACATAAATCGGCTCTGGACTTGTTTTCTGATGGTTCTTTGTTGTGGTACCGGGGTATAAAAACGTCGGTTATTAGTTAGTCGGAACTCAAGAGGCATTTACTCACAGCGTTTGCTCCGCCAGACTACGATATGCGTCTCATTTCGGAAATTACAAATAGGACTCACGGGCAAACTGAATTGTCCTGTATTTACATAGCGGTCATGGAGAACCTCTTCAACAGGCTGTCTTATAGAGTAGCGGAACCTGATCGTTTGTCACGGATCAAGTTCAACATACGGCCGGAATACACGACGGCGTTGTCAATGTTGGCGGTCAATACCCTAGAGGAGTTAAAGGAGAAGTGTAGGCAACTCGAACTAGGTTTTGTTAGCAAGACACAGTTCCGTGAACCGCCGAAACCTACCGCTTCTTTTGTTGCACCCGACTTGGCTTACCAAGCTCCGAGGGGTTCTTTGAGAATCGAGGCCGTGCAAGCTGAGCCTGCGTTGTATTGTGTTCGTTGTAGGGTAAAGAGCCACTCATTATCTACGTGCAAATCCTCAGAAGTAGTGTGTTTCCGTTGCGGTAAGAAGGGTGTAAGGACACCTTCGTGCCCTTACTGCAATAAAAGAGCAGTCGGGACTAAGGGTCAATCCTGTCCGAACTGCAATTAAAAAAAATTAATATCCCGGAACTACAGCCATAATTTTATTAGGTCCGATTGGGACAACTATTTAAAATGGTTACAAGTATTTTTAAACTTTTTAAGAATAGATTCAGTACGTTATAAGACTACTGAGGATGGTCCGCCGCATTTAACCGTTTCTATATATAATGCGGATTATTACGGTTTACTTGACTCGGGTTCATGCATTTCAGTATTTGGTTCCGATGTTGGCCATCAGTTCATAAAAGCTGGTGCAACCTTACACTATGGTGGGTGCTTGGGCAACATCGTAACAGCCAATGACTCGCGTGCAACCGTGAAGGGTTATTTATATTTACCATTTACTCTTATGGGAGTGACTCAAGTTATTAAAGGAGATTGCCCATTTTCTAAGAGCACAACATCTCACTGTAAATATGTTTGTGCCTTAATAATTTTAATTGATTTTAGTAGCTGACAGATTCCTTAATTAAAATCAGTAATTAGTTTTTGATATCTTACCCTAGTTTAATTTATATTACAAGTTTTCCAAAACCTTTTTAGGTTATGTTTTTTGTAAACGTCTTGTTAAATAATTGTAAGTAAGTACCAAGTTAAGGGGAGGAGTTCGATGGAACAGCTTTGCAAGGATTGGTTACAGGATGGGTTACCCAAAAATTACTATTTTCTTCTCCTTCGTGCGTCAAAGGCACGTTAAACCGTACTTTAAAAGTACGGTAGTAAGTTTAACTTAAAAAGTACTTACTTTTTTATTAGGTACTTAAGTACCTACATTACTTTAAGTTTCCTAAATATATTATACTTACTATTTATATTCATTTGCATTATGTTGTCAGTTTGATGTCTGTTAAGTGAAATGTGAAAATGTGTTTCAAGTGTTGGTATTGGACAGCGATGTATGTATTGGAATAGAAAATAAAACCAAAAATATAGAAGTAATCATTTATTGTTTACATTTCAAATATACTATCTAAGAATTGAGCTGGGGCAGTGACACCATTAAACCGACCCCAGCTTAAGTACCATAGTACAGTTGCTGTATGGGCACAGCATCCTACCGTAGGATTTCCCACAAGACATGAGCAATAATATGCAACTACACTATCTAAATTATTTTTTCGCTATTTTGGTCTTTGCTTATCAGTACATATACAGTCGTGGTCAACTAATTAGGGACAATCTCTAGTTAAGCCAAATTGTGAATTTATTTTTTATTGAATTGAAACACTTTTTACGGATTAACTCGCGTTTAATTTACTATTTACATAGTTTTTATATTATCCTGACGTTTCAGACGTTTCAGAGACGACCAACACCTCAGTCTCCCTGTGACCACGGACCCTGTAAAGGGTTCGAAACGTCAGGATAATATAAAAACTATGTAAATAGTAAATTAAACGCGAGTTAATCCGTAAAAAGTGTTTCATTTCAATGTGTAGTGCTCGCTTAAACCTCAGAAAACAATTATTTTTTATTTTCCAACGAGTCTTAACAATATTCCATATCTTTTACACGTAAGTATAATTAGTCATTGATGTGCCCGATTATACAAACAATAACAACTTCTTAAACATTAAACCTCTTTACAGTATAGCTGATAGATTATCAGTGTGCTATTTGTTCAAAGAATGCTGGCTGGCCATTTAATTAGGGACACTGAGATATTGCGTTCTATTTTCAAAATTTGAATCTCAATACTTTTTTATTTCTTCTTTTATTGTTTTGTGGTAGTTTTGGCGGCAATCCAGATTTTTAATTTTAAGTTTTGAGAATTATTTTGAAGAAATATGGGCAAAAATAAAAGTTGCGATCCAACACTACGAACAATTATCATGAAGTTTGTCGAGCGTGGTTGGTCATACCGAGGGATAGCAGAACATTTAAATTGTTCAAAAACTATGGTATGCAATGCAGTGCAACATTTCAGGCGCAATAACACAGCTTTAAATGTGCCCAGGACAAAAAGATCGAGAAAAAGAACTCCGCAAGAAGATAGAATGATAACCAGGTTAGCTAAGAAAGATCCGTTTCTAGGCTCTATTTTAATTAAACACGAAGTGTTTGGGGCAGACGAAAGAGCCGGTGTATCAGCGAGGACCGTTCGACGACGTCTGGTAGAAGCAGGGTTGTTCGGAAGAGTGGCTCGCAAAGTACCGTTGTTGAAGAAAGAACATAGAAATGCTCGTTTGGCGTTTGCACGTAAATATGGACATTGGACCTACGCCCAATGGCAACATGTATTATTCTCTGACGAGACCAAGATTAATTTAATTTCTTCAGATGGAAGGCAATACGTACGGCGTCCTGTAAAAGCGGAAATGAATCCAAGATTCACAAAAAAGCAGGTGAAACATGGCGGTGGAAACATTAAAATTTGGGGTTCATTTTCTGGACGTGGAGTGGGACCTGTGAGAAAAGTTCAGGGTAACTTAGACCAACATCAATACAAAACAATATTGGAGGAAACTATGCTTCCCTATGCTGAGGAGCATCTCCCTATTATATGGACGTTTCAGCATGATAACGACCCGAAACATACCGCCCGTTCAGTCAAGTCGTTTCTTACTAGTCAGTCAGTATCGGTGCTAGATTGGCCAGCAAATAGCCCGGACCTCAACCCAATTGAGCACCTTTGGCACGAAATCAAGAAAAAAGTTTCAACTTATCGTACCACAACTTTAGATCAACTTAATCAAGCTTTTTGTGAGGCATGGGCAAACATTCCTATCGAAACATGTCAGAAACTGATAATGTCTATGCCACATCGGTGTCAAGCGGTAATTACTAACAAAGGTTTTGCTACTGGGTACTGATTTTACAAGTAATAAAATGGAGCTTTTAAAAATATTATAATACTGGAGATTATTCGTTTTGTTTAACTCTATTCATCATTATACTTTACTGTCCTTAATTAAATGTCCAGCTACATAATTATACCTTAAAATTTAATACATGTTCAACCTTTGATATTAAATACTTTTTTCTATTTAATTATTCTCTTATTTACAGCCATTTATAGTATAGTAATCGGACCAAATTATGCAAACAATAGGTGCTGAAAAATCAATAGGGTTTTATATTTATATGTACATAACCGGTTATTGCTCTTCACTATCTTGAATGTCCCTAATTAGTTGACCACGACTGTATATAATATGTTCTACTGCTAACATATCTGGACTTTATTCAAGGCCTAAATAAATAATTATTTTGGCCTAAAATTAAGGGCAAATCTTCCTCGATATCTTCACTTATTTCTATGCTATATGTACCATTGCTACGGACATGCTCCCCATAGTATGACCTTGCCTGTTTTAATTGATAGGATCCTAGGGATTTTTTTTTTTAAATCATCAAGAATTAATCTCGGAAAGTCATTTAAATGGGGAGCATTACTGTCTATACTTTGGAAAATCGTACGTCTGTGATTAATATTTTCCCTTCTAACAAATTCAGACAAATGATTTACTGAGTTTAACCTTGCTTGAGCGATGGATAGATACTCTACAGCATTAGGATTGTTTGGAATGGGTTCATGAAATTTGTTTAAAAGTGCACATGCTATTTTTAAATCACTCATAAGGTGAGTAGAGGCCCTATTAAAATATTCTTGCCGGAAAAGCTTAAAATTTCGTTTTATTCGCCCATTCACAACCTCCACTACCCATCGACACATGGTCACACATCTAGATTTATTAGCTTGCTCTGTTGTAAGCTGATGTTCATTTTCTAGTAATGATTCAGGCATGTGAGTCCTATAACCATAGCCCCGTAACTCTCCAATTACATCTCTAAACCCTCTATCCAAAATAAAGACATCGCCCTCTCTAAAAAATGTCCTCATTGTACCTATTTCCTCCCTAAAAAGACACATTATGGAAGAGTCATTCTGTGTGGCTTCATATGGTCCAAAGCAGTCTAAAATATACCCGTTGCAGCACACAATCAAAAATGGCTTTACTAGATTTGCAAACTTATGTAGGCTATAAGTCCTTTTTTGATATAAATAATTGCTACTGCTTTGGACATAGATATATGTTCCATCACATATGACAATCGCTGGTTTAGTACTCGGTAGCATGTCAGTATTTCCGTAAAAACCCTCTGGAATAATTCTGTTACGCGATGCAACATCCTGGATTGAAAAATTATTTATTCCTAAATAATTTGGAACAAGCTCTTCAATTAAACAATTTCTAGGCAATATAAATAGGCAAATTAAAGAGGCTTGCCAGCCTTTCATTGCTATCACCGGTTCTAAGTTTTGCTAGCAATATGCTCAAAGCCAGTCTAGGTTTTCTGACTTGGTTATTAAGGCTCGGAACAATATTTAAAAGTTCATTATCTGTCGAGCGGTAAGACCTAACCAATAATGGCATAAATGTGGATCCATAGTATTGACATTATTAAAATCTAGTGTTCTTTTTGCAGCTTGTTCCAACTTAGAAAATATGTCATCAACCTGAAAAGATGTAAAATCAGTATAAGGAGCATCAAGCTCATCCCATCTATTACTATTTAAATGATGTTGGCAGATTCTAACAATAAGTGGTACATACACATTGTACTCAACTAATAAAACTTGCTTTATACTGATTGGCATTAAACGATTAGCAGCATTTAGACATTCACTAAACAAACAGTGTCGTGAAGTTGCAGCAACCCGCTTGTATTTGCGTGAATTTACTAATAACACGTTGCTTTGGCTGTTGCTGATGTTGAGCCTGCGGAAGTGGAGGTGGCTCCGGAATAACGGGCACCCCAGGAGCTGCCTGTGGACCTTGTCCACTATCAGAAGGCATCGGTGACCGGTTGACATCTTGCTGTGCTTGCCTTTGTGTTTCTCTTCTAGCTGTCAACCAACAAGCCATACAGGTTTTTTCTAAGAATGACAACTGAAAAGAATTAAAATGTTATTTTATAGTCAAACATAATTGTTCTTAGATTCTCTGCAGTACAATACAGTTAAATAGTTACGTCTGGTTCTATTGGCAGTAGAGTCAATATAAAAAAAAGAACTAATCATGGTCATAACTAATCAATTTTTTTAATACAAGCTTTAGCTTAGGATCAGAGTAATATTTACATTTTGGAATTGTCTAACAAACTAACAATTTATTTAAGTAGTATAATATTGGGCATTCTATCCCATCTGTCGTTCGTGTCGGCAAACAATCTTTTACCTCCACTCACTGTCGGTGGGATAGAACGCCCAATATTGCAGATAGATTTCACTTAAGATGATTTTGCGTTACGCTGTGTTCATGTGTAAGAATGTTCATTAAACTTTTTTAAAACGTAATAGAACTAATCGCGTGACAAGACTGATTATTGTGGTTACTATAAAAACATGATGTTTTAAAAATTTAATCATTTAGTCTACGACAACATCCCGCACTACTATGAAATTTATTAAGCAATCTCATACGTTACAATTAAATAAAATTTGTCCGGACAACGAAGCAGTTGCTAATCGTCATGGGAGCCTTCTACCTAATTCTATAAGATGTATAATTTGTGGTCCCTCAAACTGTGGAAAACAAACTTAATCATAGGATTGTTATTACATGAAAATGGTTTACGTTTTAGAAATGTATATGTGTACTGTAAAACACTGTACCAACCCAAGTATACTTTCTTAGAAAAGGTTTTTCATTTAGTTCCAAATATTTCGTTTGCAAAATATCAAGACAGTGATCTAATTCTCAGCCCCCATGATGCAAAACCTCATTCAGTTATGATTTTCGATGACGTTGCCTGTGAGAGCCAAACAAAAATGCGTAATTATTTTGCTATGGAAAGACATAAATTTATAGATATTTTTTATTTAAACCAAACGTATAGCAAAGTTCCAAAACAACTAGTTAGAGATAATGCAAACCTTTTAGTATTATTCAAACAAGATGACATAAACTTGCGTCATGTATATGATGAACATGTTGGTACTGATATGACATGGACAGAATTTCGAGAAATGTGTTCAAAGGTTTGGTACAATCCATTTAACTACTTAGTCATTAATAAAGATTGTGCAAAAAATAAAGGTGGTTACAGAATGAATTTTGATACCTTTGTTGATTTTGAAAATTAAGGTAATAAATAGTTTCTGGATAATGATTTAATTCATTGAATTTATTTAAGTAGAACACATAGCACGTATTCTTAGCAAAATTGGATATCCAATGGAGACAAAATTAAAAGCTCAGGTTGTTCAAGCTGCAGAAGCCGTCAAAAAGAAAGTAAAAGAATTGCGATCGATGGAATCTTATAATGAGAAAATGTTGGATACAGTTTTTCAATCTATTACTAAACCTCTTCATCAAATGATTCATGACACTAAAAACTCTAAGACATCGAATGAATTTACAGATAGTTCTTTTATCATAAAAGATAATAATGTGTTAGATGAATCACAGGAGCAGAACTTTAAGAACATTAAACTTGCACGCAACCCTCAAGAAGATGTTTCGGATGAAGATATTAATGAGAACAGCTTTGAAGATTCAAGTAAAAGTAACACAAGCAATAGTTCATTTAGAACCGTTGAGTCGATGCAAAGTCCTAGCCAAGACACTTTGTCTTGGTCGTAATCTTCTGAAGTGTTTGAAGATGTTCCTTATGGAGTTAGAAAAGAGCGTGGAAAGCTATTCATGGGAACAGCACGCGTAAGCGTTCAAGACGAGAAAATATCAATAGCTGGTCATGTGTATCGAAAAACACCAGGCTTGTGTGAACTTTTGTTTAAAAAAATACCTGACTTAGATTTAGAAACAGGTAAAGACGGACAAATATATAAGGAAATGTTGATAGAAACAAACGCTCATCGACGAGATTACGATCCAAATAAACCGATTAAGACAAATAGAGGGCGAAAGTATTTGTATACAATCCAACCGCTTTTCAAGCTACGCATACCTTCTACATCTTCTGTTTCATCTTCCATAAGTAATGTAGATCACGTAAGCAAAGGAGAACGATTAATGTTTAACAAGAAATTAAAAAAATATACTGATTTTATTTATTGGGATGATCCTAATGAGTTAGTCGAAAGATTAAAACTGTTAATAGCTTCTAAAAATGCTAGAAACACTGAAGTAGATAACGAAATTATTTCTATTATTGAAGAATTACGAGAAAAGGGTTTAATAAATTAATAGCCACAGTTCATTGTATTTTATTCATAAACTTTCCTTTGAATGTGACGGATCTCCCAAAAATGAATATTGACAAATTTGGGCATCATGTTCACAAAAGATTACGTTTCTCAGAAATACTAGATTACAAAGAAAATTCTTTAGTCAAATCAGAAAATGGACATTATGATCTGCAATCATCGCGATTAACTGGTGTGAGGGAACCTACGTCACCTGAAGATGTTGTAAATAAAAAGTATGTTGATGAAAAGTTATCAAATTTATGTACAAAAGAAGAAGTGTCAGTATTGATGAAAACGATAAAAGATGATATCGCAGACAATTTAAGGCAGTTTGAAAATAAATTTGGTAGTAAATACTTCACAGTTCATAAACAAAATGATAAAGCACCAGATAGTAAAAGAAATACATAGATCAGCACGCAAAATTTCGATCGTCGGTGTGTTAAGCTCAAAGGAATAAGTGATTTATGGCAAGCTGACTTGATCGACATGAAGTCATTAAAAAAGTATAATAATGGATTTACTTTTATTTTAGTTGTCATGGATTGCTTCACCAAATACGCGTGGGCAGTACCATTAAAGGCCAAATCAAGAAAAAACGTTGTTGACGCATTAAATGATATTATTAAAACAAGTGGTACCCACCCTGTAAACCTACAAACCAATATGGGGACTGAATTTTACAACAAAACGTTTCAAGAACTCATGCAATCACTAAACATAAACCACTATTCATCGTACTCTACAAAAAAGGCATCTATTGTTGAGAGGCTGATACGAACTTTAGAAACTAAATTGCACATAGCGTTCAGTTATAACGGCAGTTACAGGTGGGTGGGAAACACTTTAAAAGATGTCTTGACCACATATAATAAGAGTAAGCATAGTTTCACAAAATTCAATCCTGTTGATGTGAATAATATCAATGAAGCTAGTGTCAATAATAATTAAAAAATTTAATGACAAGTCCGTTAAAACACATAAAAACAAATTGAAAATAGGGGACTTCGTTCGTATTAGTAAATATAAAAGTAGTTTTGAGAAAGGTTACACGCCAAATTGGTCAGCGGAAATATTTACAATTAAAACAGTCAATAATACTACTCCTGTTACTTATCAAATACAAGATCAAAGAAAGCAACAAATATTGGGATCGTTTTACAAAGAGGAATTACAAAAAACAAAACATCCCAACATCTATTTGATCGAAAAGGTCATAAGAAAAAAAGGTGGCAAAAGTTTTGTTAAATGGTTAGGTCTTTCTGATCGAGAAAACAGTTGGGTAGACAACAGCTCTATCATAAATAAATAAAAGTATCAAGATTTGTAGTGTGCAATCATTACATAAAAGAATATGCAAGGAGGAGGACTTTTTAATAATATCATAAATAGGCTGCCATTCGAACTTCACTTACCAGGTTATTGTGGTCCAGGGACAAAATTGAAACAGCGATTATTAAGAGGCGACAAGGGGATCAATAAATTGGATGAAACCTGCAAATACCACGACATTGCGTACCTAAACACTGACTTAGCTAGTCGTCATAAAGCAGATTCAAAATTGTTAGATATGGCTAAAAGGCGATTACATTCTAAAGACGCTGGCAAATGAGAAAAATTGGCTTCATGGATAGTAAAGTTATGAATGCTAAACTTAAAACTGGTTCGGGGATCAAAAAATTCAAGACCGTTATATCAAAAGTTCAATCACACGTAAAAAAATTAAAACCTAAAAACCATTCAACAGCAATTAAATATGCCTATGAAGCCGCAAAAAAGTATTTTCCTAAAAACTGCCACTTTCGTTTACCACGAATTCCCAAGACAGGAGGAATTTTACCTTTGATACCAATATTTGCTGGTCTTTCTGCTCTGGGTGCAATTAGCTGGAGGTGCGGCTGGTGTGGCAAAAACAGTCAATGAATATAAAGCTGCTCAACAGAATTTAAAAGAATCTGAACGCCATAACAAAACAATGGAGGCTATCGCAATAGGAAAAGGCCTGTACATTAAACCAAATAAAAAAGGCAGTGGATTATTTTTAAAAAGTTCAAAAAAACTAACTTTTTCGCTACCCAATCGTGATCTAACAAATATTGACATAATTAAATATCCTGTCAATATCCCATACTTCCGTGGAATATATATGAGAGACAGTTTGCCGTATAAATTCAAACCTATAGAATGTGGGATTGTTAACTTAGATGATTCCAAGAACAATGGTACACATTGGGTAGCCTACGTGATAGTTAATAACTATTGTGAATATTTCAACAGTTTTGGTGATTTGAAACCCCCTACAGAACTAGTAAAATATTTTGGTCGTCGTAATATTTATTACAATTATGATCGATATCAGAAATACGATAGTGTTATCTGTGGACATTTATGTTTAAATTTTTGCAGAACTTTTGGAATAAATATCGTATATAATTATCACGTCATTGTTTCATTTAACCATTACCAAGATGTCTTTCACGTTGTCCGTATCTGGAAAAAGTTCTATTTTGACAACAATTTTTACATCTGCTTAGGAGTTGGAAGGTGATTATGAATGCGCTTTGCTTCACGTTTCCATTTTTAATTCTATACCCCAAATATAACTAAAGATAACAATAAATTGCATTATGGCGTTAACGAACTGTAAAAAGAACTAGAACTGTAAAACCTATGTAGATTGGTTTATCTTAAATAATTTGTTCAGGTTTCATTTGAACGGCGACTAATTTGTTAGTAAATACTGATACGCTATTGAAATGAGGATTAGCAATCAGTTTGCTCGCACTCAATCTTTTTTTTGTTTTATTACTGGTATCACTCCAGGTATTTACTAACTGTGCGTTTACTCTAGCTTCATTATTTTCAAGTGTTTTACCGAATACAGAATTATTAAGGAGTTTAAAAAAATCTTGTTCAAAGACTGATTCAGCTTTTTGTCGTAAACCTGTATTTAACTCAATATATTTTTTAAGATACGCACTTTGTCTAAATGTAATAGCGCGATGAATTTTGCGCAGCAGTAGTCCGTGCTCTAAACATTTTTTTAAGTGAACGTAATGAATTACATAATTATATTTGTTAAATAAATTAGGTATCAGTTTATTGTTTTTACCGCCAGGTGGAATGCATTTTTCAGGACAAAATGGCAAATCATTATGAATACGATGCAAGGATTCAGGATAAAACAAATCGACTTCGAGTATGTAGCCATACTCGGCATCGTCATCCACTTCCAAAATATTTAACTCAATTACTTCATTATCATTTAAAAACCTAAAATTAGAATAGGGTAGGGACTGACTCATACTGTATCCGTATAAATTGTTACTATCTAAGTAAACTAAAAAAGAGTCTTCTTTGGAGGAGTCATAGTCGGGCATATATTTGTTGTTCGCCTTGGCATATCTATGAGAACACATGCACACTCCACCTCTTATACCCTTTTGAATCATACGGATAATTGCCAAATCGTCAAGCAGTTCAAGCTGAATACCTGTTTTTAAAAGCATTGCATCAAATGATAGACTTGGTGCAGTTACATAAAAAGCGGGATCAAGTTGATAATGGTATTTACACGTTTTTCGGAATTTTTCAAATATATCCGATAATAAAAGAACATCTGTTTTTAGGTATAAGTCGGTATAGTCACCTAAATCTTTTATTTTAAAATTCAACCAAACTGCTTGTGCATGTTTATAGTCACTTTCAGAAATATGTTCATTTATAGGCGGCAATGCATTTTCCGAGTAACAGCTCCAATTGTTGATGTAATCATAAGGATAAACTCCTTTTCTCGTTAATAAATCAAATTGGCTGTTATTAGAGAAATGAGAGCGTAAACAGTGAAAATAATCTTTTTTCATTGTTTTAGCTAGTTTATCCAGACTGGTTCCCAAAAATTTAAATGAATCTGTGAACCTTAGTTGTATAAACTCATCATTGATCATGGGTAGAAATTTTATAAACGATATATAATTTTCCTTGTTTTTCGGTATTACTTTTACTTTCCCGGGCATTTCCCCTAACTCTTTTATAAAAAGGTGACAGTCATAACCAGATAAATTATGAAAAAAAATTGGTAGAAATTGAGGTGTTTTGTAACGTAAATTACAAATCTGGTGAGCCGCGCCGCGATAACGACCTGTTATATGACAATGGTCGCGTACTTTGTCAAACCATAGTACATGATCACAAATATGCCATATTGTGGCTTTATCAAAGCTTTCCGAATCTAGATCTGTAAAAATCATTGGTTTAGTGTTGCTTAACACTTTATGAATATGTCTCGCCTGCTTATTAATTAACTTTATAAACTTTACAACGCAATCTTCACCGCGATAAGTAACGAATTTATTCTGCGTTGCATCAAAGGAACAAACAACATTGTACGCAAAAGCGACTGGCACGTGTCGCTCTAGGTCGGTGGTGCTCGCTAAGTTCGGGTTGGGTTCGCAGCCCGATACCGGTTGTAACATAGTCTCGAAGTCTGCGTATATTACAAAAGGTACATTTTGCTTGCGATCAAAGTTTTTAAATTGTAAAACAGAACCTTTGTTAGGTAAGACTGTAACAACTCCTCCGCACACGTGATTATTAAGCTCATCTTGCGAAGGAAAAAATATTAAACAGCTGTCGCAAAAAAACAAAGATCCATGATGTTTAGTTATTTGGCTTCTAACAAGACGACCTAGATTTTTTATTAAACAGTAATGAGATAAGTCGTTGTTATCTATATGTAAAAGATGAAAGCGCTTACCGTTTTTAAGATGATTTTCGGATTTATATAATGGTCCTGTAATAATCTTATTATCTTTTAAACCATAAACGTAGATATTAATATTAGTATTATTTTTCTCAAACACACTAATATCGGAGAAAGTTACTGGAAAAGAAATATCATTCGCGTTAAGTACATGTTTATAATGCGGATAGGACGATACGCGCT
Organism: Scoparia ambigualis; assembly: GCA_963921215.1. Lineage (NCBI taxonomy): Eukaryota > Metazoa > Arthropoda > Insecta > Lepidoptera > Crambidae > Scoparia > Scoparia ambigualis. The sequence goes on from OY992516.1 coordinate 30,537,901, forward strand.
CAGGGTGTTTGTTGGCCGGGTAAAGGGCCGCGGTAACGCACCACAAGAAACAATGTTTATCTTTATGAATATTAAGACAGGCCCTTTTATTTTTTATAAACTTTGGCAAGTTCACAAAAGTAGATCCACTAAGCTGTTGAAACTTATTGATATTTATTTCAAAATGAGAGTTATGTATAAATGACCAGCCGCTGTCTTTTTCTTGAAATTCTTCTATATTTTTTCTTAAATGATTCTCAATGATAGAGTAAAGTTCATTAAATTTATAATTTAAATGAATTGGAAAGTTTTTTGTTGCAAATGACTTCATTTCCTGTCTGTCATCCTTGAACAATAGAAATATTGCATAAAGTTCAAAGTTAACTTTAATACTTGTATGAATTTTCAACGACTCATCTAGAAGAGATTTTACTCTAGAACGCATTCTATTGAAAAATGAATTTAAACAATAAAGTTCATTACCTTCTTCGGGAGCTACAAGTCGGTAGGTAGCAATGCGACCACGAAAGGCTGACCTTACTATTTGCACACCTTCGCAATACGTGGTGCTACTATTATTCTTATGAATGTTACTTTGTAAGTGCCCTATTCATCGCTTCTTATCTACTGTTACACTACAAGATGTGCAAAAAGGCATAATTACTTACTTAAAAACGTAAAAATATGTTTTAATTAGTTATGTTACTTATAATCGATGTAGGATATTATGAATTTATTTGTTGGAATATAAGCGTCTTGTCTAAATAACTTACTACTATAAAAGATAAGTAAAAAAATCTAATAAACCTTGTTAATATTATTTATTATTACAAAGCGGGTCTAATATGTAACTTATCACTAAAAAAAGAAGGGACACTATTTTCAAACAAAAGATTAGCTTCTTTTACGAATCGCTGCAAGTGTTTCCACTGCGTGGAGTCGTTCTCGAGCTGGCAGCTGAGCCGGAGCAGCGCTGTCTTCCAGCGTTCGTCTGCGCGGCTGGCCTCGGCGTCGTCGCGGTGATAGACTTTCAGCTCCACGTAGAAGTCACCGATGGTGGAAGCGAGCCGGCGTTGGGTTCCGTTTTCCACTCAGTTGCTGATGTACGATGGCAGTGTTGTTGGTTACGTCTCCTCTGCTGGCACGTCTTCCACACATAGACCAAATATGTCCACGGGCTTAGATTTTTTATTTAAATTTCTGTAACAATCAAAAAAAAAATTAGCACTAACTGTCTCATAGAACATAAATAAGCACAAAAAAGAAGTCCTAGACTCAGCTTCACTCGAAGGTTAAAACACTGATATTTGATTAATATATATCAGATATCTTCCATACCTAAGTAAATTTTTTATAATATTTATATCGTAAATACAAGCAATACTATTACTCAACATAGAAAGTTAAGTAAAGTATAGCTTACATACTGTCCTACAGCTGGGGCAAAGGCGGCCATCATTGGAATCAAGCCCTCGATATGATTCGACATACAAAGTAAAAATGGTCTTGGTTTATATTATGAAGTTTTTAACAATGAGTTATAATTATTTCAAACATTAAAAATAAATAGACTTATTTACCTTTCTGAGTTATTGGTCTTGCGCTTATTAGCAGGCGACCGACGCCGCGGTTTTCTTCGCAGTCTTAGCAACCACATTCTGGGGAGCAACAGATTCGCACTCGGAGTCAGACCTGAAAATAGCAACATTTATTTATAAGTAAATAAACCTTTACCTTTACATTTTAAATCTAATAATTAAAGTAAGTATACACAAAACATAAAATAAAATTGTCAAACTGAAATGTCTACGAGATTAGACAGATAGATGCCTCTAGATATTACTTTTACTCTAACACCTAAAACATATATAAAATTGGCAGTAATAAAAATACCGGCATAAAAGTTAATTGGCAGTCTTATCGCTTCAAACGATCTCTTTTAGACAAGCAGATGAGTTAAATATCTAAAAAAATACTCAAGCGGTCTTATCGCTTTGAAGCGATCTCTTCCAGACACTCGAATAGTTAAACGACAAAGAAATACTCACTAACATTTTTATTATTCTTGAGAGTTGCAGCTTTCAACGAAAATAGAGTTTCGTGCACCTTAGGGTTGTCCAGCAGAGCTCAGGGCAGCAGCGATCAGCGAGGGACGACGATCTTCGGTACTTGAGGCACAGGTTTGACGAATGAAAATTCCGTACCGAAATTCCACGTTTTATTAGAAAAAAAATGCATAACCATCAGTTTCCATGATTATTTAAAAAGACGTAACTCCATCATTCATTTATGTTTAAGCAAAATAAACCTAGTTGCTCATATATTATGATTCATAAGTATTATTAACGTAGAAAGAATTAACAAAATGTTTAAATATTGAAACCATCTGAAACATACTTGTTTTAAGTCCGCCTGGATAGCTATCACGATCTTATCAAGTTTGTCATCATCATCAACCTATAAACGTCCCACTGCTGGGCACAGGCCTCCCGCGTGAACAATAGCACGTGGGGATATTGGGCCATAACCCACCACGCTGGCCCAATGCGGGTTGGTGGGTTTTAACGACTGCCATCTTACGAAAACAACCGAGGCCAACGGCTTAACGTGTCTTCCGAAGCACGGAGGAGCTCGAGGTGTTTTTAATGGTCACCCATCAGGCGACCCGGCATTGCGAAAGTTGCTTAGCGGGCAAGATCGTAAGCTGAACGCGCTAGCCGCTGCGCCATCGAGCTTCTCTTATCAAGTTTGGCATCATAATAATAATGCTAGGTACTTAGTTAGACAGTAAAGTTATTATCAATATATTATGGTTGTATGGTTTTAAGTCTGCCTGAATAGCTACCACAATCTTATCTAAGTTTGTTGTCATAACATTATTAATAGTTAGAAGTTAATATCATTCTAATATTATGAGATGAAGATCAACGATTTGTCGTTTGAATTAAACAGATCGTTTACTATATCGTTTATTACTTCGGCTTGTGCCAAAATTTTGTGGTTGATAACGATTCATTTTCTCACATAGATAATTTCTTCACGAGTGCTACATGAGTGAGACATAAAGATATAAATTAAAAAATATACTAACAACCTAGTTTACTGAACTTTACTGTTCTTTAGAGTAATTAAATAAACTTATTTTTAATATTAATATTCTAAGTTGAAATTACAATAATATAATTAAGCAAGTGACGCCGCGTCATATTATTAACTTGATAAAATATCATGTTTCTGCTAGCGGATGTCGGCGAGTTCTATCGCTTTGTGCTTAATTTACACAAAATGGACACTCACACTTATCTTTGAACCCAGTGCAGGCTATGACATAATATGAAAGAATTTAATGTAAACATATTTATTTACGACTAGCGGCCCGACCGCGACTTCGTCCGCGTAAATTGATGAATTTACAAAAAAATTCTGTCACACATACTTTGTCCTGACAATGACAAACACAACAAAAATGGAATTAGTCAAATACCTATAGGTGCAGCCACTCTGAAGTTATGTGCGTACAAACAATTCGGCTATTGATATTATTAATATAGATTACCTAACTCTGTATTTGAAATGACCACAGAATGTTAAAAAGGTGTAAACTCTTCTTTAATAAAATAACAAACACTTGTTTAGGGATGTTCAAACCAATTTCTCTCTTGGTATCAAGTCCCAAGAAAGTATTGTTAATAAAATATCTGCTGTATATGTACATAAGCGACTTTTTAGTTAGTTAACACAAAATATTAAGTACATGACATGACGCAACAATTGAATGCTTTGTATTCATTATATTATGGCTCATCAAAGAATACAAACTTTATCATTACATGACGTCAAATACTAATGCATTACAATAACAACCGATTCCTCTTTATTTGACGCTGCGAAAGGTTGTAATATACAATTTCAATAAGGTGTGGACCAAGTGATTGCACAAACACGATTACTTCAAATTATACAAGTGACGACCTCCTTGGTCGAGTGGTTTGTACACCGGTTTTCATGGTGTCGCCATCTCTGAGGTCCCGGGTTCGATCCCCGGTCGGGTCAATTTAGAAACTATTGTTTTTCTAAATTGTCTCGGGTGTGGGGTGTTTTCTATGTATAATAAGTACGTATTTAAGTATTTTAAGTAGGTTTATCCGTTGTCTAGTAACCATTTAACGAGTTTCCTAACGAAGCTTCTCTTGGGCTAGATAGTTGGTGTGAGTGTGGGAAAGTTTATTTTTATTATTTATTTTTAATTAACAGATCAGTTGTAGTTTTTTTGAAGTATGGTATGTTTATCTGCGTTGATTTTAAAATTAATTGGAATATTATTAAAGTTTTATTATTCAATTAAGACATCTAAATTGCGCATATTATTATATACGTAAGAACCACACATGTTGTTTAGAAAAAATATCATCAGCCTATAAACATCCTACTGCTGTGCATAGATCTCGTCACATGCGGACAACATCATATGGGGAGGTTCGACCATAAACCACCACTGGGTTGGGAGGGTTTTAACGACTGCCACCTTACGACGACAACAAGACCAACCATTTTACATGCTTTCCGAAACACGGAGGAGCTTGAGATGTTTTATAATTTGGTCACCCATCCAGTGACTCGACACATTGCGAAAGTTGCTTAACCGACAAGATCACAATCCAACCGCGCTAGCTGCTGCGGGAAAAAATATTTAAAATACAAAATTATACAATTAAATACAGCTATTGCTGTTTACTCAGCTACGATACATATTTCTTCATATGGTATACATACATTATTTTTACACTTTCTACCTCTTGTTTCTACTAAGAAGATAAGGACAAGAACTTTAAGCTTACTGAAAACAATCATAATGAACAAGATTTTTAGTTATTTGAAAATTGTTATTTTTTGCACTCTATATTTATATCTAAAATGTAAATCGTACTTGAATAAAGACGTTTGACTCAGGTGGAATCGAACCCATGAATTATAAATAATGGAAAAAAAATTTTTTTATTTAAAGTAATTAATTATGCACCTCTAATAAATAAGTAGTTCGTAATTGATATTTGAAATAGAAACAAAATATACAGGTAATATTTGTGATTTGTAATTAAATCTTAAACTATTGTCGTCACAGAACTCGCTCCGCTTCAGTCTATGCATTTGGACCACACATGGTTAAACGCTAGCATTCAATTAGTCTATTGCGATATGCGACGGACGGAAGAGTGCGTTTCGGTGTAGGGAGAGCAGTTAATTCATTATGTTCTCATTTTTAGTGTTTGTATTTATGGTTGTAACCTAACAGTAAGTAGCTATTGTATGGACCCCCATGGACTCATTTTGATAAAAAAGACGATGCTGCTTCTACGGCTGTGTGTAAATATTGTTCTCAAAGTAAGGGACATCGCCATAACTAACTGAGCAAACGCGATCTGTATAACATATCCATTTAAATAACTCGATAAATATGCGCGTTAACGTTTGTTGTTTGTTTGTCTTAATTAATAACATGAACATAATGCATTTAAGTTAGTTAACTGTACCTACTGATATCTATATCTAGAAACGTTTATCCATATCGATATGAAAACTCCATATCGGTTACATATCGGTTTTGGTGAAAAAACGAAAACGCCCATGTTTAATTATTTGGCTTTGTTTTATTTTTATTCTACTTAAGAAGTTTCCGCGAGGAAACCATTCAAATACACTCATATGAATCAAAAATATAACTCTATAACATGACTATGAAACTATTTTCACATAGTAGACCATCAACAAAAAGAATCGGATTCGGTATACAAAGAAAATAGAAATCGATTCTTATTTTAGATCTATACTTTTATTGTGTGGCAACATTTTTAAAAAAGCCAAGACAAGATGGATCGTTGATAGTTTTATATGATATAACTACAAATAAAAACTGTCTTCAGTCCCAGGCTTAGACTAATACTTTCGTAAACATTGTTGGGAATTATAAAAATAAACTATTTTTATAGTTATTGTTTTGATAAGGCACAAAAGCCCAAAAGGCGAATTTATTTATAGGCATTTTCCTTTTATATAATTCCTGACATCACCACACCGTTGATTTTTGGCGTTGATTTTGAAAGGATTTTAATTTGGCTACTAAAATTTTTAATAAATTGCCTTTTAAGTATTTTCAAAACACTAAACACCGTACTTTCGTTTCGGAGGTTAGGCACTTGCAGCCGTTTGATGAATTAACACCCGTTCAGAGGATGAAAGCGGAGTCATTAATAAATGAATTTAAGGTGTCCTTTGAGGTTGAAGTGTTAGGTCGTACCCAACTGTGGCGTCATAAGATAGACACGGGTGATGTTTCTCCTATCAAACAGCGTTATTATCCACTATCACCTGAAAGCCTTAAGGAATTTAACCGCCAGCTGGATGAGATGTTAGAGATGGGAGATGGGAGAGCCTAGCAATAGCGCGTGGAATAACCCAGTCCTATTAGCTCTTAAACCAAACGGAGAATGGCGATTTTGCCTTGACAGCCGAAAATTGAATGCAGTCAGCAAACAAGATGTTTATCCGCTTCCCTACGTCTCTCACATCTTAGATCAGTTGCGTGACGCTCGATACCTTTCGTCCATTGACTTAAAATCTGCATTTTGGCAAATTAAGTTAGACTCTGCTTCATCTAGGGAAAAAACTGCATTCACGGTTCCCGGACGAGGACTTTTCTATTTTAAGGTTATGTGCTTTTTGTTGACGGGGGCACCAGGCACCCAGCAACGGTTAATGGACATACTGTTTGGTCCTGAGTTTAACAATAAGGTGTTTGTTTACTTAGATAACATTATTTTTTGTTCATCGACATATGAGGAACACATTTCGCTTCTTAAACGGGTTTTAGAAAAGTTACGACAGGCTAAATTAACACAACTTACAAAAATCCTGTTTCTTTCGTCGGGAGTTAAAATATCTAGGTTACAGGGTAGATGAACATGGTTTACACACTGATCCATCGAAAGTTTAGTCAATAGTCAACTTTCCAGCACCTACCACCCGGAAGGAGGTGAAAATGTTCCTTGGAACATCGTCGTATTATAGACGTTTCATTAAAAAAATCTGTTCTATAGCGGCCCCTTTGAATGCACTTACGAGTACTAGCAAAAAAGCCTTGCCTTTTAAGTGGACTGCTGAGGCAGAAACCGCGTTTACTACTTTAAAAACAGCGTTGCTCTCTGCCCCAGTATTGACTTGTCCCGATTTCTCCCAACCATTTGAGATTCATTGTGACGCATCCAGCTTCGGGATAGCGGGCACTCTGACTCAGTTTATAAAGGGAGGAGCATCCAATAACATATTGTAGTCGTTCACTGAATTCGGCAGAACGCAATTATTCGGCAACGGAACGGGAGGCCCTGGCGGTGGTTTTTGCTGTAGAACACTTTCGTCCTTATGTGGAAGGAGGTCCTGCGTTTAAGGTGATAACCGACCACTCGAGTCTGAAGTGGTTCTTTAATTTAACCAATCCTACGGGCCGATTAGCTCGTTGGGGTTGTCAGTTATCGCCTTGCAACTTTATTATTGAGCACCGCAAGGGCAAGGACAACGTAAAATGTTTACTAGAAAAAATCAACCAGTCTCAGGAAGCTCGAGTGGGATTCGAACCCACGACCTTTGGATTGCCGGTCCACTGCTCTAACCGCTGAGCTACCGAGCCCCCAGAAGACTCGTTGATTTTTTCCTAGTAGTTTGATTTACGCTGCAAGCCAGCGGTATTACGTCACTGTGAAGTCTACCCTCACATTCGAAAGATCAGCGGTTAGAGCAGTGGACCGGCAATCCAAAGGTCGTGGGTTAGAATCCCACTCGAGCTTCCTGAGACTGGTTGATTTTTTTCTAGTAAACATTTTATCCTATATCTATATGACATTGTAAATGCAAAATTTCAACAAAAAAGGACAACAGATAAGGACAACGTAGTTCCAGATGCCTTATTGCGTGCCGTTCCGGTGCTTGAAATTAAGGTGGCTGACGCGGACACTTGGTTTCAAAAGTTGTGGGACAAGTGTATTAGTACTTCTAGGTCGTATTCTAACTTTATTATTAGAGACAATGAACTTTTTCGTTTTTCGAAAAATAAATTCGGTGTGGCGAGTGATTATGATTGGAAACAAGTAGTACCGGAGGGAAATCGTCTTGAACTGTTAAAGAATTACCATAGTGATGAATTATCTCCACATTTTGGAGTATTTAAAACTTACAAACGGCTTGCACTACGTTACTACTAGCCTAACATGTATAAGGATGTAATTAACTACGTCGGGAAATGTGATACGTGCGCTGCATATAAACACTCACAATTGCCAACACCTGGTCTCTTAGGTAGCGCGAAAGACTGCTCTAAACCGTTTGAAACAATAAGTCTGGTCGGTCCTAGATGGGCACACGGTCTAGAGCGGGCTTCACATATCTTTTTGTGGTCGTATCTGTTTTACGAAATATTGTTTACTTTTTCCTTTACGGAGAGCCGTTGTTAAATCTATAGCGCAGAAACATGAAGATGGCGTTTTCTTAGTTCACGGCATACACCGTACGGTGATAGCGGACAACGGAACGCAGTTCACGGGTAACTAAATTAACTTGTACCTGTCCAACAAAAAATTTTTGTTGGACAGGTACAAGGTACCTCAGGTTCACTTTACGCCTTGCTATTGCCCCAGCGTGAACACAGTTGAACGTTATAACCGTACGATTATGACCGTATCAATTCTTGTGGAGGATGACCATAGATCGTGGGATGTTAATATTTCGAAAATTCAGTATGCAATAAACACCTCCACTAATTGTTGTGTAAGTGCCAGCCAGTATTCCTTCTAACTGAATAACCTTTGGACGGGCCATCACCGACGCCCGGTGCGTCGGTCTCGTCTTTATAGAGAGAGAGCGCTCTCTCTTCTCCGCCCTCCTGAGGATGCTGTTGGACCACTGGCAGTATGTGACAATATTGATATTAAAACTAGACTAAGACTAATGCGAGACCAATCAAACGTGCCTTCCTAGACGCCGTGTTTCGCGGTAAAGACTTCCACTCCCGGCTGTGGTTGGTTTGAACAGGGCAAGGGATTTTGCTGCCTTGCCTGCGGCTGGTGGTGGAAGCCAACAAACTTGATACTGTTATAAAATTAGCAGAAATTTCAAGATGTGACATGCAACTAAGATAATAGCCATGTACTCTCGAAGTAGAAAAGAAATCAGACAGGAGTAATTTATGTGCTGCAATAAATGATGAAATCAGAGAAGATTGTTTCAGATATTTTTGGCAACTACCAACATGGGACGCTAAAAAATCATACATAAACGGACTGATTCAGTCAAGAAATATATTACGACGACGATAAACTTCTACGGACGTAGAGAGAAAATATTTCGGGTTTGATTGCTATTTACCAGGCTTTAACGGTGAAAAGTTTCGTGTATGTAAGGAATTGTTTATGACGACGTTCGATTTGCAAAAAGATATGTTTCAGCTTTGGATTAGATCTAATATTATTATTTCAAAAAATAGTGAGGGAACCCTTGTTTGAAGAATAGATAAGGTCCCTAGCACATCAGGAACTACAACTAGGGCGCTCAAATCTGATTCTGTTCATAAGTGGCTTGAATGTGTACCGAAAGTTCCAAGCTACTACTGCCGAGCAAACAGTTCCAGGATATATGTTGAAGAGTCTTTTTGAATCTTTTAGCCACATGCATTCCGTCTTTACTTCTTGGTGGCGGAATAATAATGTGGATGCAGTGAGGAGAAAAAAGTTTCAGGAAATATTAAAAGAGAAGAAAATTTATATTTTTAAGCCGTGCAAAGATCAGTGCGACATTTGTGTTGGTCACAAACAAGGGAACATTCTTGACAACGTATATCAGCTTCATGTTATAAAAAAAATGAAGCTCAAGCAGCTAAAACAGAAGCTATTAACAAAATTTCAGACGATGTGATTGTAGTTTTAATGGATATGCAAAGTGTTTTACTATGCCATAAGCTACTTGTTTCAGAGCAGTACTCTAAAATGAAACTAGCATTACATGATTATACTTTTCATGTTAAAAACCACAAAAACGTATTTTTATATGTGTGACATGAAAACGATGGAGGAGTAACCGCAAACAATGTCACTAGTTGTATAATTGTTCATAGAAAAATACTGTTGTCAATACAAAAAAGTAATTTTGATATCCGTATCCGATGGATGTGCGTATCAAAATAAAAATAAAACATTTTGCAATTCGTTATCGAACCTCAACACTGCAAAGGGCATTGTTATAAAGCAAATTATACTGGAAAAAGGGTACACGATGATGGAGGTGGATAGCGTACACTCAACATTAGAAAAAACGTTTAGAGGCCCCATCTACTCTCCATCTGACTTTATATCCCGGATGAGAGATGCCAGACCATCACAACCTTACACTGTGCATCACATAGGGTACTCATTTTTTAAAATTTATGAGGATGTACCTGGTGGGTTTTCAAGTTTAAGACCTGGAAGAAAAACCGGCGATGCAACGGTAACAGACATTAGAGGACTTCTTTATTTAAACGGTGATGTGAAGTACGAACTACGTCACACAGAGGAATGAAACAATTTGCCGCAGAGGATGACAAATACGGCACCCATAAGGGAACCTATAAGCCTTTATGATGGGCCACTAAAAAGTGATTATACCAAATTTAATCACTTACAAAGTCTAAAGCAATACATGCACCGCGATTACCAACTATTTTACGAAATATTGATTTATTACTAATTTCCCACATTTTGATCTTATAATAATTGTTTTTTTTTTGTAATTCAATAAAGTAATAATATTATATGAACATAAAAATAATTGGTTTTTATTTACTTTCTTATTAATTATTTCTTTCTAAAAAATAGCTATATGTCATCGCACAGGTATTTTTTTTAAGAATGCATAGAACTATATAGTAGTTATGTGCTCTAAGCTTGTATTTACGACTCAAATAAATAACTCTATGTGTCAAATTTGCCTTCTATGTGTCAAAGTATGTTTAATTAAGACATTATTTATAATGTTATATATTCAAATGTAATCTAAAACTACGTTAATTTGTTATATGTATTAAAGTAAACATTAATTATTTAGATACTCTGAATATTTTTCGGGAAAATCGGTTTTTTGCGTCTCCTGTAAAGTATGTAAAAACACATAGCGACTCTTGCACGCGCAACGACAATTCATATTATTAATTAAGTTAGTTAAAGTTGTAAAAGTTGTTATTGAACACCCTATTTAAAGCATCTCACGACATCCACCTTTTCGTTACACTCATACTTTTTAAAGTTCATTTAACTTAATAAAATACCTACACTTTTTAATTTTTTTTTTATTTTAAGTAGGAACCTATTCGTTCAGTTCTATAAATGGAAGCTCAAGTAACAGCAGATGTTTTCAATACTATCTAAAAGTATTATCATTATTTTCTTGTAAAAGTCCTAACCCGCATTGGGCCAGCGTGGTGGGTTATGGCCCAATTTCCCCACGTGCTATTGTCCACGTGGGAGCCCAGCTGTGGGACGTTTATAGGCTGATGATGATGATGATGATGAAAGGTCTTAAAAGTTTGCTACATAAATCCCTAAAAAGCATAACATATTGCGAGCATGTTGTTAGAATTTAAAATCTTCTGTTTATGTTTCTGTTAAAATACTGTGGTCCAGCCAGCTAAAAGGGAGGATGTAAAAATGTTGATTTAATATGCTACAGAAACAGCAGCTGCTTAAGTAGCTAATTAAAAAGTCACTTAATAAATGGGAAATAGAGATAATAAAATTAACCCTTTAACAGGCACATCATGATAAAAATATAGTGGTCGCTATCACTGCCTGGCTAAGGGTTAAAAATGGGTTCTTAAAAGTGTCCGCAAGTGTAAGCTGCTAGTTACTAGGTGTCAAGTTGATTGATAACTTATTTAAAAATAAAACCAAAACCCAGTAACGCCTAGAATATAATAGATACCGTGTTTTGTTTGTTTTCAATCCGTTGCTAGTCAGCAAGAACAAAGACTTGTTCCTTAATAGGTCAATTTCCTATTCTTTTCAACGCTGAAGCGTTCAACAGTGTTTTTATGACAAAATAGAAATACCGATTTAGTGAAAAATAACGCCTCGATTGATGTATAACACTTTATTTAGCTACCTATAATAGCAAAGCAAAAACACATTTCTGCTCGTCCTGTAAATTTTTTCTAATGTGTCTTACTGTGTTTTGGTTTGAGCAGCCGATTCATCCCTGGACACAGAATCGAGGAAGCTCTGCTCGCACATTTTCTCCTGAAATGACAAAATATTCTCATTAGGTACCTCTTCTAACTGCCAAAACTTTTTAACGCAAAGTCTACTGTCTCGGAGGGACTGCGACGATGTCATTCTTGAATAAGCCGAGCAGTTGAGGCAGCGGGTGTCTTCGGTTGAGACCGCCATGGTGGTTTTGTCGGAGACTGCTCCACCGTCCAACAAAAAGGTATGGTCGGCATACGAGGACGATTTTGCCCAAATAATGGAGATCAACGATGACGTCTTCCAAGCGGCCTGCGACATTAAAAAGCGACGGATAGGGGATGCCAAACCATCTACAACACCACCAACGGGAAGGCCCACGATACCTTGTAGGCTTTCTACCCTACAATTAGGAAGTTTGGGTGGCGCTGTGGAAAAAGGGTCGTTGGTAGATGCACATGCGCGTCAATTGTTGTCGCTACCTAGGGTAGCTAATTGGGCGGACTTAACGACGCAGCTGTTGACGCCAGTCACAGTTGCCTTTTCAACCGCCTCTGTGGTCTAGTGGCTAAGCTACCTGTTTCAGACCCAGAGGTCCCGGGTTCGATTCCCAGCGGGGAGTACATCTTTGTGTGCTCGGTTTGGTTGGTGGTAGGGCTGTTAAGTCCGCCTGGCTAGCTACCACCATCTTATCTAAGTCTGTCGCCATAACAACGATGTTTATAGCATTGTTGTGTTCCGGCAGTTTGAGATAAGATAGCCAGTTCCTCAGTGGTTGAGGATTCCGGGTGTAGCGCGCTTCCACCTTCGGCCTTATCGTCACTTACCATCAGGTGAGATGAAGGCCAAGCGCTTACCCGTTGCCAATAAAAAAAAAAAAAAATAATAATAATGCTTTGCGAACGCTAGGGTTGCCAATAGACGTGTGGTCGCTCCTACCGGTACATACTTACGATGTGTCATGACCGTAGCACAAGTACACAGCCCGGATCTTACCCAGACCATCCAGGACGCTAGGGATAGTGTTAATAATCCAAGCGCAGCAGAGGAGTTGCCAGTTGTAAATTTAATATCGTCGGATTTTCTTGACGTTCTTGGAGTTTCTAAAGTATAGAATTGGGACGAAGAGGTCTCCAAACGCTGGGGAAATCCTCATAGATGGCCTGAACAAAGATAAAAAGGAACTGTTAGCAACAACTTTGATACTTACCTGTTTGAAGTTGGCCAAATTATGCTGCATTTACATTATGAAAATACCATCAATAGAAAAATGCTTACATTACCTACCTACTCTTGATAAAAAATTCTTGTCAATGACACAAGATGTTAAAAGACGCACCTTTTCGGAGAAAAATTGGGAGAAAAAATAAAAGCTGCTAAGGCCGCTGAAAAATCTGGTTTGCAAATACGGTATACTAACAACATTGGACCGTCAACTTCTGAAACTAAGAAATACGTCGCCCAGCAGGGAAAGTGGCAAGACCCACCCAAGCAACAAGGTCATGCGTTGCCAGGCCGGGTGGCAGCAAGCAAAGATTCCCGTATCCATTTCCGAGGCGATCAGCGTAAGCACCGACGTTAGTCCGCTATCACACCACGACAGCAGTGAGGCCATCATACTGACCGACGCCGACGATGCGTAAATAACAACCAAGGTAACCTTACACGCTGGTCGTATAAATTTTTTTTGTTGACACATTGTTTTCAATCGCAAATGACCCGGTAGTCTGACAGTACGTAACACCTAAAAGTGATGGATCGTCCAGATTTATGTTGAACCTAAAATCATAGAATAAAGCTGTCGCCTCATACCACTTTAAAATGGAGGACAGACGGACAGCAAGCAAATTGTTGTTCCAAGACAGTTATATGGCCAATGTTGATATCAAAGACGCGTATTTTTTCTTTAGTTCCTATTGATGAAAACTACAAAAAGTATTTAAGGTTCAGATTTTTGGGACACAAAAACAAAAGTAATACGTATGAATTTCAGTGCCTACGATTTTGACTTAGTTCAGCAACATTTTATGTATTTACCAAACTCATAAAACCGGTAATATATTATATTTAGATCTTGTGCCTTGGCCATTCTTATGAAGAATGTAAAAGTTTTGTTCTCGAAACTGTTTGTTTATTGCAAAAGCTAGGCTTTGTTATAAACTTCAAAAAGATGTTACATTTGAGATTTTGTCCCTTTTGGGGAAAAAGAAGAAAATCCCAAACGCAAGCTTCAGTGGTGTGTCTAGGTGTCGCTACGGAGGCTGCCAGTTCGTCTTTGGCGTTATGTCAAAACAACTTGTAAACACAAATTACGTTGATTTCTTTTTATTTAAGTTTAAGTCTTGCCAAAACTGATTTAGAAAGATGTAAATTGAAAACGCAAGAAAAGGTTGTCTAGTTTTGCGCCAGCCAAGGCTACATGTCTATATTATGAAGAAACAATGGATTTCAATTAAATCAAACTACAATTATTAATGTTTTTGGAAACCCGACAGTTCAACATCAATGATTACAGGTAACTATTTTTCAATTATTGCGAACCTTTTTGTAGATTAGCAAAGACAGACAGGGACCAGAATTTACAACGTAACAAAGAGTAGCTTGAAATTCAGAAAATATGTGTTTGCAATTGCCAATAGAAAAACGAAAACGCATTCTTAATCAAATTTAAAAGGCTATAAAAGAAGTAAGTTAGTTTTTAGGCTCTGTAACTTCTGTTTGTCCAGCCATAGACTAGACAATATTGAAATTCTACTCCGAATTATCCGAAATATCCTATATCAATAGATATAGGATATTTCGGTAGTGTTGTCCTTTAAATAATATCACTTGTCGTCTATGGCAATGGTGCGAGAAACGCAACATATTTGAGTCGTATAGAATTAAAAACAGCAATCTGAGTTTTCACTAATTAACGGTAATTAGAAAAAGAACTACTTTCAGTCCAGCAATTACAATTAAATACAAAATCAATAATAAAAATAAAAATAAAATGCAGATGTCATAATAAAAATCGTAACATACATCTAAATAGATACATATTATGTCAGAAGCTTAAAATTAAAATTACAATAAAGAAGTCAATAATAAAAAATACAAATTAAATGAAGATGTCATTATAAAAATCGTAACAATACATTTATAAATTAGAATAAAATAGAATCACATTATAATTACAATGACAATACATGATGTCAACACTATTACACAACTACTACCTAATTCATAAATTCATAAAAAATGTTAAAAAACTTAAGCTAGGTAGGTAGGTACTTTAAATTAACACACACAACAAGTAAAATGCGATACAAATTAATGGCGACAGGCCACCTGCATACAAGCTAGATAGATGTTCTATAGTTATACCGTACCGTATAGTGAGGTTAGCCCGACCGAGCGACAAAACATAAGATAATGGCAACGTTTTTTTGCGTTGGCTACAGGATGTTCAAAAAATGCAATTTAATATTTTTCTTTATATTATTTTTTGTTATACTATTCAAAAAAGAAGGATCAATGTCATTTAATAGACGAGGAACTAAATAGTGCGTCGTCTGTTTTCCATAAGTGTTTTTAGCTTTTGCTGTTATTAAACGCTTGTTAATTACTTTTCTGGTTTTAATTTTATGCCAAACTTTTTTTGTCGGATATCTTCGTTAAAAAATTGTTCTATTAAGAGGGAATACAGAAAATTAATATGTATGGGGAAAATATTGCAATGCCTAAAAAGATCATATTCATTATTTTTGTATTGTTCTTTGACTGCAGGTGATAATTTTTTTTTTCAAAATTCTAATTTGGAGACTTTGGATTTTATCGAGATAGGTTTTAAATGTTCTGCCATAGCTAGTAATGCCATAATTAATAATAGAATCGGCTAAAGAATTGTATGGCAATAAAAGTATTTTGTATGGTATTTTATTTCTTCTTATTATTATATTAGCTAGGAATGCTCTAAGCCTGTCACAGATACCATTAATATGTGGGAGCCAGTTAAATTTATTGTCAATCACCAAGCCAAGGTACGTATGATTATCTACGGTTTCAATTTCACGGCAACCACATTTTTGTTGTTTTTGATGAAAACACGTATGTTCGTGAGCTTTAAGGTTCCCTTTTTATATCAACGAAGGTCTTGCTGAAAGGTGATCGGATATGTATTAGTTTTGTCTTATCAGCATTGAGGACGAGATGGTTATCATGACACCATTTGTTTAAAGAGTCGAAATCTTGTTGAAGTTTCTCAAGAGCTATTTTTATATTTTTATCTGCTATTATTAAACACGTGTCGTCCGCATACTGATAAGATGTGCAGTGCTTAAGTACATGGTTCATATCATTCACATAAGCAATAAAGTGGAGTGGACCAAGAACAGACCCTTGAGCTGTACCTTCAGTGATAGGTAGGACATCACTCTTCGCATCGTTTATCTTAACATAATAGGACCTGTCTTTGAGGTAATCTTCACACCACTTCAGAACAGGACCCCTGATTCCTGTGTTTTCGAGTTTTGTCAGCAGATTTCTATGATTTAAAGTGTCAAATACCCGTGAGAAGTCAATAAAAATAGCTAGGACATGTTTACGATCATTAAGATGAGTATTGACTTCATCACAAAACTTAGAAAGCAATGATGTCGTGCTCTTGAGGGGCTGAAAACCATACTGGTTGGGGTTTATTATATTATTTTTATGATACAAACAATGTATCTGATCGCACACGTACTTTTCAATAATTTTGTCTGTGGATGATAAGAGGGATATCGGGCGGTAAATACAAACTTCATCAAATTTGCCTTTTTTATGAACAGGCCGCACGCAGCTTAGCTTGAGCTCGTCTGGGTATTTCCCTATCGCACAATTAATAAACTGGCGTTTATTAATTGTGCGATGGAATCAGACACCTTGTGAGCTATTTGTTTGCTATCCACAATCCTAATTCCGTCGCCACCAGGGGCTTTCCTGCTATTGAGTTTCGAAATTAATTTTTAAATTTTTTTTGGGGTTGCTTTTTCAAAGTGTAGTGTGACATTAGCAGTTTTTTTTATAACAATTTATGTCAAGTAATTTAACCGGGCATGTTGGAAGAATATCTTTTACTGCTTGACGGAATTCTCGAGCGAATTTATTAGCTATAACTACCTGTGAGTACTTAACGGTATGAAAAGCTTTTGAGATTGTTTCGTCTATCGATTTAATGACCCTGCCGCAAATTGAGTTAATCACTTGCCACAATTTTCGCAGATTCCGGATATTTGCATTGATTTCATTTTGATAATGCTTTTTTCTACTATACTCAAGTGTCCTATGAATTTTGTTCCTAAGTGTATTGTATTCTAGGCAGAGACAACTGTTTGTAGGATCTTTTTTCCATTTATTAAAAAGAACATCTCTTTTGTTACACATTTTAAGCATATATTGTTCAACCCAAGGTTGCTTGGTACGTTTGTTCGTATGTTGTGCATTCTATAGCCAGAAATATTGTATATCTATACTGAATATTAGTGAATATTGAATATTAGTGATCTCTAATATTCACAGAAATTCCGACTTCTGTCAATACGATGACGTCGATAGGTACATTACATGAATCTATAATTAGCAGCAATTTGGTAATTTTTTTAATTAAAGATCTTATGTTAACATGAAGGCAAAACAAATTAATATTGTTGTAGGGTACTTGATTAATGAATGAGTTTACAGTGGAACAATCAAATATTTCTATAGATTGTAAATTGACGTTTTCATTACACATTTTAATTCTAATTATAAATAAATAAAAAAATCGGTCTAGGCAAAATACAAAAGAAAAAAGGTTTTAGGCGTATAGGTAGTTTAATATGAATATGTAGTTTATTTTAGCAGTAACGAATCTATGTCTGCCATGGATCTTATAATATGTGGACGAGTATTGTCGTTGGTTTTCTTAACATAGATAGTACCAACCTTGCACCAGATGAATTTGTAGGTGTCTTTTAGTTTTTGTTGGGCATTAAATAAAAGTGTTTTGGTACGATGTGTTAGCGCTTCACGTATAAAAACGCGATGAGCGGCTTAATCCACAGGCAACTTTGGTACTAGACTCCCTGCTGTTAAGTCCGTCTTCTTGGCCGAGGTGACCCACTGAGTGCGCATGGTGTTAGACTTGACCCCAACTAGTATATGACCTGGTTGCGGACTATCTTTAGGTTTTTGCAGACGTCGGGCGGTTAATATACCATCAGGATTTACACCTTTTTTCTCAGCAACCTTATTCACTACTTCGGTGACATCTTGATTTGGAGTTTCCGGAATACCTGCTGCCTCTATTGTGCAGGCTAGTGGTTTCTGGTCTACCTCGTTGATGTGTTGTTCCATGGATGCAATTCTTAGTTCAAAGCTCTTGTGTTTATTTAGTATGTCTGTATTTTTATTTAATAAGGTTTTAATAGTATTTTCTTGCCTTTTTACTATATCTTCGAGCTCGGCTATCTGACCATTCATGTGCTCCAGAGCAAGTGCTCTACAAGTTACAAGTTGTAAGGTCACCTAGTTCTGCCTTGAGAATCCTCTGAGTTTCACGAGTGATGCTTGCGACCAGTTTCTTTTCATCAAATGTCGAATGAGAGGGGCCCTCCTCCTCTTCAGAACTATCGTCCGGTGCCACAAAGAAAGACGAACGCCTGGATACATTGCTCTGGCATTCATCACAGCTCCACTCTACTCTAGACCGTCTGAGTTTCGAAGGGCTGCAAGCTGCTTGTTGGTTAGTTTTGAACAGCCAGTTGTCGAGTGCACAGTTTTATTACACCTACTACATATAAGTCCCGGAGATTTAATTTAAGAGAAAGTAGGTACTAATTTTTTAGTACTTAGGTACCTAGGTACTAAAAAATTTGTACCTACTTTCTTGTACACACAATGGGCATTTATTTTTATAGTTACATATAGTTTTAATGTCAATAAGAGAAAGTGAAGCCTTATATTTAATAAACTTTGACTTGGAGAGAGTTAGGTAAAGAAATAAGAATATTATTATTATTACTTGCAATAGGTACCTATAGAAAATGTTTAAGTATATCAATTTCTACTAGTAATAACATTAAGCTATTGAAGTCGTACTTGATTCATTATCAAAATACTAGGGTTATTGTATAAAATTAATTGTTTTAAAATTATTTTTGGTAAATATGTAAATAATTCTATGTTTTATTTAGAAACATTATCAACCAACTCAAAATTAATGGCAGTGAAATAAATAATGTAAAATAAATAAATATTTTAACTTGTCGCGTAGAGACAATGATCATATCATTGTGTCTGTGAAGTCGTATATTTAATAAATGATTTGACTTTTATTTTCAATTAGTTTCGGTACCTACCGCTATAAATAAGTAACAATGAAGCAATCCTATATTAAGGCGATGTTGTCATCATCGTCATCCTATGAACGTCCTGAGGGCCTAGTCAATTGGCAAACAAATTAAACGCTACGAAATTAACGCAACGATAAACAGAATGTATGGAATTGACATAAGCAAAAGTTACCAACGTCGTAAAATTTACGCTAAAATAGACCTAATTGTAAACAGTATGACAAGCCAAGAATCGCTAATCTAGCGATCACTCAAACCTTGAAGATAAAAATTACCGCTTATCGTCACACAAAATGGCGATTGTTTGATCAGCTGATGAAGGAAGAGTTGTGTTGTGTTGAAAGTTTTGTTTATAATGCTCTTTTTAAGACTATTGTGGACTGCAATAATCAAAGAATGGTGCTCAGGCGCTAAGGAAGAAATGTTTCCCTACGTAACGAAATCCCGAGTTTGTTGTACTTGTAAATAGTTCTCGGATTCTCGTTTACGAACTTTCAAATATCTAACTAAGGTCTGCCGGGAATTGCGTGCTAATATTGTCGGGAATTGTGTGTCATGCAACATTTTCCGCAACGAAGAGCAAGTCGCTGCATGACAATTTGTGGAGGCTCTCAACCATACAAACATTTTGGCCAAATAAATCTACCTAAGTACCTTTAATCAAGACAAGAAAGGTCAAGAATAAGACAACAGTAAGGGACTTTCTGTATAAATATTAAATTTAACCTATCCATAATGTCCATTTATCAATTCATAACTTAGATTGCCTATTTGTTTTTAAGATTTAATTTGCCAGGTGTAGGCTTAGAGCATTAAAGCAACGCTCTAAGTGTAGTAAGGTGTACCTATTGACTGTACCATTAAAGCTGATAAATCTTATACAGACAAGCACCTTTCATAATAGGAAAAGATATCTTACGAATGTAAATAAAGGAATGTCTAATAGGGGTTTTCTTTTCTCTCTCTATCCCGTCAGCAATACCTTTCCCATGGCCGCTTTCAGAAAAAATCCATGTCGCATAATCTAGCTTTTAGTGGTAAAGTATTTGAGAAAAAAAAGTTGTTCTTTTGTCGGTATTGCGATGAAGGCCCGTCGGAAAAAATATGTATAACCCGAATATTACCAAACATTTGTTTTGCCAATTTTAAAACAGGTATAAGATGTGCCCATATGGCATTCGGCTCGTGACAATTATCGTCTTTTACAGTAGTAAATGATTGACACTTGTTTTTCCCGAATATCATGCCAGTATGTAATGTTATGGAATTTTAGGAACCGCCAAAATGCAATGGTTGTATTTCTTGAGCCAATTTACAACCGAAATTTTCTGAAAAGTCACACAATATTGCAATTTCGCCGTCTTGCAAATTATTAATACATTTACGGTATTGTTTTTGGTGTAACGTTCAGATAATATAATTTCATTTGATATAATGTACTTTTGATATATTATACATTTGATATAATAATCTAACCACACAAAACATTATTCTTGTAATAAGCAAGCAGCATGCAAGCAAGCAAGCAGCATGCAAGCAAGCAAGCAGCATGCAAAAAAGCATGCAGCATTTAAGCAAGAATGCAGTATGCAAGTAAGCATGCAGCATGCAAGCAAAAATGCAGCATGCAACCAGGCATGCAGAATGCAGGCAGGCATGCAGCATGCAGGCAGGTATGCAGCATGCAGGCAGGCATGCAGCATGCAGGCAGGCATGCAACATGAAGGCAGACATGCAGAATGCAGGCAGGCATGCAGCATGTAAGCGGGCATGCAGCATGCAGCAGGCATGGTTTCTGTCACGGGTCCGGCGCTGCGGGACTCCGGCGGTCCCATGCGAGCTTATCGTCGCAGATGGCTCTCGCTCACCTGCTTAAACCCACCCGCTCCTCAGCTCGCGGGCCGCCTCGTCCCTCCGCTCCTACGCGGGCTTTTGTAATGGCGTTGGGACGGAGACCCGAAATGAAACAATGTCTTGCGTTGAATCAATTCTCTTTATCCTCTAGTGTATCATCTTAAATACTAATTAACATCACATCTATACGTGACTAGAGGAAGGACGCCTTGTCAATCAGGAAGACCTTAATTATCACGTACTATTGAGTACGTGCTGATAGTGTAATTCACTATATCACACCTCCCCTGAAAAGGCTAGGCATCCCTTCCCTGAAAAGTAAACTCTTATTTTCTAAATATCTTAGTCCTATTCTTATGAACTATATATTCTTTATTATTCTTTAATATTTTTACATTAGTACCTAGCTCTTCTAAAACTTCAAATGGACCTAAATACAAGTCATTCAATTTATTATAATTTTCATTCTTATACAAGAGTAGATCACCTTTTTTGTAGTGTACTTCCTTACAATCTAAATCATAATTAGTTTTTCTACTTTGTTTTGATATTAATAAGTTGTTCCTGGCATCATTATGAGCTTTTTGCAATCTAAATTTTAACTCCGATGGATAATTGTCGTATACATATAAGGGATCAACTTTACTAACTAAATTACTAGGTACGTTACATGTTTTCCCAAAAACTAGTTCATAAGGGGAGTATTTGGTACTAGTATTTACAGAATTATTATAAGCAAAGCACCAATATGGTATCCAGGTGCTCCAATTTGCCGACTGATTCTGTGTTTGTATTCTCAAGTAACATCCGAGATGTTTGTGCCAGTTTTCTAGCGAACCTATACTCTCATGATGATAGGGTGTTGAATTTAACTTATCAATATTTAGCAATTTACATACTGTTTCTAACGTGGAATTAATAAATTCCGTTCCACAGTCAGTCGCAATAACCCTGGGAGTACCATATCGTAAAATAAAATTTTCAGTAAAAACCCTAGCAACAGTTTCAGCTGACTTATCAAGTATTGGGTAAGCTTCTACAAACTTTGTCAATTCGCATTGTATTGTTAATATGTATTTATTACCCAAATTATCGACCTCCAACGGCCCCACAATATCTAAATATAATTTTTCAAAAGAAGTAGATGCTGTAGTGGTTATTACCATTTTCTCTTTATTATTTTTATTACAAAATTTCTGCTTTTGGCAATCTTTACAGCGAGTCACATATTCAGTTATGTCTTTTTGCATATTACTCCAAAAATATTTTTTTCGAATATTCTTAGTCATTTTATTTATGCCTACATGACCCCTTGTCGGCAATAAATGATAATCATTTAGTATAACACGTATCAAGTCTTTATTTGTAACATGTTCAACTTGGTTATTAATAATACATAACCGCGGTAATTTTTTATGTTTCATGAAAGTTTGGGTCAAAATTTTAATAAACTTTTTATTAAACCCATTTTTAATCACAACGACTTCTACAATATTATATTTTTTACATAATGCACTCAGTTCTCCTATCGTTGCGTCTCGGCGCGCCTCCGTTAGTAGAGATTCCTGATTTATGTAAATAGTAGGGTCACTAAATAACATATCACCCGTCTGTGAGACGTATCTTTTCTTTTTCCTCAACTTCACGAAGTTTTCATACGAACAAATATCTAACCTTACATCATTTTGTGATTTCTGCATAATATCTACCACTCTTGGTTGCCTATGATCAACAGGGGGCTCAACCCTGCTACTTCCAGAGGTAGCGGGTTCATTATTTTGCTCCATGGTTCTTTTCATTGAACGGGTTACTACCCCCAAAAAATTTGAATTTAGATTTTTTAACTCGTCTGATGTTATAATGACTCTCGATAAGGCATCTGCCGTTACATTTTCGGAACCTTTTATGTATTCAATATCAAAATCATATTCTTCTAAACAAAGTCTAAACTTAGTTAAACGGCTACTAGGATCTTTTATGCTAAATAAATGAACCAATGGTCTATGATCTGTTAATACTTTAAATTTTCGTCCGTATAAATATGGTCGAAAATGTTTTATAGCCCACACTACCCCTAATAACTCTTTATGAATGGATGGGTAGTTTATTTCTGAACTGTTTAATTGTCTGCTTGCATAAGCTACGGGCTTATTATTTCCATTTGATAATACAGCCCCCAAGGCTACCCCTGACGCATCGGTTTGCAACCGGAAAACATTATCTTTTCCAAAATCTGGATAATCTAAGACAGGAAATGAACTAAGTGACTTTTTTAAGGTCTGAAATGCCACGTCACATTCTTCCGTCCACTGAAACTCGACATGTTTCTTACAAAGACGGTTTAGTGGGTACACTATTGTGGCAAAGTTTTTTATGAATTTTCTATAAAAGTTCGCAAAAGCCACAAAACGACGAATCTCATTTACATTTTTAGGTACTGGGAACTTTTCCAAGACCTCGATTTTACTGTTGTCTGGCAACACCCCGTTTGGCGTAATAACATGCCCTAAATAATTAATTTCTTTCTTCAAAAATTCGCACTTACAAGGGTTTAGTTTTAAATTAACTGACCTAAACCTCTCAAATACACTCATTAAATTTGTATTATGCTGCGATAGGCTTTTCCCGAAAACTATTACGTCATCGAGATATAGAAAACATATCTCGTGATTTAAACCCGATAGAGCCATAGACATAAGTTTAGAAAATACGCTAGGACTCGTTTTGAGACCCATAGGTAATCTTTTCAGTTGATATTGCTTATCAGCTGTAAAAGAAGTGAATTTCCTACATTCTGGTGATAACCCTAGCTGGTAATAACTAGAACTGAGGTCTAAATGAGAATAGTATAAGCATCCCGAAAGTGAGTCAATAATTTCTTGTATATTTGGTAACGGGAACTTTTCGTCTACTATTTTTTTATTTAAAAGTCTATAATCTATTACGATTCTCCACTTTTTTTCACCGCTACTGTCAGCTTTTTTCGGAAGTAATAATAATGGAGAAGACCATTCGCTGGTACACTCTTCGATAATATCTTCTTCTAACAATTTACCTACCTGTTTTATTAACTCAGCCTTCTGAGCGTGCGGTATTCTATACGGTTTGACATAAACAGGAGACGCGTCATTTTGCAGTTTAATGTTGTACTCGTATAAGTTTGTAACGGATAGCTTATCACCCGGCATATGAAAGATATCTGCATATTTTGCACATATTTTCTCAATAGACCGTCTCTCTTCATCACCAAGATATGTTTTTAATTTAAGAAAATCGAATAGTTGTTTAACCCTCTCGACAGATTTTCCGTTTTCCCTATCAAAAGAGCATACGAAATAATCCGAGTATTTTCTAATTTTCGGGCTAAAGTTATTTAATTTTACATCTTCTTCCCGTGTGTTTAAAAATCGCACCGGAATCTTTTTCCCGTCTCCTACTACCACGGCGCCTGCTACTAATACGCCTGCAATAACTTCCTCCGCTAAAATGACACATTCGCCCTTTATCTCTGACGAAACATATTTTACGACCTCACATCTCCCTGGAATAGTCGTTATTATGTTTTTACCTAAGCCTAATTCTAGACTTATCTTATCCTGTAATGTAACCAGCTTATTTTCATAGTTAATTTTACAACTATATTTTAATAAAAAATCTTCTCCTAAAATTCCATCATTTTTACAGTGGAAGTTGCTAAACACATAAAACTTATGCCTAAAATTATAATTGTTAACACATAAGTCTAGATAAACATAACCTATTGATACTAAATCCCCACATACTCCTTTAATCTTAATTTCATCCCTTACTAGCTTTGCGTCGCGGGACACGCTACGGAGTTTATTTAACCAATCTAACTTTAAAATTGAAATGCTTGCTCCTGTGTCTACTAATAGAGAAATTTGAGTTTGACTACAAGTAAAACAAACGTAATTACCACTACCATAACTACAAATATCTACCTCAGCGCTATTCAGAACGAAAAAAATCATCGCTATGATGTTCGTTCTGACGTATACTCTGACGTTCACTTTCGTTCTCGTCATTAGACTGTTCTGCTGAGTCAACTAAGAAATGTACATTCCTACGTTTATTATGAGGTGACGTAAACCTGGTGTTGCGCTGACCCTGAAACCTATTCGAGTTATAGTAGGCACGACCCCGACCTTGCTGACTCGTCGCGTTGTTGTTACGTGACTTATTATATTGTTGATGATAGTTTTTATTTATCTTTTCAAATCGCTGGTTCGAAACATAGTTAACATAATTGTTTATTGGTGGTTTCACTACCGAGTCTTCTTGTTCTAAGGCTATAGTTATTGCCTGCCTAACTGTGCTTACGGACCTAGACGTAACTATAATGCTTGTACGAGCATTGTTTAGGCCGTCAGCGAAACGCTTGATAGCCATTTTTTCATTAATCGGCTTTAATAAATTATATGCCGACTCGTCTCCATTAGCCTGTGCTGTACTTAAATCGTTGGACATTTTTTCGATTTCACTACCAAACACTTCTATGGTCTTGTTTCCTTGCCTACATCGTAGCATTCGGTCTAAAATGGCTGTGTATGATTTAATCGGAATTAAAACATTTTTTATATCTTTTATTAGGTCTGCCACAGACACATAAGACTTATTAATTTTTGTTTTAGCACTGCTAGAAAGACGAGTTTTTAAAACAAAATTGATTAACAGAGGCTGGTCCTCGTTTCTAAGGGTACTACTATAATACTCTATTCCGTCTATTAGTTGGTTAATTTGCGTTTCGTCGCAATCTACTACTGGGAGGAGCGTGAGCGCGACTTTTAGATCGAACGTGGCCATGGTTGTGATCGTTTCTGAATGATGCGGGTTAACGAGTGACTCGATTTCCTCAAAATTACATAAAAACTTTGACGATATTGCTTTTGTTATTTGTAATTCTACAGCATCTATCCCTTTTTTACATAAGTCTAGTTATATATACATAAGTATTTTTGAACAAATATCTGCAGATATTTGTTCAAAAATATTTTTAATTTCCTTTGCTCTTAAAAACTTATTCTGCCCCTGAGCGGAATAACGTTTGTCCTTACTTAATTTAATAATAGAGTCTCTAATAGCCTTAAGCTCACTCAAGAGTTCTGACAGGTTTGCCATGAACACACTTTAGAAAAAAAAATCACTCACACACACACATAGATTCTTGGTAGCATAGTTATATTAATTCGTGCTGGCTTACACGTTCTGTGCTGGTCCAATTGCCCGTCGAACCGCTCTGCGTTCTACCTCTTCTAATAGTCGTGCGTTGAAGTAACGTAGCAGCCTAAGTACTATATAGCCCGCTAGTACAACGACGATGGTCAGTAAAAAGATCTCTGAAAGTTGCATCCCAACGGCCAAGGGAGTTGATGCTGCCGCCGATTGAGTTGGTGATTGACTGACAATAATATTGTCTTTAGATTGTGGGTTTCCCATAGTTAAACAATTTTGGCTTACAGTTTTTCTTCTTATTTCCTTCGTCCTTCTTGTAGGCCCGTGTAGCACTATTTTCCTGATATTTTGTAGACTTCAACTAGCGATTTCGATGCGCGGACTTGTGACACCATGTCACGGTCGCCATGTAATGGCGTTGGGACGGAGACCCGAAATGAAACAATGTCTTGCGTTGAATCAATTCTCTTTATCCTCTAGTGTATCATCTTAAATACTAATTAACATCACATCTATACGTGACTAGAGGAAGGACGCCTTGTCAATCAGGAAGACCTTAATTATCACGTACTATTGAGTACGTGCTGATAGTGTAATTCACTATATCACACTTTAATTACACTCTAGCAACAACAACTAGTGCAGGCAAGTCTACGTGGAGTCGGTTTTGCCGCGATTCGTTTCTGTCACTGAATTTTTTAGTACAACCTTAACGAAAACCCTACGTATTAACTTTTTAAGACAATATTTAAAATCGATTTAGGGTTAAATATATAAAATGCTATTTTTATTTATAAGCAAAAATAAATGATGTTATAGAATATAATTATTCTACCAATATAGATTTATAGAAAAAGTTGTTAGAGAATATGAGTATTAAATGAAATTAATAATATACGTAATGTTGTTATAGGAAATTTATTTAGAACTAGTAAAAATTATATCCAATGAACTATCAGGAAGGAGGGTTTCTTTAACTTGTTGCAGAAACACTGAATATAATGTCTCTAAATTAGATTTGGCAGTCTGCTGTTTCTCTTCATCAGTAAGTATAGAATTTAATCGTGGATCTAATATTATAGCTTTAAAGAATCCATCACTGTTCCTTGAAATGGTCTCCCTTTTTTCCATTTTGCTAAGTAGGTTGTTACTCAATGTATTATTTATATGTTTGACTTCTTTACACAATAGCCACTTTATGTAGAAATCTCCCATAGTCAATTGTTCATTTTGCAAGGCCTCAGTCAATTTCTTGGCAGGTTCCTGGGCCAATTTAAGGTCGTTAAGCTGATTCCAAAGTTCACCCGATAGTTGAAGTTCTGGAGAAGTTTTGCAAACCCTCTGGTGCATTAATCTATCTATCATATTTAACCTTGAGTTCCATCTGGTAGTACAGTCTTTTGGTAATTTTGGTAATTTTTTTTATTTGTTCTTGTATACATATATTCAAGTTTTCTGTTCATTCATTCATATTTAATTGTTATGTTCTTAAACACCGGACTACACGTGGCGTTCGAAAGAATTGATTTTACGCTGCTTTCCTTGATAATGTAATTAACGGCTAACTGGATTTATGAGCTGCACATCGTACAACATGAATTTTTGATGTGTTCACTATGTCACTTCTAAATTTTTCTGTCACAATAGTATATACCATCTCTGTGAATTGCTCTTCGATCTCGTCTGGAAATTCAATGTCTGTGTCAGCATCAAAATCATTTTCGGAATCCGAACTGTCCAGTATACCTTCAATTGTAACAACGTTGTTTTCAGCGTTTACACAGATTCCTGAAGTAGACGCATTGTTCACAGCGTTTAAATCAACTTCTGAAGAAGATAGATCGTGGCCATCACTGTTATGTTGTCTCCTTATAGGTGCTTCAGCTAAACTTTCGTTATCACTTCCGACAGAAACAGATAACAAGCGGATCATTTTGAGCATATTAGCGCCATTATCGGTTGTTACCGAATAAATCATATCTTTCTCAATTCTGAAGTTGCGTTGTGTGGTTAGCTGAACCAGATCTTTTAAGTATTCTGCTGTGGGCCGAGTCAGCAGCTCTATTGTTGCTAGATTTCGCAGTACAATATTTCCTTCTTCGATGTACTGAGCGTTTATCTCGACGAAACTTCGAGTAGCATTAGTGGCAATGTCAGCTTTAAGGCACAAATTCTTTCCTTTCAATTCGCTTGCCATTGTAAATCTGGTATCAGCAGCTCTTTTTTATATTTTCTTTGATTGCTACATAGTTTATTGTTCAGTTGTTTCCATCTGGTATTAGAGAGATTATGTTTTGAATGCCTTGTCGTTTAACACAGCTATTGGTTGACCATGGATCGCAATCAACTCGGTGCATTCTGATAACAGTTTATCTTATGTTGCCTTTGACTTTTTGTTCATTTAAATTAGTTATTGATTCATATTCTTTGTTGTGTAATTTTAAATGCGAAAGAAGGTTTGCTCCGAAGTTTTACTCCGAAAAAAAATAAACAAGAAAAATGTTACTTACTTGGAATTAATTCCGCGCGATATTGAGTACGAAATAACTAGTAACGAATAATAAAATTGGCACCATTTAAAAGGTTAAACTGTTAATTTTAAATTGATACTAAAGTCATTTGAATCACACCAGTTGTACTGGTCAGATGCCCGACGTTTAGAATGGTAACCTATCATAAATTAGAAGTTTGCCTGTACGAATTTTATTTGGCCGAAAACGTTTTGTAATTTTTTGTCTTCCATAATTTTCTTTTTACCGAAAACACAATTTACAAAGTTTTGAAATGCCGATTATCGATTGTTATTTTTTTCAAAATCTCTATATTTTGAAATCCCACTCAACGTTTGGCTGAAGCTATTAATGCTAGACGATTCATTTTCCAGAAACACGTTTCCAATATTATTAAAATACAACATTTCAAATAATTGACATCCATAATATCATCGAACAACTTGTAATCGTAGTAACGTTTAAGCATGCAAACAAGCATGCAGCATGGAAGCAAGCATGAACCACGCAAGCAAGCACGCAGCATGCAAACAAGCATGCAGCATGTAAGCAAGCAAGCTGCGGCATGCATGCAAGCAAGCATGTAGCATGCAAGCAAGCATTCAGCTTGCAAACAAGCAAGCAGCAAGCAACCAAGCATGCAGCAAGTCTGCAGCAAGCATGCAGCATGCAACCAGGCATGCAGCAGGCATGGTTTCTGTCACGCCGGCTCCGCCGGCCAGCAAGCCGCAGCATTATTCACCTAATAATATGAATACATGAAAAACAATAAATAAAACTGGGTATGAGTATGATATTTTAGAGGAAAAGTTACTTCGAATTTTAATACTTCTAGATATGAAATTTATTGTAAACAAAACATCTTCCAAAAGAAAAAAAGTAGTTTTGATAATCGGCTAATAGTTTTTCTGGAAAATGAAACGTATGTATGATAAGTTTATGGATTAACAAAATTATGTAAAAGCAACGATCTAGTATTTAAAAATTCGTCATACCGTTTTCGAACTATTGAAATTCGTACAGGAAAGTTTCGAATTTATGATAGGTTACCGTTTAGAATACTCCCAGCGCTATCTTACCGTTCATCGCGTAGTTGCACTCGCGAACGGCCAACCGCAAAACCCCGCGCCCGCGCCATTACGGAAAGTGTCGATACTCTGCATCCAGCGCCCGCCGTGTGACACACATCCCGCTCGTGGCCTCTCCGCCTCGGCCCGTGACGCCCGCCATATTTGGACTCATTAAAACGAGTGAACAGTCGTGTGTGTGTGTGTGTACAACATTAAAGTAAAGTGGAGTGCATCGAATAGTCTGCTGCGATCGTGTTCTGCTCGTCTCCGTCTCCTGCCCGTGACATTTACCCAAACCTTTGCACGTGAGCATCACCACCACCATCAAGTAAGCCGCATGTTCCCATTGTCTCACCTTATCCTTTAAATTAAAATTAAATTAAATTAAACTTTCCTACAATCACACCAATTATCTAGCCCAAGAGAAGCTTCGAAGAAACTCGTTAAATGGTTACTAGACAACGGATAAACATACTTAAAATACTTAAATACATACTTATTATACATAGAAAACACGCAGAACCGAGACTATGTAGAAAAACAATAATTTCTAAATTGACCCGACCGGAGATCGAACCCGGAACCTCAGAGATGGCGACACCATGAAAACCGGTGTACAAACCACTCGACCAAGGAGGTCGTCAAATCCTTACACATCGTCGAGTCGAGTATTCGTCGATCCATTCAGACCGGCGAGTACACCAGTATTTAAGGAGCTATCCCGGATTAAGTGAAAGAGTTAAGAAAAACAAGGAAATATATGGAAAAATAATGAATAAAGAAAACAACAAAAATTAACTCATTAAAAAGTTATTTGACCTTAAAATTAAGTTTCAATATTTTGTGTTGCCTCCCCTAGCCCTAATAACTGCTCAAAGACGTTTCGTCATTGACCTAATCAGCTTCTGAATCGATTCTTGCGGGATACTTTCCCACTCCTCTATCAAAGCCGATTTCAGCTCATTCACACTTGAAGGAGCAGGATTTCTGGAACGAACCCTCCTATTTAGTTTCTTTCTTTCTTTAGTCTTTATTTTCAAGTCCGGGCTGAGCGCTGGCCAGTCCAATGTCGCGATACCGACTTATTCGAGGAAAAAGGTTGTCACGATAAAACGGTTATCCCTCTCCGATGTGCACCGGCGCCGTCCAGATCTTGGGACAAAGCCACCAGTCTCCCGAAAGCGTTTATAAATTTTCGAAACACAGAACTGGCTTATGTGGAGCTGACGTGCGACAGCCTGCTGGCTGAGCCCTTCTTGCAATAAGGCGACGATTTGTGCTGCTTATCAGGTGTAGTACCCATTTTCGTCCAAGGTAGCGGTCAAAAGTAGCGGAGATGTGTACGGGTCAACGTGTGAAAGCCGACTGATAAACAAAATCCGATAACACGTGCTTTTATAGGGTGGCAATACGCTGCAACTAGCGGCGTATCAAACAATTCGATGGGTTATTGGAACAAAGCCGCAATCGACAAAACGCAATTTTACAGGAAAAAGATTTAGTGAAAATCTTGAATAATTGTTAAACTACGAGGCGTATCATAACGGTTTGTATATCAAACAATGCGTTATTTTTTTCTGGAGTGACATAAAGTGGTTTCCGTAAGACTCCATTGAGGTTTTATTCCGGAAAAAAGTGCGAAATAAATCAGACAGCAATAGCATCTTGCAGCGTTGTGCGTTGATCTGAAGGTTGTATGGCGCATACAGCAATAGCGTTTTGCAATGATGTTACAGGAAATGGTGAATGTTATAGGAAAATGTACTGGCGAATACTGTGTGCATAGTATATATTATTGTTGTATTGGAAGGACTACAAAATTTATTAATATTAGAGCATCACGAAAATAAAATGAATAATGTACTTAGTGGAATTTATTTGTCTCATGTATAATCATAATAGATAAGATAAGATAAAGATAAAATATGCTTTATTGTATACAACAAAACATACAAAAAGTCACACATAGTACATACAATTGGCGGCCTTATCGCTAAATAGCAATTTCTTGTAGTAGTATAGTAGTATTATAATAATTATTTATTATAAATAGTATTATATTATTCGATGGACAGCTACCTATACACATCAACGCGGCCACCTGTACAAAGCTTAGCTACAGACCTAGAGCTAAGCTAACCCGACACTACACCGAAGATATCCCGGACATCAACCTGTACGAAATTGGAATGGCTCTCAAGCAGCACAAGAACAGCAAGGCACCGGGTGCTGACGGAATTACGGCTAAGCTTCTGAAAGCAGGCGGAAGACCGGTAGTCGCAGCTCTTCAGAAACTATTTAATTCCGTCGCACTCGGAGGTAGAACGCCAGAAGCGTGGCAAGAAATTGTGGTTATGTTGTTCTTTAAGAAGGGCAACAAGACCCTACTGAGGAACTACAGATCCATATCACTTCTAAGTCACGTTTATAAGCTGTTCTCGAGAGTTATAACTAATCGTCTCGCACGCAGGTTTGATGACTTCCAGCCAATCGAACAAGCCGGATTCCGAAAAAGTTTTCAGCATCATAGACTCGTAGACCACACACATACGCTGCGGCGGGTTATACAGAATACCGAAGAGTATAACCGGCCACTTTGCTTAGCATTTGTGGACTTTGAGAAAGCCTTTGATTCCATCGAAACATGGGCCGTGCTACAGTCTCTCCAGCGGTGCCAAATTGACTACCGGTACATCGTAGTGTTGAAGTGTTTATACGCAAACGCCACTATGACAGTTCGCCTGCAGGACCAGAGCTCGAAGCCAGTCCGGCTGCAGCGTGTAGTGCGACAAGGAGACGTCATTTCTCCGAAGCTCTTCACTGCTGCACTGGAGGACGTGTGTAAGCTTTTGGACTGGAGAGGACTCGGCATCAATATTAACGGCGTGTACATCAGTCACCTTCGATTTGCCGACGCTATAGTAGTCATGGCTGAGACTTTGGAGGACCTAGGCACAATGCTGGGTAATCTCAAGTCTCTCAACAAGTGGGCCTTAAAATGAACATGGAGATGACGAAATTCATGTCTTACTCATGTGTTATACCCACTCCTCTGAAGGTTGGAGAGTCTGCCCTTGAAGTGGTTGACGAATATGTATACCTGGGACAAACGGTCCAGTTATCGTCAAATCCAACTCGGCTGGGCAGCGCTCGGTAAGCTACGAAATATCTTCTCGTCCAAAATACCGCAGTGTCTCAAGACGAAAGTTTCGACCAGTGTGTGTTGCCAGTGATGACAAACGGTACGGAAACGTCATCGCTCACTATGGGCCTAAATAGTCTGGCTCAAAGTCACGCAATAAGAGCAATGGAGAGGGCTATGCTCGAGGTTTCTCTACGTGATCGAATCAGAAATGAGGAGATTCGTAGAAGCACTAAAGGAACCGACATAGCCCAAACAGTCGCCAAGCTCAGTGGCAATGGGCAGGGCACATCGCCCGTAGAACCGATGGCCGTTGGGGCAGAAGTATGCTGTACAAAACTCAGGTGCGATCGAGTATGGAGTATTGTTCCCATCTAGGACGGCTCCGCTAAATACCTCCTCGATGCACTTGATAGACTGCAAAGGCGAACGGTACGCATTACTGGAGATGCTGAGGTTACAGCCTCCCTTGAGGACCTCCAGCTGCGTAAAGACATTGCTTCTCTCAGTGTCTTCTACTGGAACTACTACGGAGAGTGTTCTAAAGAACTTTTTGATCTTATCCCGCCCTCTCCTTTCATCTCCCGGACTACACGTGCTGGTCTTAGGAACCACCATCATACTGTACAGACTATCAGTACTCGTACCAAAAAATTTGGCAAGTCGTTCCTCTGTAAGACCATTCGGCTTTGGAATTCGTTGCCGGCGCATGTGTTTCCCAGCTCCTACAGTCCCGGGTCTTTAAAGCGGGGCGTGAAACGGCATTTATGCAGGCCGTCATGAATGGGAGCGCTCGTTATCGTGCTTATTTCACGGTGGGGAGCGCTCTCATTATTTTGGACTGCAACGGCTGCTTACCATCAGGCAGGATGTAGTCATTATAAAATGTCGCATTAAAAAAAAAATTTAAAAAAAATATATTTATGGATAACCTGAGGTTGGTTGTTAATTATTATCAATCCTACGTTTTGCGACGAAAGAATACCTTGTTCTTTTTAAATCTGATTCGATCCATATTAGTTAGATAATACTTGCTTGCGAGATCATTTGGTGCTATCTTTGATACTCTAGAGTTGCGCGGATCAGTTGATCAATCAATTGATTAATTTTGCCATCACTTTCACTGACAACCGCTGTTGTTTTTTGGGTGTTTCTTTTGCAAATTCTAATGAAATTGGTCTGTAATATCTAACAGATGAGTAAATAGGGTTTTGCCATATAACTGTGTAATGGATTGCTGGCGGGGAGTCGAACCCCGGACTCTTGTGGCGGGAGCGCGCCGAAAGTGAATCCTACATTTCCTTCCGCCGGAGGGGCTTAGAAGGTTTCCTAGCTAGCTCAGCGTTAGAAGGGTTAGCCACGGGGTGCGACAAATAAACACGGGTATACAATTATCGTACGGACGGGTCTTTTACGCCCCTTTATTGAAAATAAGTACTATGCTACGTCTATGGTGGCGTGACGAGAGTGATCGTGGGGTTTCTACGGAAACGGAATACGGCCCTACGTGAACAGTTCCAGGGGAACGGAGGTCTCAGACGAGCGAGTGCGGGGCGTGCCCGCACGGTCACAGCTACGGTAAGAGAACACTCCACTAATCTACAGACAGGGAAACCCAGGTGAGCAGCTCTCGGTGGAGCCCGCACTGCTCCAACTTGAGGATACCTGTCTATACCGATACAATGAACTCACAATCACTAAATCACGCCTGGTTACGGGATCTACGACTACCGCGGATTGACTCAAACGTCCCTAAGGACGGAGGCCAGGTGAGCAAATATGCGGTGAAAGCCCGCTCTGCTACAACCCGAGATCCCTATCGGCCTAGACGCGCACATACGGTGAAAGCCCGTACCGCGCAGCTAGGTCGGTTCAGGCGATGCGTCGGCGACGGCGCCGAGGCAGCGACTGACTGCGAGCTGCGTGCGCGGGCGCTTTTTATAAGGCTTTATCGCGGCTGTGACGTCACGCAGCTGCCCGGTATCTCTGTGTTCCTTGCGCGGCGTGTGGCATGCCGTCGCACTGCCTCCCCCTCTCTGGAGATTTTTACCTACGGGAAAAATCACCGTAAATAAATGCGTTATATCTGTCTTGAAGCCTATTCATTACGGCTTCTATTCCTATACATTTGTATTTCCTACATTTTATTCTTAATGTTATTTGTGGAAGTCCTGATTTTGCTTCCCGGTAACGATCCCGACAAAATGAATATGTACTTTGTCACACGTTTAACTTTACAAGTTCGTTCTGCAGCCGCCTCGCAACACGCGCGTGCTCCACTTAGCGTGTCGAGCCGCCGTCGTACGTGCTGAGTTCGCTGTAGCCGACTACAGCTTCGCGTCGTCACGTGCAGCCGGTGTGTGTTCCGCGTAAGCGTGAACGCCCGGCCAGCCGTTCGCGCGAAGTGTTCCGCGTACGAGAACAGTTCTCCGTGGTGTTGTCCCGGACACCCACGTCGAGACATTCTCGTGCCCTCCCTTGCTTTTTCTTTCGCTACCCCCAGCCGCGACACAGACGCTAGTGCTAGTGTAGGTGCGACAGAATAAACTTTTGCGCGACCACCCCCAATTATTTGATAATAATTGGCGGGTCTAGCGTACTCCGAGACTCTAGTGAGCCGGAGCTCAGTGTTGTGTTGTTTACGTTTTTTGTATCTGTGTTATTGTGCGTGTGCTTTTGTATCTGTGTTATTGTGCGTGTGCTTGCAACTGTTAGTGCAGTGTAAGTGCATATGACACTTTTTTAATTGCCATGAGCGATCGCGAGATCGCCCCCGCGGCGCACCGCGCTTCATCGCCGGGTGAACAACCCCCCGAACCCCAACCGGGGCCGTCGGGTCGAGTACCACCCACACCACTGACGACCTCATTAGCCCAGATGGCCACCCAGCCTGGACCTTCGTTCTCCTCGGCAGGCGGGATTCGTGACGAATCCCCAGCCGCCGAGCGGATACGAAATAAGGGCAAGGAACGCTACGACAGCCCGGACAGCGACGACGAGTAGAGCGAGGACAAGCGTCCCCGCACGGGCCCGTCGCAGCCCCACCGCCGCCGCCGCTCACCAATACCTGATCTCACGCCCCCGGAAAGTTACTTCCCGGGGCTTATACTAGAGAAATCACCTGCCTCGCCCGATGCGCCCGCCGAGGGCGGAGGCCAGGCAGATGCCTCAGAGCTTGAAAGCAGCTCCCCCGCTCCACTACAGAGGTGGGTAACACGTACTCCACGGAGTATGTGTCGCTCGCCCCCGCTTCAGGTGCGATGGTTGAGGCGCCCCGCCCGGCGTCTTACGCCGAGATGGCATCGGCGCCTCCCTCGCCCCGACATACCCAGACCGACCCCGCAACCACGGTTCCACCGACGACCACCGACGCAGAGCAGCACGCCCCACCGCGCGCCCGCGGGTACCCACCCATAGTGGTGGAGAACCTGCCGAACTGGACGGCTCACTTCCGTGAGTTGTCCACTAAATTGGGCAGCGCGCCGAATGCTCGCCCTTTCCAAAGCGGCATTCGATTTTTGCCGCGCACCGCCGATGAATTTCGGACCATGCAGGCCCATCTCACACAGGAGTCGAAGTTCGATGCCAATGTGAGATGGTTCTGCTATACACCAGCGGAAGAGCGCCCGTGCAAGGTCGCAATCAGAGGGCTGCCGGCTGACACCCCGATTGAAGAAATCAGTGCGGCGATTGAAGCGAAGGGCTACGCAGTGGCCCACGTTCGCCACATTCCGGCCATCAAGGGCCGCCCCGGCTGCCTCTTTTACGCGCAGCTCGAACACCTCGACCAACAGGAGCTCTCCCGCCTCTAAGCGGTGACTGAGCTCTTGTTCATGCCCGGGGTGGTTATCGAAGCGTGGAAGGGGCGGGCCGGCCCCGCCCAATGCCACCGATGCCAGCAGTTTGGCCACGCCTCGGCAAACTGCCATAGAAAAATTGCCTGCCTCCGCTGCGGAGGCGAACATCTTGCCCGCGACTGCCTGCGGCCCCGGGAGGAGCCGGCGACTTGCGCCAACTGCGCCAAGGCGCACCCGGCCAACGACCGTCGCTGCTCGGCTTTTAAAAAGGCTGCTCGCGCTAGGGCCATGAAAGTGCCCCCACCATTCCCTACTAAACACTTTACAGCCGATGCGGGCGCGCAATACCGCGCCGCCCGCGCCACCATCGGCCGACATGCCGGAGGCCTGCCCGGGGCCAACCCGCCCCCTAACCGCGACGCGCCCCCCAAGGCGAGACGTCGCCGTCGCCGCGGGCGCCGCCACCGGCAGAGCCCGACGGCGGGGCCTCCACACCCGCCCCCGCCGGCGCGAATGCGCGTCCCCCAAACAGGGCCCCCTCAGGCGCCCCCGCGCCCGCTCTCTCCGCGGGCCCCCCGCGGTCCACCCCCGCAGCCGCGCCCGCGGTTGCGCCCGGGCCAACCGGCGGACACCCGTCCGCTGGGAATCTTCCCGGACGAGCAGAGTGTGCGTGTAGACGCGCCGCCCCCGCCCCCCGCCAGACCACAAGAGGGTCCCCCATCTGACCTCTCTCTGTTAATGGAGGTATCGCCGCCGCGCTATGAGCCGCTGCCGGCGCACTACGTCGCGACGCCTGAGCGCGATGCGGCGCCCCCGGCGCGCACACAAGCGCCCCCGGCGCGCATTCACGCGCCCCCTAGGCGCCTCGACGCCTCATACTCGGCCACTTATCCCTCAGCACATCCAGCGTTCGCAGACGATGTTGAGAGCGGCTTGATGCACGTCGCCGGGATGCTGGACGTCGTCTGCGAGATGATTGAGCGCAGAGAGACAGGGTGGCTACCCGTCATAATATCGTTGACAGCCGTATTAAAGGCTTTACGGAGGGCCAATTAAGAGTACTATATTGGAACCCAGGCGGTATTAGTGGTAGGGTGAATGAGCTGCGCCTTCTCGCTCAGTCACAGGACATCCATATTGTCCTCCTGGGTGAGACCTGGCTGCGCGCCTCGCAGCCACTCAGGCTCCCCAACTACCACATTTACCGCCGGGACGAGACAGCCGCAGACGGCCGGCCGTACAGAGGTGTGGCGGTCATGGTACGACATGACGTCATCCATGACGCCATACAGCCTCCCACCTACGTAGCCACCCGGACGATCGGTGCCCGCATCAATATCGCGGGCACCGAACTTAACGTTCACGCCGCCTACCGACCCCCTAGCGTGCCGTTCGTCGCTGACGACCTAAACCCTTTGTTCGCCGACGATACGCCGACGATTGTGGCCGGCGACTTCAATGCGAAGCACCCGGCGTGGGGCTCGCATTCTACCAACGCCGCGGGCAGCCGACTGCACAATGCCACAGAGGGCCGCAGTATAGAAGTCGCCGGGCCGGACAGCCCGACACACGTACCGACCAACGTACGACATCGGGCTGACGTACTTGATATAGTGCTTCACAGAAAGCTCACCCACCATCCCGTAAATGTGGAGGTGCTGTACGATATGGACACGCAGCACCTCCCCATATTGATCACGATGGGAGTGGGCGTGACCCGTACGCCACCACGCCCCCAAAAGCCTAAGACCGACTGGGCCGTCTACACAGCCGAGCTAGCGGGCCTCCCATTGGTCGGCCCACTGACCAATCCGGCCGAAGTAGAATTAGCGACGCTTCACGCTCACTTTTTTTATTTTTTTTTTATTTTTATTTATTTATTAAGGAACAAACAGTTACATGTAAACACATTTTATACAAAACAAAAAATACTTAAAAACCTATAGTTCCATAAAGTAGTACATATATGAGATAAATAGTTTAGCGTAAAAATATTTATACTATGTTAAGTTTTTAATCCTTATTTATTACAATATATTATAATAATTACATACTGATATAATTACTTATGTGGGATGACAACAGCACATTTCATGACACCGTGGATAAAATTTTTAAAGATTCTTTCTTAAATGTTCTTAAATTCAAACCAAACATATCAAGCTCATGCAGCATATCGTCGTAAGTTTTACAAGAACATCTAGGGAAAGTGTTGCTTCCGTAACAAGTTTTTGTAACCGGATATGAGAAAAGAAAATTTTTTCGACAAGATCTTCCAATCGATCGGGGAACGTGAAAATATATTCTATGTATGAGTTCAGGAGCATCTATGAGATTATTTAGTAATTTGTAAAGGAATGTTACATCACAGAGATCACGCCGGTGTTTGAGAAGCGATATGTTGTGGTGTTTTGAAGACGTATCATAATCAAGGTAAGTTCGGCCAGTGCGAAATTCTAAAGCCTTGATAAATTTATGCTGGACTCTTTCGATTCTATCAATATGAGTTTTAAAGATGGGTTGCCAGACCACTGAAGCGAACTCAAAATGACTTCGTACATATGCATTGTACAATAATTTGTAAGTAAGCGAATTTTTAAATGGTTTACTAACGCGGAGTATGAATCCAAGCTGTTTGAAAGCTTTGTTAAGCATTTGATCAATGTGCGGAACAAAAGTCAGCTTAGAGTCTAGCGTCACGCCTAGATCACGAATCTCGGCAACCCTTGTTAGAACCCTCCCATCCAAAGTGTAATCGAAAGTAATAGGGTTTGCTTTTCTGGAGAAGGAAATTGTGTAACATTTGTCGATGTTCAGGTATAAACTATTTTCTTTACAATAAGCTTCGAATTTTAAGAGATCATGCTGCATCGATACACAGTCGTCTCTGCTACGAATAATTTTAAATATTTTGTATCGTCGGCGTAGAGTAAAGAGTCAGTGTTAAGGAAGTTTTCCGTGATATCGTTAATATATAGAATAAATAAAAGGGGACCCAGATGAGATCCCTGGGGCACCCCAGAACTAACAGGCTTGTAGGAGGAGGTGTATCCAGCACAAACTACAGCTTGACTCCTATTTTCAATGTATGATTTAATCCATCTAAAAAGACAACCATGGATACCAAGCTTCCAGATCTTTGAAAGTAGTGTATTGTGACAGATTTTGTCGAAACATTTGGCAAAATCTGTATACACAGCATCAACCTGCAACCTGTCATCCATGGCGCTCAAAATTGTGTCGGTAAAAGTTTCCAAATTGGTATCAACACTACGACCCTTAAAGAACCCATGTTGGTTAGG
Organism: Scoparia ambigualis; assembly: GCA_963921215.1. Taxonomy (NCBI): domain Eukaryota; kingdom Metazoa; phylum Arthropoda; class Insecta; order Lepidoptera; family Crambidae; genus Scoparia; species Scoparia ambigualis. Next base: position 30,578,360 of record OY992516.1, read on the forward strand.
GGTAATTAATCTTTGGGCAGCTGCAAACACTTCGTCTGTGACAATTTTTTCTAGAACCTTACCGAATTGACAAAGTTTAGAAATAGGACGATACTTATTAATGTCAGTAGAAATGGGGCCCTTTGGAATAGGAGTTATTAAGGCCTGCTTCCAGAGGACTGGAACACAGCCAAATTTAATAGATTTTTTGAAAAGCAATGTTAAGGGGAGCGACAAGGACTGACGACAGAATTTTATGAATAGAGGAGGTATCCCGTCAGGTCCAGCACTTTTACTAACATCTAGTAAGTTCAGATGCTTCGAAACTAATTCTTTTGTTATTTCTATGGTACTTATATCAAGCGGAGAATCAGATGACGGTTCTAAATTACCCCATGTAATATTATGATTGCTTGGTGAAACAAAAACAGACTGGAAATGATCATTAAAGACGTTGCAAATACTGTCACCCCCTGACACACTAGGTCCATTATAAATCATTATTTGAGGCAATCCGGAATTAGAAAAAAGAGCTTTTGTATAAGACCAAAAATACTTGGGGTTTATTTTAATTCGATCTTCGCACAATTTAATATAGTTGTTGTAAAACTCAACCTCTAGGACTTTGGCTCTCTTCCTAAGTTTCCTAAAACTATTATAGTCTAAGGGATTGCCGTACAACTTCCACAATTTGTGATATTTACGTTTCTCGTTTAACAATTTAATTAATTGTTTGGTAAACCAAACAGGTCTTGTAGATTTTTTCACGCGACTCATAGGAATATAATCATGTATTAAATTGTTAAGCAAGTTATAAAATTTTGAAACACATTCTTCCACACCAAATGAATCAAAAAATGTGGACCAGTCAATTTTCTGCAGTTCCTCATTAATTAAATCATAATTTCCGGCGCGAAAATTATGTCTGGACGTAATGTTTGGCGTAATTAAGTGTAAAAAGGGTTCTAATGAGAATTCTATCAGTAGGGGCGGGATGAGAATCAATAGGTGTCAAGGGCTGGTCACAACAAGTCACCTCACATGATTCAGTAAAGAATATAAGGTCAAGCAATCTGTTATTAGTATTAAATTACGCGCGCGCGCGTCTCGTTGACGGACGTGTCACAGAATTAAAAATGTTATATTTTTTTAATAAAATAGTCAACATTCAAAATTCAACCTAAATTCTTCTGAATAAAGTTTATTTTACGCTGTCGGTAACTGTGCGCTTGTTATCTTTTAAACATCTGCGGAGTGCGGCTCGTATATCCGTCGGCCAAGTTCGTCGAAACTCGGAACAGTTTGTTTTTTCGTCATCATAGACCTATTCAAGTGTAGAAGTGACATCTCCCGTAGTAAAAATGCAACAATCGCCACCTTCGAGTAAGCGTTGTGATTCTGACCCAGACTTGTCAAACATTACCGCACGCAAGAGGAAACGCGATTACGATTTTACGGAATCATGCACATCATTCACGGAAAATATTCTAACGAGAATGGACAGCTGGAAACTTGAATTCAGTGACAATTTTGTTCAGATTAATGAAACCCTGAATAATGTCATTAAAAACGATCTGGCTAAATTAAAGGAAGATTCTGCTGAATTAAGAACTGAAGTGAAAAATATTCGAAAAGACTACAGCGAATTCAAAGCTTGTATTGCAAAGTTGGATAAGCAACAGGCGGAAATGAGAAAGGAAATAACAGAGCTCCGGCAATCAGCACAATTTTCATCCGACCTACACGAGGATCAGAAAAACAAAATAGATGCTCTTTCTAAAGAGGTTAGGAATATAGATAATTTACAAATAGAGTTGAATACCTTAAAAGTGCAGAATAAGCAAATAGCAACACTGATGAACTCAAACGAACAAAGAGATAGACAATTAAACATTGAAGTAGTCGGTATACCCGAAGGTAAAAATGAAGATCTGTGCGAGTTTATTTCGAACATCTGCAAGCATATTGGAGTCGATATTATACCAGGTGACATTCTCCAAGTAAATCGAGTTTCGCCAAAAGTAAAATCTCAAGGTCGTCCAAGAGTCATAATCGCCAAAATGAAGACCAGGCAATTAAAGGACAATATGATATCACTTGGTCGCAAAAATCGTCTGACTACAAAAGATATTGGTATATCAGGAGATCCTAAACCGATTTACATTAACGAACATCTGACATCCATTAATAAACAACTGCTAAAAAAATGTAAAGAGTTAGCGAAAAAAAAAGAGTACCAGTACATCTGGACAAAAAACTGTCGAATATTTGTGCGACAAAACGACACCAGTCCAGCAATTCAAATATTCGACGAGGAGGATCTAATAAAGAAAAGTCGTGGTATGAAATAATTACTACGTGGAATACACAGAAGAGCTTAACTTTATTTTATGTTTTTAATAAGTTAAATGTAGTATATTTGCAAAGTCCTTTTACAGCACAATGTAAAATCCGTCATACTGATTTAAAACTGGTAATTGTGTTAATCTCTTTTCTTTTGCCGTTTTTCATTTCTAAAAAACACTCGTGTTGTGAAATAGCTGCCACGTGGACTACACACAGGTTTGTTTTATTTTATGTTTGTAGTAAGCTAAATGTTGTTTTTTTGCAAAAATATTTAACAGCAGTTTGTAACATCCTTCATACTGACTTAAAATTGGTAATTGTGTTGCTCAGTTTTGTATTGCTGTTTTTCAATTCTATAAAGTTTGCTTACTCTGTGGTTAACAACATGTCGTATAAGGTAGTATTGGTTGCGCGCTCAATGTATGTGCGGCATGTTGTTGCTGCTTATAATACGAAATGTACTTATGAACCAAACTATGTAATTTTAAATCATATTTTTATTTGTCGTATGAATTTTTTCTTTTTAATTTTATACATATACAGGAAAAGCTTTTGTGTTATGAAAGCAGAAAGTGTATCACTTGACTTTTGCTTGAATTTAAACTTAAACTTGTACTTTGATTTAATAATAAATACCATACTAAAGTTTATTGCATGTTATCGTATGTTTATATCTATGTATTATTATGGTAAACGAAACTTCCAAACACCCATCGAGAATACATCATTTATCGCACCTATATACAGTGAACGTGTCATGTTTAACTGCATCGATCTCGGCGAGTCAATCGTGAGCATACGCAAATTTAGTTCAAGATACCGCCGAAATAATAACAAAAATATTTTAAAGATATTTGGGATTATTATGGTTGGTTTTTATTGCAATGAACTATTCTATTTACAAAACCAAAACCATAAACTTTTTATTTTACAATCTTTTTGGAATTTACTAAAAGTTACGTTATTATGTTTCATCTACTATACTATAAGATTGCGCACAATCGATATGAGTATTGTACAACAACATATTACTGTTTTAAGAAACAAGCTTAAACGATTAAAACATATACCAATAATTGAGAGAAAAAATAAAATACGATACGGAAAAGAATATTGATTTAATAATTTTTTATCAGAACGTGCGCGGTTTACGAACTAAATGTTTAGAGTTGAAACAAAAAATTTTATGTAATGAATACGATATTATTATGATAACGGAAACGTGGTTGCACGCAGGTATTTTCGATAGGGAGTTTTGTGATTGTCGTTACGATGTGTTTCGATGTGATCGAGACCTTACTATGAGCGGTAAAAAGACTGGGGGTGGCGTTATGATACTGATACGTAGCGAGCTGGGAGCATCAATGTGCACTGTTCTCGATCAGCCCCAGCGGCTGGAAATGTTGACGGTGAGTGTGCCTGCGCGTGCGCTTGGGGCATCGGCTGACCTGTATTTGAGCGTGGTTTACATCCCGCCAGACCCTAATTGTATTCCATGCGATATAGACGGCGTATTGGACGTTACTAAATACTTGTTGGATGGCTCTCATAATAATTTTTTGCTAATCGGAGACTTTAATTTACCTTGCATATCGTGGAATAGTACTGACCCCATGCATAAAAACATAGGAAACACCGAAGTACAAAATGCGGCATTAAGGTTGACCGATGAACTAAGTTTTTTAGGATTAAAGCAGTATAACACTATAAAGAATTACGCCGGAAACACCTTGGACTTGGTTTTCTCAAGTCTACCTATTGATACCAATAACTGTGAATCACCTTTACTCAACCTTGATCGGGCTCACCCAGCTCTTTTGTTGAAAGTTCTTGATCTCACTGCTGCTCCTTTGGTAGAAGCCTCCTCACCGAAAAGAAACTTTAGAAAATGTGATTATGATAAAATAAATGAAATATTTTATAAAATAAATTGGCAGTCAATTATGAAATCATGCACTACCGAAGTGGCAATAAATATTTTTTATGACATAGTCAATAAAACTATTGAACAACATGTTCCGTATAAGAAACCCCAAAGTAACCGCAAATATCCAGTTTGGTATAGTCCGGCGTTAATAAAAATAATAAAAGAAAAACATAAGACACATAAAAGATGGAAAAAGTTCGGTAATTTATTAGACTATGATGAGTTTTCGCTTTTACGTAAACGGCAACAACGTATTCAAGAGGAATGTTTCGCAAAGTTCACAAAGTTAGCAGAGGAATCCATCGCAAAAAGTCCAAAAACCATATGGACGTACATTAAATCACTGCGAGGCGGATCCAGTTATCCTAAGATGCTTACATACCGAGACAATAAGTTTACACAGGGTTTAGAGATTTGCAACGCTTTTAGTGATTACTTTAAAAGTGTTTTCGGTACGCCATCAACAGATTTGAACGTGACTAACTACAACAGAGCAACAAATGATAGTATATCTAAAATATTTTTATCAGTTGCAACAGTCGAAAAACAACTGAAGCTATTAGATCAATATAAAGGAGCTGGTTGTGACGGTATACCGCCGGTCTTCTGGCTGAACTGTGCTGAAACGCTGAGTCTTCCATTAGCTTATATATTTAACTCCTCTTTAAGTAATGGCGTATTTCCTAATATCTGGAAAAAAGCACTTATTGTACCAGTACATAAAAAGGGTACAAAAACCAAAATTGAAAACTATAGAGGAATTTCGATACTAAATACAATTGGAAAAGTTTTTGAAAAGAATGTATTTGATGCTTTGTACCCCATAATATGTAAGGAACTACCGACAAGTCAACACGGTTTCCTTAGGCGCCGATCAACGATGACCAACTTGGCATGCTTTTCAAATTATGTTTTGTCTAACATGGAAAGGGGTGGGCAGATTGACGTGATCTACACGGACTTCGAAAAAGCTTTCGACCGTGTGGATCACGACATTCTGATCCATAAGTTATTCGGAATGGGAATACACGGCGATCTGCTGAGGTGGATTAAATCGTATCTCCGCAATCGTTCTCAGGCTGTTGTTGTAGGGGGTTACAAATCAGATTTTATTAATATTCCTACGGGCATTCCTCAGGGTTCCCATTTAGGGCCGTTATTTTATAATGTTTATGTGTCGGATATTATGTATTGTTTTGTATCGGCGCGACATTTAATGTATGCAGATGACAAGAAAATATATATGAAAGTAGACAACGAAGAAGACTGTTTGAAAATACAATCGGATTTAGATAAACTATCCGATTACTACACAAAAAATAATATAACGGTCAACATTAATAAATGTGAGTGCATAACTTTTACCCGTAAAATCAATCCTATTACATACCTTTACAACTTTAACGGTACTCCTATTCGTAGAACTTCTTTGGTTAGAGACCTGGGTGTGCATTTTGACAATAAAATGCTCCTCAGGGATCATATAGATACAATAGCGGATAAAGGTTATAAAAATCTTGGATTTGTAATAAGAACATGCAAGCCTTTCACTAATGTCAATACATTAAAAACGGTATATTTCGCCTATGTCCGTAGTGTTATTGAATATGCTAGCCCTATATGGAATCCTCAATATTCTATTTATATAGATCGTCTCGAACGACTGCAAAAAATTTTTACAAAACATTTAAATTACCGATTTTCTAAGAAAACAACGACATACAGGGAAAGCTGTAAACAATACGGTTTATTAACACTTGAAGATAGACGTAAATTAATGGATATGTGTTTTTTGTACGATATGGTAAGGGGCAATGTGGATTGCACTGAATTGGTGGAAGGAATAACGTATAACGTACCGACCTTGCGCTCCCGTCGGCGGCTCCCATCATTGTTTCTGACTCCCAAAACGCGTACTAACTATGCTCGTAATGCACCCATCACTCGTTTGCAACAGACTTATAATAATACATTTAATGAAATTGACATGTTCACTGACAGCAAAAATATAGTTAAAAGTAAAGCGAAACAAATTTTGGAAAATATGGAAGTATAGTTTATTATAGTACAGTAAATATAGTATTTATAATATAATAAGTAATAAATGTAATGTTATGTATTATAATAGATACCTATATAAATATGTTGTGTATGTATGTATATGTATGTATGTAATATAATATTATTATTTATGTATGTTTTATAAACTATGTATTTTTATATAGTAAATTAATTTATATTTTACATACTTTCACTTTTTCATCACTTTTTTTTTTTGTCTCACGTCCTATGCAATTAGTAATGTTAAGGGAAACCTGTTATTAGCTTTAGATTTTTTTTAAATACTATGTAAGAAAATATTGTATTGTTACGCAGTTGGTTTTCTTAATAAAATAAAATAAAATAAAATAAAATTAAATGTTTTGTTACATTGTCGCAAGTCCGTTAAAGATAAAAAGTCACGTAATAAGTGAACTGTTTGGTTACCACTTGGAGCTAAGCATGATTCACTAGAGAAGCTATCAGTCCATTCCGCCTCCGATATGTTAAAATCGCCTGTTGTTAAAAATAAGTCTTGTGGATGATCGATAATTAGTTGACTGGCAATATCGAAAAAGCTGTTTAAAGCATATCTATAGCCCGGACCTTGGGAAATGTAAACGCATGCTATATTCAAAGCCCTACTTGTGGAATTTTGCGTAACAGGTATAGTAATCCATAGTGCATCAGCGGCGACGCGCGGCGGCAGAGGCCAAGCGCGCGGCAGCGGCTGCAGCGAGGCGCGGACTGCCACGGCCACCCCGCCGCCGCGCGACGCCCCACTGAGCTCGGCCGACCGGTCGCAGCGAAAAACATTGTACCTATTGTCGAAATATTCCCGATCGTAGAAATCAGCTGTTAGCCAGGTCTCGGTGAGACAAACAAAATCGAAATCAGTTAATGCAAGTTGGGCAAAAAAAGAGTGGGACTTCGTTCGAAGTCCTCTTACGTTTTGGTAATATCCGTTAAGATAACTATTGCCTTCTAAAGATGTAATAATGGATATAAAAATTAGAGCCCAACCTGCTGTAATTGCTATTAATGTCATTATGGTGAATGATTTTAGAAAACCTGATTATCAGCCTTGTTAATGTCGCATAGGAAATATTAATAAGAATAATAAGTATTGATACGCTGCATGAATCATGAATAGTAGAAAAACTATAAATAAACAACAAAAATGAAGTCAATAAAATAGAAATGTGTATTTTAAAGTTGTTAAATAATGTAAGTAATGTATGATTATGTAATAAATCCCTATTATGTTCAAAAAACGTGCATGGTGCCACTGAGTAAGAATTGTTTCGGAACTTAAATATATTAAAATTAATGGAAAAGTATAAAAGTCACTTGTACTTAGTATTTAATTTATCAAGGTCAGATTGGTTTTGTACACGAATAACTTTGGATTTATCGTTCTTTCTAATGAGAATTTTACAGTCTCTTATCCAGAGGTAGGAATATTTCATATCTGCCTTGAGTTGACGTGCTTGCTTCAGAAGAAGTTTGTTTGGTGGAGTGAGGTGGTCACTGACGTAGATCGCGCCGGCGGGGCCGTTCAGGCCGATGTCGGCGGTGGTGATGCCGCGGCGCGCGCGCACGGCTGCCAACAGCTGATCCTTCGCGATGCGGCGAGTGAACTTCACAACAATTGCTGGTGGTCGAGGTTCAGGTGATAAGCTCTTGCTCTGTACATAACCAGCTTGTGGTTTTGTCTCAAAACGGCGCACTCGGTGAATGGAATCTAAATCTTTTTCATCTAGGGTGACACCTACTTTTGTCGAGATTGCATATACCAAATTTGTGAGATTCTCGCCCTTAATAAAAAGGATTTCTAATATTTCCAGGTTATTCATCCGATTATGTTGGTCTCCCGATTGATTTTCTTGTTGGAGGGTAGAAAAAAGTTGTTTGGACTCTTCTAAATCGACTTCTAAACCAGAAACCTTGGTCTCTAAAACAGCTATGCGGTTCTCAAATGAGGACAGACGAGTTTCTAGGCCTTCCCATTTTGTATTCAGGTTTGATATTTTCTCTGAAACGCTATTAATGTCAGTCTTAAGTGTCTGGAATTCCGTCTTAAATAATTTAATTTCGGCAATTTCTTCACGTAGGCCTTTTAGTTCTTGGAGGATTTCAGGCAGATTAGGGTCGGTCTTAGCTTGGGCAGTTCGACATTGTATGCAGCGCCAGGATGCCTTCTTTTCGGCCCCCATCTTGCGATAGCTGGTTTCAGCAATACCCGCACAACCAAAGTGATAAATACACCGGCATTGACTGCAATCCACAGCGTCGGTTGCAGTCTCTCCACACTTAACACACTTCATTTTGCGATGCAAAAATATATTTTTATAACTTTTATCTCAGCTCAGTTGACGCGTACTGTTTACTAGATAGGCTAGGTATCGGCACAAGCGAGCGTAACATGCGATCGGTACGCAGTGCGAACTGACACTGACACTTTTATATCGCCTTCCGAGACGGGGAAGGCGATACAGCGATTACCGATTAAAAAGGCCCCCGGCATCGACGGACTCCCTACTGCGGCCCTCAAAAGGCTGCCGTGGAGTGGGGTCGTCGCTCTCACGCGATTGTTCAACGGCACATCCTGCCACACCTGGCGTAACAGCGCCTACAGCGCGCACTGAATGTGCTCCCGGAGTGGCTTCACCGATGGCGCGTGGCGGTCAATGTGACCAAGACCGCCGCGCTATTCGTCAGCCGCAGCCGCAGCCACCCAGCCCCCCTACAGCTTCGAGGACACCCGGTCCAGTACGCGGACCATATTACGTACTTGGGCTGCCGTATCGACCGCGCGCTGCGGATGGCGCCACAGGTTAATCATATTATTAACCGCGCCAAGTCCGCGCGCGCTCAACTCCACCCGGTGTTGGCGTCACGGCTGCCGCTGCGAACGAAGATGATGGTCTACAAAACCTACATCCGTTCGCAGCTGACGTACGCAGCACCCGCGTGGTACGCGCTCACCAACCGCGCGCAGAGGAAGCGCCTACAATCGCAACAAGCGATTTCCCTCCGTTGCATCGTGGGAGCCGGGCGATACGTCCGCAACGACGTTATCGCCCGCGACAACAACATCCCGTCGCTCGAGGCGTTTGTGGCCCGTATGGCGCGTCGTAGGGGAAGTACGCCTAAAACGGGTATACCGCCTAAATCGGGTAAGCCTTTTAATGTGTGCACCTGTAATGTTATACGGCAACGTTTGAATGAACTAGAACGCCCGACAGCCGACCAATCAGAGGCAGTCATCACGTTCCCGTGGCACGCGCAATTTCAAGATAAGACATAATTAAAGTTTTTTGGTACTTTCATTAAAAATTATGGCTGTTGATTTGTTCAAAATTACTCGATAACATATCTTATATGTCCTCATTGTGATTGTATGTTAATATTGTGAAATAGATGTTGCAAATAACTAAGTGGCACTTTTCATGTTTCGTGTTGGTTTTTATGGGTTACATGTGATTAAATAAAAAGTGTTCATCTGGGCAAATCGGGTAGTGGTAAAGCGGGTACCCGTTTACCATTACCCGATTTGCCCTGAAGACTGGTTTAAGTGCGATGATTGTAACATGTGGGCACTCGAGTCATGTACCTCGTATTTAGGTAGAGGCCCATATTATTGCGCTCTGTGCCAAGAATTAAACGTTATTTTATGTGTCATATGCAACTTTTTCAATGTTGCCATGTTACTTTCATAATAATTGAAATGTATGGTTGTGATTGCCTTAAGAAATCAAAAATTACATTTAGAAGTACAATGATTACTAATTATCACCATAATGTAAACGGATCTCATTAATTTAGTCATTACCCGTTTTGCCCAAACCCCTTACCTGTTTTAGGCCCCTCCTAAGGGTAAAGCGGGTATTTTTAGATGTTTAGTTTTTCTTTAGTATTGATTACTTTAAAAGCGAATTATTAAAAGTCAATGTTAGTAATAAACTATTTAAAGTACAAAGAATTATATGTGAAAAAATATAACTTTGTTGATTAATACTTTTAATTTTTTTTAATCACTAACCTTAACTTACCCGCTTTGGGCTACCTTCCCCTATGTACGATCGCGCCGACAATGGGCCACACGAACATCTGCGCGGCATAGCGCCGCTACACGCCCGCCCACCCGACGTCCCGATGAAGCCATTGCCGCGAACTATCGCGGCAATCAACGAAGACGACGATGCGCCACGCATCGCTCCACCAACCCGACCGACGCCGACGCCGGCGACGCCAACAGCGCCGCCGAGACCGACGGCACCAACACCGCGCATAAGGCTCATCCAGTGAGCCTTATGCGCAACTACAACAATCACAACAATCCCATCACAAGACGACCGACAGGTGACTAACGCCTAGTTGTGCCTCAATAGCGATTCGGTGAACCAACAGCCGAATCGCTATCCACCAAATATCAAGACGACACCATCCATTTGCTATCCAACCAACCCATGCCCCCTAAGCCGCGGTCCGCTCGCTGGCGGCTCACCGGGCCTCGGCCAACGCCGTCTCACCCGGGGGGTCAGCCGCGCCGAGGGCTGCGCAGGGGAAGGGAAGGAAGGGAAGCATAACCGACGGGGGCGACAATGCCCCAGGTTGACAGGGAGCGATACAAAAAAAAATTAAAAAAAAAATTAAAAAAAAAACAAAAAAAAACAAAAAAAAATTAAAAAAATACAAAAAAATAAATTAAAAATAAATTAAAAAATAACGCCCCTGCCAACCACCTCACTGACCAGGCCCGCTAAAAGGGCCTAGAAGAAGCCCGGGTAATGAGGCCCAGCCTCGAGGCCCGAACCAGCCCGCAAGGGCTGATGATATCTTGCTTGCTTTACTATGCTACGTCTACGGTGGCGTGACGAGAGTGATCGTGGGGTTTCTACGGAAACGGAATACGGCCCTACGTGAACAGTTCCAGGGAACGGAGGTCTCAGACGAGCGAGTGCGGGGCGTGCCCGCACGGTCACAGCTACGGTAAGAGAACACTCCACTAATCTAAAGACAGGGAAACCCAGGTAAGCAGCTCTCGGTGGAGCCCGCACTGCTCCAACTTGAGGATACCTCTATACCGATACAATGAACTCACAATCACTAAATCACGCCCGGTTACGGGATCTACGACTACCGCGGATTGACTCAAACGTCCCTAAGGACGGAGGCCAGGTGAGCAAATATGCGGTGAAAGCCCGCACTGCTACAACCCGAGATCCCTATCGGCCTAGACGCGCACATACGGTGAAAGCCCGTACCGCGCAGCTAGGTCGGGTCAGGCGATGCGTCGACGACGGCGTCGAGGCAACGACTAACGACTGGTCGCGAGTAGACTCAAACGTACCTGAGGACGGAGGCCAGGTAAGCAAATATGCGGTGAAAGCCCGCACTGCTACAACCCGAGATCCCTAACGGCCCAGACGCGCACATACGGTGAAAGCCCGTACCGCGCAGCTAGGTCGGTTCAGGCGATGCGTCGGCTGTGACGTCACGCAGCTGCCCGGTATCTCTGTGTTCCTTGCGCGGCGTGTGGCCGGCGTGTTGCGCCGTCGCAACTGCATTAGTTTCCTCGTTTACTAGTCGCAGTGGTACAAGGGACACTTCACACGGTTGTAATTTGTCGATCCTGAATTTATCTTTATAATACGGCAAACGGTCTTGCAGATTGATTTTTGCGCTTATGTTTGTCACTGTAAGGGTGCGTCCACATCTGGCGAATGCGCCGCTTCGCCGCGCGCGCTTTTTAAGCTCGCGCGCCGTTCCCGCGCCGCCCGCGCGCCGACCGCGCGCATTCCACGCGCGCGGCTCGCGAGCGGCGCAAGTGCCACGTGCCCACAAAGATATAGGGAATACTGGAGGCCAAACTCAGTACTTTAATTTGAAGCCTAGTAGGTATAACCTCTATTCACCGGACTACTGGGTGGCCATCTCATAAATCTTAATTTGCCCGTGTTTCATAAAAGTTAGGTACCTACTGATATTGTGAGCTATGTTTATTTGACTCATTAAATAAAAATATTAGTTCATATTTTTTAAAAAGCTAATACAAAAGTGTACAATAGTTAATACTAAAAGAATAATTTATAGTCTTTCTGAACAATCAAAACATACAGCGCTAAACCGCTTCTAGAATGTTGTTTTCTCGCGTCCAAAAAGTCTAAAGCGCCGAAACGTGGTATGACGTACGATGACACTTTTTTTTCATCTGGCAGTCCTGGCGCGAGTTGACACTCGCTCTCGCTCAGTTAGTTTCTGATTACCGGAGGCTAAATACGTGTTGTCATGGAGTGGACAGAACAAAATGGTTTGCGTTTAATCGAAACTTATAAAAGATTCCCTATTTTGTGGGATCCAAAAAATTCCTATTACTATAGGAAGAACCTTAAAAATTATGCATGGAAAGAAATAGCTGCTATAATGGGAGCCGACTATGACCAATGTAGCAAACTATTAAGTCTTTTATCTTCTTTTAGAAGAAAGAAAGCAAAGAATCAAAAAAGTAAAGGGACGGGGAAAGGTTAGTAAAAACTACTCGTAAATTTTTGTCGTTTATTTTATAAATAAAAATTCACTGAGTATAATTTTCTGTATTTTAAGGTACATCCGAGACTTATCAAAGTAGATGGTTTGCGTATGATGCTTTTTCCTTCTTAGCTGATCGGGATAAACCAAGAAAACGTTTATATACTGTAAGTAATTATTTATTTATTTATTTATTTATTTACTATAAGTTGCAGAAGCAGCTTACAAACTAAAACATAACCAATATATTAGAACAGTTTTACAGAAATTTTAGTTTAAGTTTGAAAGCCTAAGGCCTAAGCAATTACCAATACATGTTTAACTTTTAAACAGCTGTTTATATCATAATCGGCTGTTGAACAATATTTTGCTGTTCACCAAGCCTTTAACATTATTTAAGTACAGTAATCGGCTGTTTAGCTTAAACATGGAAGGTGACTTTGGTCGCTTCATGTCATCAAATTGTGAAATAAGTACCCAATACTTATAAAAATTAAAGACTATTTGACTTAAATCTTTGAGAAAGATTACATATTACATTATTATAAAGACATTGAAATAATTTGGCGCGCTCTCCGTGCATTCTAAAGTCGTATTTCGAAAATAATAATTGTATCATTAATTGACAGACACTGACACGACAGTTCAGTACACATTGACAGTAGAAATATGGACACTATGGACATGGTATTGACTAAACAGGGATTTTATTTCATAGTATTTTAATGCTATACTTCCATTTTACGATGTCGTTTGGCTCTGTGCAAAGGTGTGCTGATACACTAACATCTTTACAAGGAATGTTAATACGTTAATGTTTAAAGTTATATCAACAATATTTATTTTGAAATGAAATACGACCTTCATTTACACAATAAGAAGCAATCTCATCTCTTATTTCGTTTATTTCTCTGAAATATCTTGTTTGTGATTTTTGAACATTTGAAATAGATGTAAAGTTAGGTAAAAATTGATTTATAGAATTAGTAGTATAAGTGTCAGTGGCGTTCTGTTTCAAATAATTATGCAAGTGAATAATACTCATAACGACCACTTCAGCAACTTTTGGTTTTAATATCATTGGTTTTCTAAGTACCTTAAAAACAGATGATGCAATACCAAAGGCACTCTCAACAATTCTGCGAGCTCTGCTTAATCTATAATTGAAAATACGTTCCGGAGTGCCTTTACAGTGGTTACCGGAGTATGGTTTCATCACATGTTTATCTAGAGCAAAAGTCAAGTCAGCAACAAAGAAGTAGGGTATAGCTTTAGTCTTTTGAGGCAATGCTTTTTCTTGCGGTAAATTTAAGGCGCCATTTTGCATCATCTTGTACAACTCTGTATCTTTGAATATCCCTCCATCAGATATCCGCCCCTGGCAACCAACATCAGCAAACATAAATTTATATTCGGCGTCTACCAGTGCAAAGAGAACAATACTAAAAGTAGATTTATAATTATGATAGTCGGTTCTAGTTTTTGGAGGTGCTTGTATGACCGTACGACGGACGGCGCAATAGACGGTAAACATATGTTTACCGTCTATTGCGCCAATGCAATGGGGCAAATGCCATTTATCTTCGAATCCTTTACTCACTTCTAGCCATATATCTGGTCTCCTTGGCACCTGAAAAATAAATAAATATATTTTTGCTACAGGAACAAGCAGAGATAGAACAAAATGAAGAAACCGAACGGCAGGTACAACATGGAGTTGGAATAAATACTGATGTTGAAAGCGGCACGTCTTTCCTTGAACCTTCGGCCAAATATAAAAAATCTATGGACAATAAAATCGTAACTGAAACCTTACAAATTTTAAAGACCGCAACAGAAAAATTTTGCGATAATTCCAAATTGTCACCAGAAGTACACTCATTTATAAATTTCATTGGAGCAAAAATGGAATCGTATTCACGTTCAACAAAGAATAACGTTCAACAGGCAATATTTAATGTGATAATGAAAGCTGATTCTGGGTACTATAGTGATTATCAATCAAACACTCAGTTTTCTTCTGAAGGTGCTTCTACGTCCAGGTCTCGAAGTCAGGAGAGTAATTATTCGACAGAAGATACCATGGACAGTTACAGCGATTTATTTCAAATCTAAATATCTATATTATTCCTTAAACTTACACAAGACATTTTGCTTATGACAAATGCTATGTGATTATGAAGTTCTAGTTAATTAAAGATAACTTGAAAAATACTTACACGTACGTTTTCCTTTAAACACGTGATGATCGCCAAACACACTTCAGGAATCATAATACTTATGCATTGCTTAGAAATTCTAAAAAGATACTGCAAGCTTGTGTAGGAATCTCCAGTTGCTAAGACTCGTAGGGTCAAACTTAATTTATCGTCAACCGAAATCGGAACATCTGTAGTAAATTTTCGTATAATTCTGGTACCAATTTTAAAAAAATTGCATAGTGTCCGCTTAATTTATGGCTTTTCAACTCAAGTATTATATTCTGTCTCGTTTTAAAAAATGGAACCTGCCACCAACGCCGGCGCCTTTGTCTTTTTTTTTTCATCAGTAATAAAATAGCTGCCGATGCAGTTATTATATTAACAGTAGTCGTGTAGTCCATCTTCTTGGAAAGCAAATGTACAACTGAGGCTCCAGTATGAAAGAAAACGAAACGGTAAGCACGCGAACTGGACGCGCGCAGATCGCGCGCAGCACGCGCGTATTAAGTTAATTTAATATGGGCTATTAAAAGAATAACGAAACGCTTAATATGATTATAGTATTTATTAGGATAAATAAAAAATAAGACAGGTTTATAAAGGGCCTTTACATAGATAGTACATGATGCATAATTTAGGCATGGGCATAGTAAATCCATAGAAAATATATTTACTATTTTAAATATGGTAGATGGCAAAAAGTACTTAACTTAGAGCTCCGTTCGGTCCGACCGCCAGCAAAAAAGTGACGCTACGAGGCGGAGCGTCCGCTTTTATAAGCGGTGACAAACAAGTAACGTCACATCGAATGATTTTCTAGCAAAAAGTCGTAACATCTTTCTTTTGTACTATTTTCATTGAATTTTGATTAGATTAAGTATAAATAGAGTTACTAGGAATAAGTAAACCTAAAAAATATGACTTTAAGCTTACAATTGTATAATAAATGAATTGAAGCAAGTAAACGAGGTTATTTAAATGACAAACAGCTTTAGACATCAGTAAAATTGATAGTGTTACCTGAATGTGCAAGGACGTTGCTTAAAGTATTTAGTAAGCTTATGAAGGGAAATCAAACAACCGTTCAGGCTAAATGATGGTTTAATACTAATCCAATATAATATATCGATACAACATGCAGATTATATAGGTAATAGGTATATATGTCTTAAAGTCTACGTATACACTTCACCTTCCGGATAAAAGAAAAAAAAATAAAGGGCTACATTTTGTTTTTTTTTTAAATATATATATATATATATATATATGATATATATATATATATATATATTTTATAATTTATAAATATATATATATATATATATATATATATATATATATATATATATTAACTTATACAATATTACTGGACATATAATTTCGTCCTGTTCTTATGAATAATGTCTACACACTTATTTTTAGAAATTTTTACGTTGACTCCTAAGTCTTCCAAAACAATAAAAGGACCACTATACTTAGAATCTAATTTTCCACCAGTTTCATTTTTTATTAATATCAATTGACCTTTCTTATATTCTATATGATTTACATTTTTATCATAAACAATTTTACGTTTTTCTTTGCTAGAAATTAAATTATTGCGAGCATCCTGCTGGGCTACTTGCAACCGATATTTCATATCTAAAGGATAGCTCTCTGGATTATATAATGGTTCTATATACTCACTTACTCTACAAGGAATTTTACTAGGTTTACCAAATACTAGTTCGAATGGAGTATATTTAGTCTCAGTATGGACAGTATTGTTAAAACTGTAACACCAAAATGGTAGCCAATGACTCCATGTCTCCTTATCACCGTCACACCGAATTCGTAAAAACGTGCCTAAATTTTTATGAGCGTTTTCTAAAGCTCCTATTGATTGGTGATGATATGCCATTGAATTAATTTTTTCTATTTTTAAAATTGTACATACCTGTTCCATTACTGATAAGATAAACTCCGTTCCGCGATCTGTTGCGATGGTATTGGGTATACCAAACCTTAATATAAACTTATCAACTAATTCCTTAGCTACCGTTTCAGTTTCTTTGTTCTTAAGTGGATAAGCTTCCACAAATTTCGTGAGCTCACATTGGATGGTCAAGATATACCGATTATCTTCAAAGTCTTTTTGTAGCGGGCCTACAAGGTCGAGATATATTTTATCAAAAGCATGAGCCGCTGTGGTCGTAATTTCCATGGGCTCTCTAATGTACTTACCTTGTTTCATTTTTTGACATTTTGAGCACTTGCTCACTAAATCTTGAACGTCTTTTTCTAGTCCTGGCCAAAAGAAATTTCTCTTAATATTGTTTGTCATTCTACGCATACCTGCATGGCCGCTGGTGGGTAGTAAATGATAGTCGTTTAATATGTACTTTCTCTCTTCTTCATTATCAATTCTTCTAATACCTCTTACTATACAAATTCGTGGACCGGTCCAATCCTTACTTGATTTTATCTCAGTTAATAAATCTTTAATAAACATCTTATTCCTTTCATTTCTTACTATGCATAGTTCATTATTTAATTTAATTCTTTTACAAAATTTCATCAACTCAGTCACAAATTCGGCTCGCGTAAAATGCGACTGCCAGTTGATATTTATATAAATAACGCGTTTCTTTTCATAATAGATAAAACATTTACTTTCTAGGTATACCTTATTCACAGTTTTAACTCGAGTTAATTCGTCATTTCTGATAAACGTTAATTCTACAAAGTCCTTAGGCATTTTTAGCAACTCTACTACATTTGGTTGATCAGACCTAATGCTACTAGATTTACTAAACTGTTGTGAATCAGTTTTCTCATTCATACATCTTCTTTGCGCTCTCGTCATAACATTCACTACCTCTTCATTCATAATTTTTAACGTGTCTGATGTTATACAAATCCTAGATAGAGCATCTGCTACGCTATTCTCCTTACCTTTTATATACAAAATGTTAAAATTATATTCTTCCAATGCCAATCTGAATTTTAAAACCCTGCTCGAAGGGTCTTTCATTGAAAATAAATATATTAAAGGTTTATGGTCAGTCATAATCGAAAATAACCTTCCATAAACATACGGTCTGAAATACTTTACAGTCCATACTATCGCCACTAATTCTTTTTGAATCTAGGGATAGTTTCTTTCGGCTTTGTTTAATGGCCTACTGGCATACGCTACTGGTTTTATGTTATTGTTACACAACACTTCTCCGACAGCTAAACCTGAAGCGTCTGTTTGAATTATAAATTCATTATTTTCTGAAAAATCAGGAAATTGAAGTACTGGAGGAGTCGTTAACGCCTTTTTTAATGTATCAAATGATTTTTTACAATCTGTAGACCATATAAAAGGTACATTTTTTCTAGTTAATTGATTCAATGGAGCTGTAGTTTCCGCAAAATTGTGAACGAACTTCCTATAATAGTTACAAAAAGCAACAAATCTTTTTACTTCCTCTGCATTTTTAGGTTCAGGATATTTTTGTAAGACTTCTATTTTTGAATTATCGGGCAATACTCCTTCTGCTGTTACAAGATGTCCTAAATATAATATTTCCTTTTGCAAAAATTTACATTTTTCAGGGTTTAATTTTAAATTAACTTTTCTTAGTCTTTCCATTACGTTAATTAGGTGTTTACTGTGAATATCCAAACTTCTTCCAAACACAATAAAGTCATCTAAGTACACGAAACACTGCTCGAAAGTTAATCCAGACATAGCTACAGACATCACGCGACTAAAAGCACTTGGACTGGTCTTAAGTCCCATCGGTAATCTTTTCATCTGGTACTGGCCTGAGCTTGTAGTGAAGGCTGTACTCTCTCTACTATGCTCATTTAAACCTACCTGATAGTATCCTTGATATAAGTCTAAATGTGAGAAATAGATAGCACCAGAGAGTGAGTCCAAAATTTCTGTTATATTTGGCAATGGGAACTTATCATCCACGATACAATTATTTAATTTCCTATAATCAACTACCAATCGCCATTTATTATCTTGATTAAAACTTTTCTTAGGTATCAATAAGATCGGGCTTGACCACTCACTCTTTGCTTCTTCTATAATGTCACTATCAATCAACTTTTTAATTTGTTTGTCTACTTCCTTCTTTAATGATTGTGGTAATCTATATTGTTTTACGTAGACAGGGCTTGTGTTGGCTTTTAAAGTTATAGTCTGTTCATAAATATTTGTAGTTGTCAATTTATCTCCTGTCAAAAAGAATACATCAGCGTATTTAGAACATATCTGCCGAATAGAACTTTGTTCCTCAGTATTAAGATTTTTTAAATCTATAGTATTTAATAATTTATTTACTCTCTCTACATTTTTTGTACATTGCGTAAATTCACAAATATCGTACTGTTGTAGTGAATGCAACATTGGTTGAAAAGCTGGTAACACTACATCTTGTTGACTAGTATTTAAAAATTTTACTGGGATTCTATTATTTTTTATTTTTACAATAGAACCTGCCAAAAAAACTTCCTCCGTTAATTGTTTTGCCAAGATAACGCTATCATCCTTTAATTCTGAATCAGTAAATAAATAATGAATAGATTCACTTCGTGCTGGAATAAACAAAGTATTACACGAGTAATTAATTTCATTACAAAGCGATAAACAATATTCCATTCCTTCTTTGTAAAGTGTGATGACATTTGTGTCGAGATTGATATTAGATCCGTACTTACTCAAGAAGTCAAGTCCTAGAATTCCATCCGCCTTTAAAGGAACGTTATTAAAAACATAAAAGTTATGATAAAAGTCAGCTCTCAATAACTGGTCACTTAGGTCACGATGTATCAAATTCATATAAACATAACCCGGTGATTTAATCTGACCACCTATACCGTTGATTATTGTGTCATCTCTATATATGTATGTATAGCGATATTTCTCGGTAATGAATCATTTCTTATGATCGACAAAGATGCTCCTGTATCAACTAAGAAAAAGTACTTTTTATTCCCTACAAAAAAGAAACAAATTTAGTTTGACCATTTAATGTAAAGATATAATCCTTAAGATCGAAAAAACTGAAACCCGTTTTCTTCCGTGTTTGAAACTGTAGTTTCCGTATTGTGGCTAGTTGGTTGCGAATAAAATACTCGCTGCCTAAAGTTACCATGGTAGGGGCTCCAGGATGATCGTAACAATTACACATTGGAATGTGGCTTCTTTCCATATTTGTCACGCAGATAAACATATTGTGTCTACACTGAACATCTTTAAGCTACTTTAACAATATTAAAGTAGAATTACAGGAATGAATAATTCATTCATAATAAAATAATACGCACTACACTACGTTAATGTTTCTAAACTATATTTAAAAAGTTAACCATCACATATAACGATACTCGAAATTTTCACTCATTAACTTTTCACTGCACTAATTATGCTTTTCACGTATTCACTTAAACTTGGTCCATTTTTGTAGTTTGGTACTCCAGTTGTTCTCTTCCCACAGCAGCAGGTACGGGTCGCAGACGAAGCGATCGACGTAAATCATTCAGGGTTATTTCTCGCCGCATCCATTTCTTATGGGTTTTCTTGTAGTACTTATAAAAGCAGACTAGGCTCCTCAATGCGATTAAAGTTATAATCACAATAAGTAATATATTGGTGGTGCTAACATGATATTTTAAATCTTCCGTCGCCGACGCAGAGTTACTTCCCCCAGAAGCATTTTGGGCAATTACAATGTCTTCTTGCTTTGACTGATATTTACCCATTTTATATAAAATAAAACTCTATATTTTCACTGATTTTACGACACAGATAGATCGTTGCGTTACGGACGCCGAATTATAATGTTCCATTATTAAATTTTTCTTCACTGACAAATGCACACGGTAATACGATCCGCGCTCGCGAGTCGACCCAAAAATGGCAGGGTCGCCATGAAGGGAAATCAAACAACCGTTCAGGCTAAATGATGGTTTAATACTAATCCAATATAATATATCGATACAACATGCAGATTATATAGGTAATAGGTATATATGTCTTAAAGGCTACGTATACACTTCACTTATTTAGTTTAGTAGTTTATAAGATTCTTGTGAGATTTTGTTTTCAAAGTTAATAAATCACATAAACAATAATTGAAAGATGCTTTTCTTTATGTAAACTAGAGAATAATATGTGTAAATTAGTGAGACAAACATGCTAAATTAAATCGAATAATCTATCACGGCCAAACTGACCTGTACTTCGTTCTCGAGGTACCTACTATAGTTTAATAGTCTCTGGCTTTGATATATTAGCCCTATCACCTGCTGCGAATGAATTTCAGACTAATATCAGGGCAGGATCGTCCAGCAGTATATTTTATGTTTTTAATTAGTCTCTGGCCTTGACATATTAGCCCTATCACCTGCTGCGAATGAATTTCAGACTAATATCAGGGCAGGACCGACCAGCAGTTTAACTTAAGTTTCTCTATAGTTTCTGGCCTTGACATACTATTCCTATCACCTGCTGCACATGAATTCGGAATAGTATCAGGGCAGTGACTGATCAGCAGTTTTATTAATCGTAAATAATTTTTCGTGGTAAAAGAAAGCTTTCAATCAGATTGTTTATAACAACAAAAAAAATTGTTTGATTTAATTATTTATTTTTTACTAAGTACATTAATTCTATGACAATATTATAATTTTATAAATCCTAGTAATAAATGTTTTAATATTAAATTATGTACTACTAGTATACTCGTAGCTGGCAGACAATGTATTAAATTTATACATACGATTGATGATACATAAAAGTATTTGTTATTCTAATTATGAAATTAATACAGTCTATAATTATAATCTATCACGGTCAAAAGAAATTATAGGGAGTTTTCAAATAAAGCATTTTGTTCTACCCATTCACCCGGCCAGTGTCTTAATTTTTCTTTGGCCACTATGACATGTGACAGAATATCAAAGATGTGTTTTTACTCAATCCACCAGCCATGTTGCAAATCGGGATGTGAATACAATTGTTTTTTATCGATTTAATATTCAATTGAACATTAATGATCAATCGACTTTGATTCCACCCACGAAACAGTAAGTAAGTTTCTTGTTCCCACTTTATTAACCTTTTGGGCGCCACGCCATAAACGCATTCCTGTGTCCTGCACGCCAGAGCATAAAATAGACAAAAATACCTACGAAAAATATAGTGCTGCCAAGAGTCGATAAATTGGTAACACACGGCGATCTGTTTTTGTTGTTTTTATATGCAATAAATGACTACTTATAATCTGGGATGTTTAATTTATTCATGTGCCATCTTCCACTCTTTGTACATATGTACTTAGTACATAAATAAAAGCATAGCATTGAAAATAAAATGGTGGTAAACCACAGCACTATTCTCTATAGTGATGTCTTCATTGTCACGACTGGACGACAACGGCGCAGCTGGCCATTCTATAATGCCTCTTCCGTAGAGACGTACCCGAGTCGCGCGTAATGTATCAATTTCGAAATCGATACCTAGAAAGACATCGATTAACTTTTTTACCGCCCAACTATCCGTATTAATACTCTGTTGTATTTACTTATGTTACTATGTCTTACTATGTGCTTTGCTTATATTAAGTAAAAGCAGACGGCAACAGATTTTGTGAAAGGTTAAATCCATAACTTTAAATTTCGTGTTAGTGCATCCGAATGCAGAACAGTAACGCTTTTGTTTCACCATCCTGTGAAGTATCCTCTTGCGAAAATAAAGTTAACGTGAAACAAACTACCGCGTCGGTCGCTTTCTGCGTACTGCGTGCGTGACACTCTACTAACTAAATTGTCTCCGCGCGCGGACCGAGCGTGTAGGTATATAAATCGACCGAATTACGTAGTGACACGGGCCTGCTGATACGCTATTTTAGATCTTAAATCCTTATCAATATATCGTTTTTAGTCTACTCACAATACTTTTCGGAACGAGCGCACAGAATAATATTACTAGACGAGCGTAATGCCGGAAGTAAGCAAGTCGATATACCTACTTACCCGCTATTTTAGACCTTAATGCTTACTCACGGTTACTTACCTATTTTTTTTAAGGATTGATTATGTTGAACTATGGTTTTTGAGATTTATTTCTGTAAAGAATATTACGCTATTATATTATACCTATATGTACTTTAACTATCGTTGAATTACAAAAATACACCAAACACTGAGAATTATCCGCTCGCGTGATCTCGAGATGATACCTGAACATCATTATAGTGATTTCGTCCTTTTTTTCGCAACCGTTACGAACTAAAATTGCGGTTCGCCTTAGAAAAACCTTTGTTATGATTTTTAAGTTGATATTGGTTATTTTAAACTCGAAAACAAAAACTTTTAAAATGTATGTAATTAGCGGAGTGTAATACGTAATTTCGAAACATACTATCTCGATGCACGTTAGCGCGACAAATTGCGACAAACCAAATCTCGATGCCATCTATCTAAACATAGTGATATCTATCTATAAAAACAAAACTGAGAAGGTACCTACTTGGTATTAACCATGGGATATAAAAAAAACATACATAGAAAGTGTCAATTTTAACCGGTGCTAAACAGTACAAAAATATTTTTATAAATAAAAACAAACATATTTTAGTAAACTATATAATATAATATAATAGGTATATTTATATAATATTATTGTGATTCATTTTTTATTTATTATTAAATTACAAAGCTAACTTTCTAGTTAGCTTTGTAATTAAACTTAAATTAAATTATATCACCGTGCACACGTGTTGTATGCATAGTAGATGCCGGTACCTACCGCTACCCTTAGTAAAAATAAAATTAATCTACCCGCAATAGTTATGTTGCCGCAAAATAGCTAATGACGCAGTGGATGACGTTCTGTTTACAGTCACGAAAGTTAAGCAAATTTGCGCAGGTCGACTAATTGATGGGTGACCAGTAAGCGACCTCGGCGAACATTGCTTAACTTTCGCGATCGAAAACCTTGAGATTTTATGAACCTATGGTCACCCATCCCTTTGGTGACCTCGGCGAACATTGCTTAACTTTCGTGATCGAAAACTTCGAGATTTTATGAACTTACGGTCACCCATCCCCTTGACGACCTCCGCGAATATTGCTTAACTTTCGCGATCGAAAACCTCGTGATTTTATAAACCTACGGTCACCCATCCTCTTGGCGACTTCGGCGAACATTACTTAATTTTCACGATCGAAAACTCGAGATTTCTATGTACCCACGTTTTAATAACAGAAATAAAGTTTAATTTATTAAGAATTTGCATACACTTACTTACCTCTAAATCTTCTTCAATAATTGAAAAATTCATCGTCATCATCGACGCCTTCCAAAATGCGAAGAAGTTCAATTGAATCGCTCATGTTGCACTACACTACTTTCCTCACTATGCGCTTATGACGTCATCAGGCTATCGTCTATCGAGAACTGATTATTGATGACGCGCTAGGGATGCGCCAGAGTTGCCATATTGGATGTATTAGGTGAAGTTGATTTGACGATTCTTTATTCGTGTAGCTGAGCTACGGTACGCTATGGTAGTGTTATTTTTCTTACATTTCATTTTATTAAAATAGCAATAATAATAAAATAAAATAACACGTTTTAGTTGAATTTTGAATAGGTTATTTACATTAAAACTACCTTCCGCAGTACAGCACTAGCGGTCAAGAGTAGACGACTTTGGCGTGTTAAACATAGTATTTGCTTAGATAAAAATCCATGTTATATAGTTCAATATTTCTCAGTACTTATGGCTCTAAGAGACTTGTTTTTATACTCATATGTCGCAAGGATATTCTTTATTGCCAAATGTAGAAAAAAAAATACCAGTAATAGTTTTTTAACACATTTATTTAATATTTTTGTAAGCCGGGTTTTTTGTCAACTATAGATGTCGTTGGCGCACAGGGCCCGCAAGTGCTGGTCAAGTATAGACGACTTTGGCGCTCAAAAGGTTAATGGTGATTGGTGTCTATAGAAGCCGCTTTAATGCCATTCAAGCATCTACCGTATGTTAAAAAAAAACAAGTACTGCATGATGTATCGATACTATAAGTATCGAATTAAATAGAAGTGAAGTCCTGCCTTATATCTATCACTTTGACAGATTTGACAGTTACCAACCGGACATAAGAATGCTCCGCACTCTTTCTCGTTGGTGGTTGTTTTATGTGTTTTTCGGTTTTTGTTATCAATTCTTTACCTGGACTGCTTTACGGACTCCGATTGATTCTTTCTTGTGACTATTGCGTGCCCAAAGGACTCTGATTTTGCTTCTGCGTAACATTCACATCACACAATTGCATTAGAAATTGCCGCTAGAGGGCGTCGCAAAGTAAACATAAGCTCCGTACGAAACTTTGCTAAATATTATTTATCTTACTCTAATCTTTTAGAAAACGTGTTAAATAAGTGCCTAAATCATAATAATTAGCTGTGAGTGTTTTCTCAATCATTTGATAGACATGGTCAAAAAACAGTGTAAAACTTGTGATCTTTAAACAAAACTGTTATTAGCAACTGTGTGAACCTGTTCTACAAAAGAGTGAACTTTAACTGTGATTAAAACACAAAGCCTAATAAGTGAAGCAATATTGTTGTCTCAATAATTGTGATAAAAACTACTTTAATTAAAATTTCTCCATATTAAAAATAGACGGTAACAGTGAAAGAAAAAAGTGTTAACAGTTCTAGTTCAAATTTCAAACAAGAGGCGCTTACTGACCTTCACTAAGTACCTACTTACTGCTGTTGTGAATAACTACACTAATTTGGCCGTCGCATTTAATGACATTCGTGGCGCAGTGGATAAGCCACCGCGTTAAGAACCAAGAGGTCCGAAGATCAAACCCTGGCAAACGGTTTTTTGGGCAATTTTATGATTTGAAATTAGTTTTTATTTGTATTGTACTGTGCTGACAAAACATTGTCCGCTTACATTTTTAAATATAAAATCAATACGGAATCTTAAAATGAGTTTTCTACAAAACATCACGTTCCGCAAACCGCGCTCTCAGTCATTAAGCGAAAAAAATGATGAAGATAAAATAGTTGATACGACATTAGATTTAACTAATATGACTGCAAATAGTTTGCCAAACATTTCATCTGACAGTGAATTGGATGAACAAGTTCAGGATTTAAAGAACCAAGTTGAGAAATTAAAAGTAGACCTATTATCAGCAACTCAAGAAATTGATAATTTGTCGCTAGAAAATACACAACTCAAGAGAACAATACAGGCAATGGAAACTAAACATGAAACTTACAAAAAAGCTACATTAAGTTTAAGCAGCAGTTTAATAAACACACCCAATAAAATTACGCCTAAAAAAGGTACATCAAACTTACATAAACAAGTAGAATTCATGGACAACAATAATACTCGTAAATTAAGCAGCAAATATAGAAAGTTACCAAAAAAAAGTATTCAAGATGGCGAAGGAAGCTCGCCTACAATTACTAAAGAAACAAGTTTAGGTGCTATGAAACCATTACTACCTAAAATTAGCATACTTAGCACCAAAAAAAGCATGAACATTTTATCGGTAGCCAAAAAGACATTTTGTGAATATGATATATGTCATTATTTGACAACAAATGGCAATCTGAAGCATATAGTTAGCTCTCTGGAATCAAAACTGCTAAACTACACAATGAAGGATTACTGTGTTGTATTGATTGGTGAAGAGGATTTTAAATTCACCAATGATTATTTTAATTTAATTATTTACCTGAGAAATACACTTCAAAAAACTATGCACACTAATGTCATAATATGCTTACCAACATTTAAGTTCACAAAGTATACCACCATGTTTAACTCTAGAGTAGAAACTTTTAACAATTTACTTTATCTGGATATATTGACCCATGAGCTCGCTTATCTGATAGACTCAAATCGAAATTTGTCTTACGATTTTACAATGTTTAATAAAATAACAGGGGCTATAAACAAAAATGGCGTACACACCATTTTTAGTGATATTTTAACACTCATTAACGAAATAGAAGAACACCAAACAACAATAAACCAGACAACTGATTTTTTTCATGTATAAAAGCATAAATATTTTACATCAAAATATAGCTGGTGCAATAAGCAAGGCCGACATTCTGTCTGTAAACCTAGAAGAACTAAATGAAAAAAAGAAATCTATTGATGTGTTATGCTTAACTGAACACTTTATAATGTCAGGTACCGATATGTATTTAACTATACCTAACTACAGTTTAGCTGCGTCTTTCTGTAGAGAGGGCATTAAAAGAGGGGGTTCATGTATATTAATAAGAAATGGTCATTCGTTTAAAGAAATTCCTGAAATCGCAAAGCTTTCCATAGTAAATGCATTTGAGTGTTGTGCGGTAGAGTTAACTAGCTATAAGCTTTTAATTGTATGCTTGTATCGAGTTCCTAAACCTAGAAATATAGATACTTTTTTTTAAAAGCTGGAACAACTAATCCAATTTGTTTTTAAAAGAAAACACAATAGTTGTGTTTGCTGGTGACTTTAATATAGACACAATGAAAAATGATAATACATCACTTGAATTTCAATGTTTACTTTTAAACTACAATTTAAAATTAGCTATAAAACAACCAACTCGAATAGCAAGTCAGACCTGTATTGATAATATTGCACATAATTTCAAAAAGGGCTGTAGGGCTGAAGTGATGGAATTGGCACTATCAGATCACACCGCTTAATTTTTGCAATGCCCTGTGAATGTTACACCGATTCTTAAGTATTGGAAGAAACGACAACGAGATTACTGTGAACGGAACTTACTTAAATTTAAAGAATGCTTGCAAAGTCTTTCTTTTACTGAACTATATGACATGAATGACTGTAATAATGCTTGTGACTATTTTATGGAATACTTTAAACTATTCTATGATTTATGTTTTCCTACAAATTTCGTAAAAATACCTATTGTTAATAAACCCAGCTGGGTATCGCGTGGGATGAAGCAGTGTAGTAAAAGAAAAAGACAACTGTTGTGGTCTATGCGGCGTAAACCTACAAATAATAATAGGGTAACATATCTAAAGTATGCCAAGATTTTTAGGAAAATTATAAAACTAACTCAATTAGCACAAAATAATTATAAAATAAAAACATCTGAAAATAAAATAAAAACGACATGGCAAATTATAAATAAATCTAAATTTAACCTACCTTCAAATTTTATACATAAAATTATAACGAATAAAACTTCCATAGTAGATCCTGAAACAATAGCAAATGTTTTTAATGACAACTTTATTGATAAAACCAAGCCCATTGAACGAGATAGTAATAATAAATTTAAAATTTCTACTATACAGTACTCCATGTTCATGGCACCGTGTTTACCGGTAGATATTCTAAAAATAATAAAAAGTCTCAGAAATACAATCAGTTTTGGGTATGATGAGATTTCAGTAAAGGATCTCAAAACTGGTGGTGGTGAAGTATGTGGGCCATTGTGTCATATCATTAATATGTGCATTGAGACTGGTGCTTATCCAGATTAGCTAAAATTATCAGTTATCAAACCTTTGTTTAAAAAAGGTGACAAAAATTCAGTAGATAATTATAGACCAATTGAACTAATACCCGTTATAGCTAAGGTTTTTGAGAAATATTTTTACGAAGAGGTGTACTCTTACTTAGAAAAACACAATATTTTGTGTACAGAACAAAAAGGTTTTCGTAGACAAAAGACAATAAATATGGCAGTATTTGATTTTCTTAATACAGTAATGTTCAATGTGGATAAAAGGACTCCTGTCTCGGCTGTCTATTGCGATATGACCCAAGCCTTTGACTACGTTGATCATAATATTCTTTTAAATAAACTGGAAAATTATGGTATAAGAGGTAACTTACAATCTTTGTTCCTATCTTACTTGACAAACCGTAAACAATATACTTCTATCACACGTATTAATTTAACCACCAAAGAAGAAGAAATTTTCAACTTGCGTAAACGAGTAATAGAATACGGAGTTCCCCAGGGTAGTGTACTTGGCCCTTTACTGTTTATTATATATATATAAATAACCTACCTATTAATATCGATTATCCTATTTCTTTGTTTGCTGATGATAGCACAGTGACAATTCCTTGTGCCAATGTAAATAATTATGAAGTTGACATACATACATGTTTAATATCAATAATGTCATGGTTAAGAAATAATAACCTTAAAATCAATTTAAATAAAACTCATGTCATGCAGTTCAGTCAAAGGCCATCCAGCATACAATTTGATAGTCTTAATAATATCATAGGCGAAACTGATACAACAAGGTTTCTTGGTCTTTTAATTGATAATAGACTTAACTGGAAAGCTCATGTTGACAATGTCTGTAAAAAGCTTAGTAGTGCTGCCTATGGATTATTCAAGCTCGCGCCAGTATTAAACACGGATGCCTTGTTAACTGCATACCACGGTATGGTAGCATCCGTGCTGAGGTTTGGTGTGATATTTTGGGGCAACTCCACCAACAGAGAATCAGCATTTAAGATGCAAAAACGATGTTTAAGATCAATGTTTGGGCTTAAAACTACTGACAGTTGCATACCTTATTTTATAAATCATAAAATTCTTACACTTCCGTCTTTATATATATTCGAAGTGGTTGTATTTGTAAAGTCGAATCTACATCTATTCCCACATCTGTCAGATAATGTTATTCGCAATAGGCGTGACAATCATAGACTTCAGTCACTAAAAGTTAAAACTAGTCTTTTAGGAAAAAGTATCTTTTGCATGGGCCTCAAACTTTATAATAAAATCCCTAACACCATAAAAGAATGCAATATAAACATGTTTAAGAATAGATTGAAATCCTTGTTAATTGGCAAGTGTTATTATAACGTCGATGATTTTATTTGTGACAATAGTTTGTGATTTTTATAATAATAATAATTTTTTTTTTAATTTAATTTATTTTGACATTAAATTATTATTTATTTAATTTTAAATTTTATTGTATTGTATTATTGTTAATGTTGAAAATTATATGTAATTTAATATTAACTATGTAATAATTTAAATAGAATAATGTAGTTATTAATTTTATAGACATGAAAATTATTTAAATGTCTTCTCTATTGTGGTATCACAAATGTAATAATTATTTTATTTTTTTATATTGTACGCCTGGCAAGGCAAGACATGTTGAAACTATTATAATGTTTTTTCTACCAAAGTTCCATGTAACGAATGACACACATGTTCTTACAAATAAATTATCTTTTATCTTTTTATCTTTATCTTTTATT
This sequence comes from Scoparia ambigualis, assembly GCA_963921215.1. Taxonomy (NCBI): domain Eukaryota; kingdom Metazoa; phylum Arthropoda; class Insecta; order Lepidoptera; family Crambidae; genus Scoparia; species Scoparia ambigualis. The sequence continues at coordinate 30,608,678 of OY992516.1, forward strand.
GTGCTTTTCCCTACTGGATTCAGTTTTGCCTTGTGAATTGGATTTGTTTTTCAACAATGAGTGATCGCGGGAGACAATCGTGGTCTACGCGCATGTTATGTGTGAACTGTAATATATGCGTGAATACATTGCGCCGATATAAAGTCCTGACACTTAATCCAAGAGCTGCTGGCATACTCTGCAACTGGGTATACCAGCAAATCCTAAGTACCAAAGTCAAAACAGTTTTATATTAAATAAGAATAGGTATTGCTTACCTCTATTGAATAGTCCAATTATTTTTACCTATCACCCATTCAGGGTTTCTTTTAGATGCGAAGAAGTATGGGCGCAAAAATATTCACAACTTGTAACTGCTGCTTAATATTTTATTGCGTGTTAACTATAAATCTTTTAATTTTAACTAAAGTAACAACAATTACAAAGGCTTTGTTGTTACCAATGATTACAGAACATCATCATATATATTCATTTTATAAGATTATGATTATTTATGTATGCTGAGATCGTCAAATATTTTTGTCAGGTTTCAGAGGATGACCATGTCTGTGAGGCATGCAGAGATCTTGCAATGTCTGCTGTTTATGAAAACCATCAGTTAATTTCTGACAATGCTCAAGCTGGACCAAGTCAGCAAGGCCACTCAAGTGTGTGTCTATTGTGTGGATGTTCATCTTTAAGAAGAAGGAGTGAGAGAATATTAAGAACTGATGCCTCTGAACTTCTTCAATCAATGATATCTATTATAGAAAGCAGAGTAACACCAAGACAGGTATATTTTGTTTCAAATAAATGATTCTTTTATTGTTATTTATTAATTTAAACGTTTTGTAAATAATATTATAGTTCATTAATTTAAAAAATACATCCAACAGCTTACAGCGGCGATGGTCTCACCACCTGTCACGCTGAACACATGTGCAGTCGCTATTTGGTGAAAAGTGGACTATGGCAGAGGACTACTTTTGCAGTCCTCATTGCCTAGTTTCTGACTAACCCTTCGGGGATATAGTTGTGATTATAAATGTATGTATGTATTAATTTGAAAACTATTAAAAATGTTTGATTATTTACTGCATAAAAAATACAGTCAATTATTTCTTTTTAGGTTACAGAAACTGACCGTGTATGTTATGCTTGTTGGTCTCGAAGGCAAAGAGAAGCACGACGCAGAAGTACTGTAGATGATGCCAGAAACCAATACCCCACTATATCGCAGGCACCACAAGAGGAGCCTCAATCATCTCACATACAACAGCAAGAGGAGCCTGAAATATCTCAGCCAGTACGACAAGAGGAGGATTCTCAATCAGATGCTATAGTAACTAGTAATAATTGCATAACATTACCTAATTATAGAAGAGCAGCAAACACAAATCATCAATGTGTCTTTCCTAATTGTGGTAGTGTGTCTTTGCACAGCATAAATGATAAAATGAGAGCATTAATACTGTCCAATCATAAATATTATCTTCCAAAAGAAGCTCGTATTTGTGCAGAGCATTTGATGGGCAATATGTGGGAAACATTATTTGACTCCCAAAATAGTTACTCATCATTTACGGCTCAACAAGTGCAACATATTTTTCCATTTGTCAATGTCCACCAACAATTAGATTTTGAAAATATTGAAGACATGGATAAAAGAATGTTTGAATACTGGATAGGTCGTACAAAACAAAGTTTTAACATGATCTTGGAGGAAGTACCTTGAATAAGAGAAATTCGGAAAGGTACCATGGGGCTTGTTGCGTTTTTATTAAAACTCAGAACAGGTGATTCTGATGAAAGAATTTCCACTTTAGTAAATGTGCCAAGACGAACCTTAGAAGTCCTTATGGATAAAGTAAGGGAGGTTCTAGTGCAAGATTTTGTTCCCAGAACCCTAGGGATTAACCATATTTCCTGGGAACAGTTGTTAAGTCATAATTTATTAATACCTAGTGGACTATATCAGCAATAAAGGCTTTATTTATTTATATCTATTTTTTTAGTTTAGTGGACTACATGGTAATGGAAATGCCATAGTAATTTGTGACGGCACATACATTTATATACACAAAAGTGCAAACTACATGTTTCAAAAACAAACATACTCCCTGCATAAGTATAGAAATCTACTAAAACCATTTATGATTGTAGCGAGTGATGGATATATTGTTGATTGTTTTGGCCCATATAAAGCAATAAGATGCAGTAATTATGAATGATTTGTTCCGTGATGGGTCTGCTTTAGGATCATATTTTCGAGATGATGATATGTTCATACTTGATAGAGGATTTAAGGACAGCATAAGTGTTTTAGAGAGTTGTGGTTATCGAACATGTATGCCAGAATCTCTATTAGAAGGCTAACATCAATTGACAACAGCACAAGCCAATCGGAAGCCGCTGTGTTACCATATGCAGATGGGTGGTAGAGGCCGTCAATGGACATTTTAAAAGAGATTTCAAATTATTACGTCAAGAATATTTCCATCGGTCTCTACCACACATGATGCAAAAGTTTCAGATAGCAGCGGCTTTGTTAAATAGGTTTGGTGTTCGCTTTGAAAATAACATAAATGCAACACAAATTCTTAATATTATAAGAGAACGAATGGCATTAGAAAACAATCTGGCAAACATGGTAGATGCCCTCAACATGAACAGATGTTCATCCAATTTTATAAATATGTGTGCTGATCAAAATAATCGTCTTTGTTTTCCTACATTAGAATACAATGATTTAATTCTCTTCGCTTTGGGGACATACCAAATAAGGCAAGCTCGATCCTATTACGAAGAGTATGTGCGTTTCCATGGGGGATACAGAATAGAGGTGGACAGAGGTGAACCTATCAATGAAAATGAGTATGATCTTAGAGGCAGTGGACCTAGAACATTAATAAGAGGAAAAATTAAATCCCGTCACATATCACGAAAACAATACCTATTACTATGTATACATTATGATTGAAAATAATGTACCCGGCCGCACTGGCATCATTGAATATTGTTGCACTTGCCTAGTGGATCGGCGTACTGTAGGTTGTTGTGCTCACATTATGACCCTTGTTTGGTATTTGGGATGGGCCAGACATCAAGGATATATTACAACACCGGCAGGATTTCTGGATGAAATTGAAATAAGAGATGATGAAGAATAAAAAATATATTCATGATGAATTGGTTTTACTGTTTACTATTCCAATCTACTTAAAAAAAGAGATTCTAAATAAATAAGTAAGTATCTGACAACATGACATAGGTACATTGGTTTGATCCAAAAGTAAAAACAAATGTTTGTCACAGGTGGAGTTCGAACCCACGACCCTAGCATATTACGCGGAATCTGTGGCAGAGCCATTACCAAAAGCGCTATCGGGGCATTCGATCAAGCAGGTAAACTGGTAGTGGTGGATGCCAGGTAGGTACAAGATATTCTTCGTATATGTCATTTTCATTAGCTGTGTTAACATTGTATGCACAAAATAGAATACAATAGCTTATCAGAATAGAACATCTTGTCATGGTGGTCACACCATAGTCATATGCGTAGTATATGTGTTCTGTGGTCTTAAGACACCACCATAAACCATTTAAATTTTTACAACAAGTCCACAATTGCATGCCGTCATGCCGTGGCATCACAGCACCTAGATTAGGTTACTTTTGTAAGAACTGACAAATTCATAGCTGTATAACTGCCGTACTCAGAGACGTCAATATTAAGTTTAAAAAAATGCTCTAGGTCCCTCTTGCTGTCACTTTCATAAACTTAATTGACGTCTCTGAAGTACGGCAGTACGCTACATGATTTCTTGTATGAAGTCATAGTAAAGAAAAAAAATCAACTAACCTAACCTTACCAAAAATCAAAATGCAATATCTTTTTTTTCCGGCTTTCTCGGAAAATAACTTCACATACATAATCTATAAATAACGCTGAATCTTTTGACATATTTTTTTTTATGTGCGCTCATATTTTATATCAGACAATTTTTAGTATGGATGTTTGCCATTGTTCTTTCTAAAATAGTTTTTTTTTTATTTTGTTTACGCTCACACCAATTATCTAGACCAAGATGAGTATTCTTGTGAAACTCGTTAATTTGGTAAGATAACGGATAAATATACATAGACATAGAAAAAACACCAGACCCGAAATCAATTTAGAAAAACAGTTTTTCTCTAAATTGACCCGACCGGGGATCGAACCCGGGACCTCAGAGATGGCGACACCATGAAAAGCGGTGTACAAACCACTCGACCAAGGAGGTCGTCATAGTGTCATACCTTTAAACTTTGGGCTTAGTTTGTCATGACGCCTATGGTTTTGATTTACATAGACAGTATCTCCCACATTATACATTTAATTGGTCCTTCTAGTGGTATCAAACCTTTCCTTATATTTTCCAGCAGCAATAATTAAACGTTGCTGAGCTATTTCTTTATCTACTTGAGGATCAATAATTTGAGCATTGTCATCAACCTGAATATCAGCCAGTCGAGCCTGTACAGAGGGTATGTTTCCTTCACGTCCTATTAATAATCGTAACGGTGAAAAGCCTGTAGATTTTTGAATGGTAGTATTGAGTGATAATTGTACCTTCCACAAAACGTTCGGCCAGTCTGATATATTGTCGATTGAAGTGGTTAACATATTATTTACGGTGCCCGCATACCGTTCTACTTGACCATTACTTCTTGGAGTCCCTGTCGAAATCATGTAATGTTGTATCTGCAATTCCCTAAGTAAAGATTGTACTTGACCTGAACTAAAGTTTGTACCTCTATCCGTTATTACCAAAGTCGGAGCGCCGAAAGATGTTAGAGTTTCTCTTAAAATATCGACTAGTTCATGACCGTTAAGCGTTTTTAAGGGTTTTAGAATGGTGTATTTAGTGAATCCGTCAACAATCAGTAATAAATATTTGTAACCTGACTCAGATTGCCTAAATGGGCCAGTACAGTCTAAGTATAGAGTATGAAACGGTTCTGATTTTTGTATGGGATGTAATAAACCCTGTTTATGCCCTGAATGGCTTTTGCCTTCTACGCATATTAAACAATGAGCGATATATTTTTTGAAAAAATTCCAGGAAACCAGAAATTCTCACGTATTTTATTTAAAGTTTTGTTAAAGCCGACGTGACAATTTTCATCATGGAATATGGTGTCTCCGTTTTACTGGAGGGCGGGTAAATAATGCTAGGCGCAGTAGACTGTATGAGCGGGGGCGGTTATCACATATATAAATAAATAGAAAGGGGCAGTTTGAACGAAGGAAGCCAAGGGCGGCGGTTACGGCCTTCAAGTGTTCCCCTGCGTGAAATAAGCAGCAACACTAACCTGGTAATCGGCGTCTTCAGCACCCTGGATTCTGGCAGCTAGCTACGGCGGCGGTGTGTGGCACAGACTCGCGCGGGCGATGAGCGGTTAGCGACGGTGGCGGCGGTGTGTGGCACAGACTCGCGCGGGCGATGAGCGGTTAGCGACGGTGGCGGCGGCGGTGTTCGCGGTGGCGGCGAAAAGCGAACTAGCGGGAGCGGGTGTTCAGCTCAGCGGTGATTTCGCAACTGTCAGATGACAGTCCGAGGAATGCTGGGGCGCGCCGAGAATCGCTTGTGCGGACGGTACACCGATAACCATTTATGGTGCTACTACCCTCTCACACAAGGAAACAAATAAAAGCGCGCAAACAGAATAAGCGAAGTACACTAAGCCTGTAGCCTTTTGGAATGTAAAATTTTGGAATGCTATCAGGATCTTCTTTATAAAGTAGTAATTCGCCCCTTACAACATATTTATTTGCATCTATATCACCGTGTCTAACCTTTTCTAACAGATTTTGAGTCTCAACATCGTTATTTTGAGCAATTTTTAGATAAGATAAGATAAGATAATTTAATTTGCACTTTGACATGGTATAAAGATGTTACATTATAAAATACATAGATCACATCAAGCTCATTTTATAATAGCATGCAAATATTAAGTCCTCTCAGTAATACTCTAATATTTTCAATAATTAAAATCCATTAAACAAATAACATTATGCAAGTACATCATTTTAAATTATATAGTAAATATCATTATTTATCAAAACAAAAAAAATCCTTTATGTCATAAAATGTATTCTCAACTAACCACTTATACAATTTTCTTTGAAAAAGATTAGTGTTTAGCAATTTAAGATCCTTAGGAATGTTATTAAAAATACGCACACACATTGCCAAGAAGCTTTTATTGTACTCGGCAGATTTTGGTGTATCTTTTAAGACAAGTTTCTATGGGTCTCTTTTAAGCCTTAAGTTTATATCACTTGCCATTTTAAATAAATTCCTATGCTTCTTGACGAAGCTGCAAATTTCGTATATGTACAATGATGGCAGTGGTAAGAGACCAAGATCTCGAAACATTGGTTTACAGGACTCGTCAGGGGGGATTCCGCATATGGCTCTGATGCATTTTTTCTGCGCAATAAATGCTCTATTTTTATCTGTACTATTTCCCCACATTATGATCCCGTAGCGTAATATAGATTCTATATGTGCATGGTAAGATAAAATCGCAGTTTTTTTGTTAATCACTTTCTTAATTTGGTTTATAGCGTAAACGAACTTATTAACCCTACTACATAAATTGTCTACGTGCATTTTCCAATTCAAATCTTCATCAATGGTAACACCTAAAAACTTTGTTTGCGTAACTTCTTTAATTTTTGTGATAATTCTATAAAAATACCGGTTGTGAACTTATTATTATTAATATTAGTTAAAACTGTTTCGACTAGAGTATATATTGCCAAAGTAGTGGACTTTTGCTTTTGAAAACCAAATTGTGACTCATTAATAATACTATATGTTGTACAAAAATTAAGTATTTTCTTGTACATACACTTTTCAAATGCCTTTGATAACACAGGTATCAAAATAATTGGGCGATAGTTATCGACATCATTTTTTTACCTTTTTTGTACAGTGGCTTTACAACAGATAGTTTCAACGACTCAGGGAAGGTTCCCGACGAAAATGATAAATTTACTAAATGTGTCAAAACAGCTCCCAGTTCGTTTATGCTAACCTTAATTACCTTAGTACTAATACCGTCGTAACCCACCGAGTTTGTGTTATTTAAGGACATAATTTCGTTTCTGAATTCGCTCTCTGTTGTAGGGTCAAGGAAAATGGAGTTACTTATCATTGCATTACTATTTATACATTTGGAATGTCGGTTGTTAGTAACGATATTAGTCGAGTCGATAAAATTATGATTAAAAATATTTGCAATGTCAGAGGGGTTCGTGATGGTGTCATTTTTATTTATTAAATCTATTATATTGTGGTCTTGCTGTGCGTATCCCATTACATTATTGATAACAGACCACGTTGCTTTACATTTATTATTACTATTGTGTATAAATTTAATATTGCAATTCTTTTTTGATTTAAGAATACAGTTTTTTAACATATTTGAATAGACTATGTATTTGTTTTTAAGAAATGCAGTTTTATTTTTATAATATAAATATCTGAGAGTACGCTTCGTTTTACAACTATTTCTTAAACCCTTACTTATCCATTTTTTTGTATTTTTATATGATTTATTTATTTTAACTTTTATTGTTGGGAAGCACAAATTATTAAACAAGCACAGCAGTTCGTGAAAACTATCAAACGCTTTGTTCATGTCAGATTCCATATAAACATCCATCTATTTTAACTTACTTAAACATTCTTTAAATTTCCTAATATTATTTAAAGAATAGTCCTTTTTGTATGTAAAGTATGACTTTGCCATATAGTTTCCCTGTTTAATGGGAAAGCTTAATAGTTGTGCTGCGTCATGATCTGATAAATACAGTGGTAATATCCTAGCAGAAGCGTTTTTAATATTGTCTATGCAAGTGTCTCTACGCGTGGGAACTTTGATGTGAATTTGTAAATTATAATTATGGCATAAATCTTTTAAATATTCAGTAATTTTTCCTTGTTTGAGAATGTTAATATAAAAATCACCTATGATGACGATATTCATATTATTTTTAATTTTTCTGTAAACTTCATACAAAAACTGGTTTAATTTGTGTAGAAAAATGTTGGGATCGGATGTCGGTGTCCTGTAGAGACAGGTCACAAGTAGTTTGTATAGGGGAATTTCAATACCGCAGGCTTCGAATGACTTTTGAGTTGTATAACTACGTAATAGATTTGATAGTTCCTTGTATACAGTACCCTGACTTACTAAGCTATAGGTTCCGCCTCTTCGTTTATCTCTACAATACGCTGTCGCCAATTCATAGTTATAGATTTTTAAGTACTGTAAATTGTCATCACATAAAAATGTTTCAGAGAAGCACAAAAGGTCTGGCTCATCACCTGAGTCTTGCAATTCTTGCAGTGTCAACTCTACTATTTCTTGCTTTGATAAGATACTAGCAATGTTTTGATGAAGAATTTTAAAATAGTGTTTACTTGTGGTTGCCATGCGATTTCGAGCGAAAAAGCTGTTTATCATTTTTTTTATTACGGGGAAATAGTCCAATAGAGTTCCAGTTTTTGTAGGGGTAGAGATTTTTGCATCAAACCTAGCGAAGTCACACTCTGACTGCATCCGAGCAAAATAGTATGGAATGGTACCTTTTTGGTGTTTTGCAGAAAAGATCTTGGGATTACCGGGCCTGTTATGCACTGACATCAGTTTTTTTAATGACTTCACATTTATATATGTATTATCATAATCAATACAATCAATAATGTAATTTATCGATTTACACATATTGAATAATTTATGTTCTAATTTACATTCAACATAGTAACAATTTTTGAATTCACTAGATATTTTATGTAATGTTTTATTTAGTGTATACCAATCAATGTACATATTTTTTAATAAACTTAAAACTATTACATCATTGTCCTGAAATTGGTTGAGGAATTTACGCAGTAGTGACGACAATATTTCGATATCGTAGTCATTTTCACCTACACATACAATGTTGTGTTATCCAATTCGTTTTGCGAGCTTAATAGTTGAGATTGGAGTTTTTGTATGGTTTCTTTTAACTCTTGCGGCGAGATAAAGTCGGATATGGTGCAGTCCATACTTCTTGATAGCAAATGTTCAGGCTCTTCCTGCGCCCCGTCCGCTGTATATAAAGTTAGTATATGTGAATCTTGTATGTCGGTAATATTAGTGTAGTTTGGAGTGGACCAAGGGGTGAATTCTTGAGATACGCTAGATGGAGGATCCTCCTTCGATGTATGGGATTAGCCAAGATGGTGGATCATTTGCATCATTTATGACATTAATTGATTTAATGGGGCCAGCAGAAAGGTTTACAGGATTTCGGCTCAAGTAATCTACATGTCCCACGAATTTTCCCTTTTTGTACACAATATCAAATTGGAAATCTTGCATGTAGGTCCACCATCTGGCCACCCGAGGTGATAAATCTCTTTTATTCATGGTTGCTTTAAAAGAGTTACAATCAGTCAATATAGTAAAGTTGACACCTAGGAGATAGACGCGAAAGTGTTTAAGAGCATTAAATATAGCCAATGTCTCTAGATCATAAAAACAATATCGTGATTCGGCGGGAGACGTACGTTTACTGTAGTAGGCTATAACCCTATTTTGAAAATCTTTTTTTTGTAATAAGATAGCACCATATCCGACAGCACTAGCGTCGGTATCTAGTTCAGTTTTAAGTTCTGGGTCGAAAACGTTTAAGAGCGGCTTTGAAATTAAATGTTTATTTATTTATTTATTTATTGTTTAAGGACAATCAGTAACAGTTACAATAATACATGCAGATTTAAAAGGACACAATACAAATAATCTAAAAGCACTGTTTTTAGATGCCACAGCGTGCGACTAAAAATAATAATTAAAATTAAAGTGACGGTACATCTGACAACACAAAAGCAAAACTAAACTAAAAATACCAAATCAAAGTAAAACTACAAAAACAAAAAGAAGTCAGCTATGATATCCTAGCCACATAATGCTCGGACTACCTCAGACTTATAAGATCTGAGGCTGTCACTGAAGATATCGATGGAGTGACTCAACCTATTATAATTTTTCGAAAGATGAGCAACTGCTGAATTACATTTCAAATTCGTTCTAGAGACAGGCGGACAGAGTAAGCCAACTGGGCGCCGGGGTGGACAACGTAGAACTCTTAAGTTAAACAGCCCCAGCAAAGGTGGACAATCAATTACACCTCTGAGCACCTTGTACAAAAATGTTATATCTAAGACCAGCCTCCGGTTCTCGAGACTGATCATATTGAAATGTCTGAGTTTGTCCTCATATGATGGCAACTTCCTTAGCATATTGGCAGAGTATGAAAGGTGCCTAAGAAACCGTTTATGAAGGCGTTCAATGCGCAATTGGTGGACGGCGTATGAAGGTGACCATACTACCGCGCAATATTCAAGAGCGCTTCTAACATAAACGTTGTAAATAGTTATTTTTGTAGCAGGATTTTTAAAGAACTTGCCATTCCGTATAACGAATCCAAGCATCCTTGATGCCTTAGACACAACATTATCAATATGTGGAATGAACGTAAGTTTACAATCAAATGTTATGCCTAGATCTCGCACCGTATCACATCTCTGTAGGGCCGTGCTGTTAATATGATAGTGAGTATTAATTTTGTTAATTTTACGCGTAAACTTGATGTGATGACACTTTTCACTATTGAGAGTCATACCATTGTTACTGCACCAGATTGATAGACTGTCAATATCTTTTTGCAATTTTGTGCTGTCTTCTATGTTATTAATTACTCTGCAAAATTTTAGGTCATCGGCAAAAAGATACATTTCACTATTTTTAAATACCGTGTTGATGTCATTAACAAAAAGATTAAAAAGTCAGGGTCCTAATATAGAGCTCTGTGGAACACCTGAACTGGCACAGTATTGTTTAGAGTGAAAACCTTTCACAACAACACACTGTGAACGCTCGTGCAAATAACTTTCAAACCAACGGAGCAATTCACCATCGAACCCATAGTGTTTCAATTTTAATACTAATAGACCGTGACATACCCTGTCAAACGCCTTAGAAAAATCTACATAAATGGCATCCACCTCTCGGCCTTTATCCACAGCATTGACAAGATAATCACTATATGTTACTAAGTTAGTGTTCGAAGATCTAGTTTGAACGAATCCGTGTTGATTGTTTAGAAGCATTTGCTTAAAGTGCTCACGAAGATAAGGGTAAACTAGTCCCTCGAACACCTTGGCAAAAACAGACAATACAGAAATCGGTCTATAATTAGATACAAAGGAAGGGTCTCCATCTTTAAAAATTGGAACGACTTTTGCCCTTTTCCAAAGCATAGTAAAAACACCAGTCCTGAGAGATGTGTTATAAATCAAATAAAGCGGCCAACTTAAAGCCTTAGAACACCGTTTGACAAAACGAGCGGGAATACCATCTGGCCCCGCCCCCTTGCCTTGATCAAGTCTTTTTAAAAACCCAAGTATTTTGTATCGAGGCAAGTACAAGGAGCTACAAACAATGTCCGAAGCAGCAGAAAAAATATTTGAAAAATGAGTGGCAAATAGGTTACAAATATCAGCACCATTATTCGCTGTTGTATCGTTTAGGGTCATTTTGCTAGGATACTGGTTTGAACATTTATTCTTTTGCTTAACAAATGACCAAAAGTATTTGGGGTTATCTTTGATACTATTTTTAATTTTACTTATGTAATCATTATAACAAGTAGTTGCTAATGATTTACATCGTTTTGTTAACATGTTCAAAGAAATTTTATACAAAGGGTTTTTGTAAATTTTGTATGTATGATAAATTTTCATTCTCTCTTTACTAAGTTTTATAAGTTCTTTAGAAAACCAGTGAGGATAATTACTTGTACGAAATTTTGATAGAGGAACATATTTAGTGATAACATTATTTAATATTTTATAAAAATTGTTAAGCATTACGTTAACATCGTTGCACCCAGCCAGCTCCTCAACCCAATCTAATCTCTTCAATTCTGAAATAATAAAATTATAATCAGCCCTAATGAAATTGTAATTTTTAAATGTATCATTTTGCCGAAGCAATACAGGATTGAGAGTACTCATTGAAATCTCCAATGGCGCATGCAGAGGATCAATATTAACCAAGTAGCAGCACGCAGTCATAACAACTGTACTCGAGATATTACTTAAATCTAAATCTAAAACCTTATTTTTATTATTTTCTATATAGTTGTACTGACAGAGATTGTTCAAAGCAGCAAAATCTACTAACTGCTGACCCAACAAAGATCCCCTATTAATTGATAATTGATCTGAACCGGGAGGAGCCCAGTTTACGAAACTCATATTAAAATCTCCTACAACACAAACGTGCTCAATGTTTTCAGAGATCGCATTAAAATTATCAACGAAGCAATCAAAAATATTCTGCTTAACCCGGGGGTGGCAGGTAAATAACACAAAAATGAATGGTTTTATTATTGGATAGTTCTACTTTAACCCATAGATCTTCACACAAAGTTTCATAATTAGTTAATCGAGTAGAATTTAATTTATTAGATACAGCCATAAGAACTCCACCCCCTTCTTTACCACAATGAAAGCCACTACTTTCACGATCTCGTCTATACAGTACAGTCGACCAAATTGAATCATGACCCACCTTAAGGTCATTTTCCTACAGTCATTCTAATACGAGTAGGTTGAAATTAGCTTAAACATACATTACATGTAACGCATGTAACGAACCTGTTATCATTTTATAAGACACTGACAGCTGACAAGGCAAATATGAAAACCATCATGCGACGTTGCCGATTAGTGCAATTGACCATATTGTGCTGTGTTGTGCGGCGATAAGCGCTCTTGCCGTTCCGCTGTCGGTGACGGTGAGCGACTGAACCTAAGAACAATATTTAGTTATTGTTCTGAGGACTGAACAAACGGCGATCAGTTGACTTGAATTCATCCATATTTCTGTCAAATCTCATTCAATACATTTATTTGTTAAAGAGTAAAGACATTTACACAAACATACTCACTTTCGTAACAATAGTGTAATCGTAATAGTAGTTAGTGGCCTAGTGGGTATGAATACGTTTAAAATGTTTTTTACCGAATATTACCGTATTTTAGCGGGGTAATTTTACCGCTTTACAACCCCAGTCTGTAACGGGCCCAGTAACTTTATAAAATCACATTTGGAACATGTCGTGGTCACTATATAATAAAATAGTAAAGTTGAAGAATTATAAACTTTATTTTATTAATATCATCAATAGGTTTTATTAAGTTTAAAAAAATGGCAACTGAAAAACTAGAAAATAACTTTATAAATAAATTGTGGGTTTGAGCTTCATGTTGGGTAAACCAATTGGAGACAATTCTTGCAGTATGCACTGGACAGTAACTGTCAATAACTGTTATCATGAACGTAGGAAAATACTGGCACTGCACGCGGGTAAACTGTTCGCAAAGTCGGTAACATTGATTCTTCCAATAAATCGACATAGTTCTTAGCATTTTGACGAGGATAAATTTGAACAAGTTCGCCTACACTTCCAGCATCCATCCAGGCCTACATGTTAGCTGAAATTCGGCCAGATAATTGGTTGGGCACTATGTGATCCTCTGTGTATCAAGTGTTATCGTAACGCCACAAAGTTAAGCGACCATATTGAGAAGAGCAAAACGATTTTTCGTCTGTAAAGATGGTGTTTGTCCAGTCGAAGTCTAAGTAATTACGTGCAAAATTTAATCTCTCAATTTTGTGTGCATCCGTTAAGTGAGCTTTCTAAGAAAGCTCACTTATGCATGCAATGCATAATACCTGTAATGCAGCCCAGTGCGGTGCAAATTATTTCTTATTGTTTGTAGACATACGTCGTAACGTGCCGCAAAATACCGGGTATCAGTAAAAGGATGTTCTTCGTAATGGTGTTGCATTTCCGTTCTCTGTTGGTTCGTGATCCGACGAACGCTATGATTATATCGTCGTCTGTCTTCAAGGGTACCATCTTCAGCGTGCCTTCTGAACCAGGTTCTGACTGTGTGCCGACTTATATTGAACTCTCGTGATATATCCCGAATGCTGGAGCCTTGTTCACTGAGCACTACTATTCGAGCTTTTTGTTCTGCCAAATTGTCATTATACGATTTGTTTTAATTCAATCAAATTCAATTCAATTAATGTTTCAATTTTTTCAGACAGACTACAACTTGACATCAGACGCAACGTCACTTTATTTTTAAAACTAAAATACCTTTTCTCCGTAGTGAAAAGAGTTTGGATTATGTATGAATGACATCTTAATAGAAATTCAAAATAAGACTGCTTTATCTAAAGCATATCTAGTGCAGTGATAACAAAAGTTAAAATTGCATACATCTCTGACAAGTAATGACGCATTTTTATTCATATTTAAAACGTACTAAGTGCAACATGAATAAAAGCGAAGAAACCTAACTACATTTATGATTTTAAAGGAATGATCGGCGAAGTGGGTCATGATTCAGTTGGTTCGACTGTACATAGCGATCATCAAGTAACTCTTTGTCATAGACACTACTGTTCAGCCAGGTTTCAGTAAGTATTATGATATCATAGCTAGCACAAGATACATTACAGAAAAAATCATGTGTTTTGGTACGTAGACCTCACACGTTCTCCTCTCATGTTCAGCCCGAGACTATATCATTGAACCTCTCATGTTCAATGATATAGTCTCGGGCTGCGTCTTGTTCTGGGCCCCAATACCATTTTTGGTCAGTATTGGTTAGCTTGGTAATGCAAGCGGTTCGGGATGCAAATTCTGGAATAAATTTTCGGAAGTAGCTTGCCAGACCCATAAATTGACGAACCTCCCTGACATTACTCGGCAGGTCCAAATCTTCGTCACGATGTTTAACGGCAACGGCATCTCGAATTGCTCTCAAAAGGCCTTCTAGGACCGTGGGGTCCATCTAAGAAAAAAAACAATAAATATTAGTATTGGAATAGGTACCTACGTAAGAATCTAAAAATCTGTAAAACTAATAAGCATAAAAAAGTCTATAATATGTACCTACAGGTCAACATATTTTCATGATAACTTTCTCTCCTGGTTGTATTATCGGGGAGTACCCCGACCAAATACTGATCAGAATTGGAAGCTATCTCCTGCTCATTTGCCGACAATATCAGGGTGTACCCTGACCTTATGTATGGCAAATAGAAGGGAAAATAAGCAACTCAAAAGGGAAAAATAATATTTAAGTAATATATTCGCAACAAGTTGGCACATTTCAGCGATAGCTTTCAATTCGTCGCATTATAAGGGAGTACCCTTACCAAATACTAAAGTTGAAAACTATCTTCAACGTTATCTGTCAGCATTATCAGGGAGTACCCTGACCGAATGCACAACAAACATCGGAGGAAATAAGTGACATTTACAAAAGAAATAATGTTGGCATCTCATATAAACATATATCCACTTTCATCATTCGTATCCCACTTCTGATATTAAGTTATTTTAATATGGGCTATTAAAAGAATAACGAAACGCTTAATATGATTATAGTATTTATTAAGATAAATAAAAAATAAGACAGGTTTATAAAGGGCCTTTACATAGATAGTACATGATGCATAATGTAGGCATGGGCATAGTAAGTACATAGAAAATACATTTACTATTTTAAATATGGTAGATGACAAAAAGTACTTAACTTAGAGCTCCGTTCGGTCCGACCGCCAGCAAAGAAGTGACACTACGAGAGAGTTCGTAACATCTTTCTTTTGTACTATTTTCATTGAATTTTGATTAGATTAAGTATAAATAGAGTTACTAGGAATAAGTAAACCTAAAAAATATGACTTTAAGCTTACAATTGTATAATAAATGAATTGAAGCAAGTAAACGAGGTTATTTAAATGACAAACAGCTTTAGACATCAGTAAAATTGATAGTGTTACCTAAATGTGCAAGGACGTTGCTTAAAGTATTTAGTAAGCTTATTTAGTTTAGTAGTTTATAAGATTCTAGTGAGATTTTGTTTTCAAAGTTAATAAATCACATAAACAATAATTGAAAGATGCTTTTCTTTATGTAAACTAGAGAATAATATGTGTAAATTAGGGAGACAAACATGCTTAATTAAATCGAATAATCTATCACGCGCACTATACAAGCATTTCATGAGTTGCGCGCCAAACAACGGCAGCAACAGCACGCGTGCAGCGCGCGAGCTGCGCATTCGCCAGATGTGGACGCACATTTATGCTGGATGGAGGCGGCAAGCCTTTTTGGTTCACTTAATGTTTGATACGAAGGCAATACGAAACTTAAATTCTTATCAACAAGAATTTTTCTTAGGTAAGCATATTGAACTTTGGTAAGATCTGTTTCAATATACATACTCAATGCCTCTTCTTTTGTAAAGGGAAGTGCATTATCTGGATTGAGTATTTTGTAGAATTACATTTTTCTCTTCTTTTTCTGTTTTTCTGATAATACTCACAATCGGAGCTTCGTCCTTTAAATCCATGGATCGTAAACCTTGCACATAAGCGTTACGCATTATGTCCCATTCAATACTCCTGGACCTATTCCATATTTTTGCGTTTCTTTGTATTTTCCGAACACTTGTCATATGGTTTTGTTGGTCTACCTCGATCACCAGAAGTATTCAAACCAGAAATTTCAGATGTTGAGGTATTGCAAGAGTTCAATGATACTTTAAACTCACCGTTTAACCAATCTCAGTATAGACTCTCGAAACGGTCTGGCTTTCTTTGAGCTTTAGTCCATTTCTGGTTGCAACTGTTAAAATTTTTTGAATACTCTGTATTACACAGTATTAATTTCTGTTTCCGATAATTGAAAGTTATTCAACAAATATTTTTTGAGATCTGAAGTACTTTTCCCGCTTATTATTTGATCACATAGAACGCGTTGAACATAAACGAGTTCACTCATTGTTAGATGAAAATGTAATGCGATTCTCTAAGCGCAAACATCGTTAAAGCCTTGGTAGTAGCGGCTGCAACAGAGGTGAGCGTACCATTGGTATTCTTCTAAATAATTTTTCTTTGACATCTCTTGTTGGTATAAAATCGGTATTCTGTAAGTAAAACAGACTTAACTTTGACCACAGCCGTAACTGCAGTGAATGATGTGACAGCTATAACATCTATGATCACAGCCATGCGCACAGCCACAGCGTCTATGTGTCGCTTAGAGAATTGCATAACTGGATTCGCGCGAGTGTTGAGGCGACTGGCGAGGGCGGTCAGGCAAATATCAACCTTCCGAGCGTAGACTTAAGCGCCATTGGCTCTGCCATACGCGCCACTCGCGAGTGCCAATACACAGAAGGTCGCTATTCGCCTGACCACCTCCACGTTCGTCTCGCGCGAGTGTGTAGATAGACGCCACAGACATAGATCTAAATAGACGACGCAAGTGCATCTACTTCGCGTGTTCAGCATAAGCCAAAAACGCTTATGTAAGGCTCTCAACAGTCCGCGTCCCACCGCTAACACAGTCATAGACCGTTGGAACACAATTTAAAATTTGAAAATGCCTAATTTCGCCATTAAAAACTGCAAAAACACCACGTCTGAGAGTAACCGAGTAAACAGAGAAGTTTCCTTCCACCGGTTAGTAATTTTATTATGAAATTAAGCTTAATTTTTTATTAAAATCAATAATTTTGTTATTAAATCAATTTCGAAATCACAAAATGTGCAAACGAGTGTATGCCGCAGAATTCGTAATAGATTGCGGGTTTTACTTGGCGCGGTAGATGTAACGTACTGCGTATTAAACGCATGGAATATCGAAGCAGCGTAAGTACCGTATGCCGCGCTACGCGTAGCTTTTCTCATTTTTAAGCGTTTAGAGATGTCCACTCTATAAAACACATTTCTCGATTAGAAATTATAATCAATATTTAAAACAGAGGAATAATACAGAAAAAATAATAAATGACAGAATTCAGTAAACAAATTATTACCTACATTACAGGATATGTAGTAAGAGCTATTCAAAAAATTATAAAATGCGATGAATGCAACAGTGTGAATGCACTGTTAGAGATTAGACAAATAATGAACAAATCTCAAGAATTCAACACAAAACCTTCATTAAGTAAACCTTTTTTGAATAATAAGATTTTACGTTATTTTATTGATAGTTACATAATCAGTTGCCTTGCTATTCATCAATATGATCAACCGCCAACAGAAAACCATTTGATACATTTAATTAAAGCAGTTGCCAGTTCGTATATTGACATACGTTTTCATTATTTAATTAAGTATACACGATCTACTGTAACAAAGAGACAATTATTTAATAAGCTTATTTTATTGCAAGGACAATAACCTTTAAGGTAGATATTGTAATTAAGTAAGTTAACTAGTAACTAACTTTGTTACTAGTTGTTTTTCGCAAAATACTCACTATATTAGTATTTACGCGTTCACACAAAAAGCATCACGCCGATTTCACGCCGCCGCCGCCGCCCGCCGCCCGCCATTCGGTTTTGGCCTCCTCGCCGCCGCCGGTCAATTTGGTATCGGCGCACACCTCTAGTACCTACTTATTATTTACTATAATGACTTACATATAAAATACATGAATGTCACAACGCAGTACTCTTTAGTCGATCGACTTAGCATTAGCACAGAAGGAGATTTCCCATCACTATTAGCGTTGACGTCCTAATACCTACAGAAAAAGTGGCACGCTCGGTTTTCATACAAATCGCGATACTTGCGTCGTCTATTTAGATCTATGTCTGTGGTAGACGCAGCAAATAAAGTATAGTAAATATAGGTATACCTACATCCCTACTTAAGTTTTCGTGTACAGGTAACTCAAATTCAAATTCAAAATTTCTTTATTCAATAAACTTAAAATAAGCATTTTGAATCGTGTCAGTGTCTCTATGTATTTACCATGTTCTTGTGAAGAAACGATTTGAATTGATTTGATTTGACAAGAATGACGGCGGTCTCAACCGTATAATGTCATCTCAAATTGACAACCCCCACTCATCAGTCATTGTCACTTGTGAGTCAGCGACAGCTGTCAATGTCATCGCCGCTGTATCGACCCTACCCAAGTGTCACTGTCACTTGCCGTTTCCGTATAATTTAATCTGACATAGCTCAATAGATGGCGTGATAAGTTGGAAGAATAATGCTACAGCCTAGAGGGAGTACTGATGCTGCGACATATATATTTAACTAGTTTAATTAATTTACTTACTTATAATAAATAATTTACTTAGTTATTATATGGGTGCTCCTGAAGACACAGCACCATTAATAACAACTTTTTGAGTTCTATTCGACAAGTATGATTGTATAAGGCTCAGTGCTATTTTTGAGACACCATAATGCTCTAACTTGTTAACTATAGTTTCATGACTAACGCAATCAAATGCCTTTGAGAGATCACAGAAAATACCTATTGCATCTTGCTTACCATTCCAGGCGTCAAAAATATGTTTAAGAAGCGCAACTCCAGCGTCAGTTGTAGATGTACCCTTTAGTAAAACCAAACTGTTTTTCGTGAAAAAGTTTATCAATTGCAAAATGAGACAGTAAATAATTTTCTCAGAAACTTTGCTGAAGGCGGGTAATATAGAAATTGGTCTAAAGTTAGAGGGGTTGTTTATGTCACCAGCTTTAAACAAATAAATGATTTCAGCATGCTCCATTAAATTTGGAAAGGGTCCTTCTTCAAGACCCTATTGAAAATATCGGCCAATAGAGGAAGGAGCTAAGGAATTTTTTTTTTATATTAGAAGGAGGCAAACGAGCAGGCGGGACACCTGATGGCGAGCAATCACCGCCGCCCATGGAGACCCGCAAAACGCTAATGCGTTGCCGACCTTTAAGAAAGGAATAGGGTTAAAGAAGGAATAGGAATTGTAAAGGGGGAAGGGGGAAGGGACCTCCGGAACTCTCACTGGCCGGACGAAACACAACAGCACCAAGTTCCATTATTTCACGCCGGATATTCGAGAAAGGGTGGTATTACGCCGGGCGAGCCGGCCCAATGCGTGCTGCAACGCAGCGTGGCTCTACCACTCAATCAGTGTCACTCATTTAGCACTAACCAGGGGTCACGTGTAGAGTCTCAAGGGTAAACCTACGGACGCGAGTAACTTTAACCCCCAATTAATTAATTAATAATTGTTTTAGCAACATTTGTAGAGATACCCCACAGATCTTCAATATTTTTTTTTGTTTTAAAAGCTTTTAAATACGTAGTCTGTGTTTATTATTTATCGCACTTATCAACACACTCGAGGAGAGAGACAGCAGTATGAGAGCAAGAACTTATTCTAGTTATTCTATAGAAAATTCCTCAAATGGACCAGCGACTGCGCCATCTAATTCTATTATTTTACTATTGACTTTAAGTGAATATGAACGGTCCTTAATTTTTGTTTTACCAGTTTCTTGGTTAATAATATTCCATATAGTCTTTATTTTGTTATTCGAAAGTGCAATTTTTTTAGAAATAAAATTTGATTTAGCATTTATGCAAACATGTTTAAATAATTGTGTATAGTTTCTAACATATTCAATAAAGTTTGGAGCTTTAGAAGTACATTTTAATACATACAATTTTCTTCTACTTGCATAAATACTTGGTGTCGCCCAGTCACTGAACATTTTCTTGAGTTATTTAATTTAATAATTTTCTGTTGTTAAATTCATTCCGAATGCAACTGAAAACTTTTGTATAAGTATTATCTGCATCATCAGTAGGTGCTACTGAAAGAGAAGTGTCATGTATGCGTATGTTAAGTAGTGTGCGTAGCCGGCGTGTGTAAGCCAGTCTCGGAATAAACGATTATAAGGACGCACGTCTTTCATTTAGTAATGACGACGTGGATTAAAAATGTTTCGTATTTGAACAATAAATTTAATAAAAGTGTTAAAATGTCAGTGGGACAAATGCGTGAATTCGGGTTAAACACAGGAAGTTGGACAGGATACGTGGAAAGACTGGAAATGTACTTTTTAGTTAATAAAGTGACGGACGACTTAAAGCTACCTACATTAATATCAGTGATGGGAGAGGAAACGTATGAACTGCTACCCACCGTAGCTAGCTCGTTGAAACCAGCACAATTATCATACAACAGTGCAGTTGAATTATTAGCGACCCATCTACAACCGAAACCATCTGTGTTAGCAGAAATGTTCAAATTCCGTCAACGTCGACAGCACAACAGTGAATCAATAGCTGAGTATGTCACAGAGCTAAAAGAAAACTGTCAAAACATTCCGAATTCACGTCAACATTAGACGAAAATCTACGGGATCAATTGGTTTGCGGCATAAAAAGTGACGTAGTTTCCCAGAGATTATTGGCAGAAGACAATTTATCATATAATCTGGCGTTCACGTTGGCTTTGTCACTGGAGGCTGCTGAGCGGGACGCGAGTGCAGTGGAAAGTGGCGGGTCATATATGACGGAACGCATTCAAAAGTTGAACTGTGAATGTCCAAGATACGGAGACACAAAAACCGGTCAACCGAATGCCTGTACAAGGACTATGTGTGCATTTGGTGTCAGGAGGTTGGTCACCTACGTAGGGTGTGTCCTAAAAAAGACGAGTCAAGCAGTCAGGACCGGCGGGATTTGCCGGCATCCAATATGGAACATCAGGCGGCAGGCGCGTGATAAGCCGCGATGCAGCGGGCTGCGGCCGGTCGGTAAGCAGATCGGGGCGCGGGCAGCGCGGTGCAAGGCAAGGGGGCCGGGAGCTTACTCCTTTGTATTCGTTGGGCGAGCGAGATAACGACGACGGTGATACGCAAAATAACGTAAACAAAACCCAGTACGAAGAAATCGACGAGGAACCAATGTATCAGATGTCATTAGGCAATTATAAACCGATGTGTATATCAATTAAAGTACAAAATTGTTTGTTGAATATGGAAGTTGACACTAGGTCGGCATTATCTTGTAAGTAAAAGGGTTTATTATCAATTGTTCAGAAATTTACATTTGAAACCATGTAGTTTAAATTTAAAGTTTTACTATGGAACGATTATGCAGCCTTTAGGTTATATAGAAGCTATTGTACAATATAAAAGCACAATTAAAACTTCAGATTTGTATGTTATCAACAAAAGGACCACCAACTTATTAGGACGGCAGTGGTTAGCAGAATTAAATATACCGATCAAAGTATACAAAGAGAACTTGCAAAATAATTATATGTCTAATCGTGATCATATATACCCAAAAAAATTAATATAATAAATAAAAATTCTTTTTAGGCATGAATCCCTGTTCGACGGCACATTAGGTAAATACACGGCCGTACGCGCTGCGCGAGCGCGTGGATGCCGAGCTCGACGCCATGCTGCGGGTCGGCGTCATCGAGCCGGATCACTCCGACTGGGCCACACCACTGGGGCTCAAGTCTGCTAATTTACGAATGGCATAACTGATCCTGCCTAATATGATTAAGGTAAAATAAATACTAGACCACTTAAAACTAAAAGGAAACTAAAACCTTTCTACTAATCTCATACTAAATGTATGGAAGTGTTTAATGTCAACATTTTGGATATTTCTCGTTTGATTTAAAAAAAAGTTATTGATGCCATTTTACTTATTAGGTAATGTACTTTCGTTATCAGTTTTAAGTTTTTTGATATCTCTCATAGTTTCAGAATAATCGCCTGTGCACACTTAACGATTACACCCTGTATATTCATGTAGGTCTGTAACAAAACCTGGTAGGCCTAACTTATCTTTTCAAGAAAGCAGCGACCGGTCTAAACGACGTAAATGTGAAGTTTTACGGCAGTCAACTTCAACATTTGAATTATGTTATGCTGCGTCTATGAATTTAAGAAGTGCCGGTCAGCTTGGAGCTGCTAATATTATCAAAGAAATTGCTATTTCACCATAATCTTATAAGTTAAAAACGTCTGCAAAACCAGTAGAAATACATCAGCTGACCCCAGAGAAGCTTTAGCATTCTTTATTAATGGTCGAATTTCGGTTAATCAGTATAAATTGATAAGGAAAACTGACCGTTTTTGTTTTCCCAGTTATAATGTGGTACATGAAACAAAAAATACATATTTGCCATCTGAAGATAATATTAATATAACTGAACGATGTGCAACCGTGACATTGCAAGACCTCTTAGATCATACTGCAGACAGGATCATTCAGCTTCAAGATGAAGTGTTATCATCTTTGAGATAGGATCGATCGGAAACCGTACAATTAGTTTTAACTGTGAAGTGGGGTTGCGATGGGGCATCTGGGATGAGTACGTACAAGCAAAGATATGAAGATTCGTCAACGACAGATGCAAGTATTTTTCTTACTTCTATAGTTCCAATACGGTATGGCTTAAATGACACAATTTTGTGGGCTAACCCAAAACCATCATCATCTAGATTCTGTCGTCCTGTTAAGTTAGAGTACATACGTGAGACAACAGCCACTGTAATGCAGCCACAGAAACAGCTTCAAGCCAAAGGTGTTATTTGTGTCAAGCCACATCCAAACAGTTCAATTGTCTAAATGCTGTATTGAGAAGAGAAGTTAACACGTCTCATACAAAGTTTGGACTATCTCCTTTACACTGTTGGATTAGATTGTTTGAATGTTTGCTGCACGTATCGTATAATTTGCCCTTTGAGAAGTGGCAAGCAGCAAGTAACGAACATAAAAAAATTGAACTAGAAAGAAAACAAGACATCCAAGCTCAATTTTTTTTTAAACTTGGAATTGTAGTAGATAAACCAAAACAAAACTACGGGTCATCAAATGACGGCAATACAGCACGTAGATTTTTTCAGAACGCCGAAAGTTCTAGTCAGATTACAGGGATAAATAAAAATATCGCCATTTCATGTGGATTAAATATTAATTTAGAGGTGTTTCGCAATAACTGTTTAAATACAGCAGTTGTTTACCTAAAACTATACCCCTGGTATTATACGCCCACTTCTTTACACAAGTTGTTAATACATTCGAGCAAAATTATTGCACATTTTGCAATCCCAATAGGTACACTATCTGAAAAAGCACAGGAATGTCGCTATAGAGATATTAAACACTACGGGCAATCGTTCTCAAGAAAATGTTCAAGAAAATCGAATATAACAGACGTATTTAACAGATTACTACTGTACCCTTAGCACGAAAAACTCTCGTAATAGTATAGTAATCGTATTTGCTTACTATTCGATAACACTTACGATAGTATTTTGGTAGCAAAAGTTTCTATCGTGCCCTCACTTACAAAAGGTGCGTTCATAATTCCATGTGGGTTATTTTGGTTTACAATTAAATAAATAAACTACTTAATAGGGACGATATTTATTAAAAACTTTAATTTTTATTTACTGTCGTTCTAACCGTAACCGAATATTTCGCTAAACTTAATATTTAGGGCATACATTTGTGTTTTGTTGTTTTTTCGGCATGAATCCACTAACTAGTTTCTGAACATACGCTATTTGTCATGTCCAATAAAAATGTCAACTACATATATTAACTCTACTCTTTGGTCAACAAGATCAAGAAAGTATCCTAGCAACTACATCAACCTAACATCTCAAACGAAAATCTCGGAAAGTCAAGTGGAATTCATTGTTAAATGTGCATTTGCAAGCAATTGAAAACATCTGGGGCGACGACGAAAAGCGTGTATTGTGTGTAGTTTTGTATTTCATCTTAAGTCCAACGATGAGAACTAGTCCTATGCGATTTGTAATGTTGGTGGATTTCATGGAGAGAAATGGGGATTTAGCGAAGCCCACTGGTGGTCCTAAAGGTCGTGTGATATAGTGAATTACACTATCAGCACGTACTCAATAGTACGTGATAATTAAGGTCTTCCTGATTGACAAGGCGTCCTTCCTCTAGTCACGTATAGATGTGATGTTAATTAGTATTTAAGATGATACACTAGAGGATAAAGAGGATTGATTCAACGCAAGACATTGTTTCATTTCGGGTCTCCGTCCCAACGCCATTACAGTCGCTTGCCACACTTGGGCCACAAACAAATGGTGAACCTTTGCAATATTAAATAGTAATGGCAAGGGGAATCCCGATTGGAATAGTGGTGAAAGGGTATGGTGATTGGAACCTTCCTGGTACAAGCCAAGAACCACCATCTCCAGCACCAGCAAGAAGTGGATTCCCTTGTGATGATTGAAGCTTCGAGTGTGTTGTATGAATAATGATTGATTTATTTTATAAAAAGATGTATGTCAGGCATTTGTGTTTTTTGTGTGTTTTTATATTATTATTAGTATTGACGTCAATAAGTGCCTGTAAAGGTTTACATTGAATAAATAATGTGTTCATTAAAGAATCATGAATGAGAAAACAGTTTAAGTATTTTATTTTGGCTGTCACCAATAAAAATACAAAATAGTGATTTTTATTATGTAATATTCTATCTTATATTATTGTTTCCTCTTATAATTAACACGATAAAGAAGAAGATCAAAGAAATATCATTATTTTGTAAACATATTTGGATACAATACTAGCACCCCCAATCTTCCCTTGGGTCTCGTAAAAGGCAACTGGCTAACAGACTAAAGACTGTACATCCATCCAACAGCACATAGTGAAAAGTGACTTATGGCAGAGGACTGCTTTTGCGGTTCTCATTGCCTAGTCTCTGATTAACCCTTCGGGGATAATAGTCGTGATTATAATTATGTATAGATGTATGTATCGGATTGTGATGTTAAAAAGAGCTTGCTGTCAATTACTTCCAATGCGGTAGGTGGGGACGGTATAGCCGTAATATGTTAGTACCGATCCTTGATGTCATCCTCCCAGTCCTCACTTTTATTTTTAACAACTCCATCTCTGATGCTGTGTTCCCATCCTCATGGAAAGACGCTCAAATAATTCCTTTGCCTAAGAAAAATAATCCTAAATCATTTGCTGAATATCGACCTATTTCCATTCTCCCTTTCCTATCCAAAGTCCTCGAGCGTCTTGTCTACAATCAAATCAGCAGGTTCCTTTACCATCATAATCTTCTAAACCCACTCCAATCCGGCTTTCGCCCTGGCCACAGCACTGTGACTACTTTAGTCAAAATCACTGACGACATCCGCCTTGGCATGGAAAACGGTCACTTAACTTTGCTAACTTTGCTGGACTTCAGCAATGCCTTCAACACAGTCGACTTTGACATACTGTTATCTTTGATGCGCTCATTTAACATATCTCCAACGGTAATTGAGTGGTTTCACAGCTACCTGTACGGACGCAGGCAGCGGGTTCGCCTTGGAGAGAAATTCTCTGCGTGGTGTGACTCAACGGCTGGTGTCCCGCAGGGTGGCGTTTTATCTCCTCTCCTCTTTGCTATATTTATCACTTCTATATCTCAAAACCTTTCTTCTTCCTACCACCTATATGCAGACGATTTACAAATTTATTGCCAGGCACCACTTGGTAATCTCGCCGAAGCTATAGAAACTACCAACGTCAATCTAAAACAAATTGTTAATTGGAGCCGAGCCTACGGACTTAAAGTCAACCCAAGCAAAACGCAGGTCATTATGGTCGGCAGTTCCAGGTTGCTTTCTAAAATAAACTGGGAAACCCTTCCTAAGGTTACATTTGATGGAGTGGACATCCCTTTCAGAAAATCAGTTACTAACTTGGGCGTTATTATTGATAGTTGCTTGAGTTGGGGGCCGCAACTGCAAGCTGTCAGTCGCAAGCTTTACGCATCCTCGGCTTCTTTAAGAAGACTACGCAACTTTTTACCCATTGCCACTAAAATTACGCTAGCGCATTCGCTGCTTCTTCCCGTTTTAGACCACGCTGACGCCTGCTATCTTGATCTCTCGGAGGACCAGCTAAATAAACTTGAGCGCCTTCAAAACCTTTGTATTCGTTTCATATTTGGCTTGCGCACGTATGATCATGTCTCTAAGTACCGCTTTAAACTCAAGTGCGTTCCTATTCGTCTTCGCCGGAATACTCACATCCTCTCCCTTCTATAAACATATTGTTCAATCCCAAGTATCCTTCGTATCTAAAGGAACGCTTCAGTTTCCTTTATTGTTCGAACTCGCGCTCGTTACGGTCATCTGAAAATCTAGCCCTTAAAACTCCTCTTCACAACACCACTTTTTACGATTGCTCCTTTACTGTTGAAGCTGTTCGTCTCTGGAACTCGCTTCCAGTTGCGATCAGGCGAGCTAAAACCATTCACGCATTCAAGGAGCTCGTGAAGAATTTCTACCTTTCCCTTTAACCCTATCCTGCTGCATAGCTGTCGTTGTCCGCTACTTCCTACCTGAGACTATTATGTTTAAGTATGTATATGTAGATATATTCACATATTTATTACACCTTATTATTTATTTATTTTATAAGTAATGTTATTTTATTTAATTACTTATTTTTGCATTTAATTGTGTAACCATGTTTTGAATGTTTGCACCTCCGAACATAGAGTGTATAAGTTCTCTCTATCCGACTGGTTGTCTGGCAGAAATCGCTTTTAAGCGATAAGACCGCCACATTGTACCTTTGTATTTTTGCTCTTTTATGTCTAATGTAAATGTTTGTGTTATGTTACAATAAAAGTATTGTCTACCTATCTATCTATCTATGTAAAAATATCCGTAATTCAATAAATTTACAAAATTAACATAACTTTTTGATTTCGTTTTCTCTAATACTATTTACTAAACCCTAGAAGTAATAACTAAGTAACGGACGATTTCTAAATAACATAGCCATAATTTTCAGTGTCTGAAATCACCTACTATATATTAAATAAAATAAATAAATTCCACAACAACCGTAGCGACAGCTCTGTCAGGCGAATGACATTTTACCTAAGAGGATCACTACGTAGACATTACGATGGCTAGAAATCATATGAAACAATGAACATCTTTGAAAATCGGGAGCACGAACTCGCTTTAAACGGATCATCCGTTCAAAGCGAGTTCGTGCTTCCGATTTTCAAGGATGTTCATACATTTGCTCTCGTTTACTATACTACTACCATCACGATTACGATCGTGCTATTGAATTTTAGTTTTCCTAAGGACCATGGCGGAGCTGCTTTGCTTTTCATACAAAATAATACGATTACGATTACCTTAACCAGTACCGTAATGGTTCGTGCTTGGGGTACTGGTTTCATCAGGTCCCCTGCTGTCAAGCCTGCAAGAATCACCCAGGTTTAATTGCAAAGCAATTCCTCAGGATGTAATAAAAATGCTTAAGTCTCCTGAAATACCTGAAAAAGGAGTTTTCAAACTTTGTTTTATTATACGAAGATCATGATAGTAATTTAACAAATTAATTGAGCATAGTTATGTATTTTAATTTAACTTGTGTATGTTGAAAACCTTTTTAACATTATACACTCGGCGTCAAAAAAATCGCACCTCTTAGAAAATCACTTTCAAATGTCATTTACTCTTGATATGCACATGCAGTCGCATTAATTATGATTTTATTTACAAGGTTACTTAATTAACTTAATAAAAAACATTACTTTTCATTATCAAATAAAACCTAATGCAACAAATAAAGTGTCACAAAAATTCGATGCAAATTTTGCTACCCGTGAGAGTTGCTAGTTGCGCTTCCTTTGTGGGTATAAAACGGTCAACACGGGTTCAATGTGGGTCATTCGCTATTCAACCGTTGAAGAGGACACACGCACAGATTTTGATGGATACCACAGCTGATAAAGCCGCTCAAGTGGTTGCACTACTGCAATCAGGGGTGCGGCAGTGTGATGTCGCCCGGCAACTGAACCTGAGCCGTTATTCCGTTCGAAGAGTGTACCAGCGCTTCATAGAGACCGGTGGCTATATCCGCAGACACGGTTCGGGTAGACGTCGCTGCACTTCGGAAAGAGACGACCGGTTCGTTGTGTCGAACTCTTTGAGAAATCGTTTCTCCAACGCTGTTGAGTTGCAACAGCAGCTCCAGGCAGTTCGCAGACGCACCGTAAGCGTATCTACGGTTAGAAGAAGATTGAAGGAGAAGAAGATAGCGGCCCACAGAGCTGCTACGGGTCCAAAATTGACTGCAGCGCATCGGCGAGCCCGCTTGCAGTTTGCTCGTGACCACGTCGATTGGACCCTTGAGCAGTGGAGAGCTGTTCTCTTCTCAGACGAGACGCGAGTGTGTCTTTTCTGCAACGACCGACGGAGAAGAGTATACCGGAGGCAGGGTGAACGTTTCGCCCAAGCCTGCATCCAGGAGACGGTGGAATATGGTGGCGGATCCTGCATGTTCTGGGGCGGTATGTCTGCTGCCGGCAAAACCGACCTTGTCTGCGTCTCCCGGACTGGAGGTGCTCGCGGACAAGGGTCGCTGACTGCTCGCCGCTATGTCACTGAGGTCCTGGAAGTGCATGTGGTCCCCTTTGCCGAATCTTTTGGCGAGGGGTTCACATTAATGCACGACAACGCTCGCGCTCACACTGCAGGCATCGTGAGCGACTTCTTGCAGAGGTCCCAAATCTCTGTGATGCAGTGGCCAGCGCGAAGTCCGGATCTGAATCCTATAGAGCACCTCTGGGACCATCTTAAACGTAAGGTTCGATCTCGGGATCCAGCTCCTTCGACTCTACAGGAGCTCCAAGACGCGGTGATTGAAGAATGGGGGCTTATCCCTCAAGAAGAGCTCCTGAAGTTGGTGAGGTCCATGAGGGACCGTATGGAAGCCGTGATCAGGGCAAGGGGGGGTAACACTAGATTTTAAGTTAATTTTAAGACACTTTTTGTACATTTTTCTTTGTAAATTATCTGTTGTTAATTAGGACTTAATTAAGGATTTTTATTATTTTATTAATTTTAATGTTGTTTGTATAATTATAATTAAACAGAAAGTTAAATTTAATTGTTTTTTGATACTCCTTTTTGTTACCTTTCTAATGATACCCAACACTATCCTCTACATAAGGTTTAAGAATTTTTAAAGATGAATTTTAAAAGGTGCGATTTTTTTGACGCCGAGTGTATTTTAACAAAAACTAATCGTGTGTATCGAAATTCGTACATAAACATTGGTAAATTATTTTGGCCAAGCTTCTTATACTACGTAGAACAGTGTGCGCTCGCCAGACGGTTCTCTTTGTACTCGGACGACATCGGTGTATAGTTGCTGCTACCTGGTAACTATATTCTTTTCACTGTGGCCAAGACACCCGTCAGCGTTAGCCGTCAGTTCTGATCAGTCATGTGAGTCTGCTTGACTGGCAGTGAGAAAATCCTCCGAACCCTGTTTCCTCACCACCTTCCGTCTGTTGCCTTAGGTCTCATGGTGCAGACATCCTGTACTTATTTATATATTTATTTATTACACATTTATGCTGTAGGTTAGGGCTTTAGGGACATAGGGCTTGCTTTAGGGACTTAGGGACAGGAAAAAAAATCGACTCAAACGGTAAGTCAGCATAAAACTGTAAATCTAGTCATTAGAGAAAAATGTTACGTTATTTTTATTTTTTTATCAAAATACCCGTTTCCTTACCTTTCTAATGATATACAATTTGCTTGATTTTGTTATGCATATTGAGGGTAGTAAAATAAAAACAACAATTCGTCAAAAAGTGCTCATTGCAACACGTACGATTTGCGATCTCGTAACATCTACAAACTGATTAATGTTTTATATTTTAGCGTTTTATTAACGCTTAAATATACTTAAGTAAAATTTTAAACACTGAAAAAAGACGACAACCTCAGGCGGCAATCGAACCACGCACCTTCCGCATTCCGGGCGGCTGCCTTAACCACTTGGCTACCGAGGTCTGGCTTTCAACCGTCGAAATTTGTCAGTGCTTGATGCTTATGTTTTTAGTCAACATTGCTTCATCAAATCTTAGAAGTTTTTGAGATCCGAAAGAAATATTTTTACAAATATTTGAACATTCGGTTAAGATGAAGCTGCGTTTATAGATTAATGTTTTATATTTTAGCGTTTTTAACTAAAAACATAAGCATCAAGCACTGACAAATTTCGACGGTTGAAAGCCAGACCTCGGTAGCCAAGTGTTTAAGGCAGCCGCCCGGAATGCGGAAGGTGCGTGGTTCGCTTCCCGCCTGAGGTTGTCGTTTTTTTCAGTGTTTAAAATTTTACTTAAGTATATTTAAGCGTTAATAAAACGCTAAAATATAAAACATTAATCTATAAACGCAGTTTCATCTTAAACGAATATTCAAATATTTGTAAAAATATTTCTTTCGGATCACAGAGGTGAAAACTTCTAAGATTTGATGAAGCAATGTTGACTAAAAACATAAGCATCAAGCACTGACAAATTTCGACGGTTGAAAGCCAGACCTCAGCAGCCAAGTGGTTAAGGTAGCCGCCCGGAATGCGGAAGGTGCGTGGTTCTATTCCCGCCTGAGGTTGTCGTCTTTTTTCAGTGTTTAAAATTTTACTTAAGTATATTTAAGCGTTAATAAAACGCTAAAATATAAAACATTAATCTATAAACGCAGCTTCATCTTAACCGAATGTTCAAATATTTGTAAAAAAAATTTTTTCGGATCTCAAAAACTTCTAAGATTTGATGAAGCAATGTTGACTAAAAACATAAGCATCAAGCACTGACAAATTTCGACGGTTCATAGCCAGACCTCGGTAGCTAAGTGGTTAAGGCAGCCGCCCGGAATGCGGAAGGTGCGTGGTTCGATTCCCGCCTGAGGTTGTCGTCTTTTTTCAGTGTTTAAAATTTTATCTACAAACTGTTTTATACCGCTAATTGGTTTATCAGGTGTTTATCACAAGTTGACCTGAACTCATTTCCATTATTTAGTGTAATCACATCATTGCAAAATGGATACTACACCTGCAGAAGCCGCCCAAGTGATTGCCCTTTTGGAACAAGGACTAAACCAACGTAATGTCGCCACATAGCTAAACCTGTGTCAGTCTGCTGTATCCAGAGTGTGCGGACGCTATGTCTAGACCAGTGGCTTTGTTCGAAGACGTGGTTCAGGCAGAAAAAGATGTACCAGCCAGCAAGATGATCGGTTCGTCGTGTTAACGTCTTTACGAAATCGCCATCTGACTGGGGTTGACATACAAAATGAACTGAAACGTGTACGCAACCGTGATGTTAGTTCTTGGACAATCAGACGAAGACTAGCGGCGGCCAACTTGACTCCAAAAAGACCAGCAACGGGTCCAAAATTGACTGCTGCTCATCGACAAACGCGACTCCGATTTGCACGAGAACATGTCGATTGGACCTTAGAGCAATGTTTTATTCTCTGATGAGTCCCGGATGTGTTTACATGGTAATGATGGAAGAAGTCGGGTATACAGGCGACCAGGTGAACGTTATGCCCATTGTTGCATAGCAGAAACAGTCGCCTTTGGGGGAGGTTATGTAATGGTTTGGGCAGGTATTTCAATGCAAGCAAAAACCGACTTGGTTTTCATTACGGACCGAAGCAGAAGAAGTGGTTTAACTGCGCATCGTTATGTCGAGGAGATACTGTTGGATCATGTCGTCCCCTTTACAGGTTTTGTGGGTGAAAATTTCATACTTATGCATGACAATGCCAGGCCACATGCTGCAGCGATTGTTCGTGATTTTTTGTTTAAATTGGAAATTCACACATTGGACTGGCCAGCGCGAAGCCCTGACCTCAACCCAATAGAACACGTATGGGATGAGCTTAAAAGAAGAGTCAGAGCTAGAACTCCAGTTCCTTCTATGATAAATGAAACCACGGTAGTTCGTTACGGTGTCTATATTTGAACTGGCTTAGCAACAGTTATGAATCGTATAGATTATTAGAATACCCACATATAACACCTCCACCCTTGTTCTTAAAGTACAACACCTAATTATTTATTGCATGAGATAAGTATACTTACATCTATACATTTAGATACACATGTGACATCCTAAAAGTAAAAACAATACACAGAAAACCATAACGTATAATATCGCTGCGGAAAACTTTAATACTAGTTTAAGGTAAATAAGATTATTTTAAAAAAAAACAAACTAACGTATAATGTGCATCATAAGCTGACAATGACTTAAGAACACCGGCTATATGTTAAACCCAAATCTCTCCGGCGGTCTACGGATTCTTGCTGGATAACGTCGACTATAAACCGAGTCTACCGCTGCTGTAACGGTACTAGGCGTGGCAGTGTCACCCGAGACAAGAGCCCTCTGCCGGTCGCCCCCGCTGCCACCATCTCTAACCATCAAAGGCACCGAGTCCGCCACGTCTCCCCCAGGGTACATCGCCGGTTCTTCAGTTGATTCTGGGAATAGTACCGGACCTCGCAATAAACCCAGAGGTTCAGAACTTACTTTACGGCCGACTATAAGATCATTAGAGTTAAATTTCAATTGATCGACATGTCTATGTATAACTAAGCCACTCGATAATTTAATGTTATAATCGGTGTTACCTAACCTCTCAATGACCGTACCTTGCAACCACTTTCCTTGGCCGTGATAACCGCGACACCAGACCCGGTCTCCTACTTGGAACTGGCGGTGCTGCCCACCGGCCGCGCGCCGCTGGCGCTGCTGCGCCGTGCTGACCTGCTTTTCCCGTGTAGGCTTCCACCGGTCAAACCTGGTTTGTAGTGACCGACCTTGTAAAATTTGAGCTGGGCTTTCTTTCGAGGTGCTATGTTCGGTATTCCTATATATCAAAAGATAACGTTGTAGCGCTAGATCCACATGTTGGGAGACTGCTTTATTTATTACCCTTTTGCATAATTTTACCGCATTTTCGGCTAACTCATTAGAAGCCGGATGATAGGGCGCCGATAAAATATGTTCTACCCCATTATATTTAAAAAACGATTCGAATTCTTCACTACTAAACGGTGGGCCATTGTCACTAACCACTTGGCGAGGTATGCCGAAACGAGCCCAAATATCTCTAATTTTACCTATTAGTGCTTTTGCTGTAGTAGACTGCATTTTGCATACCTCGATCCATTTAGAGCACGCGTCTATCATAACAAAGTATTTTTCCCCAGCAATGGGACCCAGAAAATCCATATGTAACCTAGTCCAGGGGCGTGTCGGCCAGGGCCACAGCTGCGGCGCGTGGTGCGGCGGCGCGTCCGCGGCGCCGGCGCACACGCCGCAGCCCCGGCACAGCGCCTCCACCACCTCGTCTATCCAGGCCACCACACATAGCTCCTAGCGATGCTTTTGGTTTTATTTATACCCATATGAGTATCATGAAGCTCTTTCAAAACCTTATCTTGACAGGTGTTGGGAATAATTAACCTATGCCCCCAGAGAAGACAACCCAATTCTATGTATAGTTCTCTCCGCCTGTTAAAATACGGTCTAATTTCTCTTACTTCCACGTCATCTGGCCACCCATCTTTGACGTAACCTATAACTCGACTCAAGGTGGGATCTTTTCTAGTACCTTCTTTTATATCTTCATATTTAAGTGATAAGGCTTCTGAAGCGAAGTGTAGGTAGGTTTGCTCTGGTTCCTCTACATCTCCTTTAGTATACCCGCGAATTCTATACCCTTCTACGAATCGAGATAACGCGTCTGCCGTATTATTGTCTGTGTTAACGTAATTAATTGTAAAATTGTAAGCAGACAATATAAGCCCCCATCTTTTTAATCTACTAGCTGTCATATTCGGAACACCGTGTGGTGTCTCTGTTTTACTGGAGGGCGGGTAAATAATGCTAGGCGCAGTGGACTGTATGAGCGGGGGCGGTTATCACATATATAAATAAATAGAAAGGGGCAGTTTGAACGAAGGAAGCCAAGGGCGGCAGTTACGGCCTTCAAGTGTTCCCCTGCGTTAAATAAGCAGCAACACTAACCTGGTAATCGGCGTCTTCAGCACCCTGGATTCTGGCAGCTAGCTACGGCGGCGGTGTGTGGCACGGACTCGCGCGGGCGGAGAGCGGTTAGTGGCGGTGGCGGCGGCGGTGTTCGCGGCGGCGGTGAAAAGCGAACTAGCGGGAGCGGGCGTTCAGCTCAGCGGTAAATTCGCAACTGTCAGATGACAGTCAGAGGAATGCTGGGGCGCGCCTAGAATCGCTTGTGCGGACGGTACACCGATAACCATTTATGGTGCTACTACCCTCTCACACAAGGAAACAAATAAAAGCGCGCAAACATCCTCCCCGGCTTGAAAATATATGTACATAAATATGTTGATATGAAGATAAGTTAAACAAAAACATATATAGGACTACATTGGCAATCTTTTACGAGCAGAGAGACTAAGCGTTGTATCCAGCTCACACGTGGGCAGTGACTGTAAAGGAGTAGTTTGCATAAAATGAGCGGGAGTGAGAACAAAATGCGGCTGATCGGACAACAAGCATAGCGGACGCGAGTTTAAGATACATTCAATTTGCGTTAACACAGTTAGAAGCTCTTCATAACAAAGCAATTGGTTACCAATGGTGTGATATAAATGAGTTTTAATTTATTTCATATTAGGCTCCCATAATCCTTTCATGTAAGGAGCGCGAGCGGGAATAGTTCTCCATTCAATTCTGCGATTACTAAATTCGTTTTAAAAAGCGGCTGATGTTTCATGAGCGACAAAAAGAAACTAAGTATATATATTTTCCAACTGTCGTTTTATATTACGAAATTATCCAATAGCGTTGCCTTTATTATTAAAGACATAACAAGATGCGAGCCAGTGTGACAGTTGGAGCGGTGGCAGTCATCGATACGAAGATCGACGATGGGATGATGTCGCGGCAGCAGAATGGAATGTCCATTACCGAATATAGCAGATTTGTTCAAGTGGCCCCCACGCGGAGTAATCCGTCGCCATCAACGAACAGATCAAGTTTAAAGTGGGAGATGGTAAATTACCTTTATTTACATTTCTTATTTTCTTACAAAAGTATTAATGTTACAAGGAGCGGAGAAGAATATGTTCTGCTATTTCTAAATGAGAAACTTTCATCAGCGGAGACTAGGGTAATTTTATTTTTATAAAGCGTAAAACATAAATTATTATGCGTAAATAATTGTTTCCAGGACGAGACCTGGCGTGCGAGTTTAATAAGCGGATGCATAACGGAAGATTAATTTCGGGTACATCTTCAGATTGAGAATGCTCGAAAGGCACAATAGATCATGCGGATATAGGGCTATAAGTCCACATTGGACCATGCCTCTACAAAAAGTATTTGAGAGGGCAAAAGGCCACGCGAAACACAATTACTGGGGTTTTCAGTCCCAGTAAGAAGCGATCAGGAGATAAATTATCCTGTATTATACTAACACGGTTGGCAACAAACGTTTGCCAACGGTGCGGCGAAGAATGTATCCACGATAACGCGATAATCAGAAAAAGCGAATATATCTTTTATAGGATAGCGATTATGTAATATGTGGTAAACTTGATTTATTAGCTCAGACAGAAGCAGAGCGGCACATAATTCGAGCCTAGCGAGTGATATTATTTTTAGCGGAGCGACTTTAGATTTCGCACATAACAAATGCACTGATACGTCGCCATTAGGATGCGTAATGTGTAAATAAATGACACCGCCGTAAGCCTACAGGCTTGCGTCACCAAACCTAGTAGATATGCAGTACAATCTGTCGAAATTCCTAAATGCCGCGGTATTTGTAAATGCGATAAAAGTGGTAATTCATTTTGAATTAAACATAACGGTCGATAATTGGTTCAGGCGGTTCCTCGTCCCAATCGACTTTAGCGAGCCACAATTCTTGCAATAACAATTTGGTATAAAGTATAACAGGCGCGACCAAACCTAAAACGTCAAATAAGCGGGCTATTGTAGAAAGAATTGAACGTTTAGTATTAGTCTGCGGCGTCTCGCCAGTAGTGAATGTGAAAGTATCCGTCACCGGCAACCATTTCAAACCTAAGACCTTTATGATATCACAGCCATCTCAAAATTCTATAGCTGCGCGGTGTGACTCAGGCAACTGGGTAAGGAGCGAAGAGCAGTTACTAGCCCATTTCACTAAGTCGAATCCCCCAGATTTAAACAGTGCGGTTAATTCGTGCGCCAACTGAACCCCCCCTTCTTGCGTATTGACAGAGGTGGTCAAATCGTCCATGTATAGGTCCCGCACTGCTACTTCAGCAGCGCGAGGGAAGCGATCACGTTCCACTTCGGCAAGTTGTCGCACCGTGCGCATGGCCAAGAATGGACTGGAGCGGAGACCGAATGCAACCGAATTAAATTGAAAAACACGAATAGGTTCGTTTTCATTAAAGCGATATAATATTTTTTGATATTTGCGGTCGGTTTCCGTCAACATTAGTCGTAAATACATTTGTTGAATGTCAGCAGTGATAGCTATTTTAAATTGACGGAATCTTATTAAAAGTGTAAATAAAGCTGCTTGTAAATTAGGCCCGGTGTAAAGCAAATCGTTAAGAGATATACCTGGGTCAGTTCTATCGCTCGCGTCTAAAACTATACGAACTTTAGTGGACGTCTTCTCGGGACGAACCACAGCGTGGTGCGGAATGAAATATCCGTCAGCTAACACGGAAGGGGACGAGGGTAGCTCCGATAAATAACCCTTCTGAATATAATCCAAAAGTATATTGTTATATTGCTGACGTAAAGCAAGATGCGAGATGAATTTGCGTTCGAGTGACGTTAACCGACGTCGAGCCGTAGTGTGCGAGTGCCCTAATGTTGTGTGATCACCCTTAAATGGTAATGACACAACAAATCGGCCAGAAGGGTCGCGCGTAACCGATGATTGATATAACCTTTCACATTCGCGATCCTCCGAACTAACATTATTTTTAAGCGTAGGTACTTGCTCAAGTTCTCAAAATTTTATTAAACTATTATTTAAATTTTATTAGTCCGTTCCATTGTAGATATTTCTCCAATAACAATATTACCAAGCGTAGTTTCAAGCGCATAAGGTACTATCTGAACAGCGTTCGTACGATCAGCTGATCGCGACGGCGGCGGCGTGGAAATAATTTTATTTCCAAGTATTATATGTGGAAACATTTGGGCGCCAAGTATAACATTAATTTCACCAGGAATATTCCACGAATCGTCAGCTAACGGTAAGTTTGCGAAATTATTAATAAAGTCTGAATTAATAATTTGGGTAGGCAGATAATCTGTAATTTGATTAACTACTAAACATAACAAACTGTATTGAGCATCCGTATAGCGCGATTTAATCCTGAGCGGAACGTATCCTAAAATAGGTGTACTAATCAGTCCTACAGTTTTTATGTTAGTGTTATTAAGCGGTGTAATTTTTTAGTTTAATTTCTTACAAGTTGCGAGCGTTATGAGATTGTTTTGTGAAGCACTATCTATTAAACACCGTATAATAGCGTTATTATTATCAGAAGTAGGCACATAAACTTGAGCGGATGGCAAAACAGTCGTATTATTCTTAATCTGAGTGCGCGCGCAGCTATCATTAACTGCGAACGCGCCGGCTACGGCTGTGTCGCCGCTGTGTAAACACAAAGATTCGCGCGCCGTCGAAGCTGGCGGCGCGATTGACCTATTATTATCTAACGGCGCAACGCCGACGGGCGGGCGCGCAGCCGTGTCAGCAGTGTCACGCGAGCGCAATATCGAACCGGTTTCCGTATTAAAATGTAAAAGCGTATGATGACCTTTATGACATACGTTGCAAGTATTAAGCGATTTACAATAAGACGTCGAGTGTTTTGCGCTTAAACAGTTTATACATAACTTAGTTTGCTTCACGAAATTGAAACGATCCTTAACCAGTAATTTTTTAAATGCGAGACAATTAAATAATTGAGAATGATTGGACATATTGCAATATCCACAATACTTCATAAGCTGCTTCTCCCATATATGCAATTAACGTCGGCGCCTTTAAATCCGTATTCACACCATTCACCAAAAAGTACATTTCCAATCTATCGCAATATGATTGCCAATTTCC
The DNA here is from genome assembly GCA_963921215.1 of Scoparia ambigualis. Lineage (NCBI taxonomy): Eukaryota > Metazoa > Arthropoda > Insecta > Lepidoptera > Crambidae > Scoparia > Scoparia ambigualis. Next base: position 30,647,609 of record OY992516.1, read on the forward strand.
TTCTTTTAAATCGAACTCCTTCAATTTAGCCATTATTACGCGGCGCGTTAGGTACGTAGCTGAACCAACAGGGACTAATTAATAATAAAAACGAATCCTCGTCGCCACTGTGATAAATGAAACCACGGTAGTTCGTTACTATTAGAATACCCGCATATAACACCTTCAAGCTTGGATGAGCTAAAAGCAGCTATGGTAGAAGAGTGGGCGGGCATTTCACAAAATGTCATAAAAAAATTGATAAGGTCTATGAAAAACATCCCCATCATCTTCGTCATAGTCCTAAGTATTTTTGGAAATTTATCAAAGATAAAAAAAACGAGCAGTGCATCAATTCCAAATGAAATGCACTTTAAAAATGATGTCCTGAATGGGTGGTAGGTTAAGAAATATTTGGACGTTTCAAAGTGCTTGTTGGTTGGGTTTATTGAATAAATATATTTTGACTATTGACTATTGAAAACGTAATTTCAAAAGAATAAATGGGTTGTTTCCATTTTTACTGATTTTTCTTTTTTTCCAAAACTTCTGTAATTTTCTTGTTTTTGTTTGACTCTCTGTTGTATAATGAATACACAACCAAAACACAAGCTTTTGCCGTCGTTACAAAGCTAAGGAAATAACCTTTATAATGATACTACAAAATTATACATTTTAACATAAATCCCTACTTCAAATAGGGGTCATTTGAACTTATAAGCCTTGAGTCGATTATTTTGCTCACCAGTGTATAAAAAATTAAAGTAATGTTTAAACTCCTTCCATTGAGTCGTCGTGGATGACGTGGAAACCAGATGAGGATACGGTATTGGTACTAGAGGACGCCATTTCATCGTCGTCGTTGCCGTCACTAGAGATTTCATCATCATTTGAGTCAGAATCATCATCATCATGCTCTACGCGAATAATAAACGTTTCTGTCATCAGCCCCTATTTCCTTTACCTTGGTACATAATTTTCCCTTATACTGATGCTCCCATTAAATTTACTTTTTCATTTATTACTTCAGTTATCTGTGTTCCTACTTACATTTTTGCTGGCGACATATCCCTTTATTTGGGACCAGGCCATTTCGATATGATTCAGGTCCAGATGATATGGCGGCAAACGTAATACAGAGTGGCCTGCTTCGTTTAATATGGCATCGATATTAAATTTTTTGAACTGATCTTTGTATTTTTTTTACTAGGGTGTACAACTCCGGCTTTAGCATTGATTCTTCAAATTTAATGTTTTTTTGACAGAGCCAGCTTTGCATGTCTGCTTTTTTTTTGTATTGGACGTTGGTGCAGCATCGAGTTATTTGTTGTGGTACGATGTATTGTCGACTACCACGACTGAATTAGCCGGTAAATTCGGCACCAGTTTAGTAAGGAGCCACCGTTCGTAGTTCTCATAAATCATATTGTCTTGGTAGTCGCCGGTTTTTGTACCGGCTTTGAAAGTCAGCAAAGCATTCGGTACAAATCCTGCTTCACCACCCGCGTGCACTATGACCAAGCGGCTACCTTTAGATAGAGGTTTTTTAATGCCTTTGGTGGGACCGTCTGTCCAAGAATGGTGAGACGCATGCGAATTATCGATGTATGATTCATCAGTGTAAATGATAGGTCTTCCTTCCTCTCTATACTTTTTTATCTTTCTCAGATAGTCAATTCTTTGAAATCGAATTTGTGACTGCTCAATTAAAAGTTGTCTATTGGTTTTAGTTTGTTTCCACCGAAAACCCATTTTTTTATTTTTTTTTTATTTAACTTTTGCAACATAATATTATTACATGGCGGACTTAATGCCTGAGGCATTCTCTACCAGTCAACTATAAGGTGGTGCAGAGATGACATGGTAGGTGCAATTTTTTGCGATTAATGTGACACAGGGCAGTATAATCTATTAAAAAAATATACAAATATTTACACAATTACATAAATATAATACATAAACTTACACATATATATAAATATAAATACACTACATAACTTATAAAAAGGACGTTACTGAGATGATTGTGCAACGGTTTCATTAAAAAGGAGCATGCCGTCTTTCTTTTTAAAAGCCTCACGACTTGTAGCCATCCTGATTTCGAGAGGCAGCGCGTTCCAAAGGAGTATGAATTGAATTTGAAAGGAGGAATGTACAAAGCCAGAAGAATGGGAAGGACAGAGAAGAAGAAGGTTATTCGATGACCGGAGATTTCTATCATGGGAGGAGCAAAGGTACTGAAAGTGAGGAGTGAGATATGAAGGGGCATTAGGGGAATTCAGAAACGAGAAAAGTGTGGTAAGGGCTCGCAGACGTCTCCTTTGGCGAATGGGTAACCATTTCAGATCTAACCTATGTTGTGAGATGTGATCATATTTCTTCAGATTATAAATGAATCGGATACCATTGTTGAGCAATCTGTCGAGCTTATCAAGCAAGGCAGCATTGAGATCGTAATAGCACACGTCACCATAGTCGACCATTGGAAAAATTAAAGTTTGAGCAAGCATCACCTTCGTCGCGACTGGCAGAAAGTTCCTCAGACGATTCAAAGAGCTGCACTGCTGACTGTGAAGAGAGCACATCTTTGTAAAATAATAAAAGAGGCATATCTATCCAGTAGTCTCCAAACTGTTCCTTGAACAACATTTCAACATCTTGTAATTTTTTTTTGTTCAAATTCTTAATATCACCTTTTTCTTGTGGATTAATCATAGCAATATTTTTTTGCCTTTGGCAAACATTAACGGCATTTCCAAAATCGCTTTTGTGAAACAACTCCCCTCTGATAAGAACATTTCCCTCCTTTTTTGACCTTTTCAAGATAAATCTTTTACATTCCTTAAATTTTATAGGCCGTGAGGTCGGTATCTTTGACCACATTTTTAACAGAACTCCTCCAATCTTTAACTGGACAGTCACTTCCTAGATTAATTATAATCGAAGTTTCAGAGATCACATCCATTATTTGATCTGGATGTACAATCGTTTCCATCTTTCTTAATTTTTGTCAATTATTCCGAACTGTCGATCTGCTGGCATGGTTACTGGAAACACTAATTCAATGCTCTTTATATCTTAATTCTCTAACAGCCATTTACTACATGCTCCTAAGACTATACAATTTTTGTTTTGGCCTCCGCATCTGTCGGCAACCAAACGAATAATCCTTATGCTTGTTTTGTCAGTTTACAGTAAACGTGATTTAAAGCAGAAGCGACTAAATAAGAGTCCTTATTAAACTGATTTACAGTGCAGCAATAAGCAAATGCACGATCTTTGCCCAGTGAAGCATTTGAAGATCCTACCACCAATGTGAGGTTAAAGAAGTATAAATGACGGCTGTAATTAGTGATTTGATCTTGTAGTTTAGGAAGTGGCATTTTTTTTTGGTAGTCAAACGAGATTGTTATAAAATCCCTTACGTTCTTCTCGAAGTTTCTCAAAAAATGCCTTTGCTCTTAAGCCATGGACTCTTTTTTCTGTAATAAGTTGTATTTTTTTTATGTGTCTGTTTCAGCTTTAAACTTTTCAGATAATTGCAAGCATACTGAACACACGTCAGTTTTGGGACTGCTGAATCCAATATTGTAATAGTTATTGAAAATGTTTCCAAAGTAAGATTTTTTTGTGCCGCTATAAAAATATTCACTCTTCAAATACATATCGTATAATTTTTTATGTTCAGTTCTGAAGGCAGATATTTCCTTTCGGCTGATTTTGTCTTTCTGCAATAATGCGATTCAATGCAATTCAACTTTTAAATGAAACTATGAATAGAATTTCTTCTTTCTGCATTTTTCAGAAATAGCCGGTCCCCTCCACGGTGTTTTGTAGGCGCTTCCCCTTTTTAATATAATCTATTTAATACATAGATGACTCTGTGCTTAGTTATTCCAAAAATCGATAAAAAAATTTTTTGGCAGAGGGGGAACTTGTTTTGCTTATTAATACAGAGTATTTTATAGTTGTTTGCTTCTTGACCTTATAGCTTAGTTTTTGTTTAACTGGCACAATAGAACAATGTTTCAAAGTTAGAGCATCTTGATCCGCTTTTTTGTTGCTGGTGTAAAATGCTTTGTGTAGCTTCATTACTTGGTTCATCTCCAATATGCAGCACTTTAAAGATTTAGAGTCATGAGTACATACTCTGATTGGCAAACCTTTCATTGAATACCTGAAGAGAAAAATTGTATTTATGAGATTAAATAGCAAGGCATTCATTAAAACTTTACATTAGAATAGATTCATATCAGCGGTGCCAAGTAGCAAACTGCTAGATACTGATTATTCATAAAACGTAAATGTTTGTCCGTTATAAATTACTTTTCGTCCGAGAATATTTTTTAAATACTACGAGTAGTTATATGAAAATAATGTTAACTTTCTGAACATTTTACCTTAGCTTCAAAGTTTCTATCTTCTTCAAAATTTCTAAAGCATTTCAAACTAGTAAGCTCAGATTATAAAACCTATTTCAACAGAGAATGTTATTTTTTTTGTAATATTATATTTAACAACAAAATAAAAAAGAGAATCTGGTAGGATGCTAATGCAACTTCTTCTGCTGTTGTAAGTTGGTCGAAGTGTAAACGGACAACCCTAGATTGAAACTAACCTCAATTTTTTGTTTACATTCTTCTTCCAGTTTTCTGTGTTCCTCTGCCGCTTTCTTGTGTATCTATTAGTCACTGGTATTTGGTGATAATTGTGATGGTTCGAGGACGGTAGTGATCGTCTAATATAATTTATAAATATAAGTATTTAGTATACTTTGCCAAATACAGAGATCCAACATCATAGGAGAGCTAGACTGTCTTGACTGCATTACTTGTAATCGTCCATTACACATGTCTATACCAGTACATTAGATCGTATGAACAGTGACTGATCTTTTCGTTCCACTTAGCTTGCTGAAGGATTATGGGCGTGAACAATAAATTTGCGTAGTTTATAACGATTTGTTTTTAATCAATTTACCACAAGTTACGTATAACAATATCTTAAATTAACTCAAAACTTTTTACAAAGAAACAGTTCAAGTTACACAATCATTATTGCAAACATAAATATCTTACAAACATATCATGCTTATCCTTAGTAAGTGGCTTAGTTAATATATCTGCAATCATTTCAGAAGTACATAATATTATCCCTTACAACTTCACGAATGAAATAATGTCTTAAATCTATATGCTTTGTACGAGCATTATACATAGAATTTTTACATAACATAAGTGCAGACTGGTTGTATCCGCGGGTCAGAGGACACCGCCAAATACAGCAGAGAAGGGACTTACCGGGAGCAGGCTGGACGGGATCGCATGTACCGGGAGACGAACTGGGCAAAGCACGGGCAGGGCGATGAAGTGGACTTCACGATCACGGCACAGCACACAGTTCTTTCACCTAATCACAGGCACTATATTCACAGGCACTATCATTAAGGGCAGTCCAAAGCGATATCAGGGCGCGTATTTTCTGTGTACAACTCGCGGTCGCTAGCAGACAGAGTGACGCGCCGACACGCGTCGTTCCTTCACCTGACGCGCGCCAACTTCGCGATACAACGCTAGATGGTGCTAGGCGTATCTTAATACGCTTATAACAAGACGTCTCGCTCGTGGCGAGTACATCCTCCGGGGCCCAGGGTGGGCTCATCCAGAGGGAGCCTGGCAATCTTGAACACAGGCCTCCGGAGGTGTCCATTGGCGGTGTCCAGGTCTACCATCGGCACGACGCCATCCTTCCCAGGCAGGGTGCGAGTAATGCGCCCCAGTCTCCATTGAAGGGCAGGCAGGTTGTCCTCCTCGATGAGGACGAGCTCGCCAACTCGGGGAGGGGAGGATGGGGACAACCATTTGGAGCGGGTTTGGAGTGTGTGGAGGTAGGACTGGGTCCACAGCGTCCAGAAGCGTCCAGAAGAAGAAGAAAGGGCCTGTACCATCTGGAATCGCCTACGTGTGGAGATCGGCCTATCTTCCACGGATAGTTCGGGAAGGGCCGTTAGTGGGCGGCCTATAATGAAATGTCCGGCTGTAAGCGGCTCAAAGTCTGAAGGAACAGACGAAAGTGGGCAGAGAGGTCTAGAGTTAAGGACAGCTTCGATTCGTGCTAAAAGTGTACAGAATTCCTCGAATGTGAGGTGCTGTTCGCCAATTACGCGGTATAAAAGTTGCTTAGTTGATTTTATGTTGATCTCATGTAACGCACCGAACCATGGTCCCTTAGGGACGTTCAATAACCAAGTAATGTGCTGACCGGCGAGCTTGTGCGCAATCGTGTCATTATTCGAGGCAAGAAAGTTTTGTACTTCAATGAGCTGATTTCTAGCGCCTACATAATTTGTACCGCAGTCCGAGCGGATGAGAACCGGGGCACCGCGGCGTGCTATAAAACGCTGTAATGCCGCGAGGAACGCTTCCGTGCTGAGGTCCGAGACCGGTTCCAAATGAACCGCGTTTGTAGAGAGGCACACAAATATACAAAAGTACGCTTTTAAGAGTTTAACATTACGTAGGGTACTAGATTTAACGAGGAATGGGCCGGCAAAATCGGTCGTGACTTGACTAAATACTGGCTGAGGCGTAACTCTATCGGCTGGCAGGTCGGCCATGAAGGGCGCTTGCGGCTGGGCCCGGCATCGAAAGCATCTAATGCATTTAAAGACTCGGTGTCTAATAATACGGCGCGCGGACAATATCCAAAATTGTTGGCGTAGGATAGCGTGTAAAGTGTCAGCGACAGGGTGACAGTGTATTTTGTGGTAGTGGTCAATGATGAGGTCTACAAGTGGGCTAGAGCTGGGAAGTATGAGCGGATGCTGCGCGTCATATCGGATAGACGCATGGGACAGTCGTCCGCCAACTCTAAGGAGCTCATTTTTAATAAGAGGTGACAGTCGCTGGAGTCTGACGGAGCAGATTTTGCCAGTTTGAAGGCGGTGAATGTCTTCCGCGAACTCATTGTGCTGAACATTGCGCACCCAGTAAATTAGGGCCTCTCTTCGTTCACTGACGTACAAGGGGCCTGAGCGTCGCGAATCTGGGTGGTGTCCGCAGTTGTGCAGAAAGCGTTTTAGACAAGCTGTCACTCCGACGAGCTTGTCTAGTGAACTGAACCGAGTGAGCAGGTCAAAGTCAAGACCGGGCACTGTGACCAGTGACGGGATGTGTTTGGGCTTAAGGCCGGGCAGGGCGTGATGGCCCAGAGCTAAGGGCATCGCAGGCCAAGACTCACAAGGCTGTCTAAGCCACGTGGGAGACCACCATAGGTCGTGAGCCGACAGGGATTGCGCAGACATCCCTCTGCTTGCGCAATCTGCTGGGTTGAGCTCGGAAGGTACGTGTTGCCAGATACATTCTGGTGAGCCTAAGCTGATTTTAACTACCCTGTTGGCTTTAAAGGGTTTTAGACGATGAGGCGGTGTATTGAGCCAGGCCAGGACTATCGTACTGTCCGACCAACATATGTGTTGTTGTATACTGATATGGGCGGATAACTGAACTGACACACGCATCATAAGCTGGGAGAGTAGGGTGGCGGCCGACAACACTAACTTGGGGATTGTGAGGCGATTCTTGATTGGTGCGACTCGCGACTTGGTGACAATCAAGTGTACTAAAGTATCTCCGGAGGCATCGAGCTCATGGAGATAAACAACGGCGGCCGACCCGGCTTCAGAGGCATCTGCAAACCCGTGAAGCGAGTATGCAGCTGAGCCTTTGTTCGCACAAATGTGCCGAGGAAAGCGAATGCTAGACAACAGCGGCAGATCCTCTGAGATGTGGTGCCACTCCGTTTGTTCTTCAGAGGGAGTAGGCTCATCCCATTTCAGCTTCAGTAGCCATAATTGCTGAAGCAGCAGCTTTGCGCGGAAGATAACGGGAAAACCCAGCCGTTTGGGTCATAAAGTGAGGCTACGGTGCTTAAAATAGACCGCTTTGTGACATGTGTGATGGGGGGCAGAGAAATGCGGTAGGTGAACTCGTCTGACAGTCGTCGTCTGAGCCCTCACTCCACTGTATACCCAAGACCTTAATGGACGTGGAGTCTGGGTTCATGTCGAAGTCCTTGGGCATGGCGCATTGGTTGTCGGGGAATCTCTCGAGCAGCTTAGGCGAGTTAGATGTCCATTTACTGAGCTGAAAGCCGCCTAGGTCTAATAGACTTATTAACTCGTTCTGGAGTCATCATCGAAGATAGACTTGCGAAGAACCTGAGCGGCTCCAGGGTAGCGATGACCTTCATCATCAGCTAGCTGAAGCAGAGTGCGGATTGCATGGTATGGGCTTGATCTTAAGCCGTAGGTGACTGTATTAAGGGTGTAGGTGAGCAGAGGGTGATCTGGTGAGGACCGCCACAGTATCAGCTGATACCGTCTCTGGTCTGGGGCAACCAGCACATTTCTGAACATCCTCTGGATGTCAGTGCTGAAAACGACTGGATGCGTTCTGAAGGACATGATGATGTCCACAATGTCCTGTTGAAGGGCGGGGCCTGTGTGTAGGCATTCATTTGTGCTGACACCATTGGAGCTTTTACAGCTACCATCAAAAACAATGCGCAGCTTGTCCGAACCTGACTTAAATACGCCATGGTGAGGGATATAGAAGTGAGGTTTATGGGCGAATGTATTTGGGTGACAGGGAGCCATGTGCCCTAAGTCGATGTATTCGGCCATAAAGTCGACGTATTTAGAACGCCGAGACGGGTTCGCCATTAGCTTCTTCTCAATATTGAGGAATCTGCGTAAAGCGATAGGGTGAGTTTTACCTAGTTGAGGGGCGTCCTTTAGAAAGGGCAGAGCGACCGTATCTGCCTGAGGGATCGCGTGTAGTGGTAGAGCGGAAGACTTCCTCGCATTGTTCCTCCAGGGGATCATTATGAGTGTGAGGTTGGGGCAGGGGCTCCTCAGACTCCCAGAACCTTTCCAGACTCTGACGTATGTCTGTCTGGAGTCTGGTTGTGAGCTGACGACATGAGCTGAGTTAACCTGCCGGCTGCGCATACAAGTCCTCAATGGGTCCTATCAACGCGAAGTCGAAAATCGTGCCGAAGGCTATGGGCTTGCCCGGGCCCAACGAGACCTTAGTCCCGTCCAACACCTGGCCAAGAACGTCCGACCCCAATAGGAGGTCGATCGGGGCTGGTGTGTGGTAAAGCTGAACAGCCAATGGCACGGGTGGCTGGCCTAGTATGTGAGAAATGTTTGGCACCTTCTCTAAGGGAAGGTAGCCAGTGACGTTTTTTAAAATATGAGCTGTGGCAGTGATTGTAGGAGTATCATTGTGAGTGGGTCGGCATATTATTGTTATTGCCGCTTTTGACTCATGTTTGTGCTGATTCCCAACTCATGTAATTTTTAAAGAAGTGGGTTTTGATGGTAAGTTCAAAAGTCGTGCCATGCGTGACGTTACTAATGTCAGCATACTGCCACAGTCCAATAAAGCTCTTGCTGTGTAAAGATGGCCATGTACGTCTGCGACTCTTAGTGAGACGGTTGGCAACAGAATGGGTGTGCCAGTGGGCACAGAAGGTGAGTGAGCTGATCCAGTAGCAGCCCAGATTGTATGAGCTGAGTATGTATCAGCTGTTAGGGCATGGGATGACTGGGCATGGGCTAAATGACATGGGCTAAATGGGCATGGTATGAATGGGCATGGGCTGAATCTACCTCTTCACTAGGGGGCTCCGTGATAGTTGGGAGTCATAATTGCTGGCGGCGTTCGCGGGGCCTACCTGGCGACCCGGACCTGGGCGGGCTGGCTCTGTGAGCAGAACTGGGTTGCACCTGTTTATCATGTGCGGATTCGTGCCGCCTGCTGTTTCTGGGGCGCTCCCTCGAGTGCTCCCTCAGCTGTGGGGGTATATGAGCTGACGAATGAACTGGGTGCGTTGAGTCGTCTGGTCGATGAAGGGACGTGTGGTGGCTGGAGCTCCCACAGTCCTTGCATGCTCCCCTTGATCTGCACTCGCTCTCGTAGTGACGGCCGAGACAACGCTGGCAGCGCTCGCGTGCCTGTACAAAGTCCCAACGGCCCTGTGTTGGCTGGGCATTGTACCATCTGCACGTCATGAGCCTATGTCCCCTAGTGGCACAATAGGGGCAGTAGGGCGTCGAGCGTGAGAAAGAGGACGAGAACAATGATGAGGAGCAGCTTTGCTGGAAGGCCGAGTAGACGGGGAAGGGCTGACTGCGAGCCGGGGAGGTGGATGGGCGGTGACGCATTTGCTGCGCTGGGCGTAACGGCTGGTGAGTAGGCTAATCATAGGCGCGGTGAGGCGATGGAGCTGAGGAGCGCCACGGTAATGGTCGGGTTGTTGCTGAGCCATCTGAGCATAAGTGCGATGGGGCAACTGAGGAGGCGCGCGGCTACGAGTAGGGCCGGGCTGGGGCTGAATGGGTTGAGCCATGGCTATGTTGGAGAACTCTGTCTCCACATAGCGCGCGTGCTCCTCGAGGTAGGAGATAATGTCCCTGAACGTGGGCAGGGTGTTACTAGACCCGTGCCTGCGTTCAAATAGCGTGCGGAGCTCGCCCTTGAGCTTCCGCACCACTATTGACACAAACACGTAGTCATCTACTATGGGCAGATCTAAATTGTTGAGGGCACACTGAGCTCATATGAGTGGCGTGAGGAACAGTGTGTGGATGTTCGAGCGCGTGTGGAAGCTTGGCAGCCCCAGGATTACGTCGACGAAACTATCGATGAGAATCCGGCGGTTCTCGTACCGTTTGGTAAGGATGTCCATGGCCACGGCAAAATTCTCATTGGTGACCTTTAAGTGGGACACCATACTTAATGCCTCACCGCTGAGACTCGAGAAGAGATAGTGGAGCTTGGCTGCGTCCGACAAGGTCGCCATGTCGTCAGTCAGACTCCTAAACAGCGCAATGAAGGAGAGCCAGTCCTCCACTTTTGAGCTGAACCTGGGCAGCGCTATCTTGGGGAGGACGGCTGTGGGCGTATTGACGCTGAAACTGGGCTGAGCGCTATGGGTTGGGGATGACGTGGAAGAGGTTGAGATTTCCTCCCTAGCCATAAGTATCTACAGGTACGCTCCGGAGGCTTTTGTGTGGTTCTCAGTGTATGTCTTCTCGGTCTTCTTGTCCAGGTCCTCCTCGTCAAGGTTGTTATAATACACTGCGTCCATTTTGTCTTTCACGCCTTGTATCTGTGTGAAACGTACGTTAAATTCCATTATGGAATGTGTGGTGCCGCCAGCAATAATTTGCGATCATATCTCAAGGAGCTGAAGTATAGCCTTAACGGCCTCCCTAAATATCGCGGCTTGTGACTTGGTCGGCATCGCGATGATTAGAAGGAGACAAAAAAAATAATAAAAAAAATAAACAAATTTAAAAGCAGAAAAAGAACAACACCCTGTATATATTCTATAGTTGGGCTGGACGTACCTGTTCACCAAGGTAAGGGCAAATGGGCTAAAATTAATGCAACAATAAATAAAATAAAAACTTAGTTGGGACGCCTTGTATTTGGTCCACGGGTGGGCAAACGCGTGTATATGTGTATGCCTGTGTTTATTGAACGCGCGTACGTAAGATTAGCCGAACGCAAAGAAAAAAAAACAGAAAAAAATCACGTCATCCGTAGCCCACTAGTGGGCAAGCGCATGCGTAGGCGATGGCGGCGCATCCAATCAGCCGGGAAAGCGCGAGGAAAAGGAAAAGAGAAAAAAAATCTAATAAAAAGAAAGTGTGAGATACGTTGTACGTAGCCCACAGTTGGGCAGACCTGTAGCGGAAACTAGCGCGAAGAATGAGTCAGTCGCAAAAAAAATAAACAAATAATAAAAAATTAATAAAAAAAATTGGGACACTCTGTCTGTGTCTCACAAGTGGGCAAACGTACACTCGGCGTCAAAAAAATCGCACCTCTTAGAAAATCACTTTCAAATGTCATTTACTCTTGATATGCACATGCAGTCGCATTAATTATGATTTTATTTACAAGGTTACTTAATTAACTTAATAAAAAACATTACTTTTCATTATCAAATAAAACCTAATGCAACAAATAAAGTGTCACAAAAATTCGATGCAAATTTTGCTACCCGTGAGAGTTGCTAGTTGCGCTTCCTTTGTGGGTATAAAACGGTCAACACGGGTTCAATGTGGGTCATTCGCTATTCAACCGTTGAAGAGGACACACGCACAGATTTTGATGGATACCACAGCTGATAAAGCCGCTCAAGTGGTTGCACTACTGCAATCAGGGGTGCGGCAGTGTGATGTCGCCCGGCAACTGAACCTAAGCCGTTATTCCGTTCGAAGAGTGTACCAGCGCTTCATAGAGACCGGTGGCTATATCCGCAGACACGGTTCGGGTAGACGTCGCTGCACTTCGGAAAGAGACGACCGGTTCGTTGTGTCGAACTCTTTGAGAAATCGTTTCTCCAACGCTGTTGAGTTGCAACAGCAGCTCCAGGCAGTTCGCAGACGCACCGTAAGCGTATCTACGGTTAGAAGAAGATTGAAGGAGAAGAAGATAGCGGCCCACAGAGCTGCTACGGGTCCAAAATTGACTGCAGCGCATCGGCGAGCCCGCTTGCAGTTTGCTCGTGACCACGTCGATTGGACCCTTGAGCAGTGGAGAGCTGTTCTCTTCTCAGACGAGACGCGAGTGTGTCTTTTCTGCAACGACCGACGGAGAAGAGTATACCGGAGGCAGGGTGAACGTTTCGCCCAAGCCTGCATCCAGGAGACGGTGGAATATGGTGGCGGATCCTGCATGTTCTGGGGCGGTATGTCTGCTGCCGGCAAAACCGACCTTGTCTGCGTCTCCCGGACTGGAGGTGCTCGCGGACAAGGGTCGCTGACTGCTCGCCGCTATGTCACTGAGGTCCTGGAAGTGCATGTGGTCCCCTTTGCCGAATCTTTTGGCGAGGGGTTCACATTAATGCACGACAACGCTCGCGCTCACACTGCAGGCATCGTGAGCGACTTCTTGCAGAGGTCCCAAATCTCTGTGATGCAGTGGCCAGCGCGAAGTCCGGATCTGAATCCTATAGAGCACCTCTGGGACCATCTTAAACGTAAGGTTCGATCTCGGGATCCAGCTCCTTCGACTCTACAGGAGCTCCAAGACGCGGTGATTGAAGAATGGGGGCTTATCCCTCAAGAAGAGCTCCTGAAGTTGGTGAGGTCCATGAGGGACCGTATGGAAGCCGTGATCAGGGCAAGGGGGGGTAACACTAGATTTTAAGTTAATTTTAAGACACTTTTTGTACATTTTTCTTTGTAAATTATCTGTTGTTAATTAGGACTTAATTAAGGATTTTTATTATTTTATTAATTTTAATGTTGTTTGTATAATTATAATTAAACAGAAAGTTAAATTTAATTGTTTTTTGATACTCCTTTTTGTTACCTTTCTAATGATACTCAACACTATCCTCTACATAAGGTTTAAGAATTTTTAAAGATGATTTTTAAAAGGTGCGATTTTTTTGACGCCGAGTGTATGTAGAAGCGAAGGCAACGCACGCAAATAGCCGTAAGCGATTTTTAAAAAAATCTGATGAAACTAAATGAAACACACTAAGCTCATGTGGTGAGCACGCACAAAGAATGAGCCGATCGCAAAGGCAAAAATTAAAAACAAAAAAATATATAAAATTAACACGAGCGAAAAAATAAAGCACGCTACTTGGCACGCGTGGTGAGCATGCACGAGAACTGAGCCGATTTAACACGACAAGAACATAAAAAATTCATTAACAAATAAAACGGGAAAAAAAACAATTTTGCATACAATCTCTCGTCATAATACCAGTCACCATACAAATACAATTTATTAACTAAATGCGAGTGTGTTATACGTAACAAGTATTATATGTGCAGATAAACGTAACGCAAACGTAACGTAATAATTTAACTACTAATTTACCGAACAAAGTATCATTAGGCAATAATCATTTAGATACACAAGCGCGCTTAGATCACAACAACATTGTATGACACCATAGATCTGTGATCAGACAATCGGATGCATACACGAAATCAACAATTAAGCAACGTGCAGAAATAATTGCGTTAAAATAATTCGGATGTTGTGTGGTCGCGATCCTCACACAAATGTTTTCTGACTACCGACGAAATTTTTATTGGGGAAGGTTAAAGTTACGGGAACAAATGAACTTAGAGATGATGGCACGAATTAGATTATGGGCGGAAATAATTATTTTTAGCGGACTGTAATTGAATGAGCTGATGGAACGTGAAACCAAGTTATGGTGAAATGGTAAACATTTTACTGGTTACGGGAAGGTTGGTTTTAATTATTACCGGTTCGAATGACCAGAATGTATCCGCGGGTCAGAGGACACCGCCAAATACTGTTTTCTACTTTCCCAAGAAATAGTACATTCCCCAATTTTAAAAAACCCACCCAGTGTATGACCTACGATCTACTTTACATGAAGCCCAATCAGTATCAATATGCCCTTCCTTCTCTCTTAAATACTCTTCCCTTTTTTAAAGGCTATTATTTACAGTACCTTTTAAATATCGAAGGACACGCTTTGATGCTTTCCAATGAAATAAACTGTAACATTCATTGAATTGGCTGAGCATGCTCACCGCGTAGACGATGTCGGGCCAGTTCCAGACTGCAACATTATATTAAGCATCCAATTAAAATACGACATTCTAAATTTTCTTCATTTTTATCAGCTTTTCTAAGTTTTAACCCTGTTTCCATTGGTGTGCGAGTTGGCTTGCAGTCAGTCATATTGATACGATCAAAAATTTCCTTGATGTAATTATATTGATCTAGAAGAATTTCATCTTTGTCTCTCCTGATGCGCAATACTAGTATGTGGCTGGCTGGCCCTAGATCCTTCATATCAAACTCTTTGTTTGTTCGTTTGTTCTTTGCTTCAATCTTCATTTTTGAATTATATGTTGAAAATAATAATATATCGTCAACATATAGGTCAATGATGACTAATTCCTCTTCATTAGACTTAAATATACGCAGGGCTCTGATGACAACCTTCTGAAATGAAGTTTTTCCTGTAAATATTATTTATTTTCTCGTACCAAGATTTCGAAGCTTGTTTGAGGCCATATATTGCTTTATTTAGTTTATAAACTTTGTGTTCACTGCCTTCAAGCTTAAAACCTTCTGGTTGTTCTAAAAAACTGTTTCTTGTAAATCTCCATTTAAGAGGTGGTTTTCACATTCATGTGCTCAATTTCCATCTGTTTCTCAGCTGCTAAAGCATAGTTAAATACCTGATCACTGGAGAAAATTTTTCTTCATAATCAATGCCATAGCGTTAAGTGTAACCCTTGGCTACTAATTTAGCTTTGTATTTTACAAAAACAAACAAAATTTTGAAGTATTCGAAAACTTCACTTATTTTTAAGATAATAAATAAATGTTTTCCTACTACAGTCATCGATGAATGTCAGAAAGTATCTAGCTCCACTAAAAGACTTTACCAGCATGGGACCATATAAATCACTGTGAACTATGCCTAAAAGTTCATTAGACCTACTTAGTGTCTTCTTATGAAAAGAAAGAAAAAAATAATTTGCTCAATTTTCCTTCTACACAAGCCACACATGGTTTAAACTCTGTATTTTCATAATAAATATTAGTTGCCGTATCTTGTTTTAGTAGATGCATACTCCTTGAATTCAGATAACCGAATCTTCTGTGCCATGTCTCCTGCGTGACCTAACTAGCCGTTGCCTTAACAGACACCTGCGTTGCCACGTCACAGCCACTTGGTATTACCTCTTGCACCGAATCTTGACTATCTTCTGTAAATATAGAACAGTCGCCACATCCTACCACAGAAATAATAGGCTCCCTAATACAGTCTGCAGTTTCAAGTTCACAAAAAACCCTTTTTATTTTTGGCAGTGGCCACTAGCACTTGGCCATCAAAAATTTTACAATAACTATCATTAAAAATAACTCTAAAACCTTTTTTAGTTAATGCACTGACTGAAAGTAAGTTCGTAGCTAAGTTTGGGGCATGATAAACTTCACTTATAGTTAGTGCCTTGTTTTAAATTTACTATCATATTACCGCGACCAGACGTATAAAGTTGGCGAGTTTTTGACCTTCTTTGACTTTCGATTTTGTTTTACATGAAACGTTATTCAGGAAGCTTAACCACTATGGAATTAGAGATACTTCTTTGAGTCTTTTAATCTCATAGTTAAGTAACAGGATTCCGAAGGTTAACATTAACGGTAATAGATCTCCGGGATCAGTGGTTACAATGGGAGTTCCGCAGGGCTCAATACTTGGTCCATTCTTGTGTTTGGTTTAAATTAATGACTTACCTTATTTTGTAAAAAGCAGTCATGAGACAGTATTTTGCTGATGATACTTTACTTTTATTCAAAGTAAAACGATGACACCCAAATTATGATGATGTCGTGAATAATGCGGTCTCAAAGATTGTTCACTGGTTTAGTGTAAATAACTTGCTATTGAACGAGGGAAAAACCAAATGTGTAAGATTTGTATTACCTAATTTTAATTAGTTAACAACTAGTGTACAAATTAAAGATAATAATGTGAATCCTGTAGACACCATTGTGTTTCTAGGCATCACGTTGGATGCAAATCTTCAGTGGGGCCCAAAATTGTCGAATAGACTTAGCTTAACTTATAATCCGCAGATTATGCAGTGATAAAAATCTGTCAGTTAACTGACGTTGATACAGCTAGATTAGTTTATTTCAGTTACTTTCATAGTGTAATGTCGTACGGCATTATACTGTAGGGAAATGCTGCTTTGAACTACGAGTATCTTTGTGCTGCAGAAGAGGGCTATTCAAACAATATATAACCTAAAGGCTAGTGACTCTCTCAGAGAGAGATTTAAGGATATAAGTATAATGACAAATGCATCACAATACATTTATGGAAATCTGATGTATGTTCATAGAAATATTGAATTGTTTTCTAAAAACAGTCATATTCACAATTTAAACTCGAGCCGTCTCATTAATAAACGTTGAGTTGGCTACTCCAAGTGTTAAATCGGTGTTAACAAATTTTACTATTAATAAACATGAAGTAGTGAATTAGTACACTAATCCGACTTTTCTCTCGGAGTAAAAGTTAAACCTCGGCGGTACCCTGTTTATCGACAGAGTAAAGGTAGATTATGTAAGACCAAAGTCAGGGAGAGCCGGAGGTTTGGAGTAAAACCACGTTGAAGGTTTATAACACGTTTATAATATTCCAAATTATAATACTTTAACACTTTTAAGACATTATATAAATTATTAAGGTTTTATACGTGCTCACGAACATGGAATGGTTTGCACTACTTCACAAGTCGAAGGTTCAGATGCGAATGACTCGTTGGCTTGGCTTCGCTCACTCGCAGAGTTCGGTTTCCCCACCAATTTTTTTGACAATCCATAAAATGGCGCCAAAGCCATGCGATTGTACGATTCCAAGTCAATTCTATTCCTTTATAAGTTTAATCACAGAAGATACCTATTATCTTACTCAAATAAATTGAATTAATAAAGTCTAACCAAAATTACCAAGTCTATTTTATTACAATTTGCACCTACTTAATTGCGACAAATTTCATGTCAAATAGAACACTTCCGGGTCACTTATACAAAAATATTAAAAGAATCAATAACTCTTACAATTATTACCTTACCTATGGCGTAGTTTGACATTGTCATTGTCTAACATTTTGTAGTCGGACATTATTTCTGTTGTAGCTTTCTTGATCCTAGCTTTTACCCAAAGAGTAGAGCTATTAAAAAGGGGAAAGAGTACCAACTCTATGACAAAATTTGCATGTATGGAAAGTGCTGCCGACAGGCGTATGTTGGGTGAACTAAATTGTATATAATGAACCCTTCACTGGAAATGTTGGATCAGTGAGAAGTTAGAATAAATGTTGATCCACCTATTTCACGTTTTTACTCAGCTCCGCTTCGCGCAAACTGATATACTTTGATCTTTCCTTAATGCGCGTGTGACGTCGGTGGATCTGCCCTTACTGGTTTTCAACATACTCGTCAGCGATTTGACCAACATTTGTGGATCCTTTAACAGTCGAAAAAATCATACTGAATATGTTTTATTACATCCAGAGTATATTCAACTTATAATGCGACATTTATAGTACAACATAAAAGAGTAGAAATTAAATAATCCAGAACTAAATTCACTCATTTTTTGGCAACATTGATTATCTGTCATTAATGTCAAGTGGTTGTTCAACTCTGTCCGTGGTTACGATATAAATTGTTGTTTTAGTGATATTTCTACATTACTGGATTTAAAACACTGATAACATGATTATGACCATCCATGGCGGTTCTCGTAACATAATATATAAGGTTTTTTTTGCGTAGTTTGGCAGAATTTCAAGACGGAACTTTGTTACGTAATCTGGAGGATATTTACCAACGTACAGCAGATAATACTGGTAAGTAAGTTATAAAAGATGTTGAAAGTATAATTATCTAAAATATGCCTATGCGCAATCGGCTAAATTCCGTGAAACAATCAGTATTTTTAATAATTTTTAAAAGTTTTGGGGTTATGATATTACAAACAAAAATGTTGGTTATTATAGTTCGACTCGAGAATCTTCAACTTTTTAATTTATTGGGACATTTTATCAAGTGTTAAGGGGTAGAATGTGGTAAGTATAGTAAATTATGTCGGTTGGCTTTTGAATCGAGTCGCCTGAATTTGAAGAAACTAACACTGTGGGGGGTCTAAGGGGTTCTTAAATAAAGGCTTATTAACAATTTAGCTGCAGCTGTTTAGCACGAAAAATTACACGTTTTTAGGTAATACAATACCATATTAAATGAACCGAAGTGTGGGGACGGGGGGGGGGGGGCGAAGCCCCCGCCATGAAAAAAGTCTAAAGAGTTAATAAGGTTAGGTTAGGTTAGTAAGTATGTTCATTGCCCTAGTGGATCAGGTCCCGTGTCCGCCACTTCATGCCTTACGCTGTCGGAGTTTGGTCCCCCGGTGATTAGTGGGTAGGCCCCTCCCTCTCGCCCGACGAGTACGTCGTGGAAAGGGGGACGGGAGAGTCCCACAAACCCAGTCTCCCTTCTGGAGGCTGGAATCCATAAGCAGGGATTACACCGGGTAAAAAAAAAAAAGGTTAGTAAGTATGTTGACCAAAAACGCGCGAGCCGAGCGAGCGAAGCGAGCGTGCCGCGGGAGAGGCCGGCAAAGCGCCAGAAATGAGGTTTTTGTAACTTTCCATATTTAAAAAAGTAACAACTTCAATATTACTTGTCTGCGGCAGGAGGGGTAAGTGGGGGGTACTCCTCTCTCGTCCCCTCCCGTTTCCCCCACCGATTAAAGAGACTCGATTCAAAAGTTTTACCATGATACATAACCTCAAAATACAAAAATTAACATAACTTAAAAACTACTTGTTTGCGACAGGGGGGGGGCTAAGTGTACTCCTCCCCCACCCCTTACCTTCACCACCCCCAGCCCGATTCAGGCGACTCGATTCAAAAGTTTAAGCAATTATGTTAATAACTCAGTCCATAGGACTGAACAATTTTGGTTTTGTTTTTTTTTATGCATATATGTTTTTATTGTTCAAGGTGTGTCTGAAAGTACTGTGCGGAGAATAGCTAAACAAGGCTCCGAAAATGGAGGAAAATTTTCGATTCCCGCTAAACACAGAAAGGGTCGACTTGCAAAGGAACTCGATGACTTTGATATGTGTGCAATCCGTCAGAAAATCATTTTTTTAACACTGTAAAAAAAGAAGTACCAACAATATGCAAATTAATAGCTCAATTAAGGCAACTTATTGCCTATGATGGAAGCCGCGAGCATTTGCGAAACTTGAAGAGTATCTGGATTTTAATTTATTAGTTTTATATTTAAATAAAAATAAGTTATGTACAGTGGCTGTTTTCATTACTACATACAAACTACTCAAATTAATTATTTTGACGACCTCCGTAGCCGAGAGTAGAGCACTCCGGACTTGGCGTCGCCATCTCTGAGGTCCTGGGTTCGATTCCCGGTTGGGTTAATGTAGAAAACCAACTTTTCTATATTTTCTCGGATCTGGGTGTTGTGGTACCGTCGTTGTTTCTGATTTCTACAACACAAGTGCCTTAGCTACTTCCTTTATATCAGAGCAATGTGTAAGTGATGTTTTCCAATTATATGAACATATTAAATAAAAACAAGTATCAAGACCAATTTGCTCGACCTATCAGGGTTGCTATATTAACGACAACAGCGCCCTCATTTAATTTCTACTCTTTTATGCCGCACTGTACTTAGACTAATTGAATCTGGAGGCAAATTTGACGAATAAGTACTTTGTTCGTTTTTGATGGGTGGTGAGTGGTGACTGTTTGGTGGACATGAATAAATTTTGTATACATAAATATTTGTATTCAGTGAGATGAATAGATGAAAAACGTGTCCATGGATAACTAAACGGTAAAAAATAAATTCTACCTACCTTTCATTAGAATTCTAGTTATTTCTTGAAAATGAGGAAATGTTTTGTTTGCTCTGAAGGTTATGCTCAGTGACTTTAGCGAAGATGTCAGTTTGACAAGTCTCTTTGACGTTTTACCCGTTCCGAAACGAACACTAACACTTTTCGATGTTTTGGTAGAAAGTTATTTAACAAAGCATTGTTTTTATTAACAACTTTCGTTTATTCATTTTTTAGAAATAAAATCAATTTAATAGGTAAATTAAACCTCATTAGATTTCCAGTATATTTATTGAAAAGCATGAAACGGAACGAAGCACTAGGTCCTAGATATCGTTAAGTAATCGATTTCTTATTCAATTCCTTCTCATCGTTTGATCGATTAGGAATCGTTTTAAAATATTATCTGTAAAATTGTAAGTTTGATATCAACTTCCAATTAAATAGTTTTATTGTATGCAATATGATTATACATAAAACCGTAAGGGTCGTTTGGTCTTCCTCCGTACTTCTCAGTAAGCATTCTTGCTGCTTTGTGTTTTTATAATCGATTAATTCGATTATATTTTATCGTAGTTCTGGCTGAATGGCTGTCGATGCCTCTGTCTTTCGATTGAGATGACGTAGATCCGTTTTTTTGGTCTTTCTTTTTCTGTTTCAAAAGCCACTATGTGAAGGCGAAAATAATTACATATCTAAATTGTTGGAAAAGGAAGAGAGGGCTAATGGCCCGCTTTAAACAAAATGTACTGTAAACCCATGCTGTGAACCATGGTAAGTTGGATTTCATCCAAATGCTGTCTTCTCATGATTGAGCACATTTCACTCGCCATGTGCTAATCACATTTTTGTTGCCGTTGTTGCAGGGCTTTCTGTTTTAGTTCTTAAATTATCTAATTTAACTTTTTGGTTTAACATCATGGTGAACCCAACCCATATAAGTTGGTGATGTTCGGGGACTCTCCATCACCAACGTGGAGCCGGTAGTTTTCTCCGGTGACTGCCTTCTTGGAATCTTAGTATTTAATGCAACATATCTGTTGATCTGGATGGAAGGTCTCTGCTGCGACTGGTCAACCGCTTTGCCACCATGTGAGGGAAGCAAACCTCCACAGCAACCGGATAATCAGATGGTGAAGGTTTAGTGGTGACCAACCTACTGTTCAGCTACTGTATGTATAATTAAATTTACTATAGAACTTTAAGTAGTAGTGTTTAAACCTTATGGTGTATTAAAAATGTACTCTACATTTCAGATAAAATAAATGCACCTAACTGTGAATTTAAGACTTATTTATTTATCTCTGAAATAGCTTGCTCCAGCGTATAAGGCGCCCTTATCTTAAAATAAATTCTAATACGCTGTACTCCAGGATCGGAAGAATCACTCCCTGATCATGTTCTCACCTAACTGAGTAAGCCGCACTTCAATCGTGAGCACAAATTAGCACATAATGCAGTCCGTTCATATTTCTACAACACCAGCTGTGCCCAACATGAGGTACACGTTGCAATAGGAGTACAATGTAGGGATATAGAAAATAGGTGTATTAGTGCGATTAATAGTAGTAGGTTAAAAGTAAATACACATTTAGACGGGGATTAACGCTAACTACATATTATAGGCATACTACGCATACCTTTTTATACCCGACGTTTCGACAGAGTTGCACCGGTCGTGGTCACGGGCGGACTGGTGTCGCGATGTGCTTGCTGCCTCCGTATGCGCGGCTGAGTCTTCGTCCACCGTCAAATTTTTTATCCAGCTACCGTCACACACAACACTAACGGTGTCCCTATTACGTACACAAGCCTTATTCTGGTGGTTAGTCGATTGCGAAGTAAAACGAAGTTGCGTTTTTGCAAATACTGGATTCCACGCTGTAGATAGTTTGTGACCGTCTTCCCGATTGAAATTATTAGGATGCTTTTTGATTTCAATCGCTTCACGCGCCACTCTTGAATAAAAGTGGCGATCTGTAGAGAGGACTTGCGTTCGATGAAATTCAATCTATTGATTTGCGCCTCTTTCAAGTAGATGTTCTGCAATCGCTGATTTATTAGACTGGCGGTTTTTGACAGCTGCGATATGTTCTTTGACCCTTTCATGAATTGTCCCAAAAATGAAGGTTAAAAGTAGTTGGAAAATGCGATGTAATGTTTTCTTTGAGCGGTTTTTTAAAAACAAGAATTTTTAATTATAGCTGACTTAAAGTGTAGTGTAGTTTTAGGTCAGGATTTCTTAATAAAGAATAAAATGTGTATTGATTTTTAAATTAATTGTGTCTTTTCTCAAGGAAGGAAGTTCATTTTTTTCAGCCAAATGTGTTGAGCCAAAAAGATGAATCTGCTTTTGTTGCAAGACAGGACTCGGAAAGATGTTCGCTTGTTAGACAAAAGTTAGGAAATATTCATTCTATTCAGCCAAATGTGTTGAGCCAAAAAGATGAATCCGCTTTTGTTGCAAGACAGCATTCGCAAAGATCGAGTTCGATTGTTAGACAAAAGTTAGGTAAGTCATCGAATGTTCCATGTCAAACAATTGGTTTAGAAAGTTTGAAGTTAGAACAAAAGTCACATAGGTCATCGAATGTTCTAGATCAGGCAATTGTTTTAGAAAGTTCCAAGCCAGGCGCGAAAAAGAAACCATTGATGTGTCAGCAAGTGACAGGCATCACTCAGTTGTTGATTTTATCAATTTTCAGAAATTGCGTAACAATGATTACGTATATTTTTTGAAGGCACCAAATAGTGGTGAATTTTCCTTGCCGGTGGAGGAAAAACGTTTTGTAATTAATGTAGATTTAGGAACGGGTTATCCTAAAACGAAAATTCGATAGAACAGGTAGGTTGTATGAGTAGATTATTTACGAAGGCACTACGTAAGTGTTAGATCGGTATTCTTTAACGTCAATGATTTAGTTCTAGCATATGTTCCAAAGCGAGTTATTGGCAGATGTACGAAACTGGCACGTCTTTAACAATCGCATATAAAATCATTGAGCGATAGGAGATCTAATGTGGTGATTCGTAGGGTTCGTTGTTCATACAAATCGCCTGAAGCTTTTTATGTCACGATGATGGGTGTTTGTAGACATTGTTGTTTATGTATGTTTGTAAAGTATAATAAGTTTGTGTATAAAAGGAAGGCTTTAGTAGGTTAATTTTAAGTAATATGTTGTCATTGTTATTTATTAATATGTGTCTTAATGTTTTCATATGAACGAGAGAAATAAGAATAACGTATTTTAGGTAACCTAAAATAAGATGTTCAATGATGGCAGGGAACAATTGATGTATGGAAAAGAGGGCCAAATACAAAGGAAATATTGTTGAGAAACGTGAGATAGGTTTACTAACGTATTTGTAATGTTGAATACTCTGATAAAGTAATGATTTGAGAAAGGTAAGAAGTTGTAAGGATTAAGTACAAGGTAAGAAACAGAATCCCCAAAAACATGTCAACTATCCCACGTTATGACTTGATACTCAACAATACAATATTCCCTCATAATCTATAGAATTAGGGAATTATTGATTACATTTTAAGACAAAAGATAATCCCTCTATTTTCAATCCATTACTTACGTAGAACTTCTACTAAGTAATTCCGAATGCTTATGAGAATAGGCACTCTAGAATAGTTAAGTAGATTTAGATTGGTAGATCTAGTCGACTAATTCTATTATTTGGTGTAACATGATTAGGCAATAATCTATTTGTCATGGATTCCTGATTTGGGTTCCACACACATAAATGATGGGATATACGGGTTAGTATCTGGTTTGTAAATGGTTTGTTATTATTGAGGGTTAAAGGATTGAGTATTTATAGCATAGTTGGTGAAGGTTTAGCAGTTAGCAGTATGTAGTATGCAGATAAAGGGTTGAGTATTTATAACATAGTTTATGAAGGGTTAAGGAGTTAGTAGTATGGTGGAGTATGATGTTGTAGGTTATTTGATTTATAGGAGTAGTGTAATAGTAGTATAGGATTATTTAATAGTTTATTATTTTTTTAGTTCGTAGTTTGTTAATAAATTTCTTTCACGATAAGCAATTTCTGGTGTAGAATAGAGTGACTATTCTCATAAGCATTCGGAATTACTTAGTAGAAGTTCTACCTAAGTAATGAATTGGAAATAGAAGGATTATCTTTTGCCTTAAAGTTTAATCAATAATTCCCTAACTCTATAGATTATGAGGAAATATTGTATTATAGAGTATCAAGTCATAACGTGGGATAGTTGACATGTTTTTGGGGATTCTGTTTCTTACCTTGTACTTGAGCCTCTTGTTCTTGAGAGTTATAAATATAATGGTGTAGAATATTTTTTCCTATTGATAAGTTAGTTAAGTGATAGTATCTGCTTTGAGTCTTGTTATAAAGCCTAAGTTTAAGAACGGCTATCACACCCTTAGAGAGTTTGAAGATTTCTCTGCATTTAACTTTAAATATTTTAACATGCAGCTTGATAAAGTAATGTAATTTTTGTGAGTCGTGTTAGTTAGTGATTTGGAGGATGATTCGAAATAGGCATATATTTTTGACGGGTTTATATGTACCAAGTTATTCGAAATTTAATTCTGTATCTAAAGAGGGAAGGGTAGACTTTAAAAATATTGAGACAATGGATCCAAATTAATTTTTAATTTGACTGGTCGAAGTGTCGATCAGTTTAACAGATTGTTTGACGAAACTCCTTCGCTACGTAGAAAAAGCAAAAGACCTAAAACCGCTTTGGTGATATATTTAATGAAGTTGAGAACTTGTGAACCAAACACAAGGTTGGCAGATATGTTTCTTATCAGTAGATAAACTTAGGAAAAGGAGATGAAAACAGCAAGAATCTGTATGACAGAAGAATTTACACCTCAACATTTAGGTTGGCACTATATGACAAGAGAGGAAGTGCTTAGTCGAAACCTTTATATACCACAGGCACTGTTTGGAAACACAGAAGAAAACAAATGCATAATTATTTTGGACGGCACCTATGTGTATATTCAAAAAAGTACCAACTTTTTGTTCCAAAGATTGACATATAGCCACCATACGCTCATAAATCTTTTAAAACCATTACTGATTGTGTGTTGCGATGGTTATATAATTGAAGTAACAGGACCTCATTCAGCCGTTACATCTGATGCTAGTATTTTAAAGAATTTAGTAAATCATAACAACGACGTGTTTAACTGGTTCTTCCAAGAAGGAGACGTCCTTATTTAAAATAGAGGTTTTAGAGATGCTGTGCCTAATGTGGAAGCTTGCGGCTATGATATCCATATGCCCAAAACGGTTGAAAGAGGCACAACTCAATTATCGACGGCTGACGCAAATAAGTCTCGTTTAGTAACTATTTGTCGATGGGTCGTAGAAGTAGTGAATGGCCGCATCAAGAGAGATTTCAAGATATTCAGACAGAAGTATTTTAATAAATCAAAAAAAATCAAAATCAATATCTCTTTATTCAGTAAACTTAGAATAAGCATTTTGAATCGTCAAAAGTTAAAGGATGGACGGGCACCCGCCCACCCACCCCGCCCATTCAGGAAGTCTTTTAACTGTGGAGAAGAACGGGCGCAAGAAACTCCACAGGTTTATAATAATATAGAAGTAACGACATTTACAAAACAATATGTCGTTACCAAATCATACAACATACAATTAAACAAATTATGAGCGTCAATACAAGTTGGAACATGCCCTCCCTGTCATAGAAGGACATTTTCCATTACAACAAAAAAAAAACATTTGATACGATTACAAAAAACAGGTATTGCTCGATTATAAATAAAACGAACAACGTCTTACAGTATCTTTGAAATAAAAAGAAAAACTATTAAATACTACCAATAAAAAAAATAAGATTGCAAGAGCAGACCAGCCTCCACAGGCGGCACCCGTTCACGAGTATGACATGTGAATCAGCCATCGCTTCGCTCAACCATGTTTTAGGGAACGTAACGACCCGACGCACATGCCACCACCGCAGAGACACTTTAAGAGAGCATGACACACTCGAGCAACTCCAACGAAAGCAAGGAACAATAAGACAACTTTAAACGCAACATAAATTTTGAGTGGGTACCTTTGTCTGTAAGACACTGCTGTTAAAGGCTATCATACCAGCGTAAAATTAATTATTAAAAAAAAAATATTGCTAAGAAAATAAAATGTGAAAATATTATTATAACCAGGCTGTTTTGTCTTCTAAATATTCTTTGACTGTATAATAACCTTTCTTATGTAAACAAGATTTTACATGATTCTTAAACTTATCTAAAGGTAAATCTTGTACAGTACTTGGTATTTTATTATAATAGTGTATACCTTGCCCCAAGAAAGAGCCAAGAACCTTTTGTAACCTAAACAGTGGCATTACTAGTTTTGACTTACTTCTAGTATTGAAATTGTGTACATCACCGTGTTTAGAAAAAGAGTTAATATTGCACCGCACAAAAACTATACAATTATAAATATATTGCGATGCAAAAGTAAGAACACCAACTTCCTTAAAAATATTTCTCAGAGAAGTTTGTGATCCCAGTCTACAAATGGTTCTTATTGCTCGTTTCTGTAAAATAAATATAGTTTTAATATCAGCCGCTGTTCCCCACAAAAGGACGCCATACGACATGACACTGTGAAAATAACTAAAGTAAACAGTCCTAGCAGTTTCAACATCTGTTAATTGTCTAATTTTTCTAATGGCGTAAGCTGCTGAACTGAGTTTGCCGGCCAAATTCGATATATGCAGATTCCATTGGAGTTTTGAGTCCAGGGTTATCCCTAGGAAAACTGTCGAATCTACCAAATCTAATTTATCACCATTCATTCTAACATCGGTTTGTTCGGTCTTGACATTTGGTAGTGTAAATTTAATACATTTCGTTTTTTTAGCGTTTAGCTGTAAATTGTTAGCAGTAAACCAACTAAGTACCTCTGAGAGAGCATTGTTTACATCGTCAAAATTATTCTTATTCCTAGTCACATTAAAAATGAGTGAAGTATCATCTGCAAACAATACAATATCACAGAAGTTTTCTACAAAGAATGGCAAGTCATTGATATTTATCAAAAATAAGAAAGGGCCAAGAATTGACCCTTGTGGAACTCCCATTTTTACATGAGAACCGGATGACTTAGTTCCATTAACATCGACAGTTTGTGTTCTAGAACTAAGATAAGACTGTATCAATTTAAGCGCAAAACCTTTGAGACCATAATAATTTAACTTCATCGCCAGCGTTCGGTGCTCAACGCAATCGAAAGCCTTGGACAGGTCGCAGAAAACTCCAAGAGCGTTCTGAGACCCCTCCCAGGCATCAAATATATGTTTTATTAGAGCAACACCTGCATCAGTAGTGGAACGACCCTTTGTAAAACCAAATTGCTTACTATGTAAAAGATTATTTAAGTTAAAGTATTCTACTAACTGTTCGAGAATAATTTTTTCATAAATCTTACTAAGTGCTGGTAGTATTGAAATTGGTCGATAGTTACTGGGGTCTTCTTTATTTCCCGATTTAAATAAAGGTATAACCTTACTAAACTTCATAAGATCAGGAAAGATTCCCTTATCAATACAGTTATTAAATATGTCAGCAAGATAGGATGCAATAGAATATATAATATTCTTAATTATCTTTATAGACATGCCCCACAAATCACCTGTGTTTTTCATTTTTAGTGATTTGAAACTTTTAATAATATTATTAGAGTTAATATATTGAAAATTAAAAGAAAAATTACATTTGGGTACATGTTCTTCGAGAAAAGATTGTGCCGCCACTGGTGATGAATTTAAATTAGAGGTTGTTACCACAGGTATATTTATGAAGAAATCATCAAAAATATTAGCAATTTGTGCATCCGAATTGACAAGGTTGTCATTAACTTTTAGAGTAAAAGTGTTGTCCCGTGGTTTTAATTTACCAGTTTCACGGTTGATGATATCCCAAGTGGCTTTTATTTTATTATTAGACTTTTTAATTTTATCTTTAATGAAATTTGATTTTGCTAGTATGCACACTTTCTTAAACAATTTAGAGTATTTTTTTACATATTCTGTAAAATTTAAATTATGGTTATATTGTCTTAGATTATATAGCTCAAACAGTTTATTTCTACTTTTATAAATACCAGGCGTGGCCCAGTCACAGAACTTAAGTTTTTGTGAAAACTTTATTGTTTTAGAGGTAAACACCTGGTTGTATTCTGTCTTTATTAAATCAAAGAGATTACTATATAGTTCATCCGGATCATCTTGTACAAAGAGCAAAGTATCAATTTTACAAGCTACATTGTTTTTAAAATACTCCATTCGCTTTTTTGTAACTGGTTTACATGTTACAGTTTTAGGCTCCTCCTTAACATCAATATCATAGCTCACCTTCAAACCGCAATGGTCAGATGTAAGACTACTAATAACTGACTTAGATACAGGGTCATAGTCTGTAAAAATATTATCGAGACAAGTGGCCGAATGTGAAGTTATTCTAGTGGGATCAAGAAATAGATTTTTTAAATTAAAACATTTAAATAAAGCTAGAAGACTAACACTCACTGAAGTGTTTTCTAAAATATTTACATTAAAATCCCCACATACTAAAACAAATTTATTTGTTAATTTTATTTTATTAAGTACATCTTCCATTACCGATTCAAAAACATCGAAATTGCCCGAGGGGGGTCGGTATACACACACTATTATAAACCTATTTAACTCTACGCATGATAGCTCAATATTACGCTCCTTTGAAAGACATACAATATCATTTCGCTCTTTGTATTTAATATTATTACTAACAAGTATTAAAGAACCGCCGTGAATAGCTGTGCTTCGTACGTACGCACTTGCTAGTTGGAAATTATTTACATGGAAAGACGTGTCATGTGTTTTTAGCCAATGCTCAGTTATACAAAATATATGAATAGCCTGACTTTTTGCAATTAATTCTAATTCTAAGTCCTTGCCAGCCAAACCCTGAATGTTTTGATTTATAATATTAATGGATGTGGACTTGGCTTTTGTCTTAGACCTCAGTTTAAACTAGAGGTAGTCACCTTACTACTAGTTATAAAAGATGCATTAGTAGAACTACTAATGATGACATTATTATCAATAGACTTTGTTATACCAGGTATAACTGGGTCTTGTATATTATAAGCTAATAAATTAGCTTATATTTCTTTGGCAAATACATAGTATCTGAAGTCAAAATAAAATTATTAATAAATTTATTAATGTCAAAAAATAAAATATTGTCACTATGACGCCATAATAAATTATATAATAATAAATTTAAGTCAAAAATACGTTTGTTTTGTTCCCAGGTTAAGTTTTTACAGTAGGGAAAAGCACTAACAATTAACCTGCAATTTGTATTCGCTTGAAATTGTAACAAATAAGTTATGTTTTCTATTATGTCACGTTTCTTAATTTGTGAACTGTCACCACATAAAATAATTACATTAGTGGAACTGCTCAATGACTGCTGAGATATGCTACGTACTATAGCATTCATTGATAAACCTGGGGCACAGACATTCGTTACTTGTTGATTTAAACTTCCATTCAAAAGCAACCCCAACCCCTGACCTAGTCTATCAGAGAACATAACTGTTTTTCTTTTTAATTCATTAGCATTGTTTATGATCAAGCTATTTAAATCATAAGTAGGTATAATTTCTGTACAGGCCGTTAACGGACTGGGATCCATGACGGACAAGTTAGTCGACTGAATACTTGAGTTTGATAATAGAGGACTTTCACATCTGTTTATCTCATTATTAACTAAAGAGTCGTACCGATCAGCATTGTATTTGCATAAATCAATCAACTCTGTAGCTGATTGAATATGCTCTTCGATTTCCTTTTGTGCAGTTGAATATTTATTGTTTACACTATCAAGTGTCTCATGCAACCGCTGAATATCTGATTGTAATTGCTGAGTGTCCCGGTCATACATTTCCCTACTTTTAATTAATTTATTATTATAAATCTCTAAAGAATCTAAAAGGCTCATACGTTCTTTCCTAAGAGCAATATTTTTGTAAAAACAGTTGTTCTTTTTGATTAATTTTTCAGTTTTCCTTATAAATCTATGGATTTTAACATATTTCTTAATTTTATTGTTGCTTAACTTATTAGTGTTGTGGTTGTTAAGTGGAAGTCGTTCTGCTGAGATTCCACCAGGTGATGCCATAAGCTCCTCGAACAAAGATTGAGTATGTTCCACTTCATGCTGCTGCTGCTTCTCAACGAATTGAGAAATCTGATGGTTGGCTGCACTGAGGTGCCTTTCCAGCTCTGTGATGCGGTCCAAAGCCCTTTCATAAGTGCTGTATTGCTCCTCGAAGTTGGAGACCACCCCTTGTAGATGGTTATGCTGGTGAAGCACATCCTGATGTTGAATGTGCAGTTGGCTTAATTCATTCTTAAGCTGTGAGTTTTTGTCAATAATGGACTTTATTTCCATCTCACTCTCTTCTCTCTCTCGGAGCAGCTGATTGAAAGAATCCTTGGATACTTTCAACTCCTGAAGTGTCTGTCTGAGCTTGAGTTCAGTACTTTGTGTAACTGCCTTACGGGTAAGCATTTTGAGTTTTTATTTGTACTCACCTGAAAGTATTAAAACAAGATTAAGATCTTATTTATTGTAATACCACTATGTATATTTATCTTTTATGAATAGCTATATGCTAGAAAGATTATTGGATAACAATATACTAATATAACTACTGGGGGGTAGATGTGTCTCACATAAAAAGGTGCATAAAAGAAGCTATTATATTATAATAACTATATTAGGTACTGATCTAGATTAAATTGAATTGAATAATTCGATGTACTTATTTAGTATAGAAGTAATTTTAACTAGCAAAAAAAATAAAAAAATAAAAATGACAAACTACAAGTAAAACCAAATTATGTAGGCAACTGTAGTTTCTAAATTGTACAAAGTTACAATATCTTTTAACATGTGCCTCTAAAATCTAGTGATATAATTGAAACAGCTAAGAAGTACCACTATTTGAGGTGTTGTTATTATGTAAAAAACAAATAACCAGCTTAGTACATTGGCACTTGCAAATCAAATGTAAGTAAGTACATATAGTGTTTTGGGATTGTTAAAAAATAGCTATTATAGGTACCTACGTCTTATTAGTTAAAGATATAATGAAAACAATACTCCCCCGGTTTATGTTGCTGCAATCCACGGCAAAAGTTGTAATTTTCACAACTTTGAGTCTAAAAATGTTATCACAGTCAGCTGGCGATGACAGTTGGAATTTTATTATTGCAAATAATTTAAAAACTAAACAAATGTTTGCAGAGATAACACTTGTAGGCGTTTTTCGTCACTTATTTTATTAATTAATTGAAAAATTAACTAGCTATTATGCTTTATACAAATAATATCAAAATTAAATACGGAGCTAATTATTTTGACAACTTAACCACACCGTAATGACCAATAGAGCTCTTCCTCATATGCAAGAAGATTTTAGGAATGCTGCGGCCATTACAAATGCCTTCCACGACCCAATCACTGATAATGTAAACGCCCCTGCTTTAGTGGAAAGAATCAACAATATAATCAATATTGAAAATCGTCTGGCGCAATATGTTTATGACCATAACCTTTTTTTTTTTTTTATAAAAGAGGGAGGCAAACGAGCAAGCGGGTCACCTGATGGAAAATAATCACCGCCGCCCATGGACACCCGCAAAACTAGAGGAATCGCAGATGCGTTGCCGGCCTTTAAGGGAGGAATAGGTTTAAGGAAGGAATAGGAATTGGGAGGGGGGAAGGGGCCTCCGGAACCCTCACTGGTCGGACGAAACACAACAGCACCAAGTGCCGTTATTTCACGCCGAATATTCGTGAGAGGGTGGTATTACGCCGGGCGAACCGGCCCAATGCGTGCTGCAACGCAGCGTGGCTCTACCACTCAGTCAGTGTTACTCATTTAGCACCACCCAGGGATCACGTGTAGGGTGTCAAGGGTAAACCTACGGACGCGAGCAACTTTAACCCCCAGAAACCTCAACAGCCGACGAGTTCAGTTTGAAAATATGTCTGCCGAAATACCTGAACTAGGCGATTTTCCGCGATTGTGTGAGGAAGAACTTATTATGTTTGCATTAGGGACTTACCAACTAAAACTGGCCAGGAGTTTTTACAGCGAACACGCCCGTAATGGTGTTTATACCATACAAGTATACGATTTGAATAATTTTTTAAATAATTACGACATCGCTAGTAATAACTTCTTATTTCGTTATTAAGAGTGAAAATACTTATCATACATATATACTTGTAAACTCAGACAATCGCGGGTTGGAAGCTATAAATAATTATTACTGTTCTTTTAAGAGTGGAAGACGTACTGTAGGCACATGCGCTCACATAATGTCTATTGTGTGGTTTTTAGCGTGGGCACGTTATACCGATATTGACCATCCAGCACAGTTTCTAGATAGTATCATCATAGATGAAAATGATTTGTTGATACTAATAACATACATTTCATACCTACTACTATCCTCAAAATTACCATTTGCGGCGGTGCCGCATTTTGAGTTTTATTTTGGCCCTCTCATTAATAATGGTTGAACAAAATTGAACAAAAACTATTGATGCAGTTTTAAACCTGATACATTTTACCATATTTTTCGACCGTTTTGTTTTAAATTTGAATTGAGAATACCACACGACATGGAGCTACGCCTAAAAAGTCGGGTATGCGCCTTGATGAAGGCAGTTGATTTTTGAATAAAAAACATGTTTTATCAAATAAAGGTTTCATTTAATAACGCGTGTTGCCTTCATGGGCATCTACGACAGCTCTCATACGATTAGGCATAAAGTTTATCAACCGCTCTATGAAATTTTGAGGGATCATCTCCCATTCCTCTTCTATGGCAGTTTTCAACTCCTGCATCGTCTAGGCAACTGGCTGACGAACCCTAACACGTCTTTTTAGCTCGTCCCACACGTGCTCAATCGGGTTCATGTCTGGGCTTCTGGCTGGCCAGTCCATAACTGTGATGTTCACATCCCGAAGATATTCCCTGACGATGCCGGCCGTATGGGCTCTTGCATTATCATGCATAAAAAGGAAATTTGGGCCCACATGGTCCACGTATGGCATCACGTGAGGTTCTAAGCACTCACGAATGTACCTTTCAGCATTTAATGTTGGCAGCCGTGGTCCCGTAATAACCTCAAGTTGAGTTTTGCCGCTCGCGGATATACCGCCCCAGACAGTCCATGAGCCACCGCCATTAGCAACACTCTCTTCAAAGCAGCATTGTGCGAAACGCTCTCCCTTACGTCGGTAGACCTTCTTCCTTCCATCATTGCCATGTAACGCAATTTTAGACTCATCAGAAAAGAGTACACGGCTCCAATGCTGCTGAGTCCAATTTAAATGAGTGCGCGCGAAATGAAGACGCGCTGTTCGGTGGGCTCGCGTTAGTTTGGGGCCATTAGCTGGCTGGTGTGGTACCATATTGCGTTCTTTTAACCTTCTCCGAACAGTTCGAGCGCTCACAGATACTCCGTGGAAGTCGCGAAGTTGGTTTTGTATCTCAATGGAGGTAAGGTGACGATTTCTTAAGCTGGTCGTCACGATAAATCAATCCTTTTTTTTCTTTGTTTTAGTCGGAGAAAATGCTTCTCTGCACTGGCATGGGGCCTCGAGAGGAACGTGAGACACCCCATGCACTGTCCGGGGCTGGAACCCATATGTCCCCACCCGCCCCCCCGTGGGGGACACGGGTGAGTAAGGACATACGGGCCCGACCCGGTAAAAGAACCGACACCTTCCTTCAGAAGCGCAACGCGGCGCCGCGGTACCGTGTTACTACGCCCCGCGGACGCCGCAACGCTACGGACCCAGCTTTACCTGGGTCCCCTACCCCAGGGGAGCAGCCTGGTAGGTTCAGGCTGCTCCCAGACGGGAGGGGGGCCGTGCAATGCAGCCTAGTGCTCCTCTACACTAGGCCGCGGCCCACCCTAAGGGGGGAGGATGGCGGCGTTGTTACGCTGCCTTCTACCCCCCCTCCGCCTACGCCGGATCGGGTCCGCGAGGACATCATCCTCTCGCACCCTTTCCGCCGCTTCCTTGTGCGAGACCACAGTCTCGCGGAAGGAAGCCACCGCCCGCCATGCCACCTCGCTCCCGAGCATGGCCCTCACAACACCGGACAGGGACAAATCCTGTCCGATCGCGTCCATTAGAGTGTGGCGCTGGGCAGCCCACGCGCCGCACACCTCAAGGGTGTGCTGCGCCGTGTCCTGCACAGCCCCACACTCGTGGCACGCCTCCGTCACCTCCCTCCTAGCCCTCCTGTGCAGGTACCGACCGAAGCACCCGTGCCCGGTCAGCACCTGCACACGATAAATCAATCCTGCCTTTCAGTTGTGACCCGAGATCATGGTCTTCCTTGCCAACGAACAAAGCCGCCAGTCTCTAGGTACCTCCGATAAACATTTCGGACCGCAGATCGACTTTAATTAAGTTGAGCACTCACATTTCTTTGGCTGTGTCCGGCCTGGATAAGTGCCACAGCTTGGGCGGCGACTTCAGGCGAAGTATCCATAGATTATTGATAGAATCTCACCTTAATGTTAAGAATAAGTAATGTTTGTTGCAAAACCAAAGAGAAAAATCACACTTTCAAGAATTAAATCCAAGTAAACCAATCAAATCAAGTTTTCTTAGTATTCGATTGTTTGATTACAACGAACAGGCTCCAAATTGTCTATTGTTTCTTTAAATTCTGTGTTCGAAATTAAAAAAAAGACTATTGATTAAAATTATGAATGTGTCTGGTTCAAAACTGTATAAAAACTTTTTGCTCGACCTAATATAAATTTTTAACTAGGACTAAACGAAACTGCAAATGCAAGGTGGGCCAATAGATGTGTCCAGAAGTGTATTTAAACTTAAAAATGCGGCACCGCCGTGACGACGCCTACATCGCATGTGTTCTATCATCAATAGTTTTTATAGCGCACGCGATGTAAGGAATTTATTAGAGTTTTAGTAAGAATCCCTAATTTTTTGAAAATATATTGTAACCTATGTCACCCGGAGATAGTGTAGCTTCCCAACGGTGAAAGAATTTTTTAAACCGGTCTAGTAGTTTCGGAGCCTATTCAATACAAGCAAACAATCAAATCTTTCCTCTTTATAATATCACGTTCAACGACCGATTTCAGCAAAAAATGTCCCATTTAGTACATTTTTTTTGTAAAAGCATATTTGGTTGGGCAGTTTTTAAGACTAGTCAGAAGCTATGGAAAATCTTTTTTAATTTCTTTTATTTAAGTTGAATATTCCATTCTGTTCTGATTAACCCAATTTTTAAAGTTAGAATCAAAATTTTAGTACCTTAGGTTAAAGTTAGGAAGGAGATTTTTTTTCATAATAGTTCAATCAATAGGCACTGTATTAAAAAAACATCGAAGAAAAGTCGACCCAAAAAAAAGATATAATTTTTTTTAGAGCCGTCTCTTCGTTTAATCATTAAATAACGAAAAAAAAATTACAACTCGAAAACTACAAAAAGTCGTAGAACATACATGGGGGTTAAAAAGATAGGTATGGTAGTTCCCTATCACCACACATCGGCTTCACACCTTATAAGAAACACGCTGTATATATAAACTTGTAAATAAATATGTTGTTATTATAACAAACGCCTTTACGAGTATAAAAGTACCTATGCCAATTATTTCTGAACTAAACTTAAAGTTAGTTCTCCTTAAGTATGTTCGGTAGGTATGAAAATGTTCTTCTGCGCAGGTAGGGCATGGTTCAACTTATTTGTTGTTGTAGCATCCATGTGGTTCAAGTAGCACCGCGTACTATATATAGATACTTACTTAATCATAATCATAATATCTTTATTTGCAAAAATACAGGTACAGGTACAGTTCTTATTATTTTTACATTTGAGCCAATGCATTCTACCAGTTTATTGGTGTGCAAATATTTAAAAATGTGATTTTACAAAATTAATAAGAAATCGTCTCTTGTAAAGCGATTACTAAGTAAAAATTTTATATATAAAAAACAACAAATGTTACAAAAAATACATCTAAAGAACGAATTTAAACAAAAAAATAATATTGAAATAGTAAAGTAGTAAATTACACAATTATATTAATTAAATCATACCGCATCTATCTATAATATTGAATCACATTATTAAATTTATTAATGTCCATTAATTCGTAATATGTTTATAATTATTAAATTCATTCATACTATAAAAACAATTTTCAAGGAGCCATTTGGACAATTTTATTTTAAAAGTAACAAGAGGTAGGTCCTTAAATGTATTTGGTAGCTTAATATAAACATGAATAGCCGTATGGTAAGCATTTCTTTTATATAGTTTTTTTTAGTGAATTGTGAAAAAGAAAATCATCAGATTCGTAATTTGTATGCGTCGTTCGCAATAGCTGGGTGGGTTTTGATACCTGCCTAACCTAATTGAAATTCTTTTCAGAGCACGCTATTGACCTGGAAACATCACAGATGTTGTCAGTGGCTGACTAAAGAGACTTGGTGCCTATAATAGGACATCGTGCGAAACTTTCTACTCAATTAAAATTATGTCAAATGCCTTTGCAAACCAACAGAAGCAAGTAAATATAGTATGATTTAGATCATAAAAATAAAATAATGTGTTACATAGTATCAGCCACGACTGTCTTCATTTACTTTGCAGAGTGGGAACTGTTAAAAACCATTTATATTACTTAATAAATAATTAATATTAAGGGATGATTTATATTAGAGCGGGCCGTGCACGGGGCGTGCCCCGTCCGGGCTCAGACGACGCGGCGCCACTGATTTGAGATGTTGCATACATTTTGTATTCATAGGGACATGGATCATGCACGGTGTAATATGAACTGCTTGCGCAGTGGCGCCGTGGACACGCCTCGTGCACGGCCCGCTCTAATATAAATCATCCCTAAGTCTTGCCTTTTTCATAGAATGACAAATGAAATCGAAATTCCCTGACCCTATCCGGTTTAAAATTAAATTTGTTTATTTTTGTTGCAAAGTATTATAGCTAATTCAAGTATGACTTTGTACGAATATACTCTTCTAAATGACACAGATTCGGTGCCTAATACAGAAGTTACAGAGCCTCTGTACAATTGTTGCTGTATCGGATGATGCTCCAGCAGAATTGCCAGTAAAAAATTGTGTATGTTTCTATAATTATTGTTTTAGTTACATTACTCTGACTACTATGGACGAACTGCGTATTGGACCAAATGCGTGTAGGACTAACGGCTCATCACTCTGACTACTTGATATGAACTAGTTTATTTATTACTAGCTGTTGCCCACAAAATCGTCTGCGTGGACAACTAAACATAAAATACCTATTGCTCAATGAAACCACATAAAAAATATTGTAAAATAAAAGTAGTCTTTAATTATAACATTAGTTATCTGCCAGTTTTGGAGATTAGACGGAACAAACAGAAAAACTGACAAAAAAAATTAAATGGTTTTTGTTTTAAGTAGGTGCTATAGATATTTACTTACATATTTACTAAAGAGCTGTCATTTTGACATTACAAACAAACACTTCAATTGCTTTGGGTATGAATAAAAAACATGGTTTACAACTTTATGTAACAATATAACAATACAGCGTGTATTAAGAGGGGCCAGCCATAATCCAGGATTTCAAATTATACCTAGTATAGACCCTTTCTATAAATACCCTAGTAAGATAAGCTCAATTTAATTTGTTTTTGCATTTACAAACAAATTTAATCTGTCGCTTAGAATAATAACGCTATAGAAAGATAGTCTTCATACAAGCGCTCTGTCAAAAATGAAGCACTAAACCGATTCACACACGCGTGACGTGCGCGCATGGCCGTGATCTGCTGTCTCTTTCCAATTCTATGAATATGAAAGAGACAGCACTGCGGCAGCCGCTGCTACCGATGCTTTAACTTAGAGAATCACACTGCAGTACGTTTATATTTTGACCTAATTAACTACAAGATACTATGAAATACTGAAAGCTTACCTGTGAAAAGTGATGTTATTACACTTCTTTTGTTTTTCAGATGTGTTGTGACACAATTTAACTGCACAAACCGTCATTTTTTTTTTGTTTTCGCGAGACACGTTCGGCGCGCTGTGACATTGAATACTACGGAGCGGTCCGGCGTTTGGTGCCATTTCTGGCTCCAATTAATGTGCTTCAAAATAGGCGCGCGAACTTGGTTTCTATAGCGTTATTATTCTAAGATCTGTCGTTAATTTAAAATCAGAACAAGCTAAACCCATCACTAGCAGGGTCATGAACTCTTTATGATACACTGCCTATACTGCACCTCCTGTTTGTAAAACTGCGTGCCCTAGTTTTCGGTGGGTTTGGCTGCCTCGCCCTCTACCAGGCGCACAGTTTTGCAAACAGGAGGTGTACTGTTTGCCCGCTCAAACAATTACCGGCTACTATCGGCGCGGGCGGCGAAAATCACATGCACATTGCACATTTTGTTTGTCGGCATTCGCTTGGCGGCATTTTTTGTTAGATTTGTTAAACAAAGACAGATAAGTAGGCAGCTATTTTACTTTTGTGATTTAATAATTTTTATTTAGTAGGTACCTACCCACCTATGTAATTATCATGAAAGTAATATTTTTATTTTATTTTACAGTCACATTGTTTTGACTCCAAAGTAGATAGGTACGCATACCTACGAGTAGGTAGGTACCTACATAAAGTCTTAGATTAAAATGATTTATTTTTGAAATAACTTAATACAACTAAAGCAAAGCACTTTGAGGTGTAGTCACAGAAAAGATAATCGTACTACACTTAGCTGGCACTAACGATCAGTTTTGCGCGTCAGTCCAGGCGTAAAACTGTGCGTCACTCCAAATGGTTTTACTCCAAAAAGATTTCCCCACTCACTGGCATCACTCCGGCTCGTCAGTTCTCGACCGACCGGTACAATCAATTTTGAACTTTATTGTTTGGCACTAAGGATCAATATTTATTGGAGAAATTTAAACTCAGGTGATACAATCAATTTTGAAATTTATTGTAAGGTTCATTAGAACCTGGGGCCCAAGTCTGCTAAATACAAATGCACCAATGGAGCCCCAATAGAGTGTCGACGGTGTTTCAGTTGAATGCTTTTTGGCATTTGGTATTCTCTTACTGTTTAAGTCCGAAGTCATTCTATCGTCACTCAACCGACACTCCATCGAACTGCAATTGATATTTTCGGTAGTCTGCTATCAATGTATTTGAATGGAATTGTAATTATTGTTGCAAATGGTATTCTCTTCACTATTTGACGTTTGTTTGACAGTTGAATCAATGGACTTTTAGTTGTCATCTAGTCATTGAACTGCCATCGGACAACGACACCTTTTTTCTAGCTTTTTCAATAAAAATATATAAAATTTAAAGCTATGAAGCCCTCAGCCGCATCATTGCGTTGGCGTATTTTGGCACTTGCTAATGCTGCTGATAAAAGACGTCGCCTTTTGCGCTTGCGCCGCAAAACTCGTGCAATATTAAGAAAAAACATTAATGCATTTGATTTTCCCGAGGCAGAGTTTATAAAAACTTTTCGCCTCGGAAAGGCGCAAGTGAGGGCTCTCAGTGAAGAACTGACCCCTTATCTCACCAGGCAGCGAGGTCGGGATGGGATATCGATTGATTTAAAGGTTAGTAAGAGTTCAGTAGGTACTTACCTAATTCAGATAATTTATTACTTACTTTAAGTATTTAAAAGGTATATCATTGCTCTATGCACGTACCCGACGTTGATTAACGGAGGGTCTGAGAGTTATCCATGGTTGGCTACTTACTACAAAGCTTCTCAATTAAAGTGAAACTATTTTATCAGAGGTACCTATCAATTTTGTTTCAAATTATTTACTGACCTAAGTACATAACATTTCTAATAAATTTCAGGTATTAATTACATTGGCATTCTATGCCACTGGCTCATACGAAACTTTAGTGGGCCAAAGTGCATTTCACAATGTCGCACAGACAACAGTCTCAAGGTCTGTGCGACAAGTTACTGAAGCTATAAACAAAATTTATAGTAACCACATACAATGGCCAATGATACCCCAAGCCAGGAATGCCATTAAAGCACAGTAAGTAACCTACTATTTGCTTAAACATGACCTTGTCATATAAAGTGGACTACCTATAATCTTTAATTATTTAATACAGATTTTATCATCAGTTTGGGATTCCAGTTGTACTGGGCTGCTTCGATGGCACTCAAGTTGCCATTATACGCCCAGTACATCATGAAGAGAGGTTTTTTAACCGAAGGGGATACCATTCCTTAAATGTGATGATTGTAAGTGTATTTATTTTATTCATTCATACTTATTTTTGAAATGATTATCCATAATTTAACAAATCAGACTGTGTAACTTGTTATAGATTTGCAACTCGGAATTAAATATATTATGTATGTACTCCAGCAGCCCAGGCTCAGCCCATGATTACCTACCTTACCTATCAATTTTGTTTCAAATTATTTACTGACCTAAGTACATAACATTTCTAATAAATTTCAGGTATTAATTACATTGGCATTCTATGCCACTGGCTCATACGAAACTTTAGTGGGCCAAAGTGCATTTCACAATGTCGCACAGACAACAGTCTCAAGGTCTGTGCGACAAGTTACTGAAGCTATAAACAAAATTTATAGTAACCACATACAATGGCCAATGATACCCCAAGCCAGGAATGCCATTAAAGCACAGTAAGTAACCTACTATTTGCTTAAACATGACCTTGTCATATAAAGTGGACTACCTATAATCTTTAATTATTTAATACAGATTTTATCATCAGTTTGGGATTCCAGTTGTACTGGGCTGCTTCGATGGCACTCAAGTTGCCATTATACGCCCAGTACATCATGAAGAGAGGTTTTTTAACCGAAGGGGATACCATTCCTTAAATGTGATGATTGTAAGTGTATTTATTTTATTCATTCATACTTATTTTTGAAATGATTATCCATAATTTAACTAATCAGACTGTGTAACTTGTTATAGATTTGCAACTCGGAATTAAATATATTATGTATGTACTCCAGCAGCCCAGGCTCAGCCCATGATTCGTTGGTGTGGCAAGGGCATCCCCTAAGTCGCCACTTGAGCGACCTCTCTAATGAGGGAGAGCAGGTGTTTTTATTAGGTACTTAATAAATAATTTAATTGTTGATAGTATGTATTTTAAATGATACAGGAAATTGTTACCTATTAGTATTTGCTTTTTATAGGTGACAGTGGTTACCCACTGCGTGCCACCATGATGACACCAATTCTGAACACCAACGAGGGGACACCCGAGCACTACTATTACCAGCGACAGGTGTCAGCACGCAATGTAGTGGAGCGGTGCATTGGTGTTTTAAAAGCTCGATTCCGGTGAGATAGGTATATTTTTTCGGTTAGATAAATTTAGTAGATAATTTAATCAGAACCTATTCAATATATATTACATGAAAGAATACTGCTTTTAGATGTTTGTTAGTGGCACGAGCCCTACACTACGACCCCATCACTGCTGCAAAAATTGTGAGCGCATGCTGCGTGTTACACAACATCGCCAATCAGGACAGAGTCCCTCTGTTGTCACTGACACCTGAGGATGCAGATGAAGAAAATCAAAGGCAGCATCAGGCAAGTTTTATGCATAACATCCTTTTATTTAAAAATAGAAGATAATTTGTTTACACTTAATCAGCCTTATATAACTTTTTAATATACAAATAACTAGGTAGGTACATTATAATCAAAGTCTAATGAATAATAATAAAATAATCAACTAATCAAATATTTACATTAAATTAAAGTCCAACTTGTTAATGAATCAACATTTTGCAAATAAAGGAGATGGCCCACGCCCCATACATTGTCTGCCCCACAAAAAAAAATGCATGCTACCTGATCAAAATTGAATTTCTGTATTGGTTTTTTATTCCTTTATAAAATCAGAAGTAAATTATTGTTGTAAATAGCGGGGTTTTAAAGATAAAAAATATAAAGCACCACGCCATTTAAAGTGTAATTTATAAGATAACTTAACCACTTATTGTACATATTTTGCTCAGAATACATAATTTATTGATATTGAAGATATCTATTTACTTTCATAAGTATAAAATATATACATAATTATATATTTAAGTAAACATAAATATATATTTAGGTGCATAAGGTAGGGTAGGGCTTAAATATCATAATGGTCTTAAATAAAACGCTATTAAACAAAATAATTATATTTATTGATCATCATCACCATCATCAATTAAAATATTATTTAAAAACGCAGCGGGGGATACACGCTGTAAGGATTATACCTAGCCCAAGACAGAAACCATAATACCACCATTACATGAGAACAGCACCCAACTGTTCTACTACCTGCCTTACAGTTACAGTAATATCCTGTGTTGCTGTCTTTTGTGTGTTCTGAATTATATTTAATAATTATATATATAATATATATTATTAATAATAATAATTATATATATATATTATTAAAATCTAACTGTGAGCTTTGATTATTTTTGATAAATATAGCATGTCTTCAATTTGATCACTCCTGAAATTGTTTACTAATTGTTCATTTTGTAAATTGTG
Organism: Scoparia ambigualis; assembly: GCA_963921215.1. NCBI lineage: Eukaryota > Metazoa > Arthropoda > Insecta > Lepidoptera > Crambidae > Scoparia > Scoparia ambigualis. Next base: position 30,690,759 of record OY992516.1, read on the forward strand.
CCAATTATTATTAAATAAATGATTAGAGCATATGCGAGCACAACAAGGAATATACAAATTAAAATCTAACAAAACTCTTTGCCTTATTGTCATTGGTACTAAACATAATATTCTTTCAATGTTTAGACAATCGCTGAATATACACCTTCCAGATGTTGATGACACTCGTGTATACAGTAAAAGCTCCTTATTCGCGCTTCCTTCATTCGCGTTTTCACTATTCGCGGATTTAAAAAATGCGACCTAATTCCTATATTCGCGGCTAAAAAATTCTTTATTCGCGGATCTAATTGATCGCGCCGCCTTAGCACTGCCGCCTCTTGTCAAAGGATGCCGCACCCCGCTACCGACACTACCCCAATATTCTTTGTAAATGCCGTCAAATGGAATAATATAAAAAGGAAAATAGATCTTATTACAACTTTGTCTAAACTATGTTGTTAAATGATATCGCCGTGGACTTTGATATAGCCGCCTTCGCCGCGAGCGGTATTTTTGAGAATGTAAACAAACAGAATGAAAGCAACATTTTGTCACCTAGGAACGTATCTCATATAATCCCATATAAATCACCATTCCGTATTCACGGTTTCTGTATTCGCGGCATATTTTTGGAACATATACCCCGCGAATAAAGAGCTTTTACTGTAATTTGGCAATGCCAAGGTTGGCCTTTGAGGTCGTAATAATTCTTCTTGTTCCGGTGCAGGCACGGGTAGTGGTGGAGGTGTTGGAGGTCTCAGTGTGTCTTCAACGGCTTGTACACCAATGTTTACATGCAATGGCATTTCAGCATCTTCCTGTAGAGAAAATATTCAAAACTTGTATTATTATCATAATCTTATAGTACTTAATAACAAACACATGATTTTAAGATTTTTTTATTTGTTAAATGACAAGACTTCAGGCTTGCCACTTACTTTGATTACATACATACATACATACATATAATCACGACTATTATCCCCGAAGGGTTAGTCAGAGACTTGGCAATGAGGACAGCTAAAGCAGTCCTCGACATAGTCCACTTTTCACCAAATAGCGACTGCACATGTGCTTAGCGTGCCAGGTGGTGAGCTCATCGCCGCTCCATGCTGTTGGAAGGATGTGCAGTCTTTAGTCCGTTAGTCGCCTTTTACGACACCCAAGGGAAGAGTGGGGGTGGTAGTATTCTTTCACTGCTACGCGACATGGTTATTACAATTAACACTTATGGCCTAATACATACCGTTTCAATGGAAACATCAGGCAATATATTATGTTCAATTTCCTGTTCTGCTTGGCCTGCCATTCTTGTTGCTTGAACTCTTGCAGCTCTTCTCCAGCAAATTCTACAAACTCTTGTAAAGATTGGGAGATCTGCCTGAAAAACAATTTTTATTTTATTTTAATGCAACATTACTGTGGGAAGGCCCAGCAGTGGGACGTTTATGAGCTGATGATGATTACTGTAGTAAATAATTCAAAAGTAATAATTACTATATCAATGTTTAATAATAAAACAGAACTTAACAACTGAACAATATTTAACAGATTGAAATGAAACACTTTTTACGGATTAACTCGCGTTTAATTTACTATTTACATAGTTTTTATATTATCCTGACGTTTCGAACCCTTTACAGGGTCCGTGGTCACAGGGAGACTGAGGTGTTGGTCGTCTCATTGTCAGAAGTTATTTGCCTACCGTCAATAATTTTTTTTTTTTTTTTTCTTGGACACTTTAATCATCAGGAATCCTGACCATAGTTTGAGCCACACTGTGTTTCGTAAAGTAACCCATACAGATCAATGGTGATTCTCACCACCATCCTAGACAGTTGGCTACTGTAGGGAAATCTTTGTTTCAGAGAGCACACGGCATCTGTGACACCCAACACCTGGCTGCTGAACTTCAGCATGTCAAGCATGTACTACAGGATAACAAACTGCAAGTACCGCGGCTTCGTCACAAAAAACGCAAAAAACCAACCACAGTCGAGCGCCAACCTGCAGTACTTCCATATATGAAAGGCGTCACTGACAAGATTGGTCACATCTTGAAGCGAGCTTCAATCAATACTTACTTTAAGCCGCCAAAGAAGATCAACCAGTTCTTACTACCTGTCAAGTGCAATATACCCCTTCAAGATGCAGGCGTGTACAAACTGGACTGCGACTGTGGGCTCTCGTACATCGGGCAAACAAAGAGAAGTGTAGGAACCCGCGTAAAAGAACATATAGCCGACGTCAAGCATAGGCGCGAAAATAGGTCTGCAGTGTGTGAACATGCTCTCGAGGGACCCAACCATTACATCAGATTCGACAAACCTCAAATACTCGCCAAGGAACAACGATTCATCCCTAGGATGATACGCGAGGCTATTGAAATTAAAAAACATCGTAATTTCAATAGAGAGGATGGTTGGAATTTACCACCTGCCTGGGACCCCATCATACAGGTCATCAAATCCCAGCCCCAACAGCAACACATTGCCAGACCTAAAAATATTGTTAGCTCGTATTGTGTAAACTTGAACGCACCCGGTAAAATATAAAAATTATTGACGGTAGGCAAATAACTTCTGACAATGAGACGACCAACACCTCAGTCTCCCTGTGACCACGGACCCTGTAAAGGGTTCGAAACGTCAGGATAATATAAAAACTATGTAAATAGTAAATTAAACGCGAGTTAATCCGTAAAAAGTGTTTCATTTCAATGTGTAGTGCTCGCTTAAACCTCAGAAAACAATATTTAACAGCCTCTGTGGTCCAGTTGTTAAGACCACTGGTCCCAGGTTTGATTCCCAGTGGGGGGTGTACAAGTTTCTACTCGGTTTGGTTAGTGTTTAGTGTTCTGTCAGTGAAAGGTAAGATAGCCAGTTCCTTTGAAGTAGAAGATTGAAGAAAATCCGGGTGAAGTGGTAGTGGTGAAATGGTGGAAGCGCACTTCAACCGGCCACTTTAGCCTCATCATCCCTCAACATCGAGCGAGATGCAGGCCAAGTGCTAACCCGTTAGGAATAAAAACAAAAGAAAATATTTATAAGTACCTGAATCTGAGGCACCCATGATCTAATTATTGTTAATTGTGGTCTATTGCTATTCATGGCAATGCTTGTTGCTCTTAGAACAGACACACCGCATCCCAAACATACTGATTTATGCCCATAATCACGAGATGGCTCATCAACTTCAGCTTGTGACTGAAGAATTATAACACATTCATTACAAACGCTGTGTTCTGGTATAATCTGTAACAAAAATAAGAAATTTAAGAAATAAGTGAGTCCTAATACAGATACTTATTTATTATACTTTATTGTTCGCACACAAATAAAATCAAAAAAATAGTCACACAAAAATCTTTAAGCTACTATTGGCAAAGTTATTATTATATCTTAATTATTGGCTTCGCATTTAGTTTTGAGCCAATTTCAAGTAGTATATTTTTAAAGTACATTTAGTATTGTATGCTAGGTAGATAGAAATAAAATGGAGTCTCACAACACGTGTTCTTGCTAAAAGAACACAAGAGAAACTCATTGCCAAAGTTAGTCGTATCGCTTCTTAAATCTTCATTTGTTTAGACACTGACTGTCAATGACATTAATAAAAGGTCATTGCTGACTGTGCCATAAATTAAAAATGAGCTTTAAAACACACAAGATTTGAGGTAGGAATTTAAAAACATTTTCATTCTTAAAATCCTTTCAACCATAAAACAAATTAATTAAGTAGGTATGTGCGTTTGAAAGAGGTAATATTGTAATAGTGTGATCTGTGTGATACGTACCTCCATTGGTGAAATCCAAGACGTCAGGAGATCACGTAATGATGTATCTAATTGTAGGTAGTACTCCTTGGGATACAATACGTGGATTGTTGAAAGTAATAGAACAGTTAACACAACGATTTGAAAACGCCATTTCACTTTATTACAACAACAGTTACTATCTCGTAGCGTTCTAATCAATCACGTCACGAAATGTTCAAATGCAATCTTAAAACAAACAGCAAACAATCAGTTAACGATTAACTCGACGAAAATCAGATTAATAACGGTAAAACTTTTGAATCGAGTCGCCTGAATCGGGGGTGGGGTGGGGGTGGAGAAGGTAGGGGGAGGGGGGAGGAGTAATCCCCCACTTACCCCCCCTGCCGCCAACAAGTAGTTTTTAAGTTATGTTAATTTTTGTATTTTGAGGTTATGTATCGTAGTAAAAAATTTGAATCAAGTCGCCATAATTGGTGGGGGAAGGGAAGGGGAGGAATAAGGAGTGCCCCCCCACTTAGCCCTCCTGCCGCAGACAAGTAATTTTTAAGTTATGTAATTTTTTTTAATATATGAAAATTTACAAAAATGTCGTTTTTGGCGCTTCGCCGGCCGCTCCCGGGGCACGCTCGCTTCGCTCGCTCGGCTCGCGCGTTTTTGGTCAACATACTAACCTAACCTAACCTAATTAACTCTTAAGACTTTTTTCGCCCCCTCGCGGGGGGGCTGAGCCCCTAAAAACGTGTAATTTTTCGTGATTATAGCCGATTTTGACAAAACTTTCAAGTGGTTTTTTTATATTTTAACGCAACGGCGGCAGCTAAAATGTTAATAAACCTTTATTTAAGAACCCCTTAGACCCCCCCACAGTGTTAGTTTCTTCAAATTCAGGCGACTCCATTCAAAAGCCAACCCTAATAACACTCAAACACCAAGAAAACACAAGAAGATCACGAAAGCGCAAACGCATGCAACACGAACGAAATTCCTTGAGTTGTTGTGATTGCAGCCGACCGACATTTTTTGTTTGAATTCATATTTTAAACAACGAAAAAGCAAAGGCAATAATCTCATACAGCCAGTATTATGTTATACGGACTTGAGTTATTGATGATTTATGCACCATTAGCATAATTTGTCACTTAAAATCTGTTATTTATGTGACAACTTATTTCTTTAATTTCGAACTTTACTCTTTTTCTATATTTTCAAATAATAAATTATATATTGATCACATTTTTTTCATTCATTTTAATTATGTGTGGCTCAAAAATCTTAGATGCCATTGCTGTAAAGCATAACAAAATGGCAAGTATGGTAAAAAGGAAATGACTTCAGTTTAATATAATTTATTTTTTAAGATAACTTTAAACTCCGCTAATTACGTTGTATCTGTATATATAGATGTTTACTATAAATTAGACTGCAATTTCTTGAAATTTGGTATTCCGGTGGCACGCCTTATTTCATTATCGAAACATGAAACGTCTCTAGGGCAGAAATAGGACATCTCCTTTCAGTCTAAAATTTACTAATCAGTATTTGATAACTTATTCAACTAAACATTTAAAATTTTACTTTTTGGGGGATTAAGGCAGTTAACACACTGCCACGCACCACGCTGCATGTTGCGTGTTTCTCCGTTTGTATAGAAAACAGGCGCACGTAGGTGCGTCGACACGCAACATGCAGCGTGGTGCGTGGCAGTGTGATAACTGCCTTAACAAGTACAGTACAGCATTTTAGGAATCCACAAAAGACTACAATGTTACAAAAATATTTGACCAACATTTTAATATTAATACTTTAAACTATTGTTTTAGGCTGAATACCAAATAAGAGAGAATGTGAGACAGAATCCACAAAATCGCCGAGTCAATCCCGAGCTTCAAAAAAGGCCGGGCACTGCAGCAGGCTCTGGTTGAAAGGCTGTGGAGGGAATGATTGGTATGTATAATTGATATCTATAATATTAGTTACAATAAAACAGTATGGAAATAAGTATATAATTACTTTGTTGCAGATTGCAGATGAACATTAACAGAAAAGTTACAGATTTAGGTTTTTCTAATTAAAAACATTATATGCAATTCCTAGTTTTATTATCCTATACTTACTTTAAATAAATATATCTTTACAATTATTATATGTATAGATTACAAAGATTAAAATCCCAGTACCTACGTTAAAATCTATACTATTATACTTACTAGAAGGTATAGACACGCTTTCAATTATTCTAGTCGCTGTCAGAAGAATAAATTCTAATTCTCTGAAAAAGATAGGAATATTGTTAATTAAAGTAGGTACTTGATATTGATCATTTCTTTACTGGTGATTTAAATATTTATGCTGTAGATATAATACTTACATTATGTCGTCGTGGTGACCTCCTCCTTTCGTTCATTCCTCTAATGTAATCCCGTAGTCCTTCGGCTATTGCCTCTAATGCTGCAGCCTGCCGGTGGGTGGCTTGCGCGAGCTCGTGCGTTGCTTCAGCATTTAGTCTTTCCATTTGTTCTAAACGCTCTGTAGATTCGCGCATAGCTGGTTCATTCTCTGAAGAGAAAACATACTAAATTTAATTTCACATTCTAATAATTTCACAAGGCAAGTTTGTAAAAAGAATATATGTAAAGATATGCAACCTCATTTTATACATACGTCTATGCGCATTTCTTCATTATCGGCGAGACGGTGACATTACTGATATTTGACAAATAAGTCATGTTGTCAATAAAATAAAGAATTATTGTTGATTAAGGAATCGATTAAGTAATAACTGAGGAGCGTCGGAACAAAAACCGATAAATCACATTTGTGTTTTTTGTGGAAAAATGTAAAAAACTGGCCAAGTTCATGGTTTTCTAATTTAGAGTTAAACGAAATATATCATTTTATTGGGGTTAGCACAACTGTTTGGAAACCCTGAATTCTGCATTCGTGACTGTAATACCTGTTGAATTATAAAAAAAAAGAAAATGGATATATTGGTTTTTGACCAAACCAACTGGATATATCGGTTTTTGACAAAACACTGTCGGATGTATCGGTATTTGATAAAACGCTGGTAGGAATATGAGACAATGATAAAATGCGGCTGAACATCCGTTAGTGTTTCTAAAGCCAGAATAGGTGATTTCCAATCAAACAACTTTATTTAAAATCACATCATACTTTAATTAACTGAAAGCTTAATGACTATTTAGGTAAAAAGTAAAACTTAAACTATTATGGCTATTTCTGGTTCCAGACAATCGCAATTAGAATCATGATCATGTCGTTCATGGTTGTTAGAACCATCTGCTTCTGTGTCAACAGGTTCAGTAGAACCTCCACTCAATATTTTTTTGTACCAAGAAAAAGTTTGATCGTTCTCCCAGTCGTCACCAAATTGTTTTACCATGAGAGACTTTACGTCTGCTTTCTTCAGAGCACTTAGACATTTATTTACGTTCAGTGATGCCATTGACTGGGGATGTGTCTTTCTTGATTTTAAGATGCTAAACCGTTCTCTTTCCTGATCAGACTCGTTAACAAAATTGCGGAAGGTTCTCACCTCATATAGAGTTTTAGTTTGTCTCCTAGTTCCTCGTCCCTGAATAACATTATATTTTTTCAAATGAATACGTTTTAGGTCCCTCATTCCTTCGATTTTTTTATAATATGTATCCAAAGATTTGACATCCTTCAAGCCCCAATCTTTTTCCAGCAATAAAACAACCCCATGTCTCTTATAAATCGTTTGATATTCTTCCTTTTGTGTAATTACTGGAACGGTTTTAACCTCCTTTTCTACTCTGCCGAAAACACGATCAGCGGGTAGAAAACTATGTCCTCGTACGGGAAATGTCAAATATATCTCTTTAATATTTTCTGGGGATTCATTGACGAGCCAAAATATAAGACAGTGGACTATATGCGAATTTTTGTTTTGGCCACCACAGCCATCACAAAATAAACGCAACATTCTTTTGCCCGATAAATTCAAAGAATTTAAGTGATGCACGAGTGCCGATCCAACTTCAGTGGCTCCTCTTCCACCTTGATCTTCAGACCATTGATAGAAACGCGGATTTCTCGAGTCCATACCCACGAAACAAAGATTGTAATAGCTAATTTGTCGAGAATAAAAAGACTCTTGAATGGGTGTCCGAGGCAATGGTTGGACTTGTTGCAAGTCGAAACAAAAATTTTCCGAGTCAGGATCATCATTTCTGCATAGCTTATAGAACGCTTTGGCCCGTAAATTATGAACCCTTTTTTGCACCATTAGAATGCGTTTATCGTCAGGGTTATTAGCTATTTTTATTTTATTATTTAATAAGATACAAGTGCTGCAAGCATCAGAAGCAGGACTCCTAAATCCGATGTTGAAATCTTCAGAAAATACCTTCTGGAACATGGTTTTTGTCACATGGAGGTCTTGAGGAACCGAATCATTGTACATTTGCCTTAATTTTCGTTGATTCAAGTCACACGATAAATAAATTCTTCGAGACTTCGCTCTATTATAGTGACTTTCGCTTGCAGGTAATTTTAGTATAAACTGACGTAAACTTTCCTTTTTCGCAACAGATTTTGCTGACTTTCGGTCGCCACCGCGGTTTTCTTTGGGAATGTTTCCATCAAACACCGTTTTAGTTATGTGATGCAAGCGGTCTTTTTTCAAAGAAAAAGTTTTCAGAAACATAGCCTTACAAACTGGTCTATTTTTATTACTTTTGTCATTGAGAAAGTATGTCGTGCTAAAGAGGCGAGTCCTGCGTTTTGATGGTTCCACTTTGCTCTGCCGACGTCGTTCTGGAACGTACGATGCGATCAGGCGTGTCAAATAAATATCCTGTTCGACTTTATTTCGATAATTAAAAAATTTTTGTCTATTTTTTAAAATATAGCGAACAGACATCTTTTGGCATTGAAGTTTATTGGATTTGTGCGAACATGGCCACTCAAAATTTATTGCCAATGGATCAGTATCACAGTACCTTAAACAAGCAAATACAAAATGTTGAAACCATGAAAATAAAACACTCGACTTGGCGAGGCCACTACCGTGCCCCCAGATAAACATTGAATAATGTAAGTTAAACCTTTTCCGATACCTACTTAGATAAACTACACGAACGTGTAGTTATGTTATTGACAGGTTTATTAAATAATAAAACAAAAGGTAAGTACCTATTATCCCGTTCCAAAATAGTTCTGCGCTTGCCCTTCGTTTTTTTTCGAGCTCCTTGATTAATGTCTGCTACAACAGGATTACCTACTTCTTCCATCATCATAACAGAACTTTACTTGCGAAGAACAATGATAATTTATAAACATTTAAACGTTAAGTAACGCTTTGAAAGCCAACAACCACAATACTTAAATCTATCAATTCAATACGTTATATTTTTCTGACAATTGTGACAACGTCAATGTCAAGTGTCAACCTGTCAAATTTAAAAATAAGGCTGTCTTACACTAATTTATTAAACAATTGTTTATGGTTCTATAAGGAGAAACTCGTAATTAGATATATCGGTTTTTGACAGAATCAAAAAGGTCAACAATGAAAAATGGTAGGGATTTATCGGTATCTGTTCCGATCGCCATCGTTGTTTAGTACGATTAGTGTATTTATCGGTTTATGTTCAGATTCGAGGATTTCGGAGCCAGATCTAGAGCGGATTTAGCAGTTTTTGCCCAGGTTACGTTAACCACAGAGCAAGATATGTACGAAAACAACCAACTGCCATCATAAAAAAAAAAAATTAGAAAGTGTGATTTATCGGTTTCTGTTCCGACGCTCCTCAACTTTAAATGTCGTTTCTTTATTATTTCAGGTAGAATAATATTGTTATAATAATAATATGTAATGTGTAGAAATGTAGATACGTATGTTTAAATAAAACTTTATTATTTCAGAGCAACACTTTGAGTTTATTCTGTCGATTCCTGACAATCCATAAATTGTCTTATATATAAATTCCTTATAAACCTCTCTTTTGAAATTGGTTCAACTAACCTGTGGCTTGCTTAGTTTGGGAAACTGGTGAACGACGCCGCCGGCGTCTTTTACGCAGTGCGACAGACCTGGCCTGTCTAATGGGGTCAGTGGCGACCGGATAAAGCTCCCTGCTGGTGCTAGGAGTGGAGCCTGTATTGCAGTCGTTGCTAATACCAGCGGTGGTGCCAGTGGCAAGCTCCGTGCTAGTGCTAGGAGTAGGGCCTGTAATGCACTCCCTGCTAGTACCAGCGGTGGTGCCTGTGGCAAGCTCGCTGCTAGTGCTAGCGAGGGGGTCTGTAGACTGCTGGTCTCTTGAAGGGGAGTAGTCTGCTGGTACTTCAATGACCACTATCGTCTCCTGCTCTTCAGGCTCTTGGACCTCTCTCTACACTCCATGATCTGAAATACATGAATGTTGTTTTAATGTAATCTTTGAAAATTATAACAAAATAATGTTAACCAGTTCATACTTTATTTTACCTACCTTGCTAATGGCACAGCATCCTCCACAACCTCTAAACCCTCCAAAATGTGATCATGTTGCTGTGTAGAAAAACAATATGCAGTGCAATAAAAAGTAAACTTTAAAGCAGCGAACAGAGCATACTAACAAAAAATTAGCGAAGTTCACTAATGATAAATGAAAAGAAATTAATTAATGAACACAGAGGATAGGTGCCTAGGAATTAAATACTTTTAATGATTTTTGTGAAAGAATGAATTAATTTACCACATGCTCTAGTTTATAAAACTATTACTTCAATTGGTATCTAAAAATCCTAAGTAGGTAGTTGTTTATTTATATGTGTGTTATTTTGTTAACAAGCTCCATAGGGGTTCCTTTTTAAAAACAAACTCACACTTATAGTAATGGGTAATAACAGATTTTTCGCGTACCAAACCGAAACTGTGTATTGGTTTTCGATAACGGTTTTCAAAACTATTTATTTTTGAAACTATTTATCGGAGATGTTGTATGGTATTGCCAATCCGACGGCGGCACCGAATACCGAAATAACTTGTTTATTGTACGGTATTGATACCTGTTTGCGGAGGTTTACTATTGTTTAACAAAAAACGTATGACAAACTAATATTTTGACAAACTTTCTTTTCGCAAACATATTACTTTAAAAAGAATCATTTGACATAATACAGGTTTCGCAAATGTTTTACTTAGGAAATATTTCTACTGTTAAAATATTATTTTTATAATATTCACTTGACTAAATAATTCGTTTGCCAAATTGGTGATTTTACAAAAAGTATGGTTTATTAGATATGATATATTATTTAAGCAAGGATGTAAGCAATTTAAATTTTTCAATACCTACAGTAGTAGGGCAGCTAGTGTTCTGTTGTCTAATAAAAAAAATAACCTCGAAATTTAAGACAATCGCTACGCTGCGCTTCACGATTGTCTTAAATTTCTAACCTATCACGTGACCTACAGGAGTAGGGCAGCTAGTATTTCTATTGTCTAATAAAAAAATAACCTCGACATTTAAAACAATCGCTACGCTGCGCTTCGCGATTGTCTTAAATATCAAACCTATCACGTTACCTACAGGAGTAGGGCAACTAGTATTTGTTAAATGTTATTTATGCTTTACATTGTTTTTCCAACTAACATGTTTAACAAATAATCAATTTGTGAAATAGTGTTTTAGCATAATGATTTGTTTTAGTAAATATATTGTCTAATGAGTAGTTTATTAAACAATAGTTTGTAAAATGATACATTTATCAAGTATAATTTTGTCAAATGTTATTTTTCAAATGAAAATTTGTTATTTGTTTTTTGTCAAATGATTGGACACCGTTTGCGGATGTTATAGATAAAGTTAAGTTATGGTATCGAATATTAAGTAGGTATTCAAATGAACTTTCCTTCATACTTCATCCAGGCTTAGGACTGGCTGCATTTTATAGTCAATAAATGCAGGCGTATTTAAAAGTTTATTGATTTAATATACAATTTGTTTGTTTTACATTATTTACACAGGACTTCTATTTCAATTTTTATATAAGTCTATTAGTTTTTTTGTGTTATTTAAGTACATTTAAATAACACATAAAAACTAATAGACTTATATAAAAATTAGTTCAAATAATCAGTTCAAATTTTTTTTTTGTTTTTTTAGGGTGAAATATTTACATTTTTTATCAGTATGTTTATACCTTTTTACATTAATTGGCACTATTTACATTTTTAAAATTAAAATCTAAGTTATTTTTTTGTTTTTTTTTATACTTTTTAAAGCTTGATTATATATTACATTATTTTTGTTTGTACACCTGTTTTCGCATTTTCACAGTAGGTAAGTAGGTATACCTATGTATTTTAGATTTACTATTGTTTATTTACATTTAAAAATGTCAGTTGTTCAACTTTCCTAGAAGTAAGATGTGTGCGATCGCTTATGGTTAATCCCGTCTTGCTAAAAACACGCTCACACGGGACAGACGTTGCCATTATATTTATGTATTTGCGGAATAATATTGCCAGATTTGGATAGGTGAACCTGTGATTGCGCCACCATTCTAAAGGACAGTTCCAGGTTCCGCGGCTGTCTTTAAAGGTTGGTAAAATGTCATCATTTAAATATGTGTCTATTTCCTTTATAGCTTTAGAAAGCTGCGTTCCAACAGACTGTTTATGTCCTACGATGTCTTGTAAAATAGACCATGGTGAGTACTTGTCACACTGACTCTGCGTTCGACTTGTAGAAGCCGTTGCTTGTGCATCTGTATTTACAGTTGCTTCTTGAGCCCTTATAGCAGCGACGAGCATGTCTTGTACTCGCCTTCGTGTATTCACGGCCTCATTGGCGTCGGCAAATACACTGTTTTTATATCGGGGGTCTAAAAATGTGCAGACCGAGAAGGTGCCACTTCTTTCTACTAGGCTAAATCTTGTAATGAAACCTGTTCTCAAACGATAAATTACGTTGTTGGCAACTTTGCTGAAATTCTCAAGCAATAGTTGATCACAGGCACTCACCAGGCATCTCGTAACAACTATTACTGAACTTGCTGTAATATATTTTTTCCCGCTTATTGCTCGAGTGGCATCGTCAAAGGGTGTTTGTTGTGTCGTCAAAAAAATTGTGCATAAACAGGCACATAGCGTCCATTCTGAAGATCCTGGCGCAGTATAGCGACTGTACTTCTAACAAATGATTCCAGCTCTACAAATCGCTGTAACATGTAGTAGCACGAATTCCAACGGGTTGGTACTTCCTGCTTAAGTCGTTTGGGTGTGCAGTTGGGGTCATGGTCGGTTTGAGCTTTAAGAAGTTTCGATAAAGCTGTTAAGCTTGCTTTAAAATGGCGCACTATTTTTTCTAACTTTTCTAATGTGTCTTGCAACTCCGTTGTTTCAAGCGCATCTTGTACAATCAAATTTAGTGAGTGTCCATAACAGCCGTAATGCTTCCAACCCAAGTTTCGAACTGCTTTTGTTATATTTGCAGCGTTATCTGTCACTACAAAATTGATTTATCCTGCCACTTCCCACTCAGTAGACATATTAGATAACGCTTCTTGAATATTTTCACTGGTATGGGCTTTCTCAAAATTGCAGCAGCTTAGAACTGTCTCCAGCTCAAAATCCTCCCTTAAATAGTGCCCTGTCACCGCTAAATAGGATTCATTAGCACGCGACGTCCATAAGTCTGCTGTTAGGCATATTTTTTCTATGGCACAAGTACTTAACTCTGCTTTAATTTTATCTCTTGTTTTTCATAAAGAGCTGGTATTAAAGTATTGGATATGGTTTTTCTTGTCGGCAGCTGGTACCCTGGAATCCTCTGCGCAATCTTTTTAAAACATTTTTCTTCCACCAAAGAAAATGGTTGATATTCATCGATGAAGAGATCCAATAAATCACGGTCTATTTTTCTTTTTAAATCGTTAGAAATTTTTTTGTTGGTCCCATACCTCTCCATGGTCTGTTGACGAGTAGCTGCCGTTACCGTTGTCGTTGTGGTTGTCGACGTAGTGGCTGTCGCTGTCGTGATTGCCGCTGTCGCTGTCGTGATTGCCGATGTCGTGGTTGTCGCTGTTGCTGTTGTCGGTGTGGTCTGTTGTGAGTTTGAGGTCACTCTTCCAGCACGCTGTGCCTCCAATACTCTAGTAAAAGCATCAATATGCTTTTTTTTCAGATGTGCTTTTAGATTGCCAGTAGAAGCCTTATAACTATAAACATCTCCACATACACGGCATTTTGGCTTTTTTTCAAGCACATTCGTTTTTTCGAAGTAAATCCAAATAGCACTTGAATTCACGCGAGACATTTTTTATATTAATACACTCGTCACAAAAGCAAGAGGAATAATGAGACAAAAGAAAGTATGTAATTTGTAATTTCCCGCGCCTCCGTGAGCTGCGCGCGGTCAAAGTTATAAAAATATGTAAACAAATCGATTTTAAATATATCACCCTAAGGTCTAAATTTGTTATGCAATAACTGCAAAAACTTTGTTTTCTACTTATCTCATTAATTTTGATACATTTAATAACTAACTTTAATCCCTACACACAAGGCTTAAAATAAATATTTAGATGTTGTGCGTCTTGGTCGGTTAGTGCGCGGTAATACGCGACGTTGCCAAACCTACACGATTGCGACGCTTGCACAAATAAATACGGTACAGTTTTTGTAAACGCTATGGGTATTGTATTAAGGTCAGGTATTGAATATCTGTATGCTTCTATCGATAAATAGTTTCACCGTAGACCAATACATAGTTTTGGGTATTGCACCGATAAATAGTTTCAATAACTATTTATGGTTCAAATCGACCATCGCTAACACTTAAAGGGTTGTGCCGAATACCCGGCAGTGGCTCTCCAACATCACGCCCCAAAATATCATAAAGCCGCTCTTGTAGCGGTGTGTGTGAAATTAAATTGTTTTGAAGGACCCCCCTGAATAAAAAAAAACAATTTATTTACGACCAATTTTACGACTTCATACTAATTTGATTTGTGAGAATAATTATAAACTGGTTTACCTGTAGCTCCGATTTCTGCTTTTTCAAGCTTTATTTTTTTTAATAATTTGCTTTTGTATTCATTGTAATACTGAAAAATAAAAGTACACATAAATTTAATTGTTTGCAATCATTGAGGTACAATAACTAGAGAAAACCACGAAGCAAGTTTGTGCGCACTAAGGTGCAGCCCATGGGCTGCAAAGGTGTTAGGGTTGCCAGGTGAGTCGCGAAAAAATACCAGACAACCCAAACCTGGGGGAATGGGGGGGGGGGGGGGGGGGTAAGCAAGGCGAAAAAACGGTTTTTTATACTAATAGTTTTTATTTATTAATGTAACTAAATTAGTAACAAAATATAATGCAGACATAAAATTGTGTATGCTAACTTTGAGAAAGTCTTTATTAAACAATGGTATGAATATATTAAAATCTATTATTTACTTAACAAAATAAAGGTACGATCTTCAGAAAAAAATAAAATCAAGTTAAAATAGATAGGTATGTTTAACAAAAACAATAGGAACTTCCAATGAACAAATAATAAAGTTAAATCATTCTTCTAAAACTAATTTATGTATGTTGTACTGTACCTAGTTACTTTTAGGTAGTACCTACTTACTTCTTTTTAACATATTTTGCATTTAACGCAACCGCTTTCAATAGTGTTTTATTTGATACAACACGTTCTTTTAAATCAGTGCAGCTCGAGTTTATGTTGAAAAAAACACACAGTTCACTTTTCACAGTCTCTAGACCAAGGCGGTTTCGTTCATTGGTCCATATATTCCCCATCACACTGAAAATGCGCTCGACGAAGGCGTTCGATACGGGAATGCTGCATACATGTTGGACCAATTTGAGAAGATTTGGCGCTGATTCTTTACTAAAAAAGCTGCACCACATATCCACTGACTTTCCCTCCAGGGACTGGTAAACACTGCTAAGTATAGCCAACTCTGAGTAGAGTTCTTCCGGTGGAGTGTCGTTGCTTCTCGTTAGAGTCCACAATTCAATTAGTTGGTCCAGAGTTGGTAGACCGCGTTCAAGGTCCAAGCAACTGAAGCTTCTGAACACCGAGTTTTCGAACTGGAACCACTTTTCCAAATAAGCAACAGCTCGTTGATAAGCAATCAGGGCGTGTTTTTTAAACTCCTGAGTTTCTTCATCCGATAGATACTTTTTGTTCATGGCCATACGCACTTTCATTCCGAAGTGTTCATCATTAGTTTTTTTCACTATTGTGTCCCGGAATCGTGTCATAATATTGTGTAGACTGAAAGCTAATGTGTCGTTCTTTTCCAGTAATAGTAACACTTCCTGGAATGACGCCATAAAGTTGTGTGTGACGTATAGATAGAGTTCGGTGTAAGTTGGGTTCGTTTCTGTTGTGGGATTGTCTTCTTGGTTTTTTATAATAGCCCATATAGCCGGTGAACAATTATTGGCGCCTAGTTCGAGAAAGTATTTTTTTAACGGCCCCCACGATGACAAAACTCTATCCAGGGCTTTGAACAAGCTTAACCACGTAGTGGGTACATGGCGAAGGACCTCTTTGAATTCACTTTCATAAAATTCAAAGCACTCTTTCAGGTCTTGTCTCTTCTTTGCTGCATGGGAAAATTCCGAAAATGTTTTCAGAACGATGTTTTCTACGTCAACTGGCAACATCTTTAAAGCATTTTTGGCACAGTTATGAATTATATGATCATTGCAATGGGCAGCGATGATGTTACTATTTTCTTCCTCTTTCAGTTTCTGGTACACCGAATTATTCACTCCATAATTAACAGAAGCGTTATCTGCTCCATACGCAGTTACTCTGCTCCGAGAAAGATCTGCTTCTGTTAAGACTTTGGACAGGTGATTTTTATAGATCGCGAGTCTTCGTATGGATCTTCGTAGAAATCTAAAATTTTTCGGCACATTCCAGATTTTGCTGTAAAATACTGAACGGAAACTGGGAACAACTTCTTGTTTCCTTTATTGGACGCATCAGTAGCGACGGAAAAAGGCACGTCTTCTTTCAAATCCTCTTGGACCAGTTCCATTGAATAAGGGTACAGAACTTGATTCACAATGGCAGTGCATTTGGTGCGCCCTCCGGTCATTTGTTTGACGATTTCCGAATCTGTGATGGTTTGTTTTCTGACCTTTAATGAACAATCTTGAGCCAAATAGGAGATGTGATGTTTTACAGAGTGAAAAATATCTGCTAACTCGGCAAGGCTTACTTTTTCACTCTGTGCGCTTCCTTTAGGCGTAAAGAAAGAGTCCATTCTTTGGGACATGGTTTGCGCACTTTCCGCCTCTTTATGCTTTTTTATAGAGGCATGCTGGTTCACTCCCTTCAAACCTTCAGCCACAGCAAATTCATTTCTACAAATTTTACAGTAAGCTCTGGTGTCGACGTTGGCTTTAGTTATCCAAGAATATTTATTTTCCCAGTCTTTATTATAGTGGCACATTCGCCTTATTTTCTTTGGCGGTGTTGCAGAACTGGTGGAAGCTTCTTGTTCCTCCATTTTCCATTAGCTTTGTGTAAAACTCAACAAACAGTCAAAAACACAAACATACACGTAACAACGACGAACAACTTTGCTTCTTTCAAGGAGTAGGTACTTAGGTCAACTGCGTAAACACTCCCGAACGTTGCGTAATCTAATTATCGACTAGGTAAACAAAACTGGAAAAATCAAAACAAAACACACCGGGCGCGCGCGGGTGGGGGAGTGGACGCAGGCAGCGAGTACGAGTGAGTGAGACGGGTATACAGTGGTGAAGTGAGAGCCCGCAGACGCAGATACAGACAGCGAGCGAGGAGCTCGCGCGAGTTTTGCGATTGAGGGATTTCATATGCCTACTTTTGTAGGCGCTTGTGACCAGTAGTACCTACTTTCCTCAAAATACTGGACATTGTTCTGTCCGGTATGACCATTTATTTTTTACCAGACAGGCCTCGAAAATACCGGACTGTACGCTTAAATACCGGACATCTGGCAACCCTAGCTGCAAATGCCTGTGATTGCGCGTGATTCAAGCGATTGTGGACCTTGCGGCTGCACCTTAGTTGCGCACAAACTTTTTTCGCGGTATCTTCTCTAGTTTATTGTACCTCAATGTTTGCAATAATATAAGTAGACAAGGAACTTGTGTTTCAAACTTACCACTCTCCACTGGTCCGGCGTCTTATGGACGCAGTCAGACGATACGCTGTTTAACATGACTGCGCATTCAGCCCAAAGGCGTTTGATCAAACTACGTCCTTCCTTCGTTCTATTAAAGCGGCCAAGCGCCAAGCTCTTTATGATTTTCTAAAAAATCAATTAGAGCAGATAATTGCTCAAGACTCGCTATTGCCAAAACTGTTTCACACAAAAACGTACTCGTCTTCAAAGTTTTCAACAGTTTTCAAACTTGTGTTCATGTTCAAAACTTCATAAGATATTTTTTTTTTCTAAATAAGGCAAATGCAATAACGAAAAACAGCCATACTGCACCAACATTTTCTTTATTTTTTAAGAATAAACACGCATTTTTAATAAATGTTGATATTTAAATGGTAAAAAACAATAATTTGTCTAAATTATTGCATTACATTCACCAAAAAGTGCTTAAAACGTATTTGAAAACAAATAGTAGTTTTTATTGGCATCATTGGTTTCATGGTAGATTTAATAGGCAACATCGTCGACTAAATAATTCACATTCCATTTCCATTCCATTTCCATTCAACTGACACTCCATCGACATTAAATCGAGACTTTTAAGAACTTTTAGCAGAATACAAAATGTAGCACAATGGAAATGTAATGACAATAGGATGTCTCTAGAATGACAATAGTTGGTCGCTTATTGTAAAATAGCAGACTTGGGCTCCTGATCATTAGATCAATATCCTCTTCCCCCCGGACCACGAAAGCGTATTGACGTGTGAATCTGTGCTAAATGTATCAAAAATAATGAAACAACGTGCTCGCTTATTTGACTTGGAACGAACTGACTTTATTCAAAGACAAAACTATCTACAACATATGTGACTTACATACTTAACACTAGGTGGCGCTAGGTACTACTTGTTATTTTATATAAACTAACACCCCCACTATATAAAAAAAATACAAGCAACTTATTTTTGAACTAAGCCAACAGCATTCACAAAAGCTTTATGCTTATTTGAACTTAAACTTTTTGTTAGTAAATCAGCTGGCATATCAGCTGTACATAGGTACTGACAATTACCAACTTTTGAGTAATAATCTCTTTACAAAAATGAAATCTTATATTTACATGCTTAGATTTATTATGAAAAACAGGATTTAATAACAATTTTTGTGCACTTTGGTTGTCATTGTACAGAATAATAGTATATAGACTGTCAGTAATTTCACATTGCAAGTTTTGTAAGTAAAAATCTTCTTTACAACACTGAGATCCCTATATACTCTGCCTCTGTACTAGAGAGTGCAACAACCTTTTCTTTTCTGCTTTCCCAAGAGATTGCAGAACCTGATAATTCAACACATAACCTGTATATGACCTCCTACTAATAACATCACTGCCTCAATCGGCATCAACATAACCAATTATTTCAGAATTAAGTTTTGAGTCATATTTTAAAGCATAATGTTTTGTCTACTTCAAATATCTTAAAATTCTTTGTTGGCGCTTAAGGCACCAACATTCTTTTTGCATTCTGCCAATGTTCTTTAGTAAAACAATTATTAAATTGGCTCATGTAACTAACTGAATATGATATATCAGAGCGAGTTTCAACAGACAAATACATCAGACTACCTATCAGGCATTGATACGGTATGCTTATATCACATTTGTTATGTATACTGAGATTCAGTTTACATTCCATTGGTGTATTTGATGTGTAACAATCTAACATATTAAATTTACCTAATAACTGGTCTATATAACCCTCTTGGTCTAATGTTACAGAACTTTTATTGCACACAACTCTAATACCCAAACATTGTCATATAGTACATAAGTCTTAAATCTTGAAACTGTTTTCTAAATACTTTTTCAAGTTTATTACTTCATTACAATCATTAGAAAATATGAAGAAATAATCAACAAATACTCGTAGAGCAATTACAGTTACACACTTCTTGTTTCTCTTGATAAACAAACAACATCATATTTAGACTTTTCACAACCAATGTTACACAAACAGTCGTCAACCTTTTTATACCACATTCTTGAAGATTGTTTTAATCCATAAATGGCCCTTTTTAACTTTAAGACTTTACCATCATTTAAATCACCAAAACAATCTGGTTTTTGCATAAAAATATCTTCTTCAAGATGTCCATTTAAAAAAGCTGTTTTTCATCCAAGTGTGTCGTTTTGATTTTTTGTGAAAACATTATAGTTATATTTATGGCAAAAGTACCGTGATTATGGGGATAATTTTTTTTAATAATTTACCGCTTCATATCAAATGTGTTGAAAACCCCTATTTTAAAATAACTCTAAAGGAGTGGTTAATTGCACAGGCCTTACCTTAGGCGAGGATTCACGGATGACTGACTGGTCAAACAATCATATTGTTTTGTAAATGTCGTTACTTCTTTATAAAGCTGTTTAATTTTTCAGGTAATACTACAAGGCGCGTATCGCAGACGCACGTGTACCTTAGGCGAGGATTCACGGATGACTAACTGGTTAATCAATCATATTGTTTTGTAAAAGTCGTGACTTCTTTATAAAACTGTTAAATTTTATTACTTTTTATTGAAAATAAAACAATAAGTCAAGTCAAGTCAAAATATATTTATTCAATAAACTCAATTAATAAGTACTTTGAATCGTCCAAATCTTTTTTAACCTACCACCCATTCAGGACATAATTTTTTAACTGTGGCAAAGAATGGGCGCAAGAAACCACAGCGCACAAAAGCAACGACATTTACAAACAAAAAAAAGAGTATGTCGTTACCAGGTCAATACAAAATATGAATTTAAAAATATAAAAAAAAATGATGCAATACAAAATTACAATACAATGTAGTATCAATTAAATAGAGACAATTAGAAATAGCTGTTGGAGTGCTTGGAGCATTTCAGATCCAAGCTGTTTTGTCTTCTGTGTAATGTAACACTTTATAATAAGCTTTTTTATAAAGCTTTTCTTTGATTTTGATTTTAAATTTATTAAGATCTAATTTCTGAATATCATTTGGTACTTTGTTGTAAAATCTTACACACAGACCCCTAAAAGAATTATTTATTTTATGGAGCCTAGTATAAGGTACTGCTAATTTGTTCTTACTTCTAGTGTTTACATTGTGAATATCACTGTTTTTTGAAAACATTCCAGTATTTTTATGAACATAAATCAAATTTTCATAAATGTATTGTGATGCAACTGTCATTATATTTATATTCTTAAATCTATCTCTGAAAGAGTCGCCAGCCTTTAGGTTATAGATTGCTCGAATAGCCCTCTTCTGAAGCACAAAGATAGTTTGAATGTCGGCAGCATTTCCCCACAGTAAAATGCCGTACGACATTACACTATGAAAGTAACTGAAATAAACTAATCTGGATGTATCAACGTCAGTTAACTGACGGATCTTCATTACTGCATAAGCCGCAGAGCTAAGTCTATTCGACAATTTAGCTATATGTGGGCCCCACTGAAGCTTGGCATCTAACGTGATGCCTAGAAACACAGTGGTGTCCACAGGATTCACATTCTTATCTTTAATTTGTACACTAGTTGTTACTTGCTTAACATTAGGCAATACAAATCTTACACATTTGGTTTTTCCCTCGTTTAATAGCAAGTTATTTACACTAAACCAGTGAACAATCTTTGAGATCGCATTATTCACATCGTCATAATTTGGGTGTCGTCGTTTCACTTTGAATAAAAGTGAAGTATCATCAGCAAACAATACTATCTCATGACTGTCTTTTACAAAATAAGGTAAGTCATTAATATAAACCAAAAACAAGAATGGACCTAGTATTGAACCCTGCGGAACTCCCATTGTAACCACTGATCCCGGAGATCTTTTACCGTTAATGTCGACCTTCTGAATCCTGTTACTCAAGTATGAGATTAGAAGGCTCAAAGAAGCATCCCTAATTCCATAGTGGTTAAGCTATAATATATTGAATGATCTTGTTTTTTTTATTAAAAATAAAACAAAATATTGAATAATGTCGTATTTTTATTTACTCATACTAAATAGCTTACAAAAATAACAACTTTCGATACTATCGATAAAATTACAAAAGTGAAGGAACATCTCTAGTTGTTTTTATGTTTCGTCGCGTCGAGTTTCAAGTGATCTTATTGTGTAATAACAATTAGCTCTCCTCAAACTGTTTACATAATTAGATAGCAAAGGCCTTTGTTCTTTTGATACTGTTTGAGTTTTCATTTATTTCTTGTTGTCCAGCCCGCAAAATTGTTTTCAAATTTTAAACGTGAAGGACTAAATAAATGTTGCAATCATCACTTTATTTTGATACCTGATGGATAGGAAATATATCAGTTAGTACCTCAGAACAATAACAAGCATAGAAACCACGCTAAAATAGCAAGCAAAGACATATATTTATCCTTCTTCTTCTTACGAGTCATGCTAATGAGTTAGAAAGAGATGGAGAATGATTGACTTGTCCTAATTTGTGTAGGTGGTCACTAGTTTATTCCACACTAGGGACGTCATTTCTCGGCATTTTATATCGACAAAAATAAAACTAAATATTGAACATGTAAATAAATATGAAGCCGAAGGATAAGCGCGCCGTCAATGACCGAAGTATTATGTTAGCATCGAGGAGACAGAATTTGTATTTGCTTTCCATGCACTATTGTCATTCTGTATATTTCGTTGCGTTTCACTACACGCACTACATTACTCACAAAATGCACTTCCACGAGAAAATGATACAGAATGACAGAACTGTATGGAGAGTGATACAAATCCTGTCTTCTCGACGCTAACATAATAATTCAGTCATTGTCGGCTTTTTCGCTTGCCTTGGAAACGATATAAACTAAATCAGACAAATTTTCAAAACCTACATTATGGTGCACAAGAAAAACACCTAAAATATTATATTGAATCACTGTAGTGTACAGCAGCGTCAGATCGACCTACTCAAATCTGTAAAAATATCCCAATCGATATTGAACTCTACGATTTCAACATTAGGATGAGATTCGGTTGCAGGTATTTCACAGATTAGTAGAAGGCAGAGTAGGTAGGGTAGGGCGATATGACGCTGCCTGGTACAGTCAGCGTTACATCTATCTATCCTTATACAGGGTCAATTTTGGACCCCCCGCCAAAAGTAAATATGGGGTATAAAAAGTAATAATAAAATATTTGACGTAAAAATAATAAATATTTTCTGTTTTTAAATATAATTTATTGGCTGCTTTTTAAATCCTATATCTCTAGGTGCGTGCGCTCACCCTCGCGGTCAAAGCGAACGGCGCGCCGTCATTGGTGGAAGGGGTGAATAAATAGCGGGTCACGCGCATGCGCTTTGAAAACGAGGCGGCCGCGCGCTAGGTGACAATGATTTTAATTTTCGTAAGAAAGAATTGAGACAAAAATGTGACAAAAAAATATGTTTTTTTTTATTATTTGGCTGTACTGCTGTTATAGGATCACGCGAAAAATTTTGGCGGGGAGTCCAAAATTGACCCTGTATGTGTAAAATTCTCGCAACCAAATTTCACCCTAATGTCAATCATGTAGAGTTCAATATCAATTCTAATATTTTGACAGATTTGGGTAGGTCGATCAGTGGTCGTGTGTACACACACTACTTTACGTTTGTTTGTTAGGCCAAAAAATTGTTAACGGTAAAAGTGGTCACTTTTGCCTTCAGCAAGTTTTGCAAGTTAATAACGAGAAGCAGTGTACAGTCAGTGTCACATCGGCCTACCCTTATCTATAAAATTAACTAGATGGATATTGAACTTTATGCTTTGAAAGTAAATCTGAAAATTGATACGAGGAAAATATAAATATGAAGGATTACTAAGGTAATGAAAAACTTATAAATAAACATTTAAAACATTTTTATTAAATCACTGCCTCTTAAATAAGAAGGTTTTGGTTAAAAAGCTTCATAATTTGTCACGAGGCGCACATTCCTGTAATTCCAGTTTGGTATTCGTATTGTCAAACATAACTTAGGTACGGCTTTTATCAATAGGATTCTGTGATTGTCATCGAAACTTTGTTTTAGAGAATGATTAACAAGATTGCTCAAAATGCTTGTTGGTACAAATGTGTCGCAGACATTGTTCATGATTGATTGATCGTAAAATGTTTAGAACATATATGACTGCGTTTATTCCATATCCAATTTAGTCTTCTTACACGCCGGCCCTAGCCATTCTATATTTATATCATCATTTTTTGGAAACCTGTAACCAAAATGTAGAATTTTTAAAATTAGTGAAAATGCAGATAAATGGTAATAGTAGTAATCAAGAAGACCATTCAATTATGTATATTTTTTAAATTATCAATAGGTAACTTTTAAAGTTATAAATTTTTAATATCATGTTAAGAGTAAAACAAGTTATAAATGAGGCGTATACATATATCATAATTTAAAGATAGATGTGCCAACCACTTACACAAAATACTGATTAATCGATATAGAAATGCACGTCACTAGGCGAAAAAACATAACCTTCAACATTTGAACAAAATTTCATTGATAAATGCCTTATATTAGCACAGAACTGAACACGATGACTATTTAGACAAACTATTAGTGTGTTTTAATAGATTTATGCCATTAATTATGTTTAGGTAAAACGAAAACAGTCTGAGCTTACCGATAAAAGGTTATTGTGTCTTGATTATTTTCTTTTCTTATTATAAGGGATTTACAACCCTCAATCACACAAGACATTTTGTCACACGTAACGTATTGCCATGGCTAGTTTATAGGTTTCTTCGGAAGAATACCTTGCAAATAATTAAATTTATCTGAGAGGAGCTACAACTTAGCGTGAAAATAATCCGTCATTATAATGTAACCAAGTTAGGTTGCCACTTATTTACACAGCAACAAAAAGAAAATAACGACACATTTAATCTGATGGTGTTCTAAAGACATCCAACTACATCCATTTGACATTTACCTTGTGACAACCTAGAAAAAATAGAAACGAATGTGGATTAGAGGTTTCATTCACTCTCGTTACAGAATTAATTGAAGTCATATGAGTAAGATAGCTGTTGTCTAGCTCGTCTTTTAGCGTGGTTTCTATGCTTTAGTTATTGTTCTGAGGTTAGTACATTGTCGTTTACAGAACGACAAAATATGGTTTGATTGTAGAGTAATATGTGTTTTTGTAAAAGGGAGCATTTGTGACGTCATCCGTAATTCATAAAAATTATGGCGCACCTGCTGTCATTATTTTTGACATTTAAATTCCAAGACTGAGGGGTTAAGAATCGAAACAATGTGGCTGTAAAATGAATTTTTTTTATTACTTTGATGATAATTACTTAGGTACCTACTATGGTAGAGGACTGTTGGTTTTGCTGTCCTTATTGCCTAGCCTCTAACCATTATTTATTTATTTATTTATTAATGATGATGAAAGGTTGTTATTTATTTGACTTTAATAATATTTCGTTTGTTGCAGCATCAAAATGTGGGCTAAATATATTTTCCCAGAGGAATCATATGAATCGGTAGAGTTTCAGAAAAAAATGTTTTTGTTTTGTCTTTGAAAAAAGTTTAATGAGCATAGAATGCAATGTCACTACCATTTTACTGATTCCACTATGAGGAGGTTATCAAAAAATTCACTTCCACATAATGTAAGAAATTTTATGATAATTCTGTTTATTTTTAATTTTTTTTATGTGACCCAAATTATTATAATTTTTATTTTATTTTAGATCCCAGGACACAGTGAGAATTTCTCAGAGCAAATGTCACACTTGGAGTCTTTGCCTGGTCGTTCACAAAGGTCACCTTTGAAAGAGATAGGAAATTTAAATGACCAACAGAAAACAGGTGCCTCAACATCTCAATGTCTCACAAAAAAAATAAAAACAAGCGGAGATTTAGAACTTTATGCAAAATGTATTGTTTGCAACATTTGCTCTTCTTCTTACAAGCACAAACACGTAATACCAATAGAAAAGGTTGTGAAACAGATGGAGGAAAAAAAGAAAAGATTGTGGCACTAAGATTATATAAGAGGTCACCTACTTGCTATAAACTGTTGAGGAGAATGTTCGACTTGCCATCACCAGGCACCTTAAAATTGTTATTAAATAAAGTGCTTTTCGAGGTTGGAGTAAATCAGTCAATTTTTAATGTGCTAAAATCATAATGTCTCGCGCCTCACAACAACGGAGAATCAATTTATTGTAATGTTTGACGAAATGTCTTAAGAGACATAAACTATTAACAAGCGACAAGACCTCATTGACGGCTTCCACGATCATGGTAACCAAGGAAGGTCTTCAGTTGTTGCATCATAAGCTCTAGCCTTCATGATCGCAGGCATCAGGAAGACAGTGAAGCAACCAATTGCCCACTACTTTTCTAGTGGGTCGTCCACAGCTGATAGGCTTGCTGTGCTGATCAAAGAGGTGAATATTAGTTTCTTTTACATTATTTTATTCCATTCCTAATTGAGTTAGAGTGAAATATAGTAGGTAACAGTGTCACGTAGCGGTGAAAGAATACTACCACCCCTCTCTTCCCTTGGGTGTCGTAAAAGGCGACTAACGGACTAAAGATTGCATATACTTCTAACAGCATAGAGCGGCGATGGGTTCACTACCTGTTATGCTGAGCACATGTGCAGTCGTTATTTGGTGAAAAGTGGACTATGATAGAGAACTGCTTTTGCTGTCCTCATTGCCTAGTCTCTGACCAACCCTTCGGGGATAATAGTCGTGATTATATGTATATATATGTATAGTAGGTTACTTCTGAGGGCCTACTCCCTAATTCTCGCTCTCTCTGCTAAGCGAATTCGAAACTTCGTTGGCTCATACTTCGTCGTGCAATGCACGTGCGCTGCTGTCTTTTTCACTAGCCATTGGAGCAGTACATGCACACACAGCCGTGAGCATAGAATTACGGGCAGACGAAGTTTCGGATGCGGTTACAGGGTAGGGCCTCTGAATATTTGGGCTGTAAATATAACAGCACAAATGATGTATAGAGTTCATATTATACTTCGGGTCTCAACCGAAGACGATTACTTATTACATGCAGCAGTTCATGAGATGGTGCTATCTTCTTCACACTTTTAGATATATCCTAAAAAGAAATATCTTATTTCCGTTCCCTGCACTGGCAACCCCGCGTCACGAGACGTCATTACGTGTTTTTGTGTTATCGGAATCACACGTACTTTTCGTAACGAAATTAAATATGTATTTAATAAGAAGGGAAAATGTTAAAGTTCGAAGTTGAGAGACAGTGATCATTACGGTATTCTTCGTAAAGTAAAGAAATCATTTTTAATTGAAAAAACGTAGGCGTTTATCATCATCGGTGTCGGTGAATAGTGATAAATGTCGTATCAACGATATTACGACACGCTGGTATTGGAACATAACGCTAATTTACCTGGAAAATCAACTATTAAGGAATGTATCATAGTTGTAAGGAACTAAGATCATTTATCATTAAAATTATCTACCCTCATTTTTATTGGTTTTTCTTGGGTTCTATAATAATGATTGTAACAAAATTAAAAGCCATTTACAACAAGAAATTCATTAAATACTAAAATACTTACTTAGACACCATTGTAACAGTGTTTAACTTACTAAACGTATGATGTATCTTTAACAGTGTTGGGGCTCCACGCAAGCCGTTTCGAGGATACTTACTCCACTTTAACAGTGTTGAGGCTATATCTTATTCCAAGCAAGCCGTGTCAAAGATACTCACTCCACTTTAACAGTGTTGAGACTATATGGATGTTGTCAATTGGTGTCAATTGTCAATTGGTACATCAAGAAAGAAAATTCCAAGGAACCCCTCTGGATTGGAAGCAAAGGAGTCGCCACGCGGTTTTCAGGTCAGACCTCAGCATTATATATACTAATTAATTGTATTAGAATAAGAATTAGACTTTCTCCGTAACACAGCGGCTACACAAGCCGTGTCGAAGATACTCACTCCACTCTACCAGGGTTGAGTGAGGCTATATTTTATTTCAAGCAAGCCGTTTCGGGAATATGTATTTAGTACATTTTAACAGTGTTGAGGCTTTATTTTATTCCACGATAGCCGTTTCATGGTTTCTAACTCCACTTGAACTGTGTTGAGGATTTTCTACTCCACATAAACCGTGAGAGGCCATACCTATTTCACCCTAACAGTTTCACGTTTCCACGTCATCCGTGGAACAAAGCAGAGTCTAAACATTGTTGAGGACGTAAGTTCGATTTCCGCCTGGGGTGGACATGTTTTCAACGTTTCGTTATCTTCGGGTTTACTTATCAATAACGATTTAGTGAAGACATCTTAAACTATGTCATTGATGTTTAAATGACTCAACCAGTAGCGGCAGAAACGAAGCTTGGCCATTCGCGCTGCTTGCAGCGCTAGCGCCTGTGCCCGTGCCAGCTGCGCCACAAAGATCTTCGATCTGTCCCCGTATATGACGGTCAGTTCGACGATAGCCTGCTTTCATTGGACACCCATGGATTCTACAATTTCTCAGAGACGAACCTCATAAAAAATAAAAGGTTACTCATAATAATAATTAACGAAAAAAAAAATAAGTACTTACTTACCTACTTCAATAAATGGAAAAAAAAAAAAAAAGTAATAATGTACATAAGCCTCGAAGCTCCAAAACTAAATTAGGAAATTGAAATAATAATAATAATAATAACAATAATAAGCTCTGTTGGAGATAATGTTTAAATAAATGAATTAAAGTTTTAAAACTTCATTTTCTGAGCATATTATACACACATCAAAAGTGTCTAGGGATCAAGCATTTTTATGCGGATTTCTTGAGATTGAGATGTGGCTTTGTAATAAATTTATGATTTTATAAATTTATATGGATCCGTTTTGGTGCATTTCATAATTTGAAACAGGAACTTTCAATCAATTTCTAGTAAAAGATGAAAATCAGCTGTCAATATTTTCCCTATAAAAACATACAACGCATTGAAGACATTATTAGTGCTACTGTTTCCCTACTACTGATTAAAACCAACGTTATTATGGAGCGGCGACGTCATTTAAGCAGGGAAGAAATGCTCAGAGCCGTGGGAATGATAGAAGCTGGTTCCCGGCAACGTACTGTGGCTTTAGCTCTGAATACAAGTCAGAGTGTTATCAGTCGACTTTGGACACGTTACCGAAGCACTGGTACCGTGGCTGAGCGCCATAGAGGACGGTATCGCTGCACCACACGGAGACAAGACCGATACATTCAAATCACAACTCGAAGAGCTCCAACAATAACCGCCATGATGTTAGCCGTGAGGCTTCATCACTCTTCAGGGAACTTAATTAGCGACCAAACAGTCAGAAACCGCTTGCATGAAGTGAACCTTCATTCCCGAAGACCGCTAAGGGTACCACCTATAGCAATGCACAATCGTAGGATTCGATATCAATGGGCTCTTGAACACAGAAATTGGGCAGAAGAACAATGGCGTTTCGTGTGCTTTTCTGATGAGTCTCGTTTTGGTATGAGACCGGATACAAAACGTATACGACACTGGAGAACCCCTGGACGCCAACAGCGATTAAAATCCTGCCAGGAAGTCCATCCTTATAGTGGTGGTGGTGGTATGGGCGGGTATTTGGGTCGGCGGAAGAACTGAGTTGATTTGGATCAGAGGCAACCTCAACGCTCAAATTTATGCTGAGACGATTGTATCAGACGTCATCGTTCCTCTACAAGTGAAAATCGGTCCCTTATTTCAGTTAATGCATGATAATGCACGACCGCACACCGCAAGAGTTGTAAGACAGACTCTCGCCGCAGCTAACATCAATGTCATGCCCTGGCCTGCTCAGTCGCCAGACTTGAACCCGATTGAGCATGCATGGGATATGCTATAGAGAAGAGCTCTGCCGAATATGGAGGGTATCCAGTCGCAAGAAGACCTTTTTTGTTGTTGCAACGAACATGGGCGGCCATTCCACAGCGTGATTTGGATGAACTCATTTTGAGTATGCCAAACCGATGTTCTTGTGTTGTTAGTGTTCGCGGTAGAAACACGGATTATTAATTGTTTAAGTTACCCAATAAAATTTTAAAGAAAACTGTTATTTCAGTCTTTTTTTCGAACTTTAATGTTAGTGGTTCAAATGTCAAAAATCCCTTTATTAGGAAAATGGCAAATTTCTTTATTAATGCAAAGGTGAGTTGGTTTATCGTTACTGTAGACAAACGAAAACACTTTATTTGATGAATCCTTAAAGAAAATTTTAATTAATATCAATCAGGAGAAAAGTTATTGCAAAAATATATGTTGATCCCTAGACACTTTTGATGTGTGTATTAAGACCCCTAATGCCTTAACCAAGTTTGATTCGGAAAGAAAACAAAAATCCAACGCTCTGTATAGAGTCCCGGGCTGATGTCCGGGCTGAAGTTGTGATCAACTTCGAGGTTCTTTAAACTATAGGGGGGGGGGCGCCACTGTGCGTAGTAGTATCATCAGCTATCGAGCTGCGATCAAGCCCACCAGCACCATTCACACCGCCAAGGGACTGCCGAGGTTCCGCCGGATATCTGACAGGGAGACGTTGGAATCAGAGCTCCTGCAGTCGCTTGACCTATTTTTATGACTGAATGACAGAAAGTGTGAGCTCACTAGGGATCGTAATGTTTTACATTGGATTCGTAAATGTAATATTCATTTTCCCGGCAAACCTTTACAAAACAACTATACTTCAAAACAATGTGTGTTACTTACTATATCATATAGATAAAAATGAATCGCCAAATGTGTTGCTAAGCGCACAAAAACGGCTCGACTGATTTGTCTGATTCTCTTTTGTTGTGTTTATAAAGGTCAGGAAAAGTTTACAAAAAACAATGTATAGGATCTCACAGATTCACTTAAAATTTAAAGCAGCTTCATAATAATTATATTTAAAAGAATCGAACTGCCCTTAAATTATTAAATCACAGCTACTATTGTCAACAATTGATATTCAAGATGCTTATTTTAATTAAGTATCTACCTACTGCAATTAAAGCTGATCGGAAAAAGTTAAGGTTTAGTTTGAGGCCTCAGTTGAAATTAATGTTCTTCTGTTCAGCCTATTTGTGTTTGCGAAATTACTGGAACCGGTTCTAGAACAATTGCGCATAATATTTGAATTTTCTACAATAATTGTTTAGTTTATGTTTTGTACCTACGCACGAAAAATAAGCTCAAATTATGACGAGTGTGTATTGAATAATAAAACTACGAGTACAAGCACCTTTTTGGAGGCATAGGGTTTGTCACAAACACTTACTAAAGCATTACTAAAAAACCGAGCAACAGAACTTGTTTTATACATAAATGTTATAATAAGAGATTTAGATGAATTCAAGAATATTGACTACAGCATGCACAGCGGCCGTTGCGGTTTGAATTACCTACCTACACCAAGTTGTTTGAACAAGAGAAATTCTTAGGATTAATTTATTCAGAAACTTTTATGTATTCGCATCCTACATCCAGTCTTGTGAAAACATTATACGAATATACTTATAGATACGGAGTAGGTAACTCTCCTACCATGCGTTTTCATATATTATTAGTTTATTGGCAAAGCCATAATTTGACCTTAAAAAACCTTACAAACGCAGAATGCATCACGAAATCCTGACCAAGTTATAAAAATATAAAAAAAAACACTTACATTTAATATAAATTGGATAAAGCAGAAGGTATTGATGTGGTACAGATTAGAATTTACATCCTTGGTATACAATGTGACCCAAACTTGTTGTCCAAGAAAAATGTTCTTCGGCCCTAAATAATATTTGTTATACCTAATTTCCTTTCAATGCGAGCCATCCACTTCTAGATAGCCTTATCCAGGTGGCGCTAAATTATTCGTGAATCGTTGACCAGACATGGTATACGAGCATCTTGAGATATATGTTTACATCTCTTGCAACAAAATCAGTAACATTAAATCATTACTGTATTTGATGATATCTTGGTAGCTTTATTCGAAAAATAATAACTTGTATCTTTTCAAAGCTGATAGTTATAAAGTTATCATTTCTAACCAAAAAGTTTGAGGGAGGTTCTATGTTGTTTGTACGCATAGGTCTACTTTACCTGTCATATAAGGGAAGTAATTTACTTTCCATGAATGACTGTGTTTATCACAGTTTTGTTAAGTGTACACTAACTAAGATTTATTGCTCCAAATCAAAAATACAATTTAACATCTCCGGAACTCTCACTGGCCGGGCGAAACACAACACACACACACATTTGGGACACAAATGTCATATTAATTAAACCATATTTCCAGGACTGTCCTTAGAATCAGATCATAATCAATGATGTGTCACTTATGATTCTTACACTATATTTTCTATTCTTTCTGCTCAATAAAGGCAGTCTATTAGTTTAATTAAAAATAGTATATCAATACAAAATTATGTGATTGTGATTGAAATTACCGACTTCATTTAGACTTCAGGACCCGTGTTTAGCAACCGCTCATCAGATTGTCCAATATTTGTAAGAATCCCAGTTATTTGTTGCTGGCTGTGCCAACCTCATAAAAAGGCGGTCACAAACATTTGTTGCAGATAAAAAAAAAAGAATTTTAAGACAGTGGACGACATGCCGATACGGATATTTGTCTGTATTTGGAGCTCACAGTCACGTAGTCGCTCGGCATTTACTGCTCACACTGCTCACAGATCTAGTCTGGAGGTGTTTCGCAGAGTTGTTGTGGGCTGGGCTGAGTCACTTAAATGTATTTGTTAATACTGTTGGAGACATGTTTAGATACAAATTAGAATGAATTTGTCAATGCAGTATTTACAACAAAATAATAATACTTAATCAAATAAATAAATGAAATTGTTAAAGTCATTGTTTAGAAAACGACCAATGCATCGATAGCCATTAAATGCATCTTTTAAGGTTTAAAGGAGGCTTACGCAACTATAAAAAACTACCTACATATTGTAAAGTTTAAATTGACATATTTTTTTATTTTTATTGTGTTAACATTACAATGCTCTGAACATCTGCATGTAATAAGTAATCGTCTTCGGTTGAGACCCGCAGTATAATTAAGAATCAAACGAACTTACCTTGTGAAGTTTGATTCTAATTATGCGAGGGTCTCAACCGAAGACGATTACGTCAACCCATCCCTCCCAACCCAAAAAATAAAATAAAAATTTGTGGAGGATAACACAAAATTCTCTGAAATAATGACGTCTCGTGACGCAGGGTTGCCAGTGCAGGGAACGGAAATAAGATATTTCTTTTTAGGATATATCTAAAAGTGTGAAGAAGATAGCACCATCTCATGTACTGCTGCATGTAATAAGTAATCGTCTTCGGTTGAGACCCTCGCATAATTGGAATCAAACTTCACAAGGTAAGTTCGTTTGATTCTTAATTATCAAACTTTACCTTGTACTCCTATGCTTATTCTCCTTTTTTTACATGTTTGTAATCAATAACTTAATTAATAATTTCAGGTCTTACACCATTGCTTTCAAGCTGGTATAAATATTAGGACAACTGTTTGTGACATGGATGGAGTAAACAGAAGGGCGCTGACCATTTTGGGGGCAAATACAAATAATCCCCATAATAAATGTCGAAGATAAAGAAATAATTACAATTTTTGACACGCCACATTTACTGAAGTGCTTCAGAAACCAGTTCATGAAACACGACATAGACTGTCTAGCAGATTTAACTTCAGAAGATAAAAGAGGGAGAGGTAAGAATAACTACACATTTTAGAATAACTACAAAGTTTCACATTCCACCACGCACTCATGTTACGCCTTTTCTCAATGCCGCAAAATTACTGGAGATGGAGGCACGGAGAAAGCTTCATTTGTCAAAACTGTTGTTTGGCGTGGTTACAACAGGGAAGCCAAGTTATCTTTTCGACAAACTGGAATGGGCCCAGGTCCACAGTAGGTATCCAAAAAGAATGTGTACTCACATCTTTTCCACTCTAAACTAAACTAAACATCGCACTATGGCTCTCCCGCCGCCGTTGCGTGACCTGAAAACGAAAAACGCATTCAGCAGAGGCCACAAAAAGCTTCTTCTGATATTGCAGTTATGTGACGTATAAATAATAAATCACCTTTATGTTATGCACAACACGCGCGTCGCAGGCTGGAGATAGCGTCCCTACGCTAGCCGGCGCCGATGAGGCAAGCAAGTTTTACTTTCTTCTTCCTGTGTCTCTAGTGACTACTACTAGTGACTCGCACATCATCACTTATGATTTCTCGCCGGATGGCTTATTTTTCTTTGTGCGCTGGGTATATTTTGATTCTGTGCTCTTGGACGATTTGCTGGACGTATTTATGCAAGAAAGTGACGAGTGGGAATAGTGGTGTGTTTTTTTTTTTTTTTTTTTTTTTATACCTACTTAATTAATTTTTTATTTTATTTTCATACGTATACTTTTTTTTTTCCCTTCTTTGTTTAAATATAATTATATTTTTGTGTTCTATTTTTGTGTACTGTTTTTTCTTTACCTAAAACTAATATTTTGACATTTACGCCTTGATCTTCAATAACAGTATAAGGACCTAAATATACAGGATCCATCTTATCTCTATTTTCCTTTTTTAATAATATTAAATCACCTATTCTATAATTAATTGAATTAGTAGTTAAATCATATCTTATCTTTCTATTAATTTTTGATTTAATTAAATTATTCCTAGCATCCTCTTGGGATTTTTGCAATCTATACTTAAGTTCTACAGCATATGAATTAAAATTATAAACAGGATCTACCTTATTAATAATATTACTTGGTATACGACATAGTTTACCAAACACCAATTCATAAGGTGTATATGTAGTTGACGAATGTATCGTTGTATTATAAGAAAAACACCAATATTGCAACCAATCTGACCACTTATGAGCTTGATTATCCGTTTGTATTCTTAGAAATGCTCCTAAAGATTTATGTGTATTCTCTAACGAACCAAGGCTTTCATGATGATAAGCGGTTGATTGCAATTGGTTAATTTTTAAAAGTTTACATACTTCTTGCATAGTTGATGAGATAAATTCGGTACCTCTATCTGTTGCAATTTCATTAGGGATGCCATAACGTAATATAAAATTTTCTATAAACGCGCGCGCTACTGTCTCCGTTTCTTTATTTAGGAGTGGGTATGCTTCTACATACTTTGTAAGCTCGCACTGTAACGTTAATATATAGCAGTGCCCATTTGTATCTCTAGTTAATGGACCTACTAGGTCCAAAAATATTTTGTCGAAAGCTGTTGTTGCCGTGCTAGTAATACACATTGGCTGCTTAATGTTTCTATGAAACTTTTGTTTTTGACATTTATCGCAATTTTTTACAAATTTATAAATATCACTTTCCATGCCTTGCCAGTAGTAATAACGTTTCATGTTATTAGTCATTCTTCGAATGCCTGCATGTCCACTGGTCGGCAATAAATGGAAATCGTTTAATATTACTCGTTGATCATCCTTACTATTTATTTTCGTGACACCTTTTATTATACATAACCGTGGTCCGGACCATGTTCCACATTTATTATTAATATATTGAGCTAGCTCTATTATAACACAAGAGGTGTCATCATTTTGAAGTATGCATACTTCTTTTATTTTTTGTGTCATGCAAAATGCCTCCAGTTCTCTCGCGAGGAAAGCTCGTTTCGTACGCGATCGAGAATCAAGGGCGATACACATGGTTTGTAAGGATGGTGAGTAAAATATTATATTATTTTGACTTGAAATGCAGTCTGCCTGCTTTAGTATTTTGTCATAGTCCTTTTTATTAAAACTTAA
Source organism: Scoparia ambigualis (assembly GCA_963921215.1). NCBI lineage: Eukaryota > Metazoa > Arthropoda > Insecta > Lepidoptera > Crambidae > Scoparia > Scoparia ambigualis. The sequence goes on from OY992516.1 coordinate 30,726,529, forward strand.
TTCAGGTGAATTATTTAGTCTCTTAGGAACCCCAACTATGTTCGGCTGATCAGTCCAATCATAGCTAGAACCCGAATCATTTGCCTGTTTTTGCTCTTCCATTCGTTTCTTTTGTGCTCTAGTCATTACCGACATTACATTTTTTGTCATAGATTTAAGTTCTCTACTACTAATTTCAATCCTGGATAATGCGTCTGCAGCTGCATTTTCCTTGCCTTTTAGATACTCTACCGTGAAATCGTATTCTTCTAGACACAAACGAAACTTTGTGAGCCTACTCGATGGGTTACTCATGTTAAATAGATAAATTAAAGGACGATGATCCGTGATAATTTTAAAACTGCGTCCATATAAATATGGACGAAAATATTTGATTGCCCATACGATCGCCAACAACTCTTTTTCTATAGTTGGATAATTTTTTTCCGCTTCATTCAAAGGTCGGCTTGCGTACGCTACTGGTAAACAGTTTTTGTTAGATAATACGCAACCTACTGCTATGCCTGACGCGTCCGTGTGTAACACGAACTCGTTGTTGCTTGAGAAGTCTGGGTATTGTAATAGTGGTGGGCTACTAATTGCTAATTTCAATTGTTCAAAAGCTTGTTTACATTTTCCATTCCAATTAAACTTAACATCTTTTTTTAATAACTGATTTAAAGGTTGAGTTATTCCCGAAAAATGAGGAATAAACTTCCTATAGTAATTCACAAAGGCTACAAAACGCCTGACTTCATCAGTGTTTTTTGGTACTGGATAATTGTGTACTATTGAAATCTTTTTTGGGTCGGGTTTTATTCCGTCGGGAGTCACTACATGTCCTAGATACAAAATCTCTTTTTGTAAAAAGTTACACTTTAAGGGATTTAATTTAAAATTTACTTTTCTTAATCTCGTAAAAACATCCATTAAATTTTTATTATGTTGTTGAAGGTTACGGCCCATTATTATGATGTCATCTAAATATATTATACATTGTAAATAATTTAAACCAGACATAGCTATGGTCATTGCTCTACTAAACGCATTTGGACTTGTTTTTAAACCCATTGGCAATCGTTTCATTTGGTAATGTTTATCCGCAATGAACGCAGTATACTTTCTGCTCTCAGGGTCAAGTGTTATTTGATAATAACTTTGATTCATGTCTAACGTGCTATAGTACATAGCTCCTGATAAGGAATCTAATATGTCAGTTATATTTGGTAAGGGAAATTTATCATTTTCAATTACCTCGTTGACCTTTCTATAGTCTATTACTAACCGCCATTTCTTTTCTCCGTTTGTATCTGTCTTTTTAGGAACTAATAATAATGGACTTGCCCATTCCGATTGTGATTCTTCTATAATGTCGTGTTCCAACATTTCTTTTATTTGTTTATTTATTTCCGATTTTTGTGACTGAGGTAAACGATATGGTTTACTATAAACTGGAGATGTATTGGGTTTTAAACGTATTTTTTGTTCGTATAAATTAGTTGTATTTAGAGAGTCTCCCGGTAAATGAAAAATGTCTGCAAATTTTGCACATATGTTGGCTATTGTATTTTTTTCTTCAACATTTAAATTATTTAATTTTAAAAGTGAAAATAATAATTTTACTCTTTGTGCACTATTTTGGCATTGTTCAAAAGAAAAACAATCGTAGTCACTCAAAGGTCTTATTTGTGGAGTGAAACTGTTTAAAATTACATCTTCGTCTCGAGTGTTTAATATTTTAACTGGAATTTTCCCATTAACACAACGTGTTATGGTATTTGCTACAAAAATTCCTTCGCCAATTTCGCTTGACATTACTACACAATCACCCTTGTAATTATTTGACAATTTTATTATTGATTCGCATCGAGCTGGTAATTTTATTTGATTAGAGTGTATACCATTTTGAGTTTTTATTTTTAGATTTAAAGGTATATCAAAGAATTGGTTATTATGGTTTAAAGTAATTATCCCTCTTTCAAAATTTATCACACTTTTATATTTAATTAAAAAGTCCTGCCCAATTATTCCATCTACTTTTAACGGTAAGGTGGAAAGCACATGAAATTTATGATTAAAACACTGTGTGTCTCTTTGTAAGTTTAAATGAATCGTTCCGTATGACGTAATCTTCCCTCCAATACCATCTATATATGTGACCTTTGGACTTATGCTCTCGTGTGTTGATAATGCGACGTTACGTTTAATAGCACTGAGTGACGCACCCGTGTCAATTAGCCATATGTACTCTTTATCGTTTATTGTAAATTGAACTGAATTCATGTGATTATAAGTCAGAATGTAGTTGCCACTCTCGAAAAAACTGCATGGTTTCGTCACTTAGGTCGTTTTTATTTTCAATTGCCGTATTTACTTGGTGGCGTTTAGAGTAATTTCTATTATTGTTATGATTACGACCTTGGCTATAGTGTTTATTAAAGGTACGCGGGTTATTTTGCCGGAATGGTTTTTTTGTTGGGAAACTTGTATTTTTATACGTAAACCGTGGCTTTCTTTCTACATTTTTATGATATGTCCCCCTAAACGGTCTTCCGCCATTGTAACGATTGTAACCCTTTCCGCGAGCGTAAAACATCTGTTCGGGGCTTGACGATGAGGTCATCGTTATCTCTTCGTCTTTCGCTCCCTGAATCGCATCTTTTAGAGATGAGTAAGCGCGTGCCGATATTATTGTGTTTAATTTATCGTTCCGTAAACCCTGACTGAATCTATTTATAGCAACTTTTTCATTTAACGGTTTTAGAATACTATAGGCTTCCGTATTCCCATTTGACTGTGAAATAGTGAGGTTCACGAATAGGTCTTCAATATCTTGCCCGAATTGTTCTATAGATTTATGACCTTGCTTGATTATTAATAATTGTTTTTGTAACGCGACATCTGATTTTTTAGTGAGGAGATGCACTTTCATGTCATCTATTAATTGTTTCACACTACTATAGGTACTCAATAACCTTAATTTGGCACTTTGAGACAACCTTGTTTTTAGTACAAAGTTTATCAATAACGGCGCATCCGTGTCCTTAATCATGGTGGAATATAATTCTATTGCGTCAATTAATTGATTTGTGACGGCCTCGGAGTCGTTCATGGCCGGTAATAATGATACCGCCGTTTTCAAATCAAACCCGTTATTTGAAGCCATTGTTTCTTCTTTCTCTTCCTTATAATAAGCTAATGTTCTATTATAAATATCAGTTATTTTTATATAGTACGCTTGGATTGACTTACTGTCCTCTATCGATATTTCCGATTTTTCTAATTTACTACTGTACTGAACCACATACAGCACGATTTGTTCGTACAATGATTGTACCTCTCCAAGTTTTTTTAACCCTAACGGTTCTTTTCTACGTTTCGGACCGAGTTTTCTTATATCTTCTTGTAACTTCGTGATTTGATCAAGATAGTTTTTTATTTCTGACATACTATAATTATCCACATAAAAGTATTAACGACATTTTATTATTGTTATGATTAGTTACTCATTTTATCCGATCTCTAGAAACTTATGTTTAGCTTATGTTTACCTCTATATTTTAGTCTTCTTTTTTTTTTTCGATACCATTGCATCTTCTTCGCTCGACGTTATACCTTCGGATCTTGTTTCCGCATTACTACTGCAACTGCTTGGCGCTCGATCTTCTTAGTAAGGCACTTGTTGATCTTCTTCCAGGCCAGGTATATGGATATGGTGCATATTACAGCGACTAAAACAGCTACCATGTAAACCAAGGACGGGAGGTGCTGCTCAGTTTTTTGTTGTGTCGCTGCACTGTTTCCTGCACCATTCTGTGCTATGATGATTTCTTCTTTGATGTCCTCGGTTTTTGATGACTTTGTTCCCATATTTCCTGGCCAGATGGTTATAGCGGTGTCTAAACGCGTGGTGATTCACTCGGCGCGGAGTTGGCACGTAGTGGCGTAGTGTGGCGGTGTCGTGGCACCATTATAAACTCGCAGCGTGACGGGACTTGCGGATGCGAAGCGTGGACCCCATTCAAGTGATCCTGATTTTCTTTACGACTTGGTTTGCAGAGAACGCACTACCTAGAAGCAGTGCACTGGCAGGGTCGCCATGTGATGTGGGAAGTCGGGTGACGAAATGATACGACGGAGGTTGGTTCTTAACTGACTTTATTTAAGGAAAAATAGGGTTTTTATAGTATTTTTAGAACAAAGGAAAGTATTGACTGCAAGTTCTGAGAAATCGATACAATGTTCGCTATTTACAGGTTTAGGCACGTACATGCATTCCAATATAAATTCCAATAAAACAGTTGTTTCTTAATGAGTCATAATGCCGTTTGTACACTCCACTACAGGTTAGTGCGGATATCATAAAAACCAAGTTTAGTTAAGAATGGCAATAATGTCATTTTCAAAGCAAATGTATGCTGTATTTATAATCAACAGAAAGAACTCGTTGGCCAAGCAGAATTAGTTGATGGTGTGTACAAATTACATACATTGCAAACAGAACAGATATTTGCAGCACCTGCAATAACATCATGTATGACTTGGCATAGGCGATTGGGGCACATAAACACTAGTAGCCTTAATATAATGAAAAATGGAGCTGTAGAAGGAATTTCATAACCAGATGCGGCAAACATAGACAAATCTACATGTACCGTTTGTTGTGAGGGCAAACAAGCCAGGCTGTCATTTCAGCAGAGTTCATCAAAAACAGAAGATGTTCTGGAGATTATTCATGCAGATGTTGGAGGTCCCATGGAAAATCAATCGGTTGGAGGGTCAATATACTATGTTTTGTTTGTGGATGACTACAGCAAGAAGGCATTTGTGTATTTCATGAAGGCGAAGAATGAAGTGTTTAAATATTTTCAAGAATTTCTGCGTATGGTTGAAAAACAAAAAGAAAAGAAAGTCAAGATTCTACGAACCGATAATGGAGGTGAGTTCTGTAGTAAAGAGTTTGACAGTTATCTGAAAAAGCAAGGTATAGTTCACCAGAGAACTAATGCTCACACGCCGGAACAAAGTGAGAAGATGAACAGATCGGTCGTCGAAAAAGCTAGATGTTTGATCTTCGATGCAGGATTAGACAAAAAATTTTGGGCGGAGGCTGTCAACACATCAGTGTATTTAAGAAATAGGTCTGTTGTTACTGGGCTTAACAATAAAACTCCATACGAAGTCTGGACAGGTCAGAAACCAAATCTAGGCCATTAGCGTATATTTGGAAGTGATGTCATGGTACGTATTCCCAAGGAGAGACGTACAAAGTGGGACAAGAAGGCCAATAAGCTGATTTTTGTTGGTTACGCAGAAAATACAAAAGGATATAGAGTGTATGATCCTATAACCAATATTCTGTCAACCAGCAGAGATGTTGTCTTCATGGAGACTTCAAACCAGAATACTGTAGAGATAGATACCCTTGGAATATAAGCATCCAGTGGAGGTACCTGACCCCGAGGAAACTTATTCTAACTTTGAAGAGGATAAGAGTACTGTCTCTGAAGTTGAAAATGAGGGGGATGAAACCTATGTACAGTCACGTGCACTGATATGTATACAGTGATAAATTTGCAAAAATATGTAAATACTTGATATTTCAAAAATAAGCATGTTGTATTGTATTACAAATTACATATTCTTCAAACTGGGTCAAAATTAGGTATACTTTGTCTTCATAATGAAGTATACAGAACACTATCAGTGCATACTATACACTTCCAAGTTTATAACTATGTATATGTGACAATATCTTTGAGATATATGCAATGCAATTTTAAAACAATGTATACACGATATAAAATATATTATATATTACAAATATATTTTACATCATTAATTTATAAGAAGTTTAAGGTAGATAGGTAGTTACTTTCCGTTTTTGAGGGGTTGATGCATATGAAATAAAAGATTTTGTAGAATCAAAATGTGTCTTTTCCATTTATTATGTTTCATCATAATAAACCCTAGGTCGAAATACTGAAAATGATATGGTTTTATTTGTCATTTTTATTTATACCATAATATGATCTAATTACCCACAAATGATACTTTTATTATTATTTGCACAAAAATAATATAAAAGTATTTTATGCACTATGTCAAATGTGATAAACAATGAGATGTATTCAGGGTGCTTAGTAACTACACTAATAAGTCGAGCCGTAATCATGTTATCACTTATCTACACTATAAACCATGACAACATGGGTCCGTCCTGGATCGTTAGGGCATTAACCAAAATACGTGTAAATCTATTTACAATAACAAAAATACAAACTTAAATTAAACATTTTGGTAACATCAGATTTAAATTACCAATCATAATAAAAAAATACCAAAAATAATAATTTATTTTTAATATTATTGACAACTGAATGTCGCCAATTCATTCGCCAAACCATTCTTGGGACTTTTGATTTTAAATATTATTTTCATTAAATTAGGTCTAATACGCATGATAACAGTATTAAAGAATCGAAGGATAAACTGTTCTTACACCTATTATTACAAATATTGTAGAATTTAAAATCTTGTGTAACCACCGTGAGAATCAATGACATCCTGCAATCTATGTTGCATTGATGAAATCATGTTAATGCATACATCACTACTTCTGAAACTGTCCCATATTTCATAGACATGATTAATTAAGGCTTCGCGTGTTCTAGCTCGGTTACTGTCCCACTGCTGGACCATTAAACCCCAAAGATTCTCTATGGGGTTTAGGTCTGGACTTTTAGGCGGCCATGGCAACGAAACCAGCTCACTGCGATGGCGACTCAACCAGGCTTGGCTCAAACGTGAATTATGAACAGCGGAATTATCTTGCACAAAAGGAACAGGTCCAGAATCAGGAAAAGATATCTCCAAACTAGGTAGTAAAACTTCTTCTAATATCTCATTATATTGCTGGCTGTTCATTCTTCCGCTTATTTCGGCCAATTCACCGGGACCACTGGCTGCCATCCATCCCCAAACACCAAAACTTATTCGACCACTTCTCCTCGATGGTAAGATATTTCTTTCTAAATACCTGGTATTATCAGGTCGCCACAAAGATATGCGTCCATCAGCAGAAGACACAAAAACTTTTTCGTCAGAAAAAATAGTTCTGCTGAAATCGTAGTTTATATATTCCCGAGCGAACTGTAATCTTTGATGTTTATGCTGAGCAGATAAAACTGGTTTTCGAGCTGGAGTTCTGTGATGCAACCCAGCTGAGTGTAGGCGACGTCGAATGGTTGAAGAAGACACTTGAAATGATAGTGATAAATCCTGTATTTTAACGAATCTTTCACCTTGTACTCTGCTTACGAGCTCCTTATCCTGCGCTTCGGTAGTTTTACGGTGACGGCCTCTGCTCTTACGACAGTTTACGTTACCTTCCTCTTTCCACCGCTTAAGCCAAAGATATACGGTCTTTCTCTGAAAACAGAAATAAATAAGAAATTTTTACATCATCATCGTCAGCTATCATATTTAATTAAATAAGCCATTTATTAGGTATGTAAATAAATTTTAGTTTTTCGCACTAATTTAAGTTTGTATATTATGCTTCTAAACAACATTCAAATAAATTTATTAAAAAATATATATATAACTTCTTATTACCCCATTATTTTTTTGTATACCTACTTAACTTCTTCTAATATTCATTTTAGGCTGGATTCGACCAAACTGGAATAAGACTTACTCCGAGATTAGTCTAAACAAATTTGGCGTTTAATCTAGGTATAAGACCTTATTCCAGTTTGGTCGAATCCACCCTTAATTGATTATATTGCAGTCAGTGATTAACCAAGTATTAATTAAAATGTAAATATTTTTTTAAGCAGATAATACTCACTGTGATTCCTATTTTATTTGAAATATCGGTAACAGAGTGACCCTGTTCTTTTAAAATAACAGTTTTATGTTTTTCATGTGAAGAAATCCAATATGGCACATTGTTATTACTCATTCTGTCCTTCACTATAAAAACAAACACCACAATTGATATATTATTGCTTTACGTAACCGATTATCTGAATTCCGCTGCAACTCATAACAATCACAAACTACGCGTTAGCACTGCTCCAGACTGCCTAGTTTTCCCAATAAAACACATTGTTTAGGGTAGATAGGAAGGGCATAACCGAATAAAACAGTCCACGGTACCGCCCGCCGCGCCGGCCGCACCGCGCCGCGACTCTGCTACCTTCATAACATAATTAAAAAGACAAAAAATAATGTTTACATTATATTGCAAACTACATTGTGTACATTTTATTGAAATTTATACACATTTGTCAAAATAGTGAAAACTGCTACAGTTTTATAAGTGTATACATATGAAAGAAAAAAATCACAGTCATCATTGTTTACATTGTAATGAAACGGTATTGTTTCCATTTTTGTGAAATAACATCGTTTACCTATTATTGTAATTCATAATGTCTTCATATTTTTGCATATGAACGTGTAAGCAATTGTCTGAAAACAATTTGTGTACATATTTTTGCCAAAAATGTGTACATTATTGCGAGAAACTCTGATAGTTATATAGTATGTATTGTTAAGGTGATTATTTGTTTTTGAAATTTTCAGAGTGAACATTTATTTAAAATTCTGTCCACGTATACATTTCATTGCACGTGACTGTACCACAATCTGAAGCTTCTTCGGTGAGTACATCCAATGACAGTTTTTTTGACACTACTTCAGATCCAGGTGTTGTAGAACAAGATGAGATAGAGCAAATACCCAAACGCATCAGAAAGCAGCCAGATAGATACGGTACCAATAACCTGTGTGTTACAGATTGTGAAGAGAGCAGTGACAGAGAAATCACGCTTGAAGAAGCTTTAAATGGACCAGAAAGCAAATTCTGGCGAGCGAGTATGAAAGAAGAATTGGAATCATTTAAAGAAAATGATGCCTGGGAGCTGGTCGAGTACCCTCAAGACAGTTCAGTGATTCAGTGCAGGTGGGTGTTTAAAAAAAAGTTTGACAGTGAAAATAATGTGCGTTACCGTACTAGGCTAGTGGCAAAAGGCTTCTCGCAGAAAGCCGGTGTTGACTTTCAGGAAACTTTTTCCCCTGTACTTAGATACTCTACTTTGAGAATGTTATTTGCATTAGCAGCAAAGTTAGAACTAGATATTAGTCATCTCGATGTAACCACAGCCTTTTTGATTGGTATGTTGAATAAAACAGTATATATGCAAAAACCTGCTTTGTTTGAGTGTAATGATAGTAATAATATGGTACTAAAGTTAAGAAGAGCAATTTATGGTTTGAAACAAAGTTCTAGAGCATGGTACCAAAGAATTAATGATTATTTAATAAGTTTAGGTTATAAAAAATCTAGCTATGAACCATGTCTGTTTACCAAATTTATAGGCAATGTTAAAATAATAATTGCATTGTTTGTCGATGACTTTCTTGTGTTCTCAAACTGTACCAAAGCTACTGAACAGCTAGTTCAAGAATTGAGTAGTAAATTTAAAATTAAAAACTTAGGTCAAGTGAAACAATGTTTAGGTTTAAGAGTAAAAATGTGTAAAAATTCAATAACTATTGATCAGGAAAAATATGTTGATAATTTATTAAAGAGATTTAATATGTCGCATTGTAAAACTGCAGATTCTCCTATGGAGGCAAATTTAAAATTAGAAAAATCTGCAAAGGTTAATAATGATTGGTGGATTAATGTACTTGGCGGTCCTTGCAAGGCCAGACATTGCTTTTAGTGTCACCTATCTTAGTCAATTTAATAATTCATATAGTGAGACTCACTGGAGACATGCGAAGAGAGTTTTAAAATATTTAAAGAAAACCAAAAATTATGGTCTTGTCTTTCACAAGGATAATTCTCCTATTGAAGGTTTTGTAGATGCGGATTGGGGTTCAGACATCACTGACAGAAAATCATATTCAGGTTTCTGTTTTAAACTGTCAAATACAGTCGTTTCATTTGAGTGTAGAAAACAAAGAAATGTAGCTTTATCTAGCACCGAAGCTGAATATGTTTCTATGTCTGAAGCCAGCAAAGAGGCAATTTATTTAAAAAGATTGTTTTTTGAAATCTATGGAAAATCAGATACTATTGCATTATTTAATGATTGCCAAAGTGCCCAGAAACTGGCCTTGAACCCTATTTTCCATCGAAGGTCTAAGCATATAGATATAAGATTTCACTTTGTAAGAGAAGCTGTAGCCAATAAGTTTGTTGAAATTGCCTATTTGGAAACAGCTGAAATGCCAGCAGATATTCTGACCAAAAGCTTAGGTTCTGTTAAGCACTATTACTTTATGAAAAAACTTGGCATTTCACCTGTTGATTAATTATTGGATTATCTGTTGATTTTGTTAAGTGGAGGTCTTATTTAATTCTGGTAACAATATCAATATGTCAGTCTGTACTACTAGCGCCATCTAGAATACATTGCTATGTACTACTGTGTTACAGTGTAATAAAAAAGTCTGTTCGTTGCCATCAACCGTCGTTTTATTATCAGCAGTGACGCTCAAACGGCGCTCTATGAAAAAATGATGAACGCTCTCACTGCCAATACTCAGATGATGTCAAACGTAGCTGAACAAATGACCAGCCTAACATCTCGACTACATAACGAACCTGGAGACTCATTGGTCGACACAGATTCAGACGATAGCCACGAAACCCCGGATGCCTACGAAACTCATGATGCCCACAAAACAGCAATCAACCCTAGAAAGGAGACTCCTGATCCACCAGACGAGTGCAACTTTGCACCGTGCACAGCCGAAGCTGAATCTAAGCTTGGCAAAGCAAATCCTAACCTTGTTAAACAAGGAAGAAGGTGCCGACGCCTGGGCGATGATGGATGGAAGAACGTTCGGTAAGCAGAGGTACAGAAAAGCTTTCATGTGACTCCAGTCTTTAATGCCCTTCAAGTAAACTCTGCCCTGGCCGCAAACACCCCCTCCTGAAAATCTCTGGGACACTTCGAGCAAACAGACCTAACCCTGGAACGCTGTAAACTATGGCCTCCTACTCCAAAGAGTAGCTTTCGAAGAAGTTTGCAAAAAGCTGGACAAAAAAGCCAGACAAGATGTGCAAAAAAACTGCTTAGATCCTGGAAACGACTTCAGAAAGATATAAGATAATTTGCTACAATACACTTGCGGCAGACGAGCGGAAATAATACAAACCCGCAGAGAAACCTATAAGTGCTCGAATAAAGTATATCATGACTGAGGAAAATATCTCCTAGCTTTAAGACTAGCAAAGGGAAGGGTACGAGAATGACCAGTAGCAAACCTCGAAATGGGCAAACTCATCACAAGCCTCCGACGAAAAAACAACCATCCCGGTTTTTTCGCCCCAAAGCTCCGGAAATAGACATAAACCACCTAACCCTACAGAAAAGAAACAATAAGGTAGACACTCATCACTTTCATGCAGGTCAACTCGCCTCAAAATTTCAAAAATTATATGTAACATTTTACTCGGGTATCGCATACCTTTTCTCAGGTCACCGCCACTTATCACATTCTCTGACCAGTTTTGTAAGGCTTATGAACCAAAAAATACAACAACCATGGCAGAAGAACAGAAATGACCCCCAATAAGTGTTAATTTACATTATCTTTGTTGTTTGTCTATGCCACTCGTATCTATGGTATCAAAATAATGTGCAACACTAGCGCCATGTACTACCTGTGTGAACGGAAATAAAAACTCTTTCAGTTCGTCACGAACAATCCACGTGTTTTATTAGGTTATGGGCCCAGACTCTATTTAAACAAGAAAAGTCTTTATACAGCACAGTAAAATCCCAGGACATTATTCCCTAAGCGTTCCCAAGCTTAAAGGAAGAGATAACTACGACGATTGGGCATTCACCGTGGAAAATTTCCTCATCCTCGAAGGCATCGACATCACGAAGATCGAGGCACTAAGTGAACTAGATAACAGGAAGGCTAAAGCAATAATTGTGATGACGATTGATCCATCTCTTTATGTGCACATCAAGAATGAAACTACGGTACGTAGCTTATGGGCAAAGTTAAAATCGTTGTTCGACGATTCCGGGTTCACCCGCCGCATCAGTCTCCTAAGAAACCTGATTTCGATTCGCCTCGAAAACAGCGAATCAATGACTGCTTACGCGATGCAGTTAGTCGACACAGCTCAAAAGCTAAGCTTCGAGATAAACGACGAGTGGGTCGGATCGCTTTTGTTAGCCGGTTTACCAGACAAGTTCGCGCCAATGATAATGGCTATCGAACACTCCGGGATGAACATTAGTGCAGATGCTATAAAGACTAAACTACTAGATATGAGTGCAGATTCCGAAATTACGAAGTCCGAAGGCGCATTTATTGCAAAATCATACAAAAAACATGGCGGCTACCAAAAAAATTAAATCGCCCGGTAACGCCGGTAACGTCAAATTTACCAGTGACAGCAGCGACAAGCCTGTAAAAATAATAAAATGCTACAAATGCAAGCGTACAGGACATTACAAAAATCAATGTCGTTACGCCGATATGCAGAAAGATAAACAAATCAATGCATTCAGTGCAATGTTCCTGACTGGTAAATTCAGTGATCAAGAATGGTATGTGGACTCGGGCGCGAGCACTCATATGATTTCAGAGTCAAACAAAAGAATGTTAAAAAATATTTCGTATGACACAGAAACGCGAAATATTGTGGTGGCGAACAAAGAAATTCAGAATACAATATAAATGTCAACAATGTTTTGTGCATACATAACCTTACAACTAACCTTCTATCAGTAAGTAAGATTATATCTAGTGGCAATAGAGTGATCTTTAAACAAAATGTATGTCACATCTACAATCAATCAAATGAATATATTGGAGAAGCCACTCTGACAAATGGTGTGTACCGATTAAACATTGTAAAGCTGGAAAAACTGTTAGCAGCAATGGCAGTGACTACAAGCAGGACCTGGCACAGACGTCTCGGCCACATAAACAGCAATGACCTAAACATCATTGTATGGAATAAAACGTGAAACAGAACACATCGCTCTGTCTCGCTCGGCCGATGTGACGTCGCGCGGCACTCAGCTCTGTGTTTCTGTCTCAATTCAATTAGTTCCAATTATTTGCAATTGTTATGTGTCACATCACTTTTTTCCCAGCACTATTGCTCCTAAGTTGATGGCGTAGACCACATTTTTTGAGTAGCGTACATTGTTTTGTGTTTAAAGTTTGATCGGGTAAAACTTTAATTGTGCCGACGGCGCGGCTACCTAATATTAAATAGTTTGTGCTTTTGTACCGTGCAATTATCGGTAAGAGTCGACAGTTGGTGTCGGCAGTTGAGGCGACAGCCTCTGAGACACGTGTGTGACGGGCCCGTGAGAACTGCCTGTAAGCTGGTGCACATCCATTTATCTTGGGTATTTGAGAGCTCTCAGGGGAGCCAAGGGAAGTTTAGGGTAAACCTCCCATCACCAGCGGTGTGCAGACAGCCAGCGAACAGATTCCACGCGAGGAACGTCAGCGTCAAGGATTCGCAGCCACCGTCTCCATTATATGTAGGTGCTGCTAAATTATTGTTTAGGTTAGTGATAAGTCTTGTCGTGCTGTAGGGAGATCACTCGCAGATCTCTCTGTAGCAAACAAATTTTGTTAGCAGAGCGCGGTTAATCCACGGATAACCTCAATTAGTTATAAGTTTTAAAGTTGGTTGGTTATACCAACCAAATAATTAGAATAGGTCAGTTTAGTGCTTACAATTTCCATTACATTATTATTACATTTCAATTACATTTGGGTTTGAATTTAGTTGAATAAGATTGATTCACCGCAGCGGTGAGTTAGTAATTGTCCGATAAATATTTAAGCATTTTGTTTGTCTTTTGATTGCTTGAAAACTTAATTTAGAATTTAAAGTTAAAGTCTATAAAACACAGTGGGCCCAGCATTGAAAATTGTTGAAAAGTTAATTTGTTGTTTTCATTTTGAAAACATATTTAAATATTGTAGGCATTTGATTCACAATATTTGTAGTTAGGTTGTATAGCGATTGCAAGGCTGTAGACACATATATTAATATTGCAGTTATGTTACCATATAAACATTTTGCTTACATAGTGAGTTTGGCCTATGTATGATTGATTAACATTTGTTTATTGTAGTTCTCTTTGGGAAACTAATTTGAGTTCCATTCATCTGTAACATTTGTTTGTTAAATGACTTGTTTACATAGTAAATTTTAATTGAACATTAAATGTTAACTTGTGGTAATATCATGACTGGCCAACGTACATTATTTAATTAATATTTTTATTCTTTTTCTTGGAAATTAATTCAAGTTTGATTCATTTGTGGCATAACTACTTAGGCAATTTTAGTATTAAATTTGTTGGATTATTACATAACGGTTTATGCAATAATAGTAATAGCACATCTTGTTTTGTTGGTGCCGTCATTTTTGAAAACCCATTTTAGATTTATTTGGTTAATACATTGATTAAAATTTGGTTGGTTTTGCATAACGGTATATGTAATAATAATTGCACATCTTATTTGTAAGTGCGCTTCTCGTTACAAACCCGTATAAGTTTTTTTTGTACCTATTAATTTTTTTTTGTTGTTTACCCCGGGTTTGTGCTATTGTTGGAGAATTATTCTCATCTCTCGTACATTTAGTTTTTTGGTGACAACGCGATGGCGAAGGCAGTCCTGGCCAAGGAGCTGCGATGGTTCGTGTCCGTGCAAGGTCTGCTGTCCCGGAGTGACCGAGACGACGCCATTTTGGAGCGGACGGAACAGCTGAGATTGCGGGTCTCTTCGGCTGAGACGGCCATGGAGGCTTTGTCGGAGACTGCGCCGCCGCCCAGCAAAGAGGTGTGGTCGGCATACGAGGACGACTTTGCCCAGATCATGGAAATCCATGACAATATCGTGCAGGCGGCCTGCGACATCTAGAGGCGACGAATGGGGGAAGTTGTACCGTCCACACCACCACCAACGGCAGGACCCGCGATAACTGGTAGGCTGCCTACCTTACAGTTGGGTAACTTTAGCGGCGCTGTGGAGGAATGGGTCGACTATAAGAATATGTTCACCTCGTTGGTGGACACCCGAGCAGATTTGACACGTGGACAAAAGATGGCGTATCTTCTGTCCACGCTGCAAGGCGAGGCCAGGGCACTCGTCCAGCACCTACGGGTCGAGGACGACCATTATGAGACAGCGTGGGAGCTTCTCACAAACCGGTACCACAACGTCCGGCTATTAGCCGATGCACATGCCCGACAATTGTTGTCGGTCCCTAGGGTGACTAACCGGGCTGAGTTACGGATGCAGCTGTTGACGCCGGTCACCGTTGCATGCAACGCGTTGCGTACGTTGGGGTCGCCAGTAGAGGAGTGGTCATTCCTACTGGTCTACATCCTACTGACCAAGCTGCCCACGGACATTCGCTCCCGGTTCGAGCGGGAAGCAGCAGAGAAGGAGGGAACTACTCTGCCTGGGTTGGGAGACCTCATGAAGTTCCTCGAATACGAGGCTAGGGTCGTGGAGACCTCCCAACCTGACCTGCCGCCATCAGGGGCGCAGGCCTGTAGGTGCGACAATTCGCAGGGGCGCTGGGCGCCTCCCACTGTACAGCCGCAACGAGGACGCACCACCGCGCGACTGGCGGCGCTTACGTTAGCGGCCGGCGGAGACCCGGCCTGTCTACAGTGTGGCCAATCGGGCCATGCTTTGCTGCGATGCCAGGAATGGCAGGGGTTGCCAGTGGCGGATAGGCGGCGCATGGCAAAGCGCAAGGGTCTGTGCTTCGGCTGCCTGGGGGACCATTTTGAACGAAATTGTCCCAGGCCCCAGCGCTGCAGTGCGTGTGGCGGACCCCACCATCTGTTGTTATGTGCCAACAGGTCGGGCGCGGCTCCATCGACCCCACAACAGCGGCGCAACATGGGCGGAGGTGCTCCAGGGCGGAGCCCACCCCCAACGAACTGGAGGCCCAGTCCTGCGCGCGGCGCGCCCACTTATCGGGAGGTGAGCCATGCGCCGGCGCGCGCACTCATAGAGGGCCCCGCGCCTGCAGGCTACCACACGGCCGGCCCTAGTGTGAGTTGGGCCCCCACGGGCGGGGGCCCGGCAGTCGACACAAAGGGTGGACCCCTCCCCGCACCGGGCTCTGTGCGCGCTAGCATAGAGCAGCGCGACCCAACGGTGCCACAGCGGTTCTCGCCGCCGCTGCACGAGTACCCACGGCTGAAGTACCACCCGCCGTATCATCGGTATGGTAGAGCGGCCGGATATGTCCCCCCTAATGTGGCGATGTGCATTCGCCGCCCCTACTACTACCCGGGGGCCCCCTTCGAGACGGAGCATCAGGGGAGTCCATAACTAGCCTACCCCTCTGAAAGAGCAGAACCGCGGACGGTTCTGCTACCTACTGCGGCGGTCCGCGTTTGGGGCCCTCAAGGAGACTCTGTCACCATCAGAGCATTGTTGGACTCGGGAGCCCAAGGTTGTCTCATGTCCACACGAGTGGCCCAAAAATTGGGCTTGGGTCTCGAGGCCCCCTCAGTGCCGTTACTGGGGGTTGGGGGCATGCAAGTTAGAGGTCTGACGGGGCAGACCCACGTCACCTTCTCAGCGGTGCATTCCTCTACTTTGAGAATTTCGGTTATGGTCACAGTAATGGACACCATTGTGGGCTGGCAGCCCTCTACCGATCTGCCCCCAGGAATACGGGAACGTACCACGGGTCTAGATCTGGCCGACCCACTCTTTTATCATCCGGCTCCGGTGGACCTCCTCTTGGGCTCCGATGTGCTAGGATGGATATTACTAGGCACACAGAAAGCTCTAGGTCCCTCTTCACTGGTGGCAGTGTCGACTCTTTTTGGTCTTTCAATTATGGGACCAGTCTTTGATGACTCGACCCCGGATGAGTCTAGAGTCATCCTGTCTGCGTCTCTTGCCAAAACGATGCACCGGTTTTGGGAAATAGAAGAACTTCCCATGGTCCCTAGGGTGGACCCTGACCATGCGGAGTGTGAGGCCTTTTATCAGGCCAACACGTCACGGTTGCCGTCCGGAAGGTTTGTAACTAGGTTGCCCTTTATAGCTTCTCCTCCTGCTTTAGGGCAGTCCAGGATATTGGCGGAGGACCCCAACATGATAGCGGTTTTAGGTATGAATTACCAACCTGTTAATGACATTTTCACTTTTCAGGTGGACCTGGAGCCCCAGAGGGTCTGGAGTAAGAGGACGGTGCTGTCCACCATTGCCCGTATGTTTGATCCGAACGGGTGGATCAGTCCGGTGATCTTCTCGGCCAAGTGCCTTTTGCAGCAGCTGTGGATGCTGGGCGTCACGTGGGACGAGCCGCTCATAGGGCCTCCATTAGATACCTGGCTCGAGCTAATCTCTACTATGAAGAAAGTCAACCGGGTCGCCCTACCTCGTCGAATTTTGCCGCCGGGCAAATCCCAGGTAAGTCTACACGGCTTTTGCGATGCTTCCGAGCGGGGGTACGCTGCTGCAGTATACCTACGAACTGTTGACTCCGAGGGCCGGGTCAACGTCGTATTACTTTTAGCTAAAAGCAAGGTTGCTCCAATAAGAACTCGTCTGACCATCCCTAAATTGGAGTTGAGCGGGGCTCATCTACTAGCCAGGTTGCTAGGTCACGTTCGCCGGGAGTTGGCCGCCACCGTTGACATCCGAGATGTCTTTGCATGGTCCGACAGCCAAGTCGCACTGGCATGGTTGCGCGCGGCGCCACATACTCTGGAGATCTTCGTGGGAAACCGAGTTTCCCAAATACAGAGCATTGGAATTCCTATCATCTGGAGATACGTCCCGGGTGATATTAACCCGGCGGACTGTGCTTCTCGGGGCAGCACTGCTCCGGTATTGGTGGACCACCACCTCTGGTGGGGACCAGCGTGGCTGGAGTCGCCTGAGACTTCTTGGCCTGTCCAGCGGCTGGACAGGACGGTCCAGATCTTGCCTGGGATGCGTGTGCATGCCCTGGCCGTGGAGACGGCCCTGGACCCCGACTGGCTTCCTGGGCGGTACAGCAGTTTGGACAAGTTGCTGGTGGTGACCAGCTGGATGAAAAGGTTCATCCATAACTGTCGACATCCGCGGGAAAGATCTTTGTCCCCAATCGTGAGTGCAGAGGAGCGTCGGAGCTCGCTACTGCACTGGGTTCGGGTATTGCAGGCGGACCGCTTCAAGGCTGAGCTTCTGGTTCTGCGTGAGGGCCGCGCAAAACTAAAAGGAGCGGTCGCCCGGTTAAATCCTTTTACAGATGCGGAGGGGCTTCTGCGTGTTGGAGGCCGACTTCGGAAAGCCGACCTGCCTTACGGGAGTCGCCACCCCCTACTCTTACCGAAAGATGGATCCTTGGTCAAGCTCCTGGTGTCCGATCGACACATCCGTAATGCGCACGCAGGGTGCGGCGCATTATTAGCCATCCTACAAAGGGAGTTTTGGATATTGTCTGCTCGAAGAGCCATCCGTGGAGTGCTCTTCCGGTGTTTGCCTTGTTACAGGTTGCGGGCGTCACTCATGCAGCCGCAGATGGGGGATCTGCCTTCGGACAGAGTCACTCAGTCTCGTCCATTCTCGGGGGTCGCAACAGATTTTGCGGGACCTTTTTTCGGTAAAGACGACCACGCTTCGCAACGCTCGGGTTGTGAAAGTCTATTTGTGTGTGTTTGTGTGCCTGGCCACCAAGGCCGTCCACCTGGAAGTGGTTTCGGCGTTGTCCACGGAAGCCTTCGTCGCCGCGTTGGATCGTTTTGTGTCGCGTAGGGGTTTGCCTTCACTTATTCACTCCGACAATGGCACAAACTATA
Source organism: Scoparia ambigualis (assembly GCA_963921215.1). Classification (NCBI taxonomy): domain Eukaryota; kingdom Metazoa; phylum Arthropoda; class Insecta; order Lepidoptera; family Crambidae; genus Scoparia; species Scoparia ambigualis. Next base: position 30,745,347 of record OY992516.1, read on the forward strand.
GGGATACGGCTACCTATCTAAAAGATGTTTATAAGTTTTTAGAAACTAATGTAGATAATTTAAGTCAAATCCTCGCTCGGAAGGGGGTAACTTGGCGGTTCAGTCCCCCAAATTGCCCCCACTGGGGAGGAATCTTTGAGGCTGCCGTCAAGTCAGCAAAGACCTACCTCCGCCGCGTGATAGGAGAAACGGTCCTGACGTTTGAGGAGCTTGCTACAGTATTCTGCAAGGTAGAGGCGGTCCTCAACTCTCGTCCTCTCTGTCCCCTGTCCCCGGATCCCAACGATCTGGAGGTCCTGACTCCTGGTCATTTTTTGATTGGGCAGCCGCTCACTGCTCTGCCGGAATACCCATGGAGGGAAGAGCGTACAACCCTGTTGTCACGCTATCAGATGTTACAACAAATGGGCCTTTGGAATCGCTGGTCAGTTGAATACTTGCACCTGCTGCAGCAAAGGGTGAAGTGGACAGACAGGACAGAGCCTCCTCGGGAGGGAGATTTGGTTTTGTTGAAGGCGGCTAACTTGCCATCCTTGGTTTGGCGCCGGGGCCGCATTTTAAAGTTGTTAGTTGGTGAGGACGGAACTCCACGCGTCGCGGAGGTGTTGGTCGGCGGTTCGATTCTGCGACGAGCCCTAGCAACTCTCTCTCGTCTCCCGATTGAATGAGCTAGCGGTCTGAGGTTGGCCCTTCAGACCGAAGCGGGGGGATGTATGGAATAAAACGTGAAACAGAACACATCGCTCTGTCTCGCTCGGCCGATGTGACGTCGCGCGGCACTCAGCTCTGTGTTTCTGTCTCAATTCAATTAGTTCCAATTATTTGCAATTGTTATGTGTCACTTTTTTCCCAGCACTATTGCTGCTAAGTTGATGGCGTAGACCACATTTTTTGAGTAGCGTACATTGTTTTGTGTTTAAAGTTTGATCGGGTAAAACTTTAATTGTGCCGACGGCGCGGCTACCTAATATTAAATACACACATCAAAAGTGTCTAGGGATCAACATATATTTTTGCAATAACTTTTCTCCTGATTGATATTAATTAAAATTTTCTTTAAGGATTCATCAAATAAAGTGTTTTCGTTTGTCTACAGTAACGATAAACCAAGTCACTTTTGCATTAATAAAGAAATTTGCCATTTTCCTAATAAAGGGATTTTTGACATTTGAACCACTAACATTAAAGTTCGAAAAAAAGACTGAAATAACATTTTTCTTTAAAATTTTATTGGGTAACTTAAACAATTAATAATCCGTGTTTCTACCGCGAACACTAACAACACAAGAACATCGGTTTGGCATACTCAAAATGAGTTCATCCAACGCACGCTGTGGAATGGCCGCCCATGTTCGTTGCAACAACAAAAAAAGGTCTTCTTGCGACAGGATACCCTCCATATTCGGCAGAGCTCTTCTCTGTAGCATATCCCATGCATGCTCAATCGGGTTCAGTCTGGCGACTGAGCAGGCCAGGGCATGACATTGATGTTAGCTGCGGCGAGAGTCTGTCTTACAACTCTTGCGGTGTGCGGTCGTGCATTATCATGCATTAACTGAAATAAGGGACCGATTTGCACTTGTAGAGGAACGATGACGTCTGATACAATCGTCTCAGCATAAATTTGAGCGTTGAGGTAGCCTCTGATCCAAATCAACTCAGTTCTTCCGCCGATCCAAATACCCGCCCATACCATGATGGTTCCACCACTATAAGGATGGACTTCCTGGCAGGATTTTAATCGCTGTTGGCGTCCAGGGGTTCTCCAGTGTCGTATACGTCTTGTATCCGGTCTCATACCAAAACGAGACTCATCAGAAAAGCACACGAAACGCCATTGTTCTTCTGCCCAATTTCTGTGTTCGAGAGCCCATTGATATCGAATCCTACGATTGTGCATTGCTATAGGTGGTACCCTTAGCGGTCTTCGGGAATGAAGGTTCACTTCATGCAAGCGGTTTCTGACTGTTTGGTCGCTAATTAAGTTCCCTGAAGAGTGATGAAGCCTAACGGCTAACATCATGGCGGTTATTGTTGGAGCTCTTCGAGTTGTGATTTGAATGTATCGGTCTTGTCTCCGTGTGGTGCAGCGATACCGTCCTCCATGGCGCTCAGCCACGGTACCAGTGCTTCGGTAACGTGTCCAAAGTCGACTGATAACACTCTGACTTGTATTCAGAGCTAAAGCCACAGTACGTTGCCGGGAACCAGCTTCTATCATTCCCACGGCTCTGAGCATTTCTTCCCTGCTTAAATGACGTCGCCGCTCCATAATAACGTTGGTTTTAATCAGTAGTAGGGAAACAGTAGCACTAATAATGTCTTCAATGCGTTGTATGTTTTTATAGGGAAAATATTGACAGCTGATTTTTATCTTTTACTAGAAATTGATTGAAAGTTCCTGTTTCAAATTATGAAATGCACCAAAAAGGATCCATATAAATTTATAAAATCATAAATTTATTACAAAGCCACATCTCAATCTCAAGAAATCCGCATAAAAATGCTTGATCCCTAGACACTTTTGATGTGTGTAGTTTGTGCTTTTGTACCGTGCAATTATCGGTAAGAGTCGACAGTTGGTGTCGGCAGTTGAGGCGACAGCCTCTGAGACACGTGTGTGACGGGCCCGTGAGAACTGCCTGTAAGCTGGTGCACATCCATTTATCTTGGGTATTTGAGAGCTCTCAGGGGTAGCCAAGGGAAGTTTAGGGTAAACCTCCCATCACCAGCGGTGTGCAGACAGCCAGCGAACAGATTCCACGCGAGGAACGTCAGCGTCAAGGATTCGCAGCCACCGTCTCCATTATATGTAAGTGCTGCTAAATTATTGTTTAGGTTAGTGATAAGTCTTGTCGTGCTGTAGGGAGATCACTCGCAGATCTCTCTGTAGCAAACAATCATGAAAAATGGAGCGGTTGAGGGTTTATTTTTCCAAGAAAAGGCAGAAATTGACAAAAGTAACTGCACAGTGTGTTGCGAGGGGAAACAAACTAGATTACCCTTTCCTACAACATGCTGACCTGTGTGGGCCTATGGAAAATAAATCACTTGGTATGGCCAGATACTTCCTACTGTTTGTTGACGATTACAGTCGGATGGCCTTCATATATTTTCTAAAATCAAAGAATGAAACATATACCTATTTCAAGCAATTTAGAAAATTAGTAGAAAATCAAAAAGGTACAAAAATAAAAAATTTACGAACCGATAATGGTGGTGAATTTTGTTCCGCTGAGATGGAAAATTATATGAAACAATGTGGTATTGTACACCAGAAAACAAATCCATATACACCTCAACAGAATGGGCTTTGTGAAAGGTATAATAGATCCCTAGTAGAGAAAGCAAGATGTCTCCTATTTGATGCCAACTTTAAGAAAGATTTGTGGGCAGAAGCAGTTCATACTGCAGTTTACCTTAAGAATAGATCCCCAGCTGCAGGTCTTCATATGCATACACCATTTGAAATATGGACGGGAAGAAAACCAGACGTCAGCAACATCCGTATCTTTGGCAGTTTAGCCATGACACATGTTCCTAAAGAAAAGCGCTTAAAATGGGATAAAAAGGCGAAGAAGCTATTCCTAGTTGGATATCCAGATAATGTGAAAGGATATAGGCTGTATGATCCAGTTTCGCACACTGTTACAGTAGCAAGAGATGTTGTAGTGTTACATTCTGAGATTTTGTCCCTTTTGGGGAAAAGGAAGAAAATCCCAAACGCAAGCTTCAGTGGGTTGTTATCAAATAAAACCATAAAATGTTCAACAGCTAGGCAGTATATTGTAAAAGAACACACACAAATATTTTGTCCAACAACAATAAAATAAAATTATAAATTTTATTTCATTCTTATTATTTAAAATAGGGGGGTTAGTCACAATTTTGTCTTATATTATGTTAGGTACAAATCATCTACGTTACACCTTTTAATTTATTTAGCCGAAAATAACAAAAAAAAACTATCAGTTGAAATTGACCCTAGGGTCAACCTCAAATGAAAGTTCAACAAACTTTCTATTAATTTTGCCAACTATAATTTACTGTTTAAAGTAATCTAAACCTTATTCCAAAGCTATATCACCCCCTAAAACACACTAAAATCCTAAGAGTCAAAAGTGACCAAGCGGGTCGGTGATAATTTTAATTTAAAATAAATTTTATAATACTGTTCCTACTACTGCCTAACCAGCCAGCTAATACTTCAGTCGTGCAAGCTATGGTCGTGGGGGGTCGGGATAAACCAGTACCGTCCGGAGTATGATGTTGAAATTAAAATTAAATTACTCCGTCTATTAAAATATTAACAACTTCCCTGTCCCCATACAACTCATTTTGATAATGCCCCACGTCCACAGGTTTTTATTATTGTTACACTACAGAAAATCATTAATAATGAATAAACTAATTTTATTTCGGTTATTTTATTTTTGAGTCACATGTTTTTTTTTTTTTTTTTTACGTGTAACGGGTAAGCGCTTGGCCTTCATCTCACCTGATGGTAAGTGACGATAAGGCCGAAGGTGGAAGCGCGCTTCACCCGGAATCCTCAACCACTGAGGAACTGGCTATCTTAACTCTAACTGTCGGAACACAACTATGCTATAGACATCGTTGTTATGGCGACAGACTTGGATAAGATGGTGGTAGCTAGCCAGGCGGGCTTAACAGCCCTACCACCAACCAAACCGAGCACACAAAGATGTACCCCCCGCTGGGAATCGAACCCGGGACCTCTGGGTCTGAAACCGGTGGCTTAGCCACTAGACCACGGAGGCGGTGAAATGAACGTAGGGCGATAAATTTTATTGACCACGTTCAATGAGTCATATGTGAACACACCCATCCAAGTGAAGTTTTGAGTGACAATTACAATACATCATCCGTCAAATGTCAATCAACTGTCATAACTACAATTAGATTAGAAAGTTGAATGTTTATTTGAGGTTATAATTGATAGTTTATTGGAAAAAGGTCTTTTTGTGGTTATAAATTAATATTTTTCAAAAAAATGGCTAGTAGAAGATATACAAATGAAGAATTATTGCGGTATTTAGAAAATTCAGAGGAAGAACCATTTAGTGGTGGAAGTGACGAAGAATATCGCCCAACGATGAAGATGAACAAAGCGAGGATACAGAGGTAATTGCAGATTATATAGCAAGTAGTGCAGGCAGAAGTACTGAGAGTCCGTCACCCACACCAGCAAGTTCATCATCATCTAATCCATCCGATGCCCAATGGAAAAGGGACGTTTTGCCTTTAGGGAGGGAAACGTTTATAGGGAATCACGGTGTACAAAACATCGACGCAATTACTGAAGATGGGCGAGTTAGTTTGTACAAAATTTATGAACTGCACAATTTAGTCGAATGGCGAGATGGAAAGACGTCACAAGAGAGGAATTGAAAACATTTTTTGGAGTGATAATCTACATGGGTCTCAATCCTAAGCCGTCAATCGAGCACTACTGGAAATTAGACGTGCTTTACTATAATCCTCTTATGCACAGAATAAATATATCGTATAACAGGTTCAGCTCCATTCTAAGATGCTGGCACTTTACAGAAATCCAAATAGGAGTCATTGGAGAGCAAAGAACTCATAAAATAGACCCACTCATACATAAAATGGTAAACAATTTTCGTGGTCTTTATACACCTTCTGATATTATTGTCGTTGATGAGTCAATGGTCAAATTTCATGGAAGGTTGCTAATAAGAACTTATAACCCAGCCAAAACAGATCGCTACGGTATGAAATTATATAAGGCCTGCACAATAAATAGCTACACATGGTCCTACCAAATTTATTCCGGGATTTCGCATCAATTAGAGGGTCTTGATAAACCTGGTTCAACAGTGGTACAGCTCACAGAGCCACTTTTAGATGCAGGTCGTATTATTGTCGCTGACAACTATTATACCAGTTTGCCATTGGCTGAGTATCTAAAAGGTCGCAATACTGATTTATGCGGTACTTTACGTAAAAATAAAAGATTTTTGCCAGAAGAAGTAGTAAAAGCGAAGCTAAAAAGGGGAGAACAAATAGCTAGACAAAAGGACAACCTCTATACTGTACTAAAATGGCATGATAAACGCGATGTCCTTATGATCTCAACCTGCCATGGAAACGGTATGTCTAACGTCACTACCAAACGCGGCGACGTTATGAAACCTGATGCAATCATCGATTACAATGATGCCAAAAAAGGCATTGATATTTCAGATCAACTTGCTTCCTTTCATTCGCCGTTACGTAAAAGTTTAACGTGGTCCAAAAAGATAGCAATAAATTTGCTATTTCAAGTCGCCATTATCAATACCAGATGCATCTACAACGAGAGGACAGACGGTCCTAAGTTGACAGTTTTACAAGTCCAAGAACATCTAGTCCGACATTTCCTTGGACCTGCAGCATCTACCACAGAAAGTAACCAACCTCAAAGATCTTCAATCTCCTGTAGCTCTCCAAGATCTTCAATAGCTTCTTCTAGCAATTCTGGGCATTCTCTACAAGAAATACCTCGAAAGGCAAATAATCAACTCGTCCGAAAAAGATGCACTGCGTGCTATGTCAAATTGAAAAATGAAGGATTATTGGCAAGAAAAGCGAAGCAAGTACACACTGAGTGCAAAAGGTGTGAAAAAGCATTCTGTTTAGAATGTTATAATGAGAAACATGCTTGATTTTATAAAATTTACTTTGAATAAAATCCTTACATTCCAGTATGTATATGAGTTTTATTTAAGGCAAATTTCTTGTAGTGATTAAATGACAAATATTTAAAAAATCGCGAAATTTCCTTTTGTCATTGTAAACATTAGCTTTTTTGCTATACGTCCACGTATGATTGAAATAAATATCACGTAACGTTCATACCGAAAAATGTGCCTCAAATTGTATATAGAAATGAGTCACCTGTGACTCATGAACTTATTCTAATACGTTCCTATGAGTCATATAGGACTCAGTGGACAGGGAAGTTGTTAAATTAAATGTTTTAAACCGTTTAACCGTATCAAAACTCTCACACGTTTAAAGCCGATACACTAGAGAACCGTGGGGTTATACCGATATAAAATTAATAATTATGGACGCCAGGATCGTATAGTCGATCCGAATCTGGAGACGATGTCACCATACAACTTCACCCAAGTCGAACTCGCAGATCCTCAAATGTTTCACAACTTCACCAACGCTTGGTGTAGTTGGATATAAAAGAAAATACTAGGTTAAGGTTTCGAAACCCTAATGTAAAAATATGTTCCTGAATAAAGAACGATTAAACCCAGAGTAGGGGTACAAAAACCGTCAACGCCTGTGCGGCGACAGCTCGCTGGCAGCAGGTGGCCGCTGGTGCCCCGAAGAGGCAGGTCTCGCGTCCAGGCTTTAGGGCCCAGCTCTAAATCCTGGCGGCGAGACGGGCCTCTCGAAGCATGCGTTGGGATATCCTATATTTACGCGTGGCTGCCAGCGGTGTCACGACCGGTTGGTTGTGGCACGGATTCCTGAGTGCATTGATCTCACAACATCGCACCACGTCACGCCAGAGATTCAAATCGTTTCGGTGTCACAACTCGGCAGCTTTCCTTTCGCCGGAAACACTTATAAATCGGAGGCCAGCTTATGATTTCTACTCCCATTGTCGGGTAATTCATAAGAAATTGTTCTTTTAGAATTTTCCCTCAAACTAACAAAACGTCAAATATGACGTCTGTCACAACTCGCCCTCTGCTAACAGAATTTGCCAACAATAACAACACAAGACCTAGAAAAAAATTAACGTTTAGCAATGTGAAATGCATTTTTCTTTAATTTAAAATTATTTTTTGTGATATTTAACTCACTAATTACCCTGTCTTAATATTAAGAAGTATTAGTTTCCTCTCTGGTAACCCCTACGGGCAGAGACAATATCCATATAAAAAATATTACTCCCGTTCGAATGTTCTAGATAAAAGTCCTTATAGAAAAAAAATAGTTCTATTTCCGGATTTGCTTGAATTAAATTTAATTACTTAAAGTAATTATTATACATATTAATTTATTATTAGAACTGTTTTGACTATTTTTTAAAATTGAATCTTTTATGTGAAATTAAAAGTTGACAGCTACTTCGCCCCGCTACCGCTAGGCGTCGCTACGGTGGCTGTCATTTTGTCTATGGTGTTATGTCAAATACAAAACGTAAACACGGAATAAAATCTCTTTAGATTTAAGTTTAAGTCTTTCTAAAACTGATTTAGAAATGTTTTAATTGAAAATGCAAGAAAAGTGTGTCTTGTAATGTGTCAGCCAAGGCTCCATGTCTTTAATGTGAAGAAAAATGGATTTAATTCAAACAAGCTACACGGACTAATGTTTTTGGACATTTGATCATTCTAAAGCAATGATTTCAGGTAAGTACTATTCAACCATTGCGAACTTCTTTTGTAGATAAGTAAAGGCAGACAGGGCCCTGAATTTACAACGTAACAGTAGTCATGGAAAAAGAAAGTGACAGAATGGCAACACAGCTTTTAGTACAGGATGAAAGTGCAGATAAGCAGGATTCAGTGGGGAATAGACAGTCAATGACTTCATTAGAAACATCAAGTTCAAATGAAAATGATAAAACATATGTTCCAGAAGAGTCTAGTGACTCCGAGGGAAGTTTTCATGAGCCAATGACATTAATGTCAGATGACATGGAGTTGAGTTCTCAGCTGCAGAATACTGACAAGAAAGAACGCCGTACCAGGCAGAAACCAGACTATTATTATGCAAACTTGTGTGTCACAGATGAAATTCCAGGAGAAGATATCTCTCTCAGTGATGCCATAAATGGACCAGAAAAAGAACAATGGCACAATGCAATAAGTGAAGAATTGCAGTCATTCAAAGAAAGGGATGCTTGGGAACTAGTGGATAGACCTGCAAATAGAACAGTTGTTAAGTGCAAATGGGTGTTCAAAAGAAAGTATAGTAATGAAAATGAAGTAAGGTACAGAGCACGACTAGTTGCAAAAGGGTTCAGTCAGCAAAAGGGTACGGACTACAAAGAAACTCTCTCTCCGGTACTCAGGTATTCCACTTTACGGTTATTATTTTGCATTAAGTGTAGATCAAAACCTAAATATTAGCCACCTTGATGTTCCTACTGCTTTTCTAAATGGGTTATTAGAAGAATGTATATTTATGGAAATACCAGCATGTTCAAATTTTATTAATTGTAAAGATAAAGTTTTAAAACTTAAAAGAGCAATATATGGTCTAAAACAGTCCGCTAGGGCTTGGTACCAAAGAGTAGAAATTTGTTTATTAGAATTAGGTTATACCAAGTCTCAGTATGAGCCATGTTTATTTTTCAAATGCAATACTCTCAGTTGATCTTTTACCGTCCGACCGAGTACGCGCTTGCACCTTTTGTTCAGTGATTCTCAAACTTTTAAGTATATAAAAATAACATAAAATTTCTCTTTGCTCGGTTTAACTTCTCAAACTCTGTCGAGCAAGATGGTGGTTTGTGGCAGATGTGGTGATGACGTTTCTGACGCGATTCAGTGTAGTATCTGTAAGCAACATTTCGACTATCCATGTTCTGGTGTGACCGAATCTGGGTACCGTAAGCTAGGTGATCGCCGGGCTACATGGAAGTGTCCCACCTGCAAGTCCGGACCAAATTCTGCGAGACAGGCTGCTGGATCTCCCAAACAATTGCTCACACCACAAGCTGATGGATCTCCAAAACCACTCACGCTTGAGCATGTTATGTAGGAGCTTGTTAATATCAAGTTAACGTTTGCTCCATTAACGGATCTAGTTCCTGTGATCAGAGATATAAAGAAGGAAATTGGTGATATTAGAGGTTGTTTTGCTCAGTTTTCGGAAAATCTTCAAAAGTTGGAGAATAGGATCCACACTGTTGAGTCACCTCAGAAAGAAATTGCCCCACTGAAGAATCAAATCTTGGCTTTGGAAGAAGACTTGAATGAAAAAAACCAGTGGTTGCGATTGAATAATGTGGAAATCAAGGGAGTTCCCATGAAAGACCGCGAGAACCTGCACGAGATTGTCGCCAATATTGGCTCTAAGATAATGTACCCTATAGTAAAGGCTAATACAAACTTTGTGGTACGGGTCCCTTCGCGTGATACCGGTAATAATAAATTCAAGCCCATTATTGTTTCATTCCTGAACCGGTATGCCAAGGAAGACTTTGTGGCTGCGGCGCGCTCCCTAAAGACACTTCGACCTGTGGATATCGGGTTGGAGGGCACCGGTCGCAGATTTGTGAATGACCACCTTACAGTTATAAACAAAATGCTTTTATCTAAGGCAAAAGCTACGGCGGCGGAAAATAATTTTGAATACGTATGGGTAAAAAACTCAAAAATTTTCATGCGAAAAAACTCGCAATCACCAGTTATAGCTATAAAGAAAGAGAAAGATTTGTTAAAAATTCAATAAAATTAAAGTTTTTTAGAAGTTTGTTTATACAGTTAAAGTTCATTCTGTTTATTTCAAATTTTATTTCCATTTTATTTTTTACATTGATTGTTATCGGTTTTGAGTTCAGTACGAAGTGTTGCTCTAAAGTTTTGGGAACCGCATGTTTACTATTCCAAGAATTATCCTTTTGTGCGCATCGCTGCAGCGTAGTTGCTAGCGAGCCTGCCTTTTGTTCGTGTTATCGCTCGGATACACGACGGTATTCAATAGATGCTATGACAAATAATTATGTTACCCGCTTTTATGTAAAACATAATTTTATGATTTTTGAAACTTCTATTTTCTTTTGTTTATTGATGTGTGTTTTTTGCATAATTTTTCATGTGGCTTTCTTTAATTAAGGTATTTTATTTTGTGCTATTAAAATAAATATGTGTAAATTCTACCACAAAATTAGATATGTATGTTGCAATTTTGTGAAGTTACCTTTTAAAAATGCATTTATCTTGTTCGAAGGGTATTGTGAAGCAATCTTATTAATTTGTTATTTTTTAAATAACTTAAATTGCGTAAATTCGTTTTGTTTGTCGTTTAAACCTATTCAGAAATGGCTAATCTTTTGATTTACCACCAGAACGTCAGAGGACTCCGAACCAAAACGGATACTTTCCTGCGTAATCTTAGAGTAAATAATTACGATATTGTTACGTTAACTGAGTCATGGTTGCTGAATGACGATAGGTACTTAGTTTGGCGTCGCGATCGTGATTATGCTTTAACGGGGCAGACAAGAGGTGGCGGTGTTGTTATTGGGGTCCGTCGGGACCTACTTGTGACTCATAACGCTGACTGGTGTTCTAGCGCAGAGGACCTGTGGGTCTCTGTAACAATACGTGACTCTTATAAAAAGAATTTTTGTAAATTACATTTATGTACACTTTATCTCTGTGATCAAAACAAAGGTAATTCATTTAATGTTCAGCTACATAACTTTTTACTAAATGTTAAACATCTTTTACATAATTATCCTTTAGATAAATTTATAACTGTAGGCGATTTCAATATGAGTAATATACACTGGTTGGACAGTGAAAACGGACTATGTCCCTCAAATGTGGCTGGTGTTCATCAGTTAAATTTTATTGAAATTTTGTACGATTGTAATTTACAACAATTTAATAATATTAAAAATGATCATGGCGGTATTTTGGACCTTGTCTTGTGTAATGACGTCGTCAATGTTGCTGCGTGTTCCGACCCTTTAGTAACGGAGGACCCTTTTCATAAGTCAATATTAATACAAACAACTTTTGTGGAGTTTCATGCTCTCGAGACGCCTGAACGAGTTGTCTTTGTGTACCAACGAGGCGATTATAAGAAAATAAGATCATGTCTTTCCGATACCAACTGGTCTTCGATTCTGAGTGGGGGTAGTGTTGATGACGCAGTTGACAAGTTTTATTCTGTCATCTCGCAGTTACGAGAGCAATATATACCTACCCGGCGAATGCGCAACTCTAACTATCCTCCTTGGTATAAACCATTTCTTATCAAGGCGATTAAAGAAAAGTTTAAATATTTTAAAAAGTTTAAAACATACGGTAATAAATCTGATGAAGCTACCTTTCACTTGCTTCGCGACAGAGTTAGGGTTTTGGAGAACCAATGCTACAAGGATTATATGAGAACAATTGAAGAATCTATCATTAAAAATCCCAAGTTGTTTTGGTCCTACATGAAAGCCAAGCGCCAAAGTGGTTCTTATCCTGCGAACATGACTTTTGGAGGTGAGTCGAGTGATAATGGGAATGGTATTAGTCAGCTCTTCTCCTCGTATTTTCGATCAACTTTTTTGGCCTCTGAAGCATCGATCGGCTATAGCAATCTTGGCAATGTCGATGAGGTTACCGTTTGTAATTTATCTTCCATTGAGATTAATGCCGAGGAAGTCTTTAATCACCTTAAGTCGCTTGATCTTAATAAATCAGCTGGTCCAGATGGGTTGCCTGCTGTATTGTTGGTTTGTTGTGCTAGTGAATTGTCTGTCCCAGTTACCATTTTATTCAAGAGGTCTTTATCGGAGGGCGTGATGCCCAATCTATGGAAAAAAGCCTTTATTTCTCCAGTCCATAAAAAGGGATCTAAGGCTCAGATTGAGAACTACAGACCAATCTCTAAATTATGTCTGCTTGCTAAAGTACTTGAGCGAATCGTGTACAATCAGCTTTACAATTCTTTTAAATCAAGTTTTATCGATGAGCAACATGGATTTTTAAGGGGCAGGTCAACAGTTTCTAACCTTATTGCAATCCCTCGGTATTCACGGTGACTTATTTCGTTGGTTCACCTCGTACGTTAGAAATAGATCTCAGGCAGTCGTCTTGAATGGTTCCTCATCTTCTTGGGTGGATGTGCCGTCCGGCGTTCCCCAAGGATCATTGCTGGGTCCACTTCTATTCGTGTTGTTTATCAATGATATTCAGTCATGTTTTCATAATTCTAGTTTTCTACTATTTGCTGATGACATGAAGATTTTTAGAGTGGTCAACAATATCTTCGATGCGCTTCTTTTACAAAACGATTTATATCGATTAGATGACTATTGTCTCCGTAATAAACTGGATCTCAATGTTGGCAAATGTCTGTCTATGAACTTTACTCGTAAACGTAATACATTTAACTTTGATTACCAACTTAAAAAAAATCAGGTCCTTGCTAGATGCTCTGATGTATGTGACTTAGGAGTCATTCATGATAGCAAATTGTTATTTAAGAAACATATAGAACATGTCGTAGACAAATCTTACAAGGCCCTTGGATTTGTAATAAGATCGTCTAAGCCTTTTAAAAATATGAAAACTATAAAAATAATTTATTGTGCCTTTGTTCGAAGCCATCTTGAATACGCGTCTCAAATTTGGAACCCGGATTATGATATCTATATTGATGCTATTGAGAGAATACAGAAAAAATTTACTCGTTTTCTTTGCAGCAAGTTTCGTGTACCGTATGACGCTTATGAGCAACGTTGTACAGCATTTCATCTTTTACCACTTTACTTACGCAGAAACATTGCTGACATCTGCTTTCTTTTAAAAATTGCTTAAAATAAACTGGATTGTCCGGAGCTCCTGAGCAAAATTCTGTTAAAGGTACCAAACAACAAATTACGTAATAGGCGTAAATTGCTTCACACTCCCTTCGCACATACTAACTATAGAAATAATAGTTTAATGATACGATCATGTGAGAACTTTAATAAACTCAGCTCAGATAGCCGCATCGATCTCTTTTGTACTAGCGTTGGCCAGGTAAAAACTGTTTTAGCTACATAAGGAATGCAGAAAATTTTGTTCGTTTACCTATATAGTATTTTTATAAGTTTCATTCCACTTTTAGATGTGGTAGCTTGTTATTAGCTTGTAAGTTACTATATGTTCTGTCTCGTTGTAAATGATGCTGTAAGCTCCCCAAATAAAATAAAATAAAAATAAAATAAAAATGTTAAATTCTTTGTAGCCCTATTTGTTGATGATTTTTTTGTATTTTATAACTGTAATGATACTTGTAAAAATTAATTGTTGAATTAAAGTCTAAATTTAAAATTAAAGATTTGGGTCAAATTAAGCATTATCTTGGTATGAATGTATGTGTTAAAAAAGATTCCATTACTATAGATCAAAAAGATTTTATTGATGTAATCTTGAATAGATTTAATTTGAATAATTGTAAAAGCTTAGATACTCCAATGGCAAAGAATTTAAAATTGGAAAAAGCTAATATTGTTTGTCAAAAGTATCCATATCAACAATTGTTAGGTGCTCTAATGTATTTATGTATATTAACGAGACCAGACATTGCCTTTACTGTGAGCTACCTCAGTCAGTATAATAACTGTTTCAGTGAGACTCACTGGAAACATTTAAAAAGAGTTTTAAAGTATTTAAATAAAACCAAAAACTTTGGATTAAAATATGCAAAAGGTGACTGTAATTTAGTTGGATATGTTGATGCTGATTGGGCATCCTGTGCAATAGATAGGAAGTCATATACTGGGTTTCTTTTTAAAATGTCTGGAAGTGCAATATCTTATGAAAGCAGAAAACATTAGCTTTATCCAGTACCGAAGCCGAGTATATGGCTTTATCTGAAGCATGTAAGGAAGTCATATATTTAAGAAATTTGTTAATAGAAATTAATGAAAACAAATATGAAAATGTACCAGTAGAATTATTTAATGATAACCAAAGTTCACAGAAGTTAGCATCAAATCCTCTGTATCATAGAAGAACCAAACATATTGATGTTCGGCATCATTTTGTTAGGGAATGCTTTTCTAATAATTTTGTGAACATAACCTTTTTGTCTACAGCTGGTATGCCAGCAGACATATTAACTAAGAGTTTATGTCATGTGAAACACTACAAATTTATGAATATGCTAGGGTTGTCACAGATATAAGTTTTTTTCATTTTTAAATAAAATTTTGTTTTGTTACCTAAGTAAGGATTATTTTGATAAGGGGGGATGTTAATTAACATTATCTTTGTTGTTTGTCTATGCCACTCGTATCTATGGTATCAAAATAATGTGCAACACTAGCGCCATGTACTACCTGTGTGAAAAACTCTTTCACTTCGTCACGAACAATCCACGTGTTTTATTAATAAGCACAAACGTGGCTACTTATCTCCTATCTTCTTAAGAGAAAAGTCTAATAGATCCCACAGACTAATATTTAACCTAAAACAATTAAACTTTTACGTTTACAGACCTGAATTCCGCATGATAATTCTGAGGAAAGTAGAACTAACCATTCAAAAAGATGACAACCTTATAAAAATTGGTGTATCAGACGCATTCTATCACGTACCAATTGCCGACGCACATAAACGATACATATCATTAGCATTCGACGGGCAAATTTACAATATGAACTGTCTACCCTTTGGGCTTTCCAGTGCCCAATAAATTTTTAGCGAATTAACTAACGGGGTTGCAGATAAACTAAGAGATCAAGGAATAAAAACCATAGTCTACTTAGACGATTTCAGGACCAGGACAGGACCCTAGCACCCTGTCTCAACAGGCTCAGTGGACTGTATCCTTCTTAGTAAGCCTTGGCTGGCATGTTAACTTATAGAAGTCAGACATATTCCCCAAAAAGCACTTAGAGTACCAAGGTCTTCTATGGGACACGAAGAAAAACGAAATAGAACTTCCCGAACCTAAAGTAGTAAATATAAAAAACACCATTCAACTTACATTGCAAAAAAAAATGGAGTTGGATGGATGCGAAACAACTTCTTGGCAAACTTACCTTTGCGGCTAATGCTGTCTCACTGGGACTTCTTCATTGCAGACCCATCCAGATGGCTTCAAAAGGGCTGCCAGATGCAGAAAGGTACCACACGTTCCAACTCCCAACTCATGTAAAAGAAGAACTTCGGTGGTGGCTACAAAACCTGAAAGAGCCTTCGACACTTCAAAAACCCCATTTACAAATTTCATCAGCACCGACGCCTTAGATTCCGGATGGGGCGCAATAGTCAACAACAAAAAGCTCTTCGGTACCTGGAGCAGCTCGCAAAGTCACTGGCACAGCAATCGCAAAGAACTCTAGACACTATATACGAAGTGCTAAAGCTAGAGGGACAAAACCTTTGCGGGAAAACTGTAATTTTCCAATCCGACAACCGGACCACAGTAGCGTATGTAAAGAAGCAAGGCGGTACCAAGTCAAAAACACTTCTCGACATATCTGCAAAAATACTGACCCTTGCTCACGCAATGGACATCACCCTCGTCCCAAGGTACCTGCCAGACAGATCCAATGGAATAGCCGACTGCCTATCCAGAAAGAGAGACCCCTAAGAATGGCACCTAAGCAAGGCGATCCTAGCAGAAATTTTTCAAAAATTGGAAACACCAACCTGACCTGACCAGACGTGTTCGTATTAGAAGCCTCAGCAGTGGTACCCACATACGTCAGCGAAGATCTAAGGGATCCCAAGAGCCAGTTCAGGTTCACAGGTATTGCAACACCTGTGATTGTTGTGATGTATGGAGTTAGTATGTAAGACTATCTATTTAAAAGGCATGTATCACTAAATTATATTCAGTATTTATCCAGCACTCATGTGTATTATTTCACTCCCGGCTCACGACCTTACATGGCGACCCTGTCAAAAGTAGAGACACGCGCGCGAGGATCCTGACACCGCCCGGCGCCCGCCGCCGCTGCGCCGCCGCCGGCGCCGGCCGTAAAAGGACTAGTTTCTGTAAATATCGGCCTCTCGGTGTGTTTCAAGCATGGATGAAACAATTCATTTTAAAACTTTCAAGTGTGACAGTTGTGTATCGCAAACTTTAAAATGGGAAAGCAGCAGTCAAAAGAAGAAAATATTGTAATAGCCCAAAACGCAGCTGGGGGCCAAAATAGTGCGCCAATCGACGAGCTTCGGTTCCATTTGTCCACCACAAGTATTCTGATGCTGATCATCGTGCTCTGCGTGCTTCTTGGGGTACTGTTCTGGATATTCCGTATATATCGGAAGTGTCACTTGCGGTGGATTCGACAAGAGGTCGAGCAGAATGGAAACAATAGAGGGCAGCGATTATCCTTTCGACGGCGATTCAACATGTACCCGGATTTAAACGTGGAAGATAGTAAAGTTTGAAGGTGCGGTTTCTTATACGTATCTATTCATGTGTGGTGCGTAAAATTGTGCAGTGCGGTTTGTGCGGTATATTATAATATTTTTTACGTACTACGCGTAGGCGCGACATTCTACTACGAGTATAATAAAATAAATAATAATGGACACTATTTAATGGACACTATTTAGAAAATATGTTTAACCTGTCATAGAAATTAAAATTGTATTAATCTTTATACCTAATAATTAATGTTGTAAGCGAGCAAAGGTACTAATATTTTACATATTACAGCTAAATACAATGAAGTTCTACGTCTTGACAATGATAAAGGTGCGTATTTTTAATGCTATGTTATTATAACTATTGTATTTAAATTTAATTCTTAAATTCCCCTATTCGTAATATTTTTTTTTTGTTAATAATTATTAAATTCCTATGGCCACATATATAAAGGAATTGTATGAAGAGTTATTTGTAATAAGACAGTATTTAATTAAAATTGGCCCATCTAGACGACAGGGTAATATTTTACAGAAAAAGCTTAGTGAAGCCAAGTTAATCGGTGGCCAATATAATACTTATATAGAAAATATTAATAAAGTAGGCCGGTTAGATGAAAAGGAGAATATTCTAATAAGAAAGTGTTGCGAGGATTTTAATAATTTATTTAAGGAAATTACTAAATTGTGTGAATATTCCGAGTCTTTAGATTACGTAACCAAAATGGACAAATTCGATCTGAAAGTGGCTTTGACCTTATTACCGGTTATGAATGACGAAATTTCTAATACAAAACAGCTGATGGACGGTATAGAATATTACAGTTCAGTCATTAATGCTGAATCACAGTCGCAATTAATTTCTTTTATTCTTAAGAGTAGGCTGTCACAGTCTGCCAAGTTAAAGTTAGGAACAAACTATGATACTGTTCCTAATCTAATAAATGACATGAGAAAATTATTATTACCTAAAAAGTCAGCCAGCGCATTGCAAAAGCAATTTTTAAACTGCAAACAAAATAATTTGTCAATTGATGCTTTTGGAAAAATGTTGTCCGAAATGTTAGTTGAACTTACCGTTTCCCAGTCCGACGGAGATAGTGAAAAATTTAACGTTTTGAAGTCAATCAATGAGAAACAGGCAATTAGACAATTTAGTGACGGATTGAGAAACCGTAGGATCCTTTCTATTATAACTGCACAAAATTTTGATAATTTAAAAGATGCAATTCAGGCCGGGGTAGACGAGGATGTTTCAGGTTCAGATAATATGGCTGAAGTCATGGCATTTAGACGTAATAATAATAGAAATTTTAAAAACAATTCCAGGCAGCCTCAATACCAGAACTACCAAAGAGGTACGTACAACGCGGGTCGCGGCCGTGGTTCCAGCAATTGGCATCAACCTCGAGGGGGTGCCAGGCAGTGGTTCCAGCAGCCGCCGTCACGGGGACATACGTCCCGAGGCAGACATGCGTATCGAGGTAATAGTTCCAATAATAATTATAGAGCTCAGAGACAGTTTAGAGAACAGATAAGGTTAGTAAATGATGATTCACAGTCGCAACCCCAGGCTAGTACGTCGACACAGATTAGAGAAGCTGAAAGTGAGTTTTTTCGTGCCTAAATGTTATAGTATTCTAGCTAGTGACAGTAGTTATTGTGTCGAATTATTTCATAAAGACATTTATGCGTTTAGTTGGCTCATTGATACGGGGGCTTCAATTTCGGCAATAAAATACAAATGTGTTCTTGATTTTAATATTCCACTTTACAAAGAGAACATAATTATAAACGGTATAGGTGGCAAAGTGCCGGCAATCGGATATGTATGTTTACCGTTGTCAATACATGGCCATAGTATTAATCATAAGTTTTATGTATTTGATACTCTGCCGTGTAAGTCGCATGGTATTCTAGGACAGGACTTTTTAGGAAGGTATGGATCGGTTATCGACATGAGGCATAACACTTTAACGTTATGGCCCGATAAAAGTAAACAGATTGTTTTAAAATTAATGAGTTCATCTAACAAGTTAATGTCATTGCCCCCTAGGTCAGAATCTATACATTATATTAACACTAACTTAGTAGAAGATTGCGTAATTTGTACAAAAGAAATATGTGAAGGAGTGTTTGTTGCCAGTATGTTAGTTAGCCCCACTAATGGTAAAATACCAGTGCGAATTTTGAACACAACCACAAAAGAATTAAATTTATCAGAAATAAAGCTTGATATTCAAAGTATAAGGGAATATTCTATTTGTAATTTTGAGGAAAATGAGAAAAATGCAGTCCGAGTTAAAAGCTTGTTTTCAAAGTTAGATTTAAGAAATTTAAATAAGGAAGAAAAAATAAGTATAGAAAGTTTATGTGCAAAATATTCCGACATTTTTTATTTGGAAGGGGATAAGTTGTCAACCACTGATATTTATCAACATACTATTAAATTAAAACCTGACACACAGCCAATTTATTCAAAACCGTATAGATTACCGCATGCTTTAAAACAGGAAATAAAAAATCAGATTGACCGTATGCTGAAAGAAAAAATTATTGAGCCTTGTCAAAGCGAATGGTCTAGCCCTATTTTGCTAGTGCCAAAGAAAAGTGACCAAAACGGAAACAAAAAATGGCGTTTGGTTGTTGATTATAGAAAATTAAACAATAACATTCATGATGACAAGTTTCCACTTCCAAATATAACGGAAATATTAGATTCTTTGTCAGGTTGCATGTATTTTTCTCATTTGGATTTACATCAAGGATATTATAATGTTAGTTTAGACCCAGACAGTCGCAAGTACACTGCTTTTTGTTCGGGACAGTTTCAGATGACGAGGATGCACATGGGTCTAAAAACTAGCCCAAGTTCGTTTTCTCGCATGATGACGATGGCAATGACTGGATTAACATATGAAAAATGTCTAGTGTACCAAGACGATTTGATCTGTTTTAGTAGAGACTTATCGAGTCATATTAGTAACTTACAACATATTTTCGAGAGATTACGTAAAGTAAATTTAAAATTAAACCCTCAAAAATGTTCCTTTTTACAGAAAGAACTGCTTTATTTGGGTCATATTGTCTCAGCTGACGGCGTCATACCCGATACCGAAAAAATAAAGGTTGTTCAGAATTATCCGGTTCCTAAAAAAGTAGACGAGGTCAAACGATTTGTAGCTTTTGTAAATTACTACAGAAAGTTCATTCCAAATTTTGCTACAAAAGCGCATGCATTAAATAATTTATGTAGAAAAAATGTAGTTTTCAATTGGGATGAGAAGTGCCAAAAGTCTTTTGAGTTATTGAAAGAAAATATAATATCTCACCCTGTGTTACAATATCCTGACTTCTCAGAGCAAAATCAATTTATTTTACAAACTGATGCATCGGGGTATGGCGTTGGAGCAGTTTTATGCAATGGTGATGGAAGGCCTGTAGCATACGCTAGTCGAAGTCTTAACAGAGCAGAAAAAAGGTATCCGACTATTGAAAAAGAATTACTTGCGATTGTGTGGGCCGTAATGCATTTTCGACCATATCTGTATGGCAGGACGTTCAAAATTCAAACTGACCATAAACCACTTATTTATTTATTTGGAATGAGAGATCCATCCAGTCGGTTAATGAAATTTAGATTAAGATTAGAGGAATATAATTTTATATTAGAATATTTGAGAGGCAAAAATAATGTCGCTGCTGACGCTCTATCTCGTTTGCAAATAACGTCGGAAGAGTTAAAAGAAATGAATCATGCGTTAATTAATGTAATGACGCGAGGGCAAAGAGCTAGACAAGCACGGGATGCTATTGCTTCTAATAACGATTGGATTGATCACCCAAAAGTTATAGAAGTACATAGCAAACCGAAATATTTCACTGAGTTACGTTTCATAAGCGCTTATGAATTAAATCGATATCGTAAATTAAAAGAGATTAGTCACGAGAGTACGTGTTTGAGTTATGCGCCCTTATTGAATACAATTTTTATAGATTTAGCTTCTCGATCACAACTGACGCCAGGCGAATTTGTGAGAGAGCTGAATATATTTTGTGGGCAAATCGATATAAAAGAAGTATACTTCATTAAAAATGATAATAATAAGATTTTTGTCGAAAAGTTAATCAAGGAGATAAAGAGTATAAGTGATTGGTCCGGACCACGAGTATGTATTTTAAACGACACAAAAAGAATAGTTGATAAAGACGATCAACGTGTAATCTTGAATGACTTCCACCTTTTGCCCACTAGTGGCCACGCGGGCATAAGGCGGATGGTGAATACTATTAAAAAATATTATTTTTGGCCGAAGCTTGAAATAGATGTTACTGAATTTGTGAAACGATGTGACAAGTGTCAAAAACAAAAACACTCATCACATCATACTAAGGAGCCGATGACGATTAGTTCTACAGCAAATTCGGCTTTAGAGAAAATCTATTTAGATATAGTAGGACCTTTAGATAGTGATTGCAATGTTTATAAATATATTCTAACTATACAATGTGAGTTGAGCAAATACGTCGAGGCCTATCCATTAGAATCAAAAAGTTCGAATGAGGTAGCTAGGAATTTTGTTAATAATTGGATTCTTAGGTATGGTGTTCCGAACGAAATCGCTACAGACAGAGGTACAAAGTTTCTGTCAACTACAATGAAGGAGGTTTGTAAACTTTTACATATTAACCAATTACAGTCTACCGCGTACCACCATCAAAGTATCGGTGCTTTAGAGAATTCACACAAACACATGGGAAACTATTTACGCATCCAAACAGGTAATCACCCAGAGGCATGGAGTACTTGGCTTCCCTTTTGGTGTTTTTCCTATAACACTTCTGTTCATACGGAGACTAAGTTTACTCCCTTTGAGTTAATATTTGGTAAAAAATGTACATTACCGTCTAATCTAAATTCAAGAATGATTGATCCTCTGTACAACTTTGATAACTATCCCTTAGAATTAAAGTTTAGAATTCAAACTTCACAAAAAGAAGCACGTGACAATTTAATAGCTAGTAAATTAAATAGAAAGGCTAGGTACGATCGTAATGTTAATCCTGTATCATATAAAGTAAATGATTTGATTTTATTAAAGAATGAAACTGGAAATAAGTTTCAAAGCCTATATTCTGGTCCGTATAAAGTGTTAAAAGAATGTCCACCAAATGTTGTAATTATAAAAGACAATAAAAGATATGTTGTTGTATGTTGTATGTTGATATAAAAATAGGACAAAACGTTATTATTCAACAGTAGAATGATTTTATATTAAGATAAGAAATGTTGTATTGCTGTCAAATTTTTAAAGATATGTATATTATCCTATGTACCTACTAAAGACTTTATTAAAAATATATATGTTTTAGACAGTACCTAATATAAGTACTAGAATGTTTAATATTTGATGTATTGTAGAAAAACCGTTATCATTGTATCGTTAATACGTTTAAAATAAAATAAAATGTATCCTTTTATTTTATTTTCTGTATGGGAAGGAGGTGTGATGTATGGAGTTAGTATGTAAGACTATCTATTTAAAAGGCATGTATCACTAAATTATATTCAGTATTTATCCAGCACTCATGTGTATTATTTCACTCCCGGCTCACGACCTTACAGGTAGCTCCGAAATAGGAGAAGGCATTTTTGAGGTCAGAAGTAAAGAAAAGAGCATTACGCCCCCCTTATCACATCAAGAACCTCAAAATGCACCTTTTGGATCTGAAGACCAATCTTTCTTCGAAAGAAATAAAAAACCTAGCTTTGGAGGTCTGAAAAATACAGGCTGGCCCGACGAACTAACAGGTATATAATAAGGCGAATACAATTTTTTGCAAACTGCCTGGAGACCATCGACGTTGAAAACTTATCGTTAGGCATGACATAGTTGGTGCAAATGGGCTACTGAGAATAACATACGCCCACAATCACCTGGACCTAGTGACCTCGGCAGGTATCAAACTTACCTCAGCGAAATAAAAAAAACTAGCGCCAAGAACCATCCTTGTTCATAAATCAACCGTCGCTACCTTTACATAGCCTTCGCACAGTGAATCCCTCAGCTGCCACCCCGTGGTAAAGAAAGTGGTTAAAGCAATTACGCTGAAAAACCCCCCAAAATCTAAACCGGCCACATGGTACGTAGAGGACCTGATCAGCTGGATAAAAAAAACGCAATATCGACGAGTCCAGCTTATACCAAGTCCAATTTTGGTGGACACTGTGGCAGCAGGGATTTATGCCAAAATTGCTGATGGTATGTAGTATGTTCCTAATTTAATTGTGTTTCATAATTTTAAATTAAACATTAAGAATCATTAAATAACAGTGTAACTTAGCGGTGAAATAATAGTACCACCCCCTCTCTTCCCTTGGGTGTCGTAAAAGGCGGCTAACGGACTAACGACTGCACATACATCCAACAGCATAGAGCGGCGATAGGCTTACCATCCATCACGCTGAGCACATGTGCAGTCGCTATTTGGTGAAAAGTGGACTATGGTAGAGGACTGCTTTTGCTGTCCTCATTACCTAGTCTCTAAATACCCCTCCAGGGATAATAGTCGTGATTCATATCGAGATCATTATATTATATAATACATAAATATTGTAATGGTTAACTTATCGCATACCTTTATTATTGATATTTTTGCGTTCACAATTCTATACATATAGATATGGGATAAAATGTTTACTAGAAAAAAACAACCAGTCTCATAAAAGCTCTGTCATATCTTGTACTTGAGGGTACTTGGAAATATCTAGTCTGGTTTTAGTCAGGTGAGTGAACACGCGTGTTCTTACGAAATTATTAATAAATCGTGGTACATATTAGTGGCGACGAGAAAAAATGTTTAATAAAGTGTAAAAAACTGTGTGTTATTTACATATTACAAAAAAGTTAATAGTAAACAGGCATAAAAATGGTGATTAAGTTTGGTGAGTTTGATGTGGCACATGGCTGTTGGATAAACTATGTAACCAGGTTTGAATTTTGTCTTGAGGCCAATGAAATTAAGGAGGATGCTATGAAAAAGGCGAATTTACTAGCGGTATGTGGCCCTGACTTATTTGATTTAATTACTTCACTAATTGCACCTCATGTTATTAATACGGTAACATATTCTACAATCAAGACCCACTTAGATGACCATTTCCATCCTACTCCTAATGAAATAGTGGAATCTTTTAAATTTCATACCCGCAACCAGGAAGAAGGTGAAAAAATACGTGACTATATTGCTAGTTTGAGGAAACTTTCTATTCACTGTAAATTTAATGACGTTGAGCGAACCTTACGGGATAGATTAGTGTTTGGAATTAGAGATAAAGACATTCAAAGGAGAATGTTACAACAATCCAACCTAACATTTAAATTGGCTTGTGATATGGCTTTGTCACATGAAACAGCTAATTGTGACGCTAGTTTAATTGTTATTCCGGGGACATCTGGATGGAATAAAATGTTGTTAGACTTTGAGGAGCCAATGGAGGTAAATAAAATACAATACAAAATAAAAAATTCAACAAATAATGAGAAAACATATAATAGAAGTGAGTGTTTTCGTTGTGGAAAAATACATAAGGGGGAGTGCAGGTTTAAATGGACTAAATGTAATTTTGGCAAAACTGGCCATATTGAAATAGTATGTCTAAGTAAGAAAAATAAGAATAATGGTGATACCCCCAGATCTAATTGTAATAGTCTTTATGAATTTTAAGTTAACAATATGAGACATGACAGGGTACCCCCATATTTAATTAACATTTTTGTTAATGGAGTAGAAATTGAAATGGAAGTGGATTCCGGTTGTGCACTAACATTAATAAGTGAACCGACAGCCAGACGCATATCGAAAGGAAATATGCCAGATATTGAAACAAATGATTGCTTGCTAAAAACATGGACAGACAGTAAATTAGCGATATTAGGAAAAGTAGTGGTGCCGGTACATTTTAAAGGATTTAAAAAAGAGTTACCATTAATTATAGCTAAAGGAAATGGTCCTAGTTTATTAGGTAGAAATTGGTTTAGTGATTTAAACATCCAATTACATGGAGTAAATAATGTAAAAATAGAAACAAAGCACATTGAAAAATTATTGGAGAAGTACAAATACCTTTTCGAAGGCAAGTTAGGTAAATATACAGGACCAGTAGTAAGCATTACAACAAGAGAGGGAGCTTCACCCAAATTTCTAAATGCAGGCCGATACCTTTTGCTTTAAGGGAAAGAGTTTTCAAAGAAATAGACAGGTTGGTGACAGAAAATGTTTTGGAACCTATACCACATTCAGAGTGGGCTACTCCAATTGTGCCCGTTATGAAACCAAATGGGAGTGTTCGCCTTTGTGGAGATTACAGGTCAACGGTGAACACAATGACGGACACAGACACATCCTCTACCCACACTGGATGAAGCTATTACACAGTTACAAGGAGGTGTAATATTCACCAAAATTGATTTAGA
This sequence comes from Scoparia ambigualis, assembly GCA_963921215.1. NCBI lineage: Eukaryota > Metazoa > Arthropoda > Insecta > Lepidoptera > Crambidae > Scoparia > Scoparia ambigualis. The sequence goes on from OY992516.1 coordinate 30,770,920, forward strand.
GCAGGCGTATACACAAGTGGGTGTAGATGAGCCTACATCGCAGATGCTTACACTTAATACGCCAAAAGGTTTATATAAGGTAAAGAGACTACCATTTGGTGTGAAGGCTTGTCCGGGTATTTTCCAGCGGTTGATGTCATCTTTGCTTGTAAACATACCTGGAGTAGCGGTGCTACTCGATGACATAGTGGTGAGTGGACCCGATGTAAATCGACATAATTGTCGGTTAAAAGCTGTGTTACAGAAACTACAAGAAGCCGGGTTAAGAGTCAATAAGAGTAAATGCAAGTTTGCAGCGAATAGTGTAAAATTTTCAGGATTTCTTGTTGATGAAGTGGGAATTCATCCTTGTGAAGATAAAATTGAAGAAATCAAAAGTACCCGGCCACCACGCAATTTAAAGGAATTGCAGGCATTTCTGGGACTATTAAACTTTTATGATAGATTTTTACCACGGAAAGCTACTCTAGCTGAACCATTATATAAACTGTTAAATAAAGAAACAAAATGGCAATGGAAGTCACTACATCAAAAAACGTTTGAAACATTACGGAATATGTTGACAAATGGGGATACACTAGTGCATTACGACTTAAATAAAAAACTAATATTGTCATGTGATGCATCGCAGTATGGATTAGGGGCTGTATTGGAGCATGAAATGAAAGATGGCAGTATTAGACCCATCATGTTTGCTGCAAGAACTATGAACATGCATGAACGAAATTATGCACAGATTGATAAGGAAGCAGCAGCAATAGTGTTTGGATTGAAAAAATTTCATCAGTTCATTAGTGGCCGGAAGGTTGTAATTAAAACAGATCACAAACCTTTTTTGGGATTATTTAATACAGAACGGCCAATTCCAAACATAATTTCTCCCAGAATGTTGAGATGGACCTTATTGTTAAATTCCTATGATTATACAATTGAGTATGTTGAAGGGAATAAATTGGGAAATGCAGATGCGTTAAGTCGTTGGCCATCGGATAATACCGAAAAGAATGGAGAAGAAAACCTGGGAGTGTTACTTATAGAAGAAACTCCATTGGAATTAGAATTTACAGCGGAGGAGGTAGCAAAGCTAACATTAAAAGACCCAAAATTAAGTAAGATTTTATACTGGATACACAATGGCTGGCCTCATAAATTAGGGGAAGAGTTTCAAGTATACTGGCGAAAAAGGGACGAATTATCGACATACAGGAACTGCATTTTGTGGGGTAGCAGAGTGGTATTACCGAAAAAAATGTGAGCTTAAGTATTAGAGGAGTTACATTCAAATCACGATGGAATTGTAATAACAAAAGCATTGGCTCGAAGTTATTTTTGGTGGCCTGCAATTGATAGTCATATTGAAAATTGTCAGGTCTGTGCAGAAAATAGAAACATGCCCGTTAAGGTTACTCATCAGTGGATAAGACCAGCGGGTCTATCGGCTAAATAATATGAATATGGACATGGGCTTCATTTGACATTTGAAGCCCATTTATGAAGTTGGCGGTATCGCGTAACTACCTTAACTTCATATTTTTGACGAAAGCAATAGAGTGAATGATTGGCTTCATTTTCCTATACGATATTACAGCAGTCGGTATCGCGTAAAAATTAAAAAAAAATATAGCCGGATTGTAATGTCAAATGAAGCCAGGAGCAAAGTTGTCATTGACTTCAATTTTGAACCTACTTTTTAACTCGATTTGAGTATAAAATTTGCTATTTTACTACTACTAAACTAAATATACCACGTACTTAATAGACTGTGCCGTCATTACGAGCGATCTGCCGAGCTACGGCAGAAGAGAAACGCCTGAAACGGAGAGAGGCGATGGAGCGGTAGATACTGCGGGATTCTAGCAGACCCATGCTTCTTGTGCCCGAAACTTCCTTTGTTTCGTCATTTCGTCTCTTGAAGTCGCAATTTACTTCTCTATGTGAAGACATCATTCCACTTCTACCAAGAAATCGGAGGTGTACAGCCGTGCGCCCGGAGGTAAGAATTCAGCAAATAGACCCACTTAGAAGCTCACCTTATTTAATTAAAAATTTAATAATCTTACTGTTAAAAAATATTATGTTTCAGGTTTTAGCTGCATTGCATTTTTATGCAAGCGGTGGTTACCAGCAGAATGTCGGGAATGAAAGGTCTCTTGGCCTCTCACAGGCTACAATGTCTGAGTGCCTGCCTGAGTGCAGAGGTAACCAATGCCCTTAATTCTCCTCTAATCTTGAGAAAATATATACATTTTCTAAGATCTCAGAGTGCACAAGCAGCTGTATCACAAAGGTATGTTGTATGCATTCATTGGAACCTTTGGAGGTTTAGCACTTTAATAAATGATTTGTTATGATTGCTGTTGTTTTAGATTCATGGAGAAATTCGGTTTCCCTGGAGTTTTGAGATGTGTGCATGGTACACTCTGTACCATCATCCGGCCCAAGGATGACGAGGAGGCTTAGTTTAATAGAAAATTCTACCATTCTGTGAATGTGTTGGTTGTAAGTATACCCAGTCAAGCCTTTAAATACTCGTAACTTCAAATTTTACAAAACATTAATTAAGAATTTACATTGTTTAGGTATGTGATGCAGATCTACGTATACTTCATCTAAATGCGGCATTTGGTGGTGCGAGTCATGATTCCTTTGTATGGAATGCATGTCGGAGATATGCAGCGGCTTTATGAAGGCCACCACTTCTGGCTTTTAGGTGTGTGTGGCTTTGTATGTTTCTACTACTAAAATTTTTACTTGAATTATGGATAGAATACAAAACTTAGTGACATAATATACAATTTAAACATGGTAGAAATAGGTAAACAATCTGTAGCAACATGAATGGAAGTAAAGGTAGTTTGTTTTTAAAAAGTCTGTCATTGAATTGACATAAACAGGTATTACCATATCCCATTGACAGACTTTTAGCAAAGGGCTTTATTATTTAATACATATTATTATATGTTCACTTAATTCTATTCTTTTTTATCAGGAGAATTGTGTCTGCTATCAAAGGTAATGGGTTCGAATCCCATGGGCTGGTGCTTAAATAGAAAATATATTGTTATTTATTTATTTGTTTTTGTTTCAGATATATCGTAATGATTGGTTCAACTTCTCCTATTATTGGTCTACAAATTGTCAATTAACTTGCTTTGATTATGTGAGAAAATAAATTGTTAATTTTTTCTATTGAAAATAAAACAAAATATTGAATTATGTCGTATTTTTATTTACTCATACTCAACTCAACTCAAAAAGAAACTCCACAGATTTGTAATAATACTAGCGGCCGCTCGCGGTTTCACCCGTGGGAATATCGGGATAAAAAGTATCCTCTATGTTAATCTAGGTTATAAACTATCTGTATGCTGAATTTCATCCAAATCCATTCAGCAGTTTTTACGTGAAAGAGTAACAAACATCCATCCATACTTACAAACTTTCGCGTTTATAATATTAGTAGGATAGAAGTAATGACATTTACAAAACAATATGTTGTTACCAAAATATACAAATTACTAATATGTTATACACGTATACATATATTTGTCATTTACATAATCTTCCACTTTATAATAACCTTTACTCATGAGGGTTTTTTTAACATGGGCTTTAAATGTATGAAAAGCCTTTTCAGGAATATTTAGTGGAAGTTTGTTATAAAACATTACACATTTACCCATGAAAGAGTCACCTGTTTTATGAAGTCTAAAGCTAGGGACAGCAAGCTTATTTTTCCTACGAGTGTTTAAGTTACGAAGATCACAATTTTTAACAAATGTCTTTTCATACTTCTTGACATACATAAGGTTTTCAAAAATAAATTGTGATGCAATAGTTAATATATCGATTTTTTTAAACACTTCTTTGTGAGTCCCCAGACTTGTGGTTGTATAATATGGCGCCGACTGCTCCTTTCTGTAGAATAAATACATCGTCAATATTAGCAGCGGAGCCCCACAACAGTAAGCCATAAGACATCACATTATGGAATAACTAAAACTACTCTTGCCGTCTCAACATCAGTTAGAAGCCTTACTTTCTTAACTGCGTATGCAGCTGAACTCAGTCTTCCTGACAAGGTATCCATATGTGGGTCCCATTGTAAGCGTGAGTCCAGTTTAATGCCTAGAAACACAGTAGAGTCTACTAATTCAACATTATCGTTCATCTTAATTTGTGTGCTGACCTGTCTTACAGTAGGTAAAGAAAATTTAACACACTTTGTTTTTGCTGAATTCAGTAATAAATTATTAATAGTGAACCAATGTAATACCTTTGAAAGTGCACTATATAAATAGCTTACAAAAAGAACAACTATCGATAAAATTACAAAAAGTGATGGACACCTTTTGAATCAAACAAAGAACGGCAAGACAACTGCTTAGCACTAGCTCACAGTCCCTTCCATGCTACGGCAATAATCACGTCATAGGTTAACAAATAACGTCAACAAATACATTTAAATAATATCAGTAACATGATATTTCAAATAAATTATTAAATAACCATTAATCACAGTTAAAACGTTATTATTAAGAAATATTGTTAACACCTTACACCATTGCCAAAAGGCACATAGATAATTGCCATGAAATTTGTATGAAACTTTTTATGGCGTCGTCGGTCGTCCGATTTGCTTCTAATTTTACAGAAATATTGTTTATAACAAAATGGAATATAGTCTACTAAGGGCCAATTTATCAATTCTCGGATAAAACTTATCCGTCTGATAAAATATTACGCGATGTCACATAAACAAAAGTTAAAGACATGATAATTACTTATGACAAAACATTTTCAAAATTTTTTCAAACTACTCCGAAACTGAATAAGGCAAACAAATTGATTGACAAAATAAGGAGTTTTGATATAAAAGTTAGAATTTAATAAGAAGAATGGTTTTATTATATTAACACCGTCATATTAAACATCAAGTACGAAAACAGTCCATCGATGTGGTCTGTGGCGTACATGCAGTCACTGTTTGCGACCTCATTTCAATACATAATTCTTTGTATTGTTAACTTTAAAAGAAAAATGATGTGCTGTATTCATAGATTGTACAAAATACATAAATGGACGTGTTGGTGCCATGAAAGATATATTATTTCACTTCTAAATAACTTTAAAATAATTTATTACAAAAGTTCTAGAAACTTTACTGCGTACGATAACACAGAAGCATAGCAGCATGCTTTTAATAATAGTTTGTCCTCTTGTCTAAAGAGGGCGCCGGTGTTGTTTTTTAAATATGTAAAAACAACGCGAATTGTACATATAACTACTTAGAAAATTTTAAATACAATTTAAGTAGATTATTTTAAATGTTTATTAAAATTTAGTTTAATTGTTTCTAACATTATTTTTAATGATGCCATTTGTTGCGGAGAAGAGTAAACATACAGACTGAATATACAGGGCCTCGGTATATTGCACTAAGTTATGAAAGTACACTAGCGACCTCAAGCATGAAGCAATAAACAACGCGTCGCTATATACAAAAATAAAACATATTAAGAGGCCTATTACATCTCGACTGTGATTTTTGCGTAAAATGGCCAATTTTGGCGTTATGGATCTCAGAAACAAAAACACATTAACAATTATGACTTATTGAATAGTGTAGAATAGCTATTGGTATATAAAGCGTAGCGGCCTCGCTTTTTGTAAATTTTGCTTTACTTATTAATTAAACCCAACATTGTAGAGAAATATTTGTATAAAGTGCGCGAAGGCACTTTATACAAAGAACTCATCGATTGAACTACTGTTCTAAACAAGTGAAATAAAAAAAATATAATGTTATCTCTTATATAGTCGAATAGTGCGTAGCGGCCTAGAAAGATAGGAAAAATATCTTATACTAAACCAAAAAACTTCGAAAATTGCTATAAGTTAACTGTGAATATCTCCTATCTACGATAATGTTATTGAGCAAAATTTATACCAGAGTAATTGTTACTTCATGAGGAATAAAGATTTTATAATGTATTTATTATCCTATTTCGATATAAACGATAAATACAACTGCAAAATTACTAGAAAATGCGATGCAAAAATGGGCATTTTACGCAAAAATCACATTCGAGATGTAATAGGCCTCTTAAATATTAAATATATCTCGCACCTAGATACATTTTTTATCTAGGTGCTAAAATATTCCGCAATTATTATTCCGTTATTAACGCCTCCCCAGTGGCCTGTCTGGCAGCCGTTGACGCCACATGCGCAGCTGTAGCGGCTTCCTGTGCAGCTGTAGCTGCTCGGGTCGCACGGGTATGCTCCCGCAGGGCCGCTACCACTTCCCACGAGCTGGCCGCCTGCGACTTCCTCAGGGCAGTCGCTTCTGCCACAACTGCCCGGTTAGAGGCGGCCATGTCCCGGACGCAGAGTGCCAACGTCTCCAAAGAAGCCGCCTGGCGCTCTTCGAATTCGACCGCCCACTGTGGAGGCTGCGCTTCACCTGAAAAACCGACTTCAAAATGAGGAGGAGAAAATAAATAATAATATATGTTAGGAAAGTAGAAAAGTGGAGTAGAAATATCATTTGATGCTTTTATGTTTTGTTTTTTGAATTAGGTTTTTGTTTTCAAAAATAAGTAATTGTTCATGTACTCCGCGAACTATCGAGGCGCGGCCGCCGTCGTCAGAGGTGTTTCTAAAAAATATTAGTCTGTCACTGAGGTACAATACTGCCGTTGCAGAAAAACCAAACAAAACAGAAATATTAATTTAATTTATTGTACACTATATCTCCCCACGTGCTGTTGTGCATGCGTGGGAGGCCTGTGCTCAGCAGTGGGACGTTTATAGGCGGATGATGATGATGATGTACACTATACTAATGTCCTATTTACTTGCGCCATTTACTCATGACAATATGACTTAGTGAGGACATGACCTAGTGGCACTAGATGTTAAATTACAAGTTTTCTATAAATATGTAAACCCAAAGGTGTTTGACATAAAGACAGATTAAAAAATTACCTGAGTGCAGTTAGCGCGGTGTATAATTTATTTAGCCATACACTGGTGGCGGAGAGGGCGACGCAGGTGGCACTACAGGTGGTGGTGGCGGGGGAAGGTCGTCGGACTGAAATTTATATAGTAAACACATGGGTTAATAAAATTGCCTATCCCGCTATAGCAATATCATTATCTGTCACCCTCACTGTAGTTACCACTAACTTTGTACTAATATTGAAAGAAGCTTAAGAAACTAACATCATAGGGAATTTGGACTCCATCATGCCCGTCAACCGCCACACTCGAAATTAAGCTGAGGATTCTCTCCTCTACATCCGTCAGCTTAATCTGAGATGGTGGCCCGCCACCAGTCCCCCGTGCAAGCACACTCCGTGCTTGTACCCTCTTCCGCACGGCACATTCCTTTAAATTATTCCAAACATTAAGTAAAAACAATGACATGACTCATATTGTTTTCTTAGGTTTACATGAACACTACACATTGAAATGAACCACTTTCTAAGGATGAACTCGCATATATTATACCACAAACCCTGTAAAGTGTTTAAAATGTCAGGACTAAAAACAAAACTTTAAATGTAGTTAATAAACATGAGTTCATATGTAAAAAGTGTTTCATTTCAATTATTTGACTCCTTTGCACTTTGCATACAGTTATACCAAAAAGTTGTTGTTAATTATTGTTAAGCTAATAAAAGTAAAACATAATAAGTTAGACTTTACCATTACGCAATAAATTGAATAGGCATGTAAAACAATGTGATAACTTTTTTGCAAAGTTGTTAAGTTTGTAAAAATGAAACACAATATGTTAGTAGGAGACAGCATTATGCAGTGGATAGGATACTTACGTCCCTCCATTTGTTGCCACTTTAGTGGCGCCAACGCCAACAGACAACAGAGTTTAGCTGGGTCGCCAGCCGCTCCCACTTGTCGCGGAGCTGCAGCTTTGCTAGGGGGCCGGTGTTCCAAAGCCGGCCACTAGCGAAACCGCGGTCCGCCTCCATGGCATCCAAAAGCATTTGAAGCTGCTGTTCACTTATAATTTTGCGCGCTGGCATTCTGTCTGAAACATTACAATAGGAACCGTAAATAGTACAAAGAAAAGTTGGAAAACAACTACATTTCGCAACTACTTATTGTCGTTGTTGAATAATTTCTACAATTAGTTTTATATGTAATGAAATCTCTGAATGAAACTTATGTACTTACTTCTCTTTCAAATATATTTAATTGAACTTTTGAAATTGTTTTTTCACCCAAGTCACAACACAAAGCAGCACAGACACAGACAGACGTCAAAGTCAGTCAAATATTCGCGCGCTTCGATAGTAAACCACAGATTATAGTATCAAACCACGAGCCGCGTTTTGATCGTCATTTTTTTTGCTTTTTCTTTCTAAGTAATTGATATTATCGAGCATAAGAGGTAAAGTTTTGATATTTAACCTAGTTTTTATAAGTTTTGTTGTTTGTTTACCCTAACACAATTTAAAGCCAAAAATCTACATGTAATACGATTAAGAAAAAAAAGCAGAAATTTTATAAAACTGATGCTATAAAACGTAACCATCATTCACTCATTAACTTCATGTCCATACAGAATTTTAGGCGATACCAACAGGCTGAAGCCCATGTTAAGGACATTGGCTTCGATGAAGTTCATTTACATTGGCTTGGATTTTTTAGGCGATAGACCCGCAGATAAAGCTTGGTCCAGATTACATGTGGATTATGCTGGACCTTTCCATGGCAAGACTTTTCTTATACTAATAGATTCATTTTCAAAATGGCCTGAAGTCAAAATTGTTCCAGATATGAGTAGTGCTACGCTTATAAGAGTTTTAAGAGAGATATTCGCTGAACAAGGACTGCCAGACACAGTTGTTAGTGATAATGGCAGGAGTTTTATCTCAGAAGATTTTCAAAATTATTGCAAGGTTAATGGTATTAGACATGTCTTGGTAGCACCGTACCATCCAGCTTCCAATGGGCAGGCAGAAAGAACGGTTCAAACAATCAAGAATAAAATTAAAAAACACTCTCGAATGCCATGGTCAACTAAGCTTCCAAAGGTTTTATAAGGGTTGCGTACAACACCTAATACGATAACTGGGAAATCTCCTGCTGAATTATTGAATAACAGACGATTTTGGACTAAATTTGATTATTTGTATCCTCTTTTATCGAAAGATAAACCTAAATTGAAAGAATTACATAAAAACGAAAACACGGAAGTGAGAAAGTTAAATATAGGACAAACGGTTTACTTCAGAAACTATAGTAAAGGGCCACAGTGGCTAAAAGGGATGATAGAGGAACAGATTGGGGTTTGCAGATACCTTATAAGATGGAACGAGAAACTTTTAAAAAGACACATTAATCAGATTCACTCTTTTGCCGGGGGGAAGGCAGAGGTGAAACAGAATACAACGAAACAGGTCATGGTTGATGACGAACATTACGATGTTGTTCTGCCATCACAGTCAAAGTGGGCTGAAATTATAGGTGTGTCAGGGCCAAAAGATATTGCGCAGCACCAAAGTATTCAATATAAACCTGAAAGGCCTGCAAGATGTAAGAGGGGTCTGTCAGAGTCGCCTCAGCAGTCGGTTTCTAAAAAGATTGACTGGGATCTGATGGAGGAACAAGATAAAGATGACAGTAGCACTGAAATGGAAGTATTTCAGCGGTCCCCTTGTGAGACGGATGCTGAAAGTGACTACTGAGGAGTGCCAGAACTGTTATGCATAAGTAGGATTAGAATATTTAGTAGTAGTAAGTGATAGGATAGTGTAATGAGAGTGATAGTGTAATGTGTTTAAGTAAGACTATACAATAATAGCAGTGAAATGAAGGATTTGCAGTGACCTGTCTCGGGGGAGAGGCATGTCATATCTTGTACTTGAGGGTACTTGGAAATATCTAGTCTGGTTTTAGTCAGGTGAGTGAACACGCGTGTTCTTACGAAATTATTAATAAATCGTGGTACATATTAAGCTCGAAAGTGATTCGAAACCATGACCTTTGGATTGCCGGTCCACTGCTCTAAACGCTAAGCTACTTACGGAGACGCTCACAGTCTAAAGTTTTTTTTTGCAATTAAGTCTTTATTGATTGTTGAATACTTGCAATAGTAATTCCTTCGACTGTGAGGGTAAACTACACAGTGACCGTGGCGTGCCTAGAGCTTCAGATTGGGGCAAGCCAGTAAACCTGAAGTTCCTAATCTTGCTACCTAGGTACAATGTTGGTGCCCATTTGTGACACTAGCCACATTTTTTACTAAAATCGCCATAGGCCGTGGCATTCTAAACGTTCTTGTCGTTTGTAAAAAACAGCTTATTACCCTCTATTACATCTTGAATGTGATTTTTGTGAGAAATTTTTGAAAAAAAATTTACTGCCGCCAATTTTGGCGTTCTTTATCTCAGAAACAAAAATACATTAACAGTATTTACTTATTGAATAGTGTAGAATAGCTATTGGCATAGTACGTAGCGGCCTCGCTTTTTGTAATTTTGCTTAACTTTTTATTTAAACCCAAAATTGCAGAGAATGATTTACATAAATTGCGCGAGGACACTTTTTGAGCTCCTGGATTGAACTACTGTTCTAAACAAATGAAATAAAAAATGATAATGTTATCTTGTCGTATATTGCGTAGCGGCCACGGAATTTTTAAATATTATTGATTTTATATAGAAAAAAAAATGTTATTCAAAACCAAAAAAAACTTCGAAAATCGCGTTAAGTTAACTGTGAATTTCTCTTATCTACGATATTATTGAGTAAAATTTATACGAATGATTGTTACCTACTTCATGAGGAATAAAAATGTTATAATGAATTTATTATCCTATTTCGATGAAAACTATAAATACAACTACCTAAGTACAAAATGCGATGCGCCGGCCGTCCGAACTCAGCTTATTCTCGCAGAGTGGAGATTCGTAATATAAGCATGCATTTATTATCCTATTTCGATAAAAACGATAAATACAACTGGAAAATTACTACAAAATGCGAAAATGGGCATTTTGCGCGGGAATTATAGTCGATATGGTAGGCCTCTACACTTAATTTATTAATTATTACTTAATTATTTTGAATGGAAGCAACCAACAATCCAAAGAGTTTTTTACATAGACCTATTACAATAAATGCCCTAAATGACTTTTAATAGTTTGCGAAATACATAAATCATGTGTGATGTTCAAAGAATTTATTTACCTTCTGCCTTTCGTATGCCATTGCCAATCATCAACACGTTTAGGACAGGTACACATTTGTTTGCAACACATCACATGCCCAACACATTTATGTTCGTCACAGAGACCAATAAAGCGACGAAATGAACTCAGAACACATTTTTTTATCACAAATTACGAAAACACTTGTTACTTAAAACAATCGCTCAAACAAAGTGAAGTGTGACAATAACAAAGTAACAAAGAATAAAAAATGGCTGGCTGCAGCCTGTGGCTGCTGCACAGCACAATCGCGTATTAACGCCTCTGATTGGTTCGCCCTAGCTCGAGCTGTCGTCGGTCGCCTCTGATTGGCTCGCCCGCGTTGAAGTTGCACGTGATTCGGTAGAAATAAAGCCTGATTTGGAGAAGGCCTTACTTGCGAACTTCATAACGCAAGCTGGCTTTGACGAAGAGTATGAATTTCTCATAGAATCTAAACATACTTACGCAGTATTTTTGAAGAAATGATACTATTTAGGTATTACAACACGGTTTTATTCATAGAAAAGTATTTCAAGTTAACGTGACTCGACAGAAAACTACGAGAGCGCGCGCACATCAACAGCGCCACCAAGCGGAGGGCAGGAGAATTAACTTAACCTTTTTATTGGCAATTGGCTAGCTAGGGTATTGTCTACATTCTTCCAACATCCTCCCTTAGACATACTCCCATCATAGACGAACAGAATTGTAGCTTGGGTTGCGACGTGGCCTTGGTTAGTAAATCAGCCACCATCAGATCTGTCTGCACGTACTTCACTTCAATTGAACCTCCAAGTATCTTGTCACGAACAAAGTGATGTCTGACATCAATGTGTTTTGTTCTGGAGCGGTAACCTTCAGTACCTGAAAGTTTAATTGAGCTTTGATTATCGCTATAAATTATCAAAGGTTTACTCTTCAGTAGTGGCCAAATATCTTCTTGAAAGTGTTTAAGCCACAAAGCTTCCTGTACACATGCTGATAGAGACATGTACTCTGCTTCCGTTGTGGACAGAGCAACAGTAGGTTGACGTCTCGAGTTCCAGCTGATTGATCCTCCCTGGAACAAGAATATGTAGCCAGTACATGAGCGCCTGTCGTCTTCTGAATTCGCCCAATCGGCGTCGCAGTAGCCATGAGTCAAAACTTCATCAGGATTTTGCTTATAGGTAAGTCTGTAATCTTGTGTGCCCTTAAGGTACCTCATGACTCTCTTTAGTGCCATCCAGTGCTGCATTTCAGGTTTGTTGTTGTATTTGCTTAACATATTAATAACAAAGCTAATGTCTGGCCTTGTAACCTGTGAAATGTACAATAAGCACCCAATTGCTTCTTGATAAGGAATGTCCAGGAAGATTTTACTCTCATCTGTACTTCCTTGTAATTTTGAATTCATATCTACGGGTGTTTTCACCGGTTTGCATTCGGACATACCAAATTTATTCAATACTTCTTGAATGTAAAGTCTTTGATCTAAACAAATTATTCCCTTTTCTCTGTCTCTTTCTACATGTATTCCAATGCAGTAACATAGCTCTCCTAGATCATTCATTTTAAATGTTTTATTAAGTTCATTTTTGATGTAGTCACTTGACTGTTGTTTGTTTGTAAATAAAATCAAATCATCAACATATGTAGCAATAAACAATATGTTGTTCTCATCAACAATTTTGTGATAAATGCAAGGATCTAAGTTCGATTGCTTTAAACCTAAACCTTTCAATGTAGAGTGCAATTTTTTGTTCCACTGGCGACTTGCCTGCTTGAGGCCATATAATGATTTTCGCAATAAACATACCTTCTCTCCTTTCTTAAATAGTGGGGGTTGTAACATATATATCTCCTCCTCTATGTCGCCTTGAAGGAACGCTGAGATGGCATCCATTTGAATAATATCTAAATCCATTTTCGCAGCAAGGGCAAATAAATATCGTAAAGATGAAAATCGTACTACAGGTGAGAAAACTTCATTGTAGTCTACGCCCTTTTTTGAGAACATCCCTTTATAACCAGTCGTGCTTTATACTTAGCGACTACTCCTTTTTCATTTACTTTAGTTTTGAAAATCCACTTACAGGGTATGGCACGCTTGTCAGGTGGTAAGTGGGTCAACTCCCATGTATCATTATCTATCAATGACTTGTACTCCTCATTCATTGCATGCCTCCATTGCTGCGCTTCAGCACTAGACAATGCTTCTTCCACAGTTTGAGGATCTGTAAACTGTGCAATACACAAAAAGTTATTACTTTGATATTTTTCTCTCTGACGGGGCCTCAGTGTGACATTTCTGCTGAAAAGCTCATTACTGTCAAACTCATCGCTTGTATCCGGGTAAAAAGTCTCGTCATTGTCATCTGTATTCATAACACAACTGTCGAATGAAGTGTCTGAGCTCGTAGGAGACAAAGTGACATTTTGTGATTGATTTGTCAAATCATTATTTGTATGCATGATCCTAAATCTATGGTTTCCTCACTCTCCTGGTCCGAATTACCTTCGTATGAGGTATCATTTTTAGAACTGACTGGTATGGTAATAAACTGAGGCGATGGTACAGATTCCGGGGTCTCTATTTCTATCTTTTCCGGTGTTTTCGAATTTTCAACAAAAATCACATCTCTACTTTTTTTATTTATTTATTTATTTATTACACAAAACAGATATACAGCAAATAAAAAATATGAGTAACATGATTTTTTACTTAAACTATGAGTAGGCTGTATCTCCAAACATATGTGTAACCAGCATGATATTCAAGTCCGATAAGATAAATTAAATAAATTAAATTGGGCAAATAGTGATTGATTACAATAATAATTACTACAATACAATGCAATGAATAAAATAAAAAACAATTTAAAACAAAATTAAATCAAAATCAATAATATTACAAAATTAAAACAATATTAACGATAAATTAATTTAAATATACTGATACATGAATACTGATTACAGTTTGTTTAGTTTTAGAGTCATGTAGCCGGTACCCTTTTGTGTTTTCACAGTAACCTAGGAAAATCAGTTCTCGTGACTTTTTATCCCATTTCAAACGATTTTGTTTCGGTATGTGTACCATAGCCTTTGACCCGAATATTTTTAAATGTGATATATTTGGTTTCTTACCATTCCACTTTTCATATGGTGTTGCTCCATCAAGGACCCTTGTCGGTGAGCGGTTAACTATGTAGGCTGCGGTTGCCACTGCTTCAGCCCAATATTTCTTACCCAAATTCGCATCAAAAAGCATAGCTTTGGCTCGCTCCACTAGTATTCTGTTTCTCCGTTCCGCCAGACCATTTTGCTCCGGAGTATAAGGTGTGGTTGTTTGATGTTTGATGCCAGAATCTGCTAAGAATTTTGAAAATATGTTATTACAGTATTCCTTTCCGTTGTCAGTTCTAAGTATCTTTATTTTCTTATTAGTTTCGTTTTCAACTTCATTTTTAAATCTTTCAAACAATGACTTTATATCCAACTTATTCCTTAAGAAATATACATAAATTTTTCGTGAGAAATCATCTACAAAGGTTATGAAGTATTTCGCTCCACCTGCAGATGGAGTCTCCATCGGACCACAGAGATCTGAATGTATAATTTCTAACAAGGCATTAGCTCTTAAGCCAGAGTGTGGAAACGGAAGTCTGGTTTGTTTCCCTTCACAACATGGAATACATACAGTAGTATCACTGCCTTTTGTTATTTTAACACCTTCAGTACAATTTTCTAACTTTCTAACATCGGTCAAATTTAAATGAGCCATTCTCTTATGCCATGTACCAATATCGGCCTTGCTCTCATGAAAAAAAACTGCACATGCTTTGTAAGAAGCTGTGTTTAGTTTATACATATTGTTAGTAAGCCTCGCCGTTGCAACAAGATCATTCTTTGCATTGTATATGTGACAGCCTGTTTTTGTAAACTGTACATTGCAACCATTTTTAGTTAACTGGCTAACTGATAATAAATTTGCGCTAAGGTCTGGTATAAGTAAAACATTTCTCACCTGAATGTCATGTTCAGCGTTGTTTGTAATAGTTTGGATGTTTACTTTACCTATCTGTTGCACAGAAACTGATTCATTGTTGGCCACCATTATCTTTTGGATCGGAGGAGGTTGTAAATCATACATCCAATTTAGCACGCCTCGTCATATGCATTGTTGCGCCGGAATCTATGTACCATTCATCCTGATTCAATGTGCTATAAGCTGAAAAAATGGCTGAAAAAACATTGTTATCGTTAGTATTTTTCTTCACAGTGCATTGGGACTTAATATGCCCATATTTGTTGCAATTAAAGCAACGGGGTCCTTTCCCTTTAGGCTTAGGCTGGCTACTTGAATTGTTTTTATTGTACTTGTGTTTTGCATGAAAGGCTGAAGACTCTGAAACTTGCACTTCTTGCAATAGTTTTGTCTTAATGAAATCGGAGGATACTTTTACTCCAGAACTCTCAATTCCCATGATCATCGGTTTATAATTTTCTGGTAAACCTGCTAGCATTAGAGTTTCTAACCACTCATCCTCTACTTTGAAATTAATGTTTCTCAACTTGTGTGCTGTACTCATGATTCTATTCACATAGTCTTCGACATTAGTACAGCTATCCGGGGAGGTGTTGATCAGATCTCTCAGTAAACCAACTTTCCTTGACAGGCCGGAGTCCTCAAAAACCTTCTGTAGTCGTTCCCATACCTCTCGAGCCGTCTTAGCACCTTCAATGTGAACATAGTTTAGAGGTTCGACCAACAAAATAATTTTCGACTTTGCCTTGACATCTTTCTTGGTATCAACTGTAACAGTACTCGGATCAACGCATTCCCACAGCTCTTCGTGCTCCAAATAAGTCCTTACGGCAAATTTCCAAGTATTATAATTGTCTCTTCCTGACAATCTTTCAATTTGTAGGTTACTTGAAGCCATGATAGTGCACGCCGGTTCAAAATTATTTTTCTCCGTAATAAAGATTGCTGATTTTACTAAATAGGCATGGGACGGCCCATAACCTGAAGAAATGATACTATTTAGGTATTACAACACGGTTTTATTCATAGAAAAGTATTTCAAGTTAACGTGACTCGACAGAAAACTACGAGAGCGCGCGCACATCAACAGCGCCACCAAGCGGAGGGCAGGAGAATTAACTTAACCTTTTTATTGGCAATTGGCTAGCTAGGGTATTGTCTACATTCTTCCAACAATTTTGTTTATAGAGTAGCAATTTTGTTAAAGTTAGAAGAGAGCGGATATACTTTAAATCCGGAGCCCGGTTGCAAGCCAACTTGTGCGAGAGAGATGTAAAGCATCGCACGATTTATAAGCAGCTTTATGCGATTTGTTTATGAGAAACTTATAAAATTGATAATTTGAATGCTGATGAAAGTAAATTAACAATGGTAAAAAATATTAAGTGATTTTAATAATTGCGTTTTACCAGTAGTGATATTGAGTTTTTGTTAGGGCAAGCCGGGCTTTTCGGCTTGTATGAAGGTACCGCCACTGACAGTGACGTGATACCGCTGGCTTGCAGCGTAATCACAAACTACTAGAAAAAAGTCAATGAGTCTTCTGGGGTCTCAGTAGCTTAGCGGTTAGAGCAGTGGACCGGCAATCATGCGGCGGTCATGTGTTCGAATCTCATTCGAACTTTCCTGAGACTAGTTGTTTTTTTTCTAGTTAAAAAAATATTCTTTATCATAGACCATTAGCACTGCTGACTTGATAAAAAAAATATTAAGTCCACATTATAATTAAGAATCAAACGAACTTACCTTGTGAAGTTTGATTCCAATTATGCGAGGGTCTCAACCGAAGACGATTACTTATTACATGCAGCAGTACATGAGATGGTGCTATCTTCTTCACACTTTTAGATATATCCTAAAAAGAAATATCTTATTTCCGTTCCCGCGTCGCGAGACGTCATTATTTCAGAGAATTTTGTGTTATCCTCCACAATTTTTTATTTTATTTTTTGGGTTGGGAGGGATGGGTAGACGTAATCGTCTTCGGTTGAGACCCTCGCATAATTGGAATCAAACTTCACAAGGTAAGTTCGTTTGATTCTTAACTATACTTCGTGTCTCAACCGAAGACGATTACTTATTACATGCAGATGTTCAGAGCATTGTAATGTTAACACAATAAAAATAAAAAAGTATATTAATTTAAACTTTACAATAGGTTTATAGGTAGTTTTTTATAGGTGCTTAAGCCTCCTTTAAACCTTAAAAGATGCATTTAATGGCTATCGATGCATTGGTCGTTTTCTAAAAAGTGACTTTAACAATTTCATTTATTTATTTGATTAAGTATTATTATTTTGTTGTGTAAATACTGCATTGACAAATTCATTCTAATCTGTACCTAAACATTTCTCCAACAGTATTAACAAATACATTTAAGTGACTCAGCCCAGCCCACAACAACTCTGCGAAACACCTCCAGACTAGATCTGTGAGCAGTGTGAGCAGTAAATGCCGAGCGAGTATTGTGACTGTGAGCTCCAAATAGACAGACAAATATCGATATCGGCTTGTCGACATCTGTATTGGAATCCTTTTTTTTATTTTTTTATCTGCAACAAATGTTTGTATTACCTTTTTATGAGGTTGGCACAGCCAGCAACAAATAACTGGAGTTCTTACAAATATTGGACAATCTGATAGCGGTTGCCAAACGCGGGTCCTGAAGTCTAAATGAAGTCGGTAATTCCAATCATAGTCACATAATTTTGTATTGATATATTATTTTTGATTAAACTAATAGACTGCGTTTTTGAGCAGAAACAATAGAAAATATAGTGTAAGAATCGTAAGTGACAAATCAATGATTATGATGGTGTGTGATGGGTGGCAACACTTTTGTAAACAGCTGATCTGAATGTCTCCTGTGTAAAATTTGAAATTTAATTTATTATTTACTCATTTTACGCCCATTTTCCAATTCAATCATTAAGTTAAGTTGTGTTTTAGTGGTGAGCGTTTCGCTTTTAGTGTATTTCATGTGCAAAATCAAAAATTTAAGTAAAACTGTTTAGTGACAGTTACCGGCATTTGAACCGTTGTCATCTATAAGGTACCTACCCTTATTTCACTTAAAATCTTATAAATTTGCATAAATTGACGATTTGTTAATTATTATACGTATCTTATTTAATTCCAACCACTTTAGTTGCGATTAACATACGTAAACATAACCTCTGTTTGTTGGTTACGCGACTACTCGTACAGCTGTTTACTTGTAACCTACATAGTATTTAAAAATTTGTATTACTCTTTTATACGGTTCAATTTATAAGTTTTCCCATAATGATGACTCGCAAGGCCTTGTCTCGTCAGGAGGAGTCCAAACTCCAACTGACATTAAATGAATTGAAGGCTTCGAAAGAGTTGTGTGATCAACTAAACAGAGAGCGAGATGACAACGAAAGGGAACTTTTGGAATCATTAGACAGGTATCAAAAGTTAAAAAATGAGTTGGTACAGTTAAATGACCGTTATATCGATGCTATTGATGCCCGGGACAGGCTCCAAAACATTGTGGACAGGTTCGACCAATGTAGTTCAGAGTATGACCAGGCTCTGAACTGCATAGATGAGTTGAAAAAACAATTGCATGAGGCCAATAATAAAATTACTTTATTGGAAACATCTAAACTTAATATGACTGCCTCATTAAATCAAAGCTTGTTCGATGAGTTGGTAGTCTGTGCCCCCTCCATGGTTTCTGCGACAGCTAGCAGTCAGCCCACTGTCACTATAGATCTTACATGTGAGGAAAATAAAAATAGCAACCACTCAGTGAAGATTGCTGGCTGTAGCAAAAATAAACTAAAAAAATATATTAAGATAAATAAGTACATTAAGAAAACGCAAAAATTAGTTAAGAAACACAATTTTTTTATTAAAAATGTAAAATTAAATAGAGAAAGATTGTACTTAATTGACAAATTAGATATATACTCGTCACAACTACACAATAAAAATTTAAAATATAAAAATGATACACAAATTCTACAAACTAAAATTGCACACCTAGAGGACTCGCTTATATCTATTACTAAGCAATATGATCTTTCACAAGGTCAAATAAAAGAACACATGTTGGCCATTGATGAACTGGTAGTCCTGTGTAATGGTAACAATGAAGGTATTGATTCACTCACAAGTAATTGTAAATGTAAACAGTTACCAAGCCGTTCATCAATCCCATGTGATTCTTCCTCTGTCGAATTGATTGATGTTTCTTCCAAAAGTTCCCTTACTCAGTGCACAATTAAAA
Organism: Scoparia ambigualis; assembly: GCA_963921215.1. Classification (NCBI taxonomy): domain Eukaryota; kingdom Metazoa; phylum Arthropoda; class Insecta; order Lepidoptera; family Crambidae; genus Scoparia; species Scoparia ambigualis. The sequence goes on from OY992516.1 coordinate 30,790,430, forward strand.
ATGTACCACAACTTATACCAACCAACCAGATTCCATGTAAGACAGATTGTAATAGTGACTTGGTAATATTTAGTGATGAATTTGGTAAAAACATGGGTCGGTTGTTATTTGACTTGGGACATTCAGTTATCAATTATTGTATACCGGGTGCTTCTTATCAACATATTTTGAAAAAAGCTGTAGAACATAAATATAAACCCAATAGCACCTTATTATTATTTGTTGGTAATAGAGGTAATCTGAACAAAACAAGCCTTCTAAAATGTTTAAATGTTTGAATAAGTTAATTGTAAAGAAAATTATATTGTTTACATTACCTTATTGTAGTAGTTTGCCACAGGAGTAAAATTCTATTAGACATAAGCTTAACCTGACATTACATTTATTTTGCAAAAATGACATAATGCATTTAATTGACACTAACAATTATGTTAGTAATTTTTATTTGACAAGAGATAGTTATTATCTGCCAAATTATTTTAAGCGACAAATAGCTTTATCGCTATCCTATTGTATTCAAACGTCAGCCAAAAACTTGGCTAAACAAGTTGCTTCTATTGAGCAATGTATATTTGACATAGACGTCAGTAGTGTTTCTACTGACATTCCAATTAATTATTTAAATTATATTATATGACAAAAGAGAAAAACTCTTGCGAGATGTTTGTTAATAAAATGAAATTAAATGAATGTAAAAATAGCTTTAGCAAAAGCCCATGTCAATTATTAAATTTAAAAAAAATACAATCTTTAAACATTGTCCACCAGAACATCCAAGGAATGATGGGCAAAGATTTGGAGATTGAATTGTTCATGAACTGTAATAAAATTGATATTCTTTGCATAACAGAACACTGGCTTAAAGACCATCAGTTTATGTTCAATTTTAAGAATCATTTGGTAGGAAGTTCGTTCAGTCGAGGAAATGCAATACATGGTGGCTCCTTAATTATTGTTAGTAAAAAGTTTAAATTAAAGGAACGCAAAGACATAGTGAGCCTCTCGGTTGAGCGAACAATAGAAATAGCTTGTGTGGAGTTGGAGCAGTTTGTTGTATTAAGTGTGTACAGACCTCCTTCAGCATCATATGATTTTTTCGAAAAAGTTATGGATGAGACATTACATAAAGTCCGTAATGTAGGTAAAACCATAATTGTTTGCGGGGATTTTAATATTAATTTGTTAGAAAATTCCATGATGTCAACTAATATTAAAAACCTATTTCTATCATACAACTTGAATCATTTATTTTTGGAGCCGACAAGAATAACTGCCACTTCGGCCACCTGTATTGATAACATATATACAAATGTAAAACCACTGGCTAAGCAAATTATTAATAACCTGGACTCTGATCATTGTGGCCAAATGGTCAGCTTTCCGCACCAGCGTAAACAAGTGACGAAAAAGAATATCACTGTTGTACCAAAAACTGCAGGTCGGCTGGAACGCTTTAAAAGCAATCTCGATACAAAATTAAATTATTTAGAATACAATGACAACCCTAATGTCTTTTATAATATTTTTTTTTACATTTATTGTTCAGATTTTAATAAAACTTTTATTCCAAAAAAGATCTCAGTTAGTGGTACTGTAACTTTTAATGAATGGGCTACAATTGGTATTCACAGAAGTAGGAAACGCCTCTATGAACTTTATGGTGAACGCAACTATAACACCAGCGATGACTTCAAATTATATGTTAAAAATTATTCAAAGTTATTCAAAAGAGTATGTCGATTAGCCAAGGCAAACTATCTGAGTTCTAAGATTAAGAATAGTAATGACAAAATAAAAATGACATGGAATATTATAAATAGTGAAACAGAAAAGGTCAAAAGTCGTAATAATGAGTACAATTTAAATTGTGATAATAAAACATTGACTTCTGATGCTGATGTTGCTGCAGCATTTGAGAGGTTTTTTACTGACATTCCAGTTTCAACTACAAAAGCCTTGATTTCTTCCTCCACTGTAGCTGAATCTGTTTTGAAGGAGAATGTTAAAGATTGTAAAATAATTTCAGTTTTCAAAAAATTTGTGTTATAGATATAATAAAAACATTTAACACTCTCAATAAAAAGAAAACTGCTGATCTGTGGGGTAATTCCGTGGACGTCGCTAAATCTGTAATTATGACAATAGCTCCAGGTTTAGCTTGCATATTTAATGAATGCATTGACTGTGGTGTTTTTCCTGACCTCATGAAATATAGTAAAATAATTCCATTATTTAAATCAGGTAGCACTTCTGACCCCTCTAACTTTAGACCTATTTCTGTGCTACCCACATTTAGTAAAATTTTTGAAAAGTTAATGCTAGACCAAATGCAAATTCATTTTTATAAAAATAAACTTTTACATTGTAAACAATATGGTTTTACTAGGGGTCGCTCTACAACTGACGCCGGTGTTGAGCTTTTAATCCAAATATTTGATACCTGGGAGGAATCACAGGATGCCCTAGGGGTATTTTGTGATTTATCCAAGGCTTTTGATTGTGTTTTACATGAAACTTTGGTCAGGAAGCTTAACCACTATGGAATTAGGGATGCTTCTTTGAGCCTTCTAATCTCATACTTGAGTAACAGGATTCAAAAGGTCGACATTAACGGTAAAAGATCTCCGGGATCAGTGGTTAAAATGGGAGTTCCGCAGGGTTCAATACTTGGTCCATTCTTGTTTTTGGTTTATATTAATGACTTACCTTATTTTGTAAAAGACAGTCATGAGATAGTATTGTTTGCTGATGATACTTCACTTTTATTCAAAGTGAAACGACGACACCCAAATTATGACGATGTGAATAATGCGGTCTCAAAGATTGTTCACTGGTTTAGTGTTAATAACTTGCTATTAAACGAGGGAAAAACCAAATGTGTAAGATTTGTATTGCCTAATGTTAAGCAGGTAATAACTAGTGTACAAATTAAAGATAAGAATGTGAATCCTGTGGACACCACTGTGTTTCTAGGCATCACGTTGGATGCCAAGCTTCAGTGGGGCCCACATATAGCTAAATTGTCGAATAGACTTAGCTCTGCGGCTTATGCAGTAATGAAGATCCGTCAGTTAACTGACGTTGATACAGCTAGATTAGTTTATTTCAGTTACTTTCATAGTGTAATGTCGTACGCCATTTTACTGTGGGGAAATGCTGCCGACATTCAAACTATCTTTGTGCTGCAGAAGAGGGCTATTCGAGCAATATATAACCTACAGGCTGGTGACTCTCTTAGAGAGAGATTTAAGGATATAAGTATAATGACAGTTGCATCACAATATATTTATGAAAATCTTGTGTATGTTCATAAAAATATTGAAATGTTTTCAAAAAACAGTGATATTCACAAATTAAATACTAGAAGTAAGAACAAATTAGCAGTGCCTTATACTAGGCTCCATAAAATAAATAATTCTTTTAAGGGTCTGTGTGTACGATTATACAACAAAGTACCAAATGATATTCAGAAATTAGATCTTGATAAGTTTAAAATCAAAATCAAAGAAAAGCTTTATAAAAAAGCTTATTATAAAGTGTCGGATTATACAGAAGACAAAACAGCTTGGGTCTCAAATGCTCCAAGTACCTACTCCATCAGCTATTTCTATTTGCCTATAATTAATTTATATAGAGCACCATATTTAATTAAACTATTTACATTCAAATTCATATTTTGTATTTTGTGACTTGGTAACGACATATAATATATATATTTTTTGTAAATGTCGTTGCTTCTGTGCGCTGTGGTTTCTTGCGCCCGTTCTTTGCCACAGTTAAAAAATGATGTCCTGAATGGGTGGTAGGTTAAAAAATATTTGGACGTTTCAAAGTACTTATTAATTGAGTTCATTGAATAAATATATTTTGACTATTGACTATTGACTATTGACTATTGATCTGATTCTAAGGATAGTCCTGGAAATATGGTTTAATAACATGACATTTGTGTCCCATGTTGTGTTGTATTTTTGATTTGGAGCAAAAAATCTTAGTAAGTGTACACTTAACAAAACTGTGTTAAACACAGTCATTCATGTAAAGTAAATTACTTCCCTTAGATGACAGGTAAAGTGGACCTATGCGTATTTAAACGACATAGAAACTTCCTCAAACTTTTTGGTTAAAAATGATAACTTTATAACTATCAGCTTTGAAAAGATTCAAGTTATTATTTTTCGAATAAAGCTACCAAGATATTATCAAATACAGTACTGATTTAATGTTACTGATTTTGTTGCAAGAGATGTAAACATATCTCAAGATGCTCGTGCTATACCATGTCTGGTCAACGATTCACTAATAATTTGGCGCCACCTGGATAAGGCTATCTAGAAGTGGATGGCTTGCCTTGAAAGGAAATTAGGTATAACAAATATTATTTAGGGCCGAAGAACATTTTTTCTTGGACAACAAGTTTGGGCCACATTGTATACCAAGAATGTAAATTCTAATCTCTACCACAACAATACCTTCTGCTTTATCCAATTTATATTAAATGTAAGTGTTTTTTTTTTGTTATGGCTTGGTCAGGATTTTGTGATGCATTCTGCGTTTGTAAAGGTTTGTAAGGTCAAATTATGGCTTTGTCAATAAACTAATAATATGTGAAAATGCATGGTAGGAGAGTTACCTACTCCGTATCTAAGTATATCCGTATAATGTTTTCACAAGACAGGATGTAGGATGCGAATACAAAAAAGTTTCTGAATCAATTAATGCTAAGAATTTCTCTTGTTCAAACAACTTGGTGTAGGTAGGAAATTCAAACCGCAACGGCCCTGTGCATGCTGTAGTCAATATTCCTGAATTCATCTAAATCCCTTATTATACATTTATGTATAAAAACAAGTTCTGTTGCTCGGTTTTTTAGTAATGCTTTTGTAAGTGTTTGTGACAAACTTTAGGACTCCAAAAAGGTGCTTGTACTCGTAGTTTTATTATTCAATACACACTCGTCATAGATTGAGCTTATGATGCTTATGCTTATGAATGATTATGATTATTTTTCGTGCGTAGGTAGTCAAGTTTTGGGAGAGTTTAAATTAGTTTTTAAAAATTATAATTAAATAAAACTAGAGAGTGTTGCCGATTTGGAGGCCTATTTAATAATGAATCTATTCGACTCACAAGACATGCAGGATGCGGCTCCGTCGAGCTAGCCTAAACAATTATATTTCTTAGAACTAGAGTAGAAATGACTATGTAAGCCCTCTTAGTCTAAGACAGAGGGGCGAGGGGGTACCATAACTCCTCCATCCCTAGATGGAAAATTATCGGAATCATTTTTATCATTTTTCCGACAATTTTTCATAAAAGACATAATTTTAAATCTAAAGACATACAGAATTATAATAAATAAAATTAGAGTTAAAAGACATAATATAACATTAATAAAAACACTGAAATTAGAATCTATTTTACTATTGGAAACACTGTCGATCACTTCACTATGTTTTAGCACTTCCGACATGTATTTAATTTCATCTAAGTTGACCTCCTTCATGTTAAGTGCACGTGTACTGGATAGCGTCGTTTTCGCTCGTAGCTGGGGTAAATTGATAACGGGAATTGCAGGTACATAGTCCCTTTCTGTATAAATTTGGTGGTGATGAATTTGAATACCGGATATTTCTAGTTCACATGGATCTTCCAGGGTAAGTATATAAGTCCCGAGTACTGGATATCTATTTATTTCACCATTACATTTATGTGTTAATGTTTCTTTCAGTTTTGTATATAAAATCCAATTTCCAGGTTTGATTCTTTGTATTTTTACGTCTTCGATGCGAATCTGATGTTGAGTACAACTACTTAGATTGCTTTCAAACTTCATTAACTGCTCCATACAGGTGACATCTTGGTACATCGCCTGGTCATCATTCGTACAGAGAAAGTGATCTCTTGTAGCAAGACTGCGGCACGCTTTCATAATCGGTAAGTATTTTACACCTTTCGCCAATAGGTAAGGGTATTTAGGGAATATAGTGAAGGTAACATTTTTTTAGAATACAGGTAAGGAATACAATTTAAAATAATTATATGTAATGTTATCTATCAAGAGAATTTCCATTATGAACGTTATCTGGTTTTTCTTTAAATATGATTTTACAATAAAAGTTTCTTCTAATTTAACTAAGTTATCTTCATTAGGGATATACACCAAGTTTCCAACATTTGAAATTAACTTTAATGTGCCAAAAGTTCTGTTGAGTTTATAATCGACTGATGTAATATAGAGCCTTTACTTAATGCTAATGCAGTTTCAATCAAATAGATTATATAGTCCCATTAGGTATAAGGATAGTAGCCAATCATTCTACTTATTTATTAATTCATTTAAACTAGTTTCTACTTGTTTTAAACGTGTGTCTAAGTTAATTGTGTTATTGTTAATAATTTCAGTTGTATTTACAATACTACTGAACATAGATGAAATAAAAGTAACCTTTTTGGAAACAACAACTTGGTTATTATTTGATTCAGAGATTAGTTTTTCGTATCTAACTACATCTTCGTGATCAAGATTTCCTGAGATAATCTTAATGATTGAGCCTAGTGGATTTATAAGACCTCTTCTAAATCGTTGTTGTGGCATCAGTTGGATATATTTATCTATTGTTATATCGCGAAGATATTCCGCATGTTTTAAGATACTAATAAAATCATGAGGAAATGATTCATTTAATGTAACTAAAATTTTAAGTTCGTTAAACTTTGATATGGTATAGGTTAAATCGTTATAAATGTTTTCCAGACTTATGTTTTTTATAATTGTCCAGTTATCTATTTGTTGATGAGCTTGACCTTCCTTTACAGGCAGGATCCCTGGATTTCCTTCAAGGTTTTGCAGACGAAGGGCCAGCACCGGCATCGCTACGGTCAGAATACACCACCTGTGGAGGGCTTTTTATATTTTTAATTGGTGCTTTTGTCTCTCTATCACCTACTATAAGTGGAACTACATTTTTACAAGTTTTCCCTGTAACCTTAGCCCTGCGATCATTATCTTGCCTTGTCTTTACCTTTTCTCTTATTAATATCTTTTACGTAAACTAGGTGTCCTTCGGGAAACTCGAATCCCGTTTCTCCACCTTGTTTGTCTCTAATCTTTTCCTTACTTCCTATTATTTTATCGGTTAAATATTGATATAAGAATTTTGTACGTTTGGAGTGATCTTTAACTAATTGTTGTACATAAGACCTTTCTAAATTATTGTTAAATGGATTATCTGTATCAGTATGTCCAAAGACAACTTCAAACGGCGTTAACCCCGTTACAGAGTGTATTGTGTGATTGTAAGCCATTATAGTGTATGTCATGACTGATGCGGCATCAGCGCATTTCCTTTCGTATTTGGCGATTCGATAAATTTCAATGATTGTGGAATGTAATCTTTCAATTAAACCCATAGAATTAGGGTTGTTAGGTGTACCAATGTGAAGTGAGATTTTATGTAAACTTAAAAATTCTTTTAAAAGTTCATTGTTGAATTCGGTACCTGGGTCTGAACTTATTTTCTTGGGAATGCCGTAAAAAGAGAAATATTTCATTAAAGCTCTTACAATCTCCGGTGTAGTTTTATTTGAAATTTCGATAGCTTAGCCTAATTTACTAAATGCGTCGAATATTGTCAGATAGTATTTTCCTTCAATAGAAAATGTATCAATAAACAGTTCTTAAAACGGAGCATTTTGAATTTGAGTTAGCTGAAGTAAAGGTTTGATAGGTTTCCTATCGTACTTCATTGTATTCTTCTACTTCACAGGCGTTAATAATAGCAGCAACGGTTTCTGACATGTTTTCCCAATAATAATTTCTACGGATTCGTACTAATGTTTCCCTAATTCCGCGATGGCACGTTTTGCCTTCGTGATGTTTTAATACTATTGCCTTTTGTTCACCCTCATTTTCAACGTATACTATTCGTTCTGTGCATTCATATAACTGTACAATCTCTTTCTTGAATAACTCTATTATTAATTTGCTAAACTGTGCACGATGTTTTTCCTCTTCGAAGTAAATGAAATATTTAATTTTTGGTCGAATATACTCTTTTAAAAATTGCTTAATAAGCTCCGGTTTATCTGTAGGCATAAAAACTTCTAAAATCTTTTGTCTTTTTCTCGAAATATCTTTTACATTAAACTCGTTTTTAAACCAAGAAAATATTAAAATTTGATTGGGTTTGGTGTCGATTGCCTCGTGTAAGATGGGTATACCTGTTGATTCTAGCTCTATAGCAGAGTGTATAGTTTGTGACTTATTACTTTCTGCAGACGGCGATCTAATAGGATATTGTTCTACATCGTCTGAAATGGTCATCGGATTTGCTGAAGTAGTCTTACTTATCTCTGAAATTGACATTGTTGAAGATGAACGGCGTTTTTATTTTTTTGATAATTGTTTTATATTCTTTATAACATCTTCAATATGTTCTTGTAAGTTTACGTCCTGTTCATCAACATTCACTTGCATGGAATGTCCTTCATCATCTGAATCTAATGCATTTACTCTAATTCTGGATAAGGCATCGGCATTTGTGTTTTGTTTACCAGATTTATATATGATTTCGAAATTATAATCTTGTAAACGCAATCTCCACCGCGTGAGCTTGCTATTCGGATCTTTCAAAGAGTTTAACCAGGCTATTGGCCTGTGATCTGTATAAATAAGGATTTTTTTTCCATATAGATATGGACGGAAATGCTTTATTGACCAAATTATAGCGAGCAGTTCGCGTTCGATAGTACTATAACGAGTTTCGGTGTCGCTTAAGGTACGGCTAGCATACGCAACAGCTTTGTCATTACCTATTGTCCCTTGTGACAATACCGCACCTAGAGCTACATTGGACGCGTCAGTAGTGAGTATGAACGGCTTATCGTAATCAGGGTACTGTAGTAGAGGAGCATGTGTCAAGAGTCCTTTACATTTATTAAAAGCATCGATATATTCCTCGTTGATAATAATTTTGTTTCTTTTTTTTAAACATGAAGTAAGTGGTTTTGTGATTTTCGCAAAATCGGGAATAAATCGTCTATAATAGCCTACAAGACCAAGAAAACTTTTGATTTCAGTAGTGCTTTTAGGTAAAGGTAATTTAAGTACTGAGTCTATTTTATCGTCGTTAGGACGTAGTCCATGTTCCGTTATAACATGTCCAAGGTAAAGTACTTCTTTCCTCAAGAATTCTGTTTTATCGAGCTGAATTGTGGCTCTCAGTCTGTCGAATATAAGTCGTAATTTGTAAATGTGTTCTGCCAAGCTTGTGGAGAATACGATGACGTCATCAAGGTAAACCATACAGTGTAATCCTTGAAGACCCCTCAATACATTGTCCATTGTGCGTTGGAACGTCGCAGGCGCTGTTTTTAGTCCGAACGGCATTCTGATAAATTCAAAATGGCCGTTCGCAGTAAAGGCGGTTTTTTGTCTGTCGTCCTCTTCTACCTCGATTTGGTGGTACCCACTAGCTAAATCTATGGTACTAAAGTAAGCGTTTTACCTAATTTGTCCAATAAATCGTTAATATTGGGTAGAGGGTATTTATCATCAATAGTTATGTCATTGAGCCGTCGATAGTCAATTACCATGCGGTATTTTATTTCTCCGGAAGCATCCATCTTTTGAGGGACTAGATGTACAGGAGCATTCCAAGGGGAATGGTATTCTTTAACAATGTTGTCTGATAATATTTTTTTTACTTGATTGTTAATTTTGTCTGTCTGTGCGGGTGATTGTCTATACGGTTTAACATATATCGGGTCTTCGTTTTTTGTACGGATTTTATGTTTCACCTGATTTGTAAAAGATAATGGTAACTGATCGCAATGAAAAATATCTTTATTCGACGGCCATTTCGTCACCAGAGCCCGCGCCTTATCACTGATAACAAGGAGCAACCGGTCTTAGCGGTAATGAATAGAACAGGAACAGCTGAGCGTTTGCATAAACAAGTGTGTGACAACGATATTATTAGTTGCAGTCAAACTGATAACACAAAGCGCGCATCTTTTTCTGAAGTTATTCGAAAGAATCGGGAATGGAAAGAGCCTAAAATGAAAGATGAATGGCTTTTGGTACAGAAACGAAGGCTTAGAAATCGTTTTATAAGTCAAACAGGATGCGCTATTGTTGAGCCTGAGCAAACAAACCAAAAGTTTAAAGCGGCTGATATAAAGGTGCCACTGTTTATATCAAACGTAGATAGAGAGGTTTCTGAACAGGATATTATTAACTACGTATATGAGAAAACTCGAGAAAGGGTTTCCTTAGTGAAAATTAACATGAAACGGCAGCGAGATTACAATGCCTACAAACTTTTGGTAACAAAGTATAAAATAAATACATTCTTGGATGACAAGCTGTGGCCACCAGGCGTTACATTTCGACGTTTTGTAAACTTTCACGAGAAACGAAAAACTGAAGAAAGTATTGAAAATAATAAATAATAAAACTTAATAAAACTTAAATTTTTATTGTCTAAGTACCTATATAGTAAATGGGTGATTACAGTAAATTAATAAGTTTTAATTGCAAATCTTTCAAGAGATCAATGGAAGGTGTCAGAGAGTTATGCCGGTTTGCTGATGTGGTAGCCCTGCAGGAGACGTGGTTGATGCCTCATGACCTGCCATTACTCAATACAGTTAACGACTTCGGGTGCACCGGGACGTCTGCGGTTGACACTTCTGCAGGCCTCGTCAGCGGGAGGCCTTATGGTGGTGTCGCATTATTGTGGCGTAAAAGTGTATTTGAGTCAGTATCAGTGATAAAATGTGATAACGTACGTGTTTGTGCTGTCAAGATAACTGTAAGTAGTAGATCCATAGTTGTTTTCAGCGTATATATGCCTACAAACTCTTACGACAATTTACCTGAGTTAAACTTTTGTGAAGATCAGAATTGGTTTTGTGTAGATTTAAATATGTGTGAAAAAAATACTTTTACTTTTCATAGTGATGCTCATGGCTGTAATAGATGGTTGGACCACTGCATTGTCACTAAATCGGCGCAGGAAACTGTTCTTAGAGTGTCAGTACAGCATGACGTGTATTGGTCGGATCACTATCCACTTGTAATAGAATGTGATTTAAATAAACTTCAGCCTAAAGTTACAGAACTTCAATCGAGGACTATAAACCGTGTTATATGGGGCGAAAGACACCCACAACAGATTAAAAGATATCATGACCTGTGTCATTCTAAGTTAAGGGTGATAGATTTTCCACAGGAACTTAGTGAATGTTGTGATGGATTTTGCTCTAAAAAAGATCATCATCTGGTTCTTGATAAGATGATTCTGATATTGTAGATATTTTGTCACAGGCGGCAATCAAAACATATAGGGAAAATTGTAAAAAAGGGAGGGGTAATATCATAGGGTGGAATAAGTACGTCGCGGGTGCTCACCGAGAGGCACGGCTTAGGTTTCAACTGTGGATTCTAGCGGGACGGCCGACCAGTGGTCGCATATTTGATGAGATGTCGGAGGCGAGGAAACTTTTTAAGGCTAAGTTAAAATGGTGTCAGAACTGACAAGAACAACTTAAAATGAACATCATCGCTTCTGATCACTCATCCAAGAACTTTAGCAGTTTCTGGAAGAATACGAATAAAATGAATGTCAGGCCAAGCCGTCCGGTGAGCGTTGGTGGCGCTACTGACCACGGAGACATTGCCAATGCCTTAAGAAATCAATTTCTTGTGCGGTCGCCTTTAGATTCCGTATCTGGCAAAGTGTGCGATGTTGGGGCCGTTACGTCAAGGCGAAATGTTAAGATACCTGCAAAAAGCGTAGCTAAAATTATTAGTGAGATAGTACGTTGGAAATCGCCTGGTCACGATGGCCTCAGCATCGAGCATTTTAAAAACGCTGGAGCTCATCTTCCTCGAGTTCTCTCACTGCTCTTTAGTCAGTGCATAAGTCACTCGTATTTACCTGAGGCGCTCATGCGGACAATTGTGGTACCGATAGTTAAAAATAAAACGGGTGACACGTCTGATATGAGTAACTATCGTCCCATCTCGCTTGCTACTACCGCGGCCAAGGTGTTTGACAGTGTGTTAAATGGTTGCCTCTCTGAATATGTTGACATACATGACGCTCAGTTTGGATTTAGGTCGGGAGTGTCAACGGAAAGCGCAATCCTTAGTCTAAAACACACTGTCAAGTACTACACCGCTAGGAAAACGCCGGTATACGCGTGTTTCCTCGACTTGTCAAAAGCATTTGACTTGGTCGCGTACGATTTGCTATGGGACAAGTTGGGTGATGCGGGTGTGCCGGCTGAGTACACGTCCCTTCTCAGGTACTGGTATGCTAACCAGAAGAACCAGGTAAGATGGGTCGGTACCCTGTCGGACGAATACGGGTTGGAGTGCGGTGTCAGGCAGGGGGGATTGAGCTCACCTCTTTTGTTTAACATTTATGTAAACCAGCTTGTCGAGGAGCTGAGCAATACACATGTTGGCTGTCATATTGATGGTACCTGTATCAATAACATAAGCTACGCAGACGATATGGTGTTGCTCAGTCCATCGATAGCAGGGTTAAGAAAATTACTAGCTACCTGTGAATCTTACGTGAAGGCACATGGCCTAAAATGCAACTGTACCAAGAGTAAAATACTTGTGTTCAAATCACCTAAACAGCGGCCTCGGCTGATACCGCCCGTACATCTCAATGGTGATGTATTAGAGGTGGTGCCGAGGTTTAAATATCTAGGCCATGTTGTCACGGAAGACCTAAGGGATGATGATGACATAGAGAGGGAACGCAGGGCGTTGGCGGTGAGGGCTAATATGCTTGCCCGCAGATTCGCTCGATGCAATGCAGACGTAAAAGTGACTTTGTTTAATGCGTTCTGCCAGTCATTTTATGCGAGTGGACTGTGGGTGACGTATTCGCGGCGAGCCTATAACATTCTGCGTGTACAATACAACAACGCCTTCAGGATGCTGTTGCGGCTACCGTGGCGCTGTAGCGCTTCAAAAATGTTTGCTGACTCTCGCACAGACGGGTTTCATGCTATTATGCGCAAAAAAGCAGCTTCTCTACTGCAGCGTTTACGTAAAAGCGGCAATAGTATCCTTAAGATGATTGCTGCTAGACAGGACTGCCCCATTCAAAGATACTGGGTAGAGATTGCAACGGGGCTTAAGAAATAATACATGATATAATTTTTAATATGCTAACAACACTAACATAGGATTAAGCCCAATTGTTACTAACATTTACTTATATAGCTATGGAACAAAATGGTCTGAAATAAAAATTTATTATTATTATTATTATTATTATATTTATATTCTCGACAAAGATTGTATATTTTATTTTTTTCTTCATCGTTAACATGATCGAGTCGCAGCTTTTGTAAATTATTTTCAAGTAATGCGTCAGTCTCTATTTCTGTAATATTTTCCGTATAATTTAGATAGCAATTTGTATTTTCATATTTCATAACTGTCAAAGGTTACGTAAGTTTGTTACGGTAAGTTGTAAGGTTTTATCAGATGTATTTTGGATAACTGTGCATGCGTATCCTTTTTCACAGTTTACTAATGCACTTGGCATTCTAACATCGGAATTAAATTTAATAAAATTTAAAATAGCTTCGCCAAAATATTGATCTGTTGGCAATTTAACACGCTTTTCGCAACGAGAAGGTAAATAAATTGTGTGATTTAAGTTATTTACTATAGGTATACTAGTAGTTTTAGTTTTTAACGTGAGATTTTTTAAATCGATGACTGCGTCTAGACTTTGTAAAAGATCATTACCAATAAGGCCATCGTATCTTGCGTCAACATTGTATAAATAAAATTTATGAGAATCACTGCTTTTAAATGTGGGCAAAAGTGGAATATTTATAACTTCGGTGTGATTACTAGAGGCATGCGAGCTCATTACGGTAAACGGTTCATATTGGATAGAATTATAAAAAATTTGGTAAGCTATTCGCGGGCTTAAAAATGATCTAGAGCTTCCTGTATCGATCATCATTTTGGCGTCGATTTCAGGAATGTATATATACGGTAATTTTAAATTAGGATCACAATTTAATTCTATGATTTCGTTTCTTCCTTCGAGGCTTTTATAGAAAAATTTTCAGTTGGTTGAGAATTATCTTGTTCCGTCCCTAATTCATATTCGTGTTGATCGGTGAGATAACTGCCATAGTCAACGTTATCTTCACAGTAGGTCTCATCGTATGTCTGTTCGTAATCAAAGTTATTATTTTCATTATTGATGTCTAACTCGTTGATTTTAAAACCCTCTTGTGGTCTAAGAGGAATTGTCCTTATTGGCACATCAGTAGCCTGATGGTGAGGTGGCTGTATTTGAGGTCTATATCCGAATTGTTGCGGTTGGTTATTAGCGGTAAATGGACGGTACCCGAATTGTTTTGGGGTCCTAATAAAGTTAGGCTTATAACCAAATTGTTGTGGTGCTAAGTTCGGTCGGTACCCAAACTGTTGTTGCATTACGTTTGGTCGATATCCAAACTGTTGTGGACTCGCGTAGTTAAAATTAGGCTTGTTAAATTGTGGGCGGAAACCCATGTTAGGCTGACTAAATTGTGGACCTTTATTTTGCGGTGACAATCCGAAATTGAATTTTGGTGTGAATCCAGGATTTAAGTTACGGTTCTGTTGAAAACTGTTAAATTTAAATCCTTGATTTTCGGCTGTTAATGGCTTTTGAGTATTACCAGAAATTCGATTTCGCATTATGTACTGTTCGTGGAAATTTACTTCTTCATGTACTATTTTTAATGCATCTTCTAAGGTTTCTGGTCACCGTAGTCGCACTATACGCACCATTTCCTCAGGTAGATTGTATAAAAATACTTTTGAAGACATGTCATTATAAATGGTAATTTTCGCGGATTTCATATTTTCATCTGATGATAAATTCACCTTTGATATTAAAAGCGATCTTACACTCTGTATTCGGTTACAGAAATCTAAATAAGTCTCACCGTTTTTAATTTTTAAAGATTCCAATTCTAAACTAATGCATTGCTCGCTACGCGGATCCCCAAAATGTTGTTCCAATAAAATTCGTAACTCGGTCCAAGACAGTATATCTTCGCGTTCTGATAAAAGCGCGGCTGCGTTGTCTGTAAGCCAGCTAGTCACGGTGTGATACACATATACATTTTGTTCTTCCGAACCTCTATATCTACTTATTACATATTCACTTTTTCTTAAAAATAAGTTTAGTTGTCTTTTATCACCTCCATACAATGGGATGAGACGTAAAATTTCATTAGGAATGGCAATAATTTCTTGCGACATTTTAATTAATTTTATTACTTACTTACTTAAAATAAGGTATTTAAAAAGATATTTTTTATTTTTAAACCTTTTATATTTATAACTACTTATTTTTAACTTAATAGGCACTTACAGATTTTAATGCAAGGTAACCAATAACATTTATTGCTATATTTAATTTAGGCACTTTCAGATTTTTATGAAGAATAACCAGTAACGTTTTACACACACAAATAATGAGAAACACAGGGAATGTGAAAGGATTGGCGAAAAGTTGTACTCACAAACCGATTCGCCCCATGCTCAGCATTCAGCAACCACTTTCCTTAACTAATTTATTTGTTCGAGGATTTACTCTATAACGCTATTCGCGCCGCGATCACTAACAGGCGAATTTGGACACCCGTTTAATTAAAGCGATAACGACACAGCCTTGAGCAAATCCTACCGGCTGCGCCAGTCAAGTTTTGGGAGAGTCTAAATTAGTTTTTAAAAATTATAATTAGATATAACTAAAGAGTGTTGCCGATTTGGCAACACTCTTTAATAATGAATCTATTCGAGTCACAAGACATGCAGGATGCGGCTCCGTCGAGCTAGCCTAAACAATTATATTTCTTAGAACTAGAGTAGAAATGACTATGTAAGCCCTCTTAGTCTAAGACAGAGTGGCGAGGGGGTACCATAACTAGGTACAAAACATAAACAAAACAATTATTGTAGAAAATTCAAATATTATGCGCAATTGTTCTAGAACCGGTTCCAGTAATTCCGCAAACACAAATAGGCCGAACAGAAGAACATTAATTTCAACTGAGGCCTCAAAGTAAATCTTATTTTTTTCCGATCAGCTTTAATTACAGTAGATACTTAATTAAAAATAAGCATCTTGAATATCAATTGTTGACAATTGTGATTTAATAATTTAAGGGCAGTTCGATTCTTTTATATATAATTATTTTGAAGCTGCTTTAAATATTAAGTGAATCTGTGAGATCCTTTACATTTTTTGTTTGTAAACTTTCCTGACCTTTATAAACACAACAAAAGAGAATCAGACAAATCAGTCGAGCCGTTTTCGTGCGCTTAGCAACACATTTGGCGATTCATTTTTATCTACATAGATTGAGATAGTAAGTAACAGACATTGTTTTGGGGTATAGTTGTTTTGTATAGGTTTGCCGGGAAAATGAATATTACATTTACGAATCCAATGTAAAACATTACGATCCCTAGTGAGCTCACACTTTCTGTCATTCAGTCATAAAAATAGGTCAAGCGACTGCAGGAGCTCTGATTCCAACGTCTCCCTGTCAGATATCCGGCGGAACCTTGGCAGTCCCTCGGCCGTGTGAATGGTGCTGGTGGGCTTGATCGATCGATCGATCGATAGCTGATGATACTACTACGCGCAGTGGCGCCCCCCCTAGAGTTTAAAGAACCTCGAAGTTGATCACAACTTCAGCCCGGGCATCAGCCCGGGACCCTGTACAGAGCGTTGGATTTTTGTTTTCTTTCCGAATCAAATGTGGTTATGGCATTAGGAGTCTTAATATTATTATGCTCAGAAAGTGAAGTTTTAAAACTTTTATTCATATTTACCTCCAACAGAGCTTATTATTATTTTTATTTATTAAATTTCCTAATTTAGTTTTGGAGCTTCGAGGCTTATGTATATTATTACCATTTTTTTTCCATTTATTTAAGTAGGTAAGTAAGTATACTTATTTTTTTTTTAATTATTATTATGAGTAACCCTTTATTTTTTATGAGGTTCTTCTCTGAGAAATTGTAAAATCTATGGGTGTCCAATGAAAGCAGGCTATCGTCGGACTGACCGTCATATACGGGGACAGATCGAAGTTCCTAGTGGCGCAGCTGGCACGGGCACAGGCGCTAGCGCTGCAAGAAGCGCGAATAGCCAGTCTTCGTTTCTGCCGCTACTGGTTGAGTCATTGTAAACATCAATGACATAGTTTAGGATGTCTTCACCAAATTATTATTGATAAGTAAACCCGAAGATCACGAAACGTTGAAAACATGTCCACCTCCGGTGGAAATCGAACTCACGTCCTCAACAATTTTGAGACTCTGCTTTGTTCCACGGAGAAATTAGAAACGTGAAACTCTTAGGGTGAAATAGGTATGGCCTCTCACGGTTAATGTGGAATAAAAAATCCTCAACACAGTTCAAGTGAAGTTAGAAACTATGAAACGGCTAGCTTGGAGTAAAATAAAGCCTCAACACTGTTAAAATGTACTAAGTACATATTCCCGAAACGGCTTGCTTGAAATAAAATATAGCCTCACTCAACCCTGGTAGAGTGGAGTGAGTATCTTCGAAACGGCTTGTGTAGCCGCTGTGTCGCGGAGTCAGTCTAATTATTATTCTAATACAATTAATAAGTATATATAATGCTGAGGTCTGACCTGAAAACCGCGTGGCGACTCCTTTGCTTCCAATCCATAAGGGGCTCCTTGGAATTTTCTTTATTGATGTATCCACCAATTGACAGCATCAATATAGCCTCAACACTGTTAAAGTGAAGTGAGTATCTTCGACACGGCTTGCTTGGAGTAAGATATAGCCTCAACACTGTTAAAGTGAAGTAAGTATCCTCAAAACGGCTTGCGTGGAGCCTCAACACTGTTAAAGTGGAGTAAGTATCCTTGATACGGCTTGCGTGGCGCCTCAACACTGTAAAAGTGAAGTAAGTATTCTCAAAACGGCCTGCGTGGAGCCTCAACACTGTTAAAGTGGAGTAAGTATCCTTGATACGGCTTGCATGGCGCCTCAACACTGTTGAAGTGGAGTTAGTATCCTCGACACGGTTTGCGTGGAGCCTCAACACTGTTAAAGTGAACTAAGTATCCTCGACACGGCTTGCGTGCAGCCTCAACACTGTTAAAGTGGAGTAAGTATCCTCAACACGGCATGCGTGGAGACTCAACTCTGTTAAAGTGGAGTAAGTTACCTTGACACGGCTTGCGTGGTGTAAAATAGAACCTCAGCACTGTCTAATTGGTGTAAGTAACCTCGATACGGCTTGTATGAAGTAAAATCAATGATATTTAATGTCATTGAGTAAAATATAGCATCAACACTGTTGAGCAGTTATATATCCTCGACACATCATACGTTTAGTAAGTTAAACACTCTTACAATGGTGTCTAAGTAAGTAGTTTAGTATTTAAAGAATTTCTTGTTGTAAATGGCTTTTAATTTTGTTACAATCATTATTATAGAACCCAAGAAAAACCATTAAAAATGAGGGTAGATATATTTAATGATAAATGATCTTAGTTCTTTACAACTATGATACATTCCCTAATAGTTAATTTTCCAGGTAAATTAGTGTTATGTTCCAATACCTGCGTGTCGTAATATCGTTGATACGACATTTATCACTATTCACCGACACCGATGATGATAAACGCCTACGTTTTTTAAATTAAAAATGATTTCTTTACTTAACGAAGAATACCATAATGATCACTGTCTCTCAACTTCGAACTTTAACATTTTTCGATCATATTAAATACAAATTTAATTTCGTTACGAAAAGTATGTGTGATTCCGATAACACAAAAACACGTAATGACGTCTCGTGACGCGGGGTTGCCAGTGCAGGGAACGGAAATAGATATTTCTTTTTAGGATATATCTAAAAGTGTGAAGAAGATAGCACCATCTCATGTACTGCTGCATGTAATAAGTAATCGTCTTCGGTTGAGACCCGAAGTATAATTATATTATACAACGTTAGTCACTGACGTATAGCTAAAAAAACGTATATTCCTATTAAGGTCATAAGTACTAGTAATTTGTTTTTATTGTCGCTGTTAGCTTTATTTTTCTTTTACTATTTGCAGGAACACTATCCACAGATGCTGTTGTAACAGCGAATGTCGTCAGCAGTATGGACCAATTATTTGACAGCTTGAATAAGCAACAGCAACAGCAACTCAGCTGATTTGCGGCGGGACAAAAATATGAAAAAAAATACGCCGCATCTTAAAATTTTTCAACAAATGCGTCATTTTTTTATGGATTTCAAATACGTGGGGAGTCGCTGTAAACCACCGTCGCAAGAATGCTGGATATGGACAATGAACGCTGTTGAACAATTATTTAAAAAGTTATGTAGAGAAGATATAAGTATTCGGAGTTTAGCCACAAGACGACTGCAACAGGACCCAATTGAAAATTTATTTGGTTGTATTCGTGGAAATTGTGGGTCAAACACAAATCCTAGTTGGATTACAGTACAGTTTGTAGCAGGACTTAAAAATGGCAATTCTATCAAGCATGGCACATATTGGGACCAAAGGAAATTGTGAAAGTGATAATAACATTATCATAAATAATCACACACATGCCCACAAACCCTGAACTAAACAGCACAGGTGAATTGATGTTCAATTTACCACGCGAACAAAATATAATAGCTAACATAGATGAGGACAGTGCCGAAATTCAGGCTGGTGCATATGTGTGTGGGTTTATTATTAAAATTCCAGATTCCAGATTCCATGTAGGAGAGATTGTAATAGTGACTTGGTAATATTTAGTGATGAATTTGGTAAAAACATGGGTCGGTTATTATTTGACTTGCGACATTCAGTTATCAATTATTGTATACCGGGTGCTTCTTATCAACATATTTTGAAAAAAGCTGTAGAACATAAATATAACCCCAATAGCACCTTATTAATATTTCGATGGCTCCTATATAAATAATCGTATCCAACAATTTGGCCATTTTCATGTTTCAAGCTGTTTGAAACTATGTAATCGGTTGCTATCAATTCCAAAACAAAAAGTAAACAATCGTAAAAAGACAAGGATTTTTTTTCACGTAAATAATAGTAAGAAATATATTCATACCGCGTAAATTGTTGTATATAACTGTTGCGAGGACATAAGCGTTAGGATTTTTTTGGTTTTGTTGGTCTTACTTTATAAGATTTTAATATAGAGTGATTATAATAAAAATAACAACTCGAGACAATACTTACGCGTACAAAAAATCATGTGGTTCGACTCAGAAAGAAGTCGATGTTTTTGAATTATTATTGTTGAAATTTACAGTAAATGTTATAATCTTGATACACGTAACGCCATCTAGTATTTCAGCAGCGCAAGCTGTCACCTTTTATTTTGTTTTTTTGCTGTGGCATCATTACATTATTCTAGTATAAGTTTTTTTTTGGTATGGCTACACCGTGGACTCTGTGGTTGTATTTTTTGATAGAAATGTGCAATGCAAATGGATAAGGTTAAATAAATCGAAAAGTGTTTTTCATAAGTTTTCCTTCTTTTATTTAAACATGGAAGCAGAGCGTCGTTTACAAGATAACTCAGTGCATATGTAATGTCAGTAAAATATCAAGATACGAAATGAAAACATACGATTGAGGTTAGTGGCCGCGTCACACATGCTACAAAAAAAATTACTTATTGTAAAAGTACATTACAACGTAATTAAACGTAATTATCATCAAAATGGCTAAACAAGCAAGGATCGAAGACATAATGTTACCTATTTTTGATGGCGCAAATTATTCAAGCTGGAAATTAAGGTTAGTAACCTTGTTGGAATACAAAGAATGCAACGAGCCAGCTATCGCCATGATGCCTGTGTCTGTTAAAAATGATAATGCAGAGGCGGAATGGAGAAAGAAAGATTTAAAAGTAAGGACGATTATAATGAGTACAATCTCAGATAAACAATTAGAATATGTCAGTGAATGTAAAACAGGCTATGAAATGATAAAAAAGTTCGACAGGATGTACCTAACACAGTCTACAGCTATGCAAATAATATGTAGAGGAAAAATTGAAGAGATTAGACTTGACAGTTATAGTACAATTGAAGATTTTTTTGTTGTTTTTGAGAAAACAATAAATGATTTTAAAGTGGCCGGAGGAAAGCTAGATGAACCTGAGAAGTTGAGATATCTGCTCAGAGCGCTTCCACCAAGCTATAGCTATATTGGAGATTTTCTTGATGTAATTCCAGAAGAACAAAGAACAGTTGATTACGTACAGTCTAAAATAAAAGAGAAAAATATGACTACTACTGAACCGAACAAGAAAAACAATGTGAGCACATTTGCAACTAAAACTAAAGCCCAATGCTTTATCTGCGGAAAGACCGACCATATAAAGAAGGACTGCTGACACGCACAGAGAAATAGCCAAGGACTAAAAAGCTACCAAGGAAGATATCAATCCAGTCAAGGTCAGCGAGGACTACAGAGAGGTTACAACAGAGGTGGATTCTACAGAGGTCATAGCCGAGGCAGAGGTCAAAGTCATTCTAGAGGTGAATCATCAAGCAACTTTTCATCCGAGTCATGGACAGCTCAAGTATGTAATTCGGAAATTAATCAGGTATTTGGGTCTATTAAAAAGGAAGATTGTAACAATAACAATGAAATTAACTGGCTTTTAGATAGTGGGTGTACTGATCATATAATAAATAATGAAACCTATTTTTATAATTGTATAGTTTAAAAATTCCTGTTGATGTGAAACTACCCGACGGCAAAATGTTAAAAGCAACTAAAGTAGGTACACACGCCAGCACATCAGCCTACCACACTTTGACCTTGAGCGCTTCAAAAGTTGAACAGAGAGAATCGTGCGAAAGAGATAAATAGCCTATAACAGTCCCACGTCAAATGAGTCGTGCTGCATTGCCGCCGCACAACATACGTTATACGTTATTTTGCATGTGTGTATCACGCTCTGTAGAGGAATCGCGAAAATGAAACAATGTTTGAGGATTAATCTTAGTTATTAATATTAGAATAACTTTGGACTCATTTATTCCTAAAAGCGTTACTTAATGGAATGGAAAAATAAAAATCTTAGCCATATTTTCATATCTATTTTTTATTATAAGTAGTGTAATAATAATATCTTCATTACCTCGGAAATAATTTTTGTGATGCCTTGCCGATGTAGGCACTAGGGCATTTAACTAATTCTGGATTTTCATAAATAAAAAGTAACATTTTTAATGTTAAATTAAATTATGAAATATACCTACATAGCAAAATGTCAACTTATCTGATAGAAATATTTGCAAAAGTGTTTCTATCGGGTGTTAGGGTAGATTGTTGTGATGACGTCGGCTTGGGACGTAAGTAAAATCACTAGAAGAATTTCGACGATCTTTGTGCCGGCCGCGGTGGCGTAGTGGTCAGCGCACTTGCCCGGAAAGCGAGGGACGCGGTTTCGAATCCCACCTACATTCTCGATTCTCGGTCCGAATTTTTTGTATTATTTTCATAATTCCTGGGATTGTGGTATTAGGTAACACTGATTCTGTCTAGTTATTCGGTATGAGGAACTAAAAAATAAAGCGACGCGTTGAAATAAAAAAACATTGGGAAGTAGCTTAAATAGATTTTTGCATTTGCGATGAATCTTAAAATTGATAACGAATAACATACTCATATGTAAAATAGCGTAATACACGCTATAACTGAATTTAGAGAATTCTCGCTCGTATTAAAATAGCGTAACACACTCTTTAACTGAATTTAGAGAATTCTCGCTCGTATTGCGATGTGGTTTATGACCTACTGTATATGCGCCAGACAACAAGGAATTTAACACCCTTGTGTTGGTAGAGACGCTGGGTATCTCGGAGTTTAGAAAACCAACATTAGGAATTAACCCGACCTGGAATTTAACCTGGGACAAGTGGAACACAAGGTGAGAAACCCTACAGCGCTCTGCGCGAATCATATCGTCTAATAAAAAAAATTTTGAGACAACAAATTTAAAAATTTAAATTCGTGGTGAGGATTTAATTTAGGGGAGATTCCTAACGTTTAATAAATATGTAATGCAAGAATTTTCTCTTGTCTGTGTGACTTGCCCTATAGCGATCGACTCTACCTCATTATATATACATGTTTTGACTGCTAGATCGCAGAAATTGACGATCAGTTTTTCCCATTAGTTGAACTGACGTCAGTCCAAAATTTGATCGTGAATGTCGAATCGTCACTAAAGAGTTTTAACTGACGGCGCGAGACGGAATTTTCCGTGGCTACCATAATCCAAGCCGGCGGCGGCGCATCGCGCCAAACTGGGGCCCAAGTCTGCTAATTTACGAATGGCATAATTTAATCGCATTGTAATTGTTCGACACATTTGGTATTCTTAAATGAGTAAGAGAATACCAAATGTGTCAAACAATTACAATGCGATCCTATTGCGATTCAATTATGCCATTCCTAAATTAGCAGACTTGGGCCCCTGAGGGGTTACTCTCGAACGCAAACTCAATCTTAATACAATTCCAATGCGAATAATATGTATCGATATTGGGATAAGTAAAGATAATTCCGGAACGTCATCTCGATAATAATTTGTTCAATCAATTTCCACGCAATTTAATTCCAATGTGGCGGCGCTATTGTCGCTTACAAAAGTGTCATTTGACATATTTTAGATTTATGATTGGAAATTGATTAATGCATTTCTGTTTCAAGAGTAGGCTACTCTCACCTGCTGACCGTGTGTGATCGACTGATCGTCACTCCAATCGCGTCAGTTCGAATTTCTCCAATGAATATTGATCCTTAGAACCAAGCAATAAAGTTCAAAATTGATTGTACCGGCCGGTCGAGAACCGACGAGCCGGAGTGACGCCAGTGAGTGGGGAAATCTGTTTGGCGTAAAACCACTTGGAGTGACGCCACAGTTTTACGCCTGGACTGACGCGCAAAACTGATCGTCAGTGGCCAGCTTTAAAACAACATAATAAAATTAAGAGAATAGAAATTGATAAGAAATTCGAAAATTATTTTGACAGTTAGGTGGTGATTACTGGGGTATAAGTATAAAAGACCAAATGATACTCTGAGGCCATAATGTTTTATAAAATAAATAAAGCGAAACATAGTGACTCAAGCACAAGCGAAGACCGATCTGGCCCGTTGGCAGAGATCCTGCCTTCCAACCCCAAAGGTCCCGGGTTCAAATCCTGGTACGAGCAAATGTTTGTGTGATGAACATGGTAATTTTTTACCGAGTAATTTGAACCGAGTCGGTGTTTATATGTATTTATATCTATATTATCTACGTATTATTTATGTAAGTGTTTGGCAGAGATCCTGCCTTCCAACCCCAAAGGTCCCGGGTTCAAATCCTGGTACGAGCAAATGTTTGTGTGATGAACATGGTAATTTTTTACCGAGTAATTTGAACCGAGTCGGTGTTTATATGTATTTATATCTATATTATCTACGTATTGTTTATGTAAGTGTATCCGTTACCTAGTATCCATATCACAAGCCTTACAGTGCTTACTTTAAGCTAAGTAATTTGTGTGAATGTGGGAAATATTATTAATAGCAGTAGTAGGATATTGGGGGGTCTGGATCAGATGAGATCCAGCCCCCCCAATATCCAATAAATTGATATCTTTGATCATTCAACTCATCTATATTTTTAACCAAAACCACATCAATCTAGATAGTTGGCGGTAACTAAATGTAATCATTGTTACGCTTATTTATTATCACATGTAAATTACGAGAGATATCTCTCAGCTTTGTAGTGAGTAACACTATGGCCGGTGTTTTATAACGAGGCGATCGATATGGACTATCACAACATTCCAATGCACCGTATGACACCGCACTGCGATTAGGTATTTAGCCCGTATTTTAGATACTGATTGACTAATCAAATTATCTTTTAAACAATATCGTAAAAACGATCTTAGAACTATTTATCTGTCATTCAAGATTTAAAGAACAATTTTTAAAAGCATGATTTCATGAAAACAGACAAATCACAAATTTAAATCAGTACCTACCTATTTACAAAACTTTGTTGAAAATTACCTTATTGTGAATAATCAAAGTGGGAACAAAATACGTTTGGACGACAGCGGGAGATTAAGTCTTTCTAAGAAGTTACTTAATGTATAAATTAAACGGTCGGGTGGTCGAGTGGTCAGCTACCCTGACTGCTAAACCCACGGCCCCCGGGTTCGAATCGCGGTAGGGGCAAATGTTTGTGTAATGAGCACGACCGTTTGTGACCGAGTTATGGATGTTTATTAGAATTTTATGTATGTTTATCCCTTATTCAGTCACCATAATTCAGGCTATGCCTTGTTTGAGGGTGAATAGTTGGTGTAATAGTTGTGAAATTTATTTTAAATGCTATGCTACTAAGCGAATTTAATCAACAATATACTTCGTCAAAATCGTAAGTGTGTTACGCGATTTTGCGTCATTTAAATACTTTTAATGTAATAATATACCAAAGTGTATAAACCTACTTTTATGAGAACCTTTATAGTGCGGTAAAATAAAACACGAAAATGTGGGAGAACGTAATATATATTTATTTTAATTAATTTATTCAATATTAACAATACAACATTTTATTTATAATAAAACTTCAGGCACTCAATATACCTAGACCGCTTTGGGAAGAATTATGTATAGACCTACATACAATACTTAGTTAAAGACATCAATTGATTCTTGTATTTTAACGACTAACTCTCGCGTTAATTTATAAATTTCATCCATAAAAATATTTTTTATGACTTTTTGAGCACAAATATCGGCATTACAAATACATATGGATTGATCTATGTTGTCAAAATTGTCGATATCGTGTATTTCTACGCGAACGAGTTTTGTTCCTTGCGCTGGTCTTTTGATGACAATAAGTGCTTTGGTGTTCTTCGTTCTTTTAAGGCGGTTGCTTTCTTGATTATTGGGTATAAAGTTGAAGAGATCGTCTGTATCCTGTGAAAGAAAAACAAAAATACTTTATAAAATTAACAGTTGAGTTATTAAATCAGCATCATTCGCATGCGAGCACGGCCTACTGCTTTAGCGGTTGGGTACCGCGAGCTCGGGACAACTAATTATTTCGATCAATAATGATATCGTGACTAATGTCTTATGATTTGATAAGTCCTAAAACAAAAATGTACATTATAATTCATCTATGTAAGTAAAAACGGCAACGTAACGTTGTTAGATAATAATGAGTTACTTACCGACATTTTTTTTTTTCTTGATGCAGATAGAGCCTCGTGCGCCTGCTTTGAAAGTAGACAGTTACAATGATAATTTCTTACTAAATTTCTTGATATTTATACCCGAAAATTAAATAAAATAAATTGTCATTAAGGTTTCAATTACGACATAAAATCTATAGTAGAAATGGTAAGTCATACATAATCATAATACTTGAGCATAGTAACAAATTAGCGCTGCAAATACAAGCGTGGCGCATCATTTTACATTACACATAAACCTTGCAGGTACAGACAGCATCAGAAATAAGTATACACTGTGACATCTCATGCATCTTATTTCATTCGTTATAAGAATCACAAAGTGATCAAAGGCAGCATCAATAGTAAGCATTATATTAATTAAAGCTTAGGTACTATGATCGAGAAGAATTACCCATTATAGTAAAATAAGTTTTAATGCGTAAGAACTAAGTGTCTTCTTGCATGAGTTAAAAACGTTGACAATGTTAGTCAAAAACATACTCTAATCACATACAGTAAAGTTAGTTTACCTTAATTGCCAAGACGCAAGTATAGAACGACTTATGTTGCACCGATGAAGTTGATGCTGGCTGTACATATTAATGCTGGCTGTACACCCGTGAGCTTAGATATGCAAGCCCTGATCCTTATTTCATTGTGTTAAGGGCTACAATTGTTCACATATCTGTGCTCGTAACTGTACAATCGTAAACGTAATCGTAACGGATGAAGTCGCGGGTGTAGCTAGTTCATCGATAACCCTTACAATGCGATTTGTCCTAAATAGATTAACTACTTACTCAGCGATTTTAAATCATATTGCCGGGACTTATATGGGAAGATTTCACGTGTTTTAATGGTATAAAAGCCGGGTGTCTGAAGCAGGCTTTACCATTCCTCTGACGCTGATCTTGTGCGAGACTCGAGACTCTCTGGAAACAAACATGTAAGTACCAACTAGCATATAATAATAATATAAAAACTAGCGAAAGTCTTTTACTGTAATGTTTGCGGGTTCGATTCCGGCAACTTTTTTTTTGTTTTTCATGATAGACTCATCACATCAGAATGGGAAACTGTGGCTCGTGTTTTATTATACGGTTTGTTACTTCAGTTGTATTCAAACATTTAATGCACATTAGTGAATACTGAATTATGAATAGTACTCTTTTCAGTGTTAATGTATGACCATTAAATTAAATATTAGGTATTAATCTGCGATCTATTGTTGATCGAAGGTATTAATCATTGAATTAATTGACCATTGACCGCTCATAAAACATTATTTTCTTCTTTTTAGGTCGAAGACAAATGCTGAAGAACTTTTTCCGTCTGAAGATGAGCTTCGTGAGCAAGTCGATGACGTGAAAAGGCCGAAAAAACGCAAGGCACCAACAGCAGCATCCAGCAGTGCTCCCACACCTCCGTCATCTCCAGCCCCAAGCAGCTCTAAGGCGAAGAAACTCACCATCAGACCGGTACCAGCCGTCAAGAAGCTACCGGCCACCGCCGCCGAGCTTTTCGGCTCTGACAGTGACGATGATTGCGAGCCACCAGCACCAGCCCCCGGTAAACATTCCTCCATAGTATCATATTTATCACGTCGGCTGGCTAATGGTCACTCACGGCAGTCGTTTGAGAATAAGCCGGGCACCCACTTCATAGATCTGAAAGTGTACCGGTGCGACGAAATTGAGCGCACACTGCCGGTGAATAGATGGCGCCAAGCAGTTGTAACTGTGAAGAATCGCACCAACGACGACACTGAGGCCTGGCAACATTTGGCCAATTTTTTATTGGCAACGCGCAAAGAATACAGTCGGTGCTCTCCTACGTTCATTAGTAACTTTTATTAGTTTTTTTTTCTTTTGAGCTATGTATTACCCTTTATTAATTGCATTAAATGTATCCTCTTAAATGTTGGTTTTTTTTCCTTAGGTACAGTAAAATCAGCTCTCCGAAGAAATACAAATTATAAGAAATGTGATAATTGTCAAATTGAAATGCCAAATAATGAATATAAATATCATACGAGAACCAATATACATAAATCGAATTCTATACTTAAAACTGATGATAAAAATATACATACAATATCTACAGCGTTCAAAGACAGAATAGTTACTTATAAGCTTGAACCTTCAGACGAATATTTTACACCTGAACAGTTTTTATTGACATATCAAAACAATGTTGTAAAAGTTATACAGAATGCCTTGATTAAGCACCACTGCATTAAATTATGTTTTGAATTGTTTGCTTACTTTGTTCAACCAAAATCAGGTGAACAGCAATTGAAATCATTTATTACAAAATATCAAACAATTTATCAAACTACTGACTTGAACGACCTCTATACCAAAGCCGTATATACTTTTGAACGAAAACTTTCAGAATTTCAACACCGTGATTCTGGCTGGTCTTGCCTCTTAATGAGTCACTTAGAAATCAATATAAACAAGTATAGTCCATTAAGAGGTGGCACGTACATAGATTTACCGAAACCTATAAAAAATACTAAGAGTTGTTTAAATATAAAGAATACTGATGATCATTGCTTTTTATGGTGCGTAACTGCGGCATTATTTCCTGCTAAGAATAATGTTTGTAGGCCTGCTTCATATCCGCACTATTCTAAACTATTTAATATAAAACACATGACGTTTCCACCATCTTTTCATAGCATAAAAAAATTCGAAAAGGATAATCCTAATATAAGTATTAATGTATATGGTTTAAATGAAAAGAACAACGTTACTGGTCCGTTATATAAAACAGATATAAGACAGTCAAATCATATTAACCTATTATACATAGAACAAAGCGGAAAAGGTCACTATTGCCTAATAAAAGATTTCTTAAGATTAGTGAAACATCAAATTAATAGTCATAAAGGAAAAATGTATTGTTGTGAATCTTGCTTACAGTTTTTTTCGAGTGAAGTTAAATATAAAGAGCACAAATGTTCTGGAATTCTAACAATGTTACCAGCACCTAATAGTATATTAACTTTTAAACACTTTGAAAGAAAACAAAAAATTAACTTCGTAGTGTATGCAGATTTTGAAAGCATCTTAACAAATTATAATCAAGTTGAAAATAATACCAAAAACACACGAATATACAAAGTTCATAAGCCGTCTTGTTTTGGTTATTATATTTGTTGTTCTTACGATAGCCGTCTTAATAAGTATGTTTCATATAGAGGACCAGACTGTGACGAAAAGTTTATACAGTACTTAATATCCGATTTAGAGGAACTAAATAAAATTTTGTCATTCAAATCACCTATGTTACCTTTGACTAAAAAAGAACAACGTGAATTCGAAACTGCAACTGAGTGTCATATCTGTAATAACTTACTCCTCGATGATAAGGTGAAAGATCATGACCACGTGACGTCTCGGTACAGAGGCGCCGCACATTCTTATTGCAATTTAATATATGTAGTGTGCCCGTTCATTCCGTTATTTTTTCACAATTTTGCAGGCTATGACAGCCATATTATTATTAAAGAATTGATGAAGTATAGAGGGCCAATTTCAATAATACCAAAAACCAAAGAAAAATATACAAGTGTATCGAAAACTATTGAGAGCTCAACTTATAGTCATCCTATTCAAATGAAATTTATAGATTCTTTTCAATTTCTTAGTTCAAGTTTAGAAATCTTAAGTAAAAACTTATCTCAACAAGATTTTGTACATTTATCTAAAGAATTTAAAACAACAGAAAAAATTAGATTGATGCAACGTAAAGGAATTTTTCCATATGATTATATAGATTCCTGGGAAAAATACAATGACTGCAAGCTTCCCCCAAAAGATTGTTTTTATAATAGCTTAAAATCCGAATCTATAAGTGATACAGAATATTCTCAATCAAAATTAGTGTGGAAAACGTTCAACATTAAGTCACTGGGGGAGTATACGGACTTATATTTAAAGTCAGATGTTATGCTTCTGTGTGATATATTTGAAAAGTTTAGAAACACATGTTTACAGCATTACAAGCTTGATCCAGCATATTATATATCAGCGCCTAGTCTAAGCTGGGACGCAATGTTACTATGCACCAAAGTGCAACTTGAATTGATAAGTGACGTAGAAATGTATGAATTAATAGAAAAAGGAATACGCGGTGGATTGGCGCAATGCTCCCTTCGCCATGCTAAATCGAATAATAGATACTCATCGACTTTTGATGTTACAAAACCATTATCATATTTGATATACTTAGACTGTAATAATCTGTATGGTT
The DNA here is from genome assembly GCA_963921215.1 of Scoparia ambigualis. Classification (NCBI taxonomy): domain Eukaryota; kingdom Metazoa; phylum Arthropoda; class Insecta; order Lepidoptera; family Crambidae; genus Scoparia; species Scoparia ambigualis. Next base: position 30,821,030 of record OY992516.1, read on the forward strand.
TTGCAATGACAAAAAAAATGCCTATTTCAGAGTTCAATTTCTTAACCAAAAACGAAATTAAATCATTCGATGTTTTTAATATTCCTGATGATTCTGATTATGGATTCATACTAGAAGTGGATTTATTATATCCAGAACATATACATAATGCTCATAAAGATTTGCCTTTTGCTCCAGAAAAATTCACACCTCCGGGTGGTAAATCGCCTAAATTAATTGCTAATTTATATCACAAATTTAATTATGTAATCCATTATATTCATTTAAAAGAGTGTCTCAAACACGGACTTATCCTTAAAAATATCCATAGAGTTATTAAATTCAGACAAGATGCTTTCTTAGAAAAATATATGAATTTAAACACTAAACTACGTCAAGTATCAACATCAACATTTGAAAAAGATCTTTTTAAATTGTTAAATAACGCCATTTTCGGTAAGACAATTGAGAATAAACGTAAACACGCAAACGTTAAATTAGTGTCGATGTGGAATGATTGCAATAATATAACAAACAAGCACGTAGGCGCTGAAAAACTCATTGCAAAGCCTAATTTAAAAAGTATCACAACATTTTCCGAAAATTTTGTTGCTATTCAATTATATCCAGATAAAATTACTTTAGATAAGCCTATATACATAGGATTTTCAGTTCTAGAGTATGCAAAACAACATTTATATAACTTTCACTATCAATTCATAAAGAAACAATATCAAGACAATGCAAAACTTTGTTACACTGATACAGACAGCCTTCTTTACTATATAGAAACCGAAGATTTTTACAAAGACATGAAAAACAACCTCCCTAGATACGATACCAGTAATTTTAATATTAACAATCACCAAAATATGCCAAGAGTGAATTCTAAAGTTCCAGGTTTGTTTAAGGATGAACTCGGTGGTGAAATTATTACTGAATTTATAGGTTTAAGACCAAAACTTTACTTTATCAATTGCAATAAAACGCAAATTAAAAAAGCAAAAGGCGTAAGTAAATATGTAACTAAACGACTCAAATTAAAGGACTACAATAAGGCCCTTCTGACTGACAAAAGCAGAAGCTATAAGATGAATATGATTAAGTCTATTAAACACATATTGTATACGCAGGAAGTAAATAAAGTAGTCTTTAATAGAAATGATGATAAAAGACAAGTTCTTTCTAATCAAATTGAAACTTTGCCGTGGGGGCATTGTAATACAATTTTTTAATTGATTTATCATCGTATTATATTAGCTGTAATATATTGATAACATATTAGCGTATAATATGTAAGCTCATTGAGATTATTGTTAGTTTTAGCCAATTTATTTGTTATTGTAATATGTAAGTTGTATATTGTATTCATACTGAAATATTATAAACTGAGTAACTTGTATACTGTCTTCATAAATTACTGATATTTGTAAGCTGTATGACGTTGTTGTAATATTTGAACATAACATTTACTTATATAAAAATAAAGTACCTGCTAAAGTGTAATGAATGTGTTTTATTGAAATTTAAACATATGAAAATAAACAAGTCTTACCATGTTTTCCTGACTTAATTTACTGGGTTTGCGTGTTTGAAAGTATCTAAAATAAATAAATAATGATCGTAAACTCTTATTTTGTGAAACTTATTTTTCTTATATTAATGAAAACTGGCTGGTAGCTGGTAACTGTTCCTTCCATTAACAAGTGATCGCATAGCTTTTAAAGAAAATGTAGAATTAATTGTATAAACCCTAATAAAGCACTCATATTAATTAAAATAATTACTAATCCACTGAGCTGTTGTGTTTTAATATATAAAGAGTGACGGCACTTCTATCGTTCCAGTCCATGATGAAGTTTGTTAAACAAACGCCGTCTTTAGAAATAAATAATATCAAAGTAGAAGAAAGTCATATACGGAAAGTAAAACATAGCTCGCTCTTGCCTAATACTATCCGTTGTATATTATGTGGTCCTTCTAACTGTGGTAAAACTAATGTAATGCTAAATTTAATTTTGCATGAAAATGGACTAAAATTTAAACACATTTATTTATACTCCAAGACAAACTTCCAACCAAAGTATCGCTTTTTACGCCAAGTTATGAACAGAATACCAGGAGCCCAGTTTTTTATATTTAATAAAAATAATGAAGTTATTCATCCCAATAACGCTTTGATAAACTCAATAATGATATTTGATGATGTCGTTTGTGAGAATCAAACAAATATTCGAAATTATTTTGCTATGGGGAGACACAGAGAGATAGATTGTTTTTATTTGTCTCAGACCTATTCTAAAATACCTAAACAATTGATTCGAGATAATACAAATTTATTAATAATTTTTAAACAAGATGATACAAATTTGAAACACATATACAATGAACATGTAAATACGGATATTGACTGGAATACATTTAAACAGCTTTGCTGTAGTATATGGCGAGACCAATACAATTTTTTATTGATTAATAAAGACTGTGCAATAAGTAACGGACGATATAGACAAGGTTTTGATACATTTATTTACTTTTGACAATGTTATATAAACAATTTCTCTATCAAAATATTTCACTTTAAGTTAAATACTCAAGTACAATAGATGTATAAATAACATTTACAAAATGGATACAGGTATTAAAGAACAACTTATAAAATCAGTAAATAATGTTAAAAATAAAATAAAATAAATTCAAACTAATGAAGATGCAGATAACCTAAAATTAAAAAAGGTGTTCAAACCTATTACCGATCCTTTATCGACCCTAATCAAAGTTAATAGAAGGCATAGTTGTCCTTCGCCCAATATTTTAAACAACATAGGCACAACTGATGTGAGTGGAAAAACAGACTCTTCTTTAGAATATGAAGAATTCGAAGATTTTGTAAATGCTGATTCTAATGAAGAACTACCATATTATGATTATAATGATGAAGAGAAACAACTAGCGAAAGCAAACAATGACACTTTATTATCTCTGGGGAAAGACGACGTCATAGATATCTATGAGAATACAAATGTTCCATTTGGTGTTCGTAGCGAAAACAAAAAGCTTATGATGGGGAACTCTGCCGTGCGTATATCGACCAAAAATGATGTTTTCAGTACAGATAAAATTTACGTAATAACTATTGATGATAAAAACTTCAATCTTACCCCTGGACTAAAGGAACTCTTAATACGTAATAAACCTAACCTTGAGTTGGTAACGGAACAAGATAAAAATGTATATAAAGATATGCTTGATAAGACAAGTGCACATAAACGAGACTTTAATCCTGACGGACAATTAAAAGGTGACAAAGGCGTTAAATACCGCGAGATAATTAAGCCTTTGTTTTCTCAACTAAATGATGCTAACCGATTCCATTCTAAACCGTCGACAGAAATAAAAATTGGTGGTAGCTTACCAACATTTAAAAAATACAAAAGTAACACAGATTATATCTATTGGGATGACCCAAATGAATTAATAGAAAGGCTTAAATTGTTAATAGCATCAAAAAGTGCTGGTAATAGCAATCATGATAATGAAATTATATCTATCATTGAAGAGTTAAAAGAAGCCGAGATTATAAAAGAGTAGAAACGATTAAATAAAACATTTGCCTTATCAGTCTTCCCTAGTGTATATGAATGACACTTCAGCTTAAATAAATATATAACTACAACAAATAATAATAATAATAATAATTATTAAAAAAAAAAAAAAAAACTTATTAAATATTTACAAGGAATATGAGCAAAGCAGATATCGTGAATGAAATTCATAAAAATGCAAGAATACATTTTCCACGCAGAAATGTCATATTAAAAGATATAGATGATCTGTGGCAAGCAGATTTAATTGATATGAAATCATTATCTAAATTTAATGCGGGCTACAAATATATATTAGCGATAATTGATGGCTTTTCTAAATATGCTTAGGCAATTCCACTTAAAAAAAAGGATAAAAATACTGTACCTAAAGAGTTTGAAACGTTGTTAGCAAAAGGACGTATACCAAAAAACTTGCAGACCGATATGGGTACAGAATTTTATAATGATAAATTTAAAAAAGTTACAGAAAAATATAACATAAATCATTATTCTACGTATTCTACAAAAAAGGCTTCGATCGTAGAAAGATTCATAAGAACTATAAAAACCAAACTTTTTAAAGAGTTCAGTTTGAAAGGAAATTATAAGTGGATTAATGATACACTCAAGAATAAAATCTATGAATACAATCATTCATATCATAGAACCATAGGAAAACCACCAGCAGCAGTTAACCACCATAACAAAACAAAAATACTACGAAGATACATTACTCTTTTGAATTGTAAGAAAATTGCAAAGTGCAACAGGTTTCAGGTCGGGGATTATGTAAGGATCAGCAAACACAAAGGATGTTTCGAAAAAGGTTTTACTCCTAACTGGTCTACTGAAATATTTAAAATTATTAAAGTGCAACATACAAATCCTACGACTTATTTATTAGAAGATGCAAAATCTAGACCTATTTTAGGAGCATTTTACTCACAGGAAATTAAAAAAACGAAGTACCCAGAAATTTATCTCGTTGAAAAAGTGTTAAAGAGGAAAGGAGACAAAGTTTATGTCAAGTGGTTAGGTCTTCCTTCAAGTGAAAACAGCTGGATCGATAAAACAAACACCTTATAGAGAAATGTCAAACTATTATTGTATTCAACGTAACAGCATTATGCAAGTATTTAATTGTGTTACTTTGTACGTTACACTCATTTGTATTTAGTTCTTTACACAATTAAGACTCGTGCATTAACAACTGTAACAAAAAAAAAAAACTTTTCATTAAAAAAAAAAATGGTTAAGAAACGCCGTGTTGTTATTGATGTAAAGAAGATGCAAAACTTACCTGCAACGTGTAAAGTAAATAGTAAATCGTATTCCGGAGCGGGTTTGAAAAAAACTTTCAAAAACATTGTTGCACATACTAAAAAACATATAAGTAATCTAAAGCCTAAATGCAAAAAAATGTTAATGGAGCTAGCATACGCCGCTGCACAAGAATTAGCATCCGACGTACCAATTAAATTACCACGAGTTATACCTGTGCCAAAAACTGGGGGCTTTCTACCTTTGATACCAATATTTGCTGGGTTATCTGCTAGCGGGAGTATAGCTGGCGGTATTGCCGGGATTACTAAAGCTATCAATGATTACGAATCAGCTAAAAAAGAACTAGCAGAAGCGAAAAGACATAATATTCGAATGGAAGCTTTGTGTATTGGAAAAGGATTATACCTTAAGCCACATAAAAGGGGTTTAGGTATCTATGTTGCAAAGAAAAAAAACTAAATATTCGGCTACCCAAAAGAGCACTGACAAATATAGACATTATGAAGTACTCGAAAAATATTCCCTATTTTCGAGGAGTGTTTATGAGAGATGAATTACCAGTTAAACCATTACTTATGGAATGCGGAGTTATTAATTTAGATTCATCAAATAATTCTGGTACTCATTGGGTAGCCTATGGAAAAATAAAAGATTATGTTGAGTACTTTGACAGTTACGGTAATCTGAAACCACCGAAAGAATTTGTTAGATATGTCGGGCAAGATATTCGGTACAATTATGATAATTTACAAGGAGATCATATATATAATTGTGGACATTTGTGTCTAAAATTTTTAACTTTATTTTGGAAAAATAACAATTGTTAAATATAAATAGAGATAAAAATAAATAAATAAATAAAAAGACAACTCTTAATAACTCTCAGTATTATTTCATCAGTTGACGACGAAGTGTCTGATATTAGAAAAAACGTTGCATAGTATTTCTTTTATTCAAGCTGAAAGATCATGATTATTTTCAATAAAAACCCAGTTAACAATATTAAGACAAATACTTTACCGCCTGTATCGAAAGAAAGAAGACGTTTAGACGGAAGAAAAAATATAACTTTAAAAAATAAAAAATTTCTGCTTGCTTTGGGCCTGAAACTACACAATGCTTCAAATCGCTGATTTACCACAACATGACGATTCTATTGAAAGCTATGAGATCCATAGCTACAACCCGTACAATCCTAGCTACAAAGAGAATGATGAAATCAGAATACCAATTCATCAGCAAGATGTTTATGTGCTACCATCAGCAAGCTCGATTTATATTGAAGGTTATGCAAGTGTGACCGGCAAAGATGCGTTAGGAAAAAACATACAAAAAGATATTGAATTCATAAACAATCCAATTTCATTTTTATTTCAAAATATCAAATACGAACTTAATGGTGTTGAAATAGATCACATAAAAAATGCTGGAATAACAACTACAATGAAATCTTATATATCAATGAATGAAGCAGATAGCAAAGTTGCTGCATTGTGGGGATGGCACATAAATGGACACACCCAAAAAGATGGTCATTTTAATGTTATTATTCCGTTAAATAAAATATTAGGATTTGCGGAAGATTATAAAAAAATACTTATTAATTGTAGACATGAACTTATATTACAAAGGAGCAATTCAGCGTTAAATAGTGTTATCATGGAAAAAAACGATGATGTCAATATAGAAATACAAAAGGTTCAATGGCGTGTTCCTCATATTAGAGTTTCTGATCGCGACAAACTATCCTTACTTAAATATTTGGAAAAAGATCGTCCTATACATCTACCATTCAGAAATTGGGATTTGTATGAATATCCATTATTACCTAGAACGACTAAACATTCATGGTCTATTAAAACTGCTTCTCAGTTAGAAAAACCGAGATATATTGTATTTGGAATGCAAACTAATAGAAAATGTAACAAAATCCAAAGTTCATCAACATTTGATCACTGTAAAATAACTAACATAAAATTATTCTTAAACTCGCAATACTTCCCATACGATTCACTTAATTTGAAATTTGATGAAGGAAAATATAATATATTATATGAGATGTATGCCAATTTTCGTCAGTCATATTACGACTTGAGAGCAGACCCCTTGCTTGATTTGCGCTCATTTAAAGAAAAAGCTCCATTGTTTGTTATTGATTGTTCAAGACAAAATGATACACTGAAAACTGGCCCAGTTGATGTGCGATTAGAAATAGAGTCCTTAGAAGATATACCTAATAACACTACTGCTTACTGTCTGATCATAAACGATCGTATTTTCGAATATAAGCCTTTAAGTAATATTGTTCGAAAATTATCATGAGCGTTATTGTGGATGTACAAGGTTTTAAAAGCGAGGACAATAAATTTATACCAAAGGAAATTGCGATCGTGTCAAAAAATCACGCCTTCGTATTTATGATCAAAGCTCCATTTCCGTTTTATGATTTAACGAAGAAAGAACGTTTAAATGTAGCGTGGATTGAAAGGAATAGAGGAATATTATGGAGTGACGGCTTTGTGCCTTACTTTAATTATAAGCTCATGTTGCGTGATTTCTTCAAAAACAAACATATTTACACTAAAGGCTTCGAAAAAGTGTTATGGTTAAAAGAAATACTTGAAACTGATGATGTATATAACTTGGAAGACAAAAGTGGCCCTAATCTTGAAACCCTTCATAAAAAATATTTTAATTCACTAGATATTAAAAGTTGTATCTACCATAACCATGTATGTGCACTTAAAAATGCGTTATGTTTATATAAATGGTGTATAGAAAATAAGATCCTTTTTTAAATAAACAAAATGATGGATTCAAACAATGATAAAACCTTTCTTTTATTAATTGTCAAACAAGAATTACCTTAAGGTGCATTTTATTCACGAAATAATAGTATAGCCATGTTGAGGTCGTTTTGGTTTAGATTGAAATATATCGCCAAATAGATAACAAGTTCACTAAAACATAAATAAATGACTCTACAAATTGGGGATATAATGGAAGCAGTGATAATTAAAAGGCAGCTTTGTGGTCTCCATCACATCACTATAATCGGTGGTGACCAGTATGATGGTATTCTAATAACAAGTAACTTGAAAAGAACATTGCCACGAGTTTATTATGAGGGGTTACAGGTTACTGCTCGAGTGATAAGAATCAACAAAACCTTTGTAGACATGGTAGATAGTAGTAGTAGTAGTAGTTAATGGACGTTTGATAAAGTAAGGTTGTTTGATCAGTTGAAAACAGACCAACCTGTAACTATCAGCTGTAAAGAACGTAGCCGTTACCTGCTACCTCGTGACAGCTAAAGAAAATAGTGGATACTTTAATTTCAACGATGATGAATAAACGAATGTAAGATCAGTTCGTGAAAAGAAATACAATATTTGAAAATATACAAGAGTGATCACAGATATCAATTATTGGATATTGGGGGGGCTGGATCTTATCTGATCCAGACCCCCCAATATCCTACTACTAATAGCCGTGTGAATTCTGCAAAACATGAAACATGCAAAAAGTAAGAAAACACTATAATAGGTCAAGGATCATAAGACCGCCGGCGGTCACGAAACAATTGATTTTCAATTGTATCTGGTTTTACGATGCTCAAGGGGTTAATTGTTCATCATCAGCAAATAAACGTCCCACTGATGGGCACAGGCCTCCCACGTGGACAATAGCACGTGGGGTTAATTGTTATGTCCCAAAAAGTGTTGATATAATGATAATTACTTAGAGCATACTTGTAGCTTTATTAATTTTACAGACTTTTCCGTGGTTGAATGTTAGTAAGTCTGCTTACATAGGTACCCGGAGGACTGGGTTCGATATTCAGCGGAACATATCTTTGTATACTTGTTCTGGTCTGGTCGTGCTTCGGAAGGCACGTAAAGCCGTTGGTCACAGTTGCTGTAGTAAATATAGCAACAAGTCAAGTCAGAGACCTAAATGGCGGCTTGTAAAAACTCTGACACCAGGCCTCACCAGCCACTCGATAAAGAAGAAGAAATTTTACAACGCGGTCTTTGATTTTCTATTATCTTTTAAACAACGAATAACTGTCAAAATATTGTAATAAGGCTCTTATCGAGTTTCGAACTTAAACTTAGAAAAATAAAAACAATAAACTAACACAAATAAACATTTATTGATTATAATCTTCAATATATTTAAACTCCCTGATTTATTAACCAATAAAATAGTAGGAACTTTAATAAACTTACTACTCTAAATAAATTACACAAATAGGTATTCAGGGTGATTAATTACCCCGAATTTGATCGATACTTATAGCTAATATAATATCAAAGGTTCAACCTATCACATTATTATTCTGATAACAAATACATGGAAAAGAAATTAAGAAACAGAGCAATAAGCTGAACATTCTCCAACAATTAAATGATAGAACGAAAACATTTATAAAATTTCTTTAAATAAACCATCCAAATCTAAAGTAACTCTAGGGTTATAAACTTAATTATAATACTTCAAAGTAATTATTAAATTAAAAATACGTCTTATTACGTCAAATGCCGGCTAAGGGATAAAATGAGAGGCAAGAGTTTATTTTCTTAGAACATAACAATTTGACTGGGCGTTTTTAACAGACTTCAAAACAAGGGTTCATTATCACAATTCCATAACATAACTTCAAGATTCAATATCATTTATTCAAGTTAGGCCATGTTTAGGTTACAGCACTTATGAATGTCATTTATGCCATCGGTTCGTAAGTCTAACTATGGGGCGGGAGCCTTGTAATGAGAAGAACCGGCAAGAAACTCAGCAAGGGCATTTCCTTTCTCCCTTTCTTTTACAGCGTCAATTAGAATTGAAAAATGCCCTCCCTATCATAGAAGGGCACTTTCCATTACAATAATAAAAACATAAAACAACTACAAGGACATAAAAATAAAAAATATATTAATAAAAATAAAAAGTTCAGGTATTCATCAATATAAAATAATCAATGTAATCAATGTCTTACAGTACAGAAAAAAGAAGTAAGACTATAACTACTAATATACTAATAATAAAAATAAGTTAGCAAGAGCAGACCAGCCTCCACAGGCGGCACCCGTTCACGAGTATGACATGTGAATCAGCCATCGCTTCGCTCAACCATGTTTTAGGGAACGCAACGACCCGACGCGCATGCCACCACCGCAGAGACACTTTGAGAGAGCATGACACACTCGAGCAACTCCAATGAAGCAAGCAAGAAAACATTTAGGCAACGTTTTACGCAACATAAGTTTTGAGTAGGTACCTCTTGTCTGTAAGACACTGCTGATAAAGGCTATCATACCAGGGTATGAGCTAGTTACAAAGAAAATGGACTTAAGAAAATATAATGTGATTATTTTATCATTACCAGGCTGTTTTGTCTTCTTCTTCCTTAACTGTATAATAACCTTTCTTAAGTAAATAAGATTTTATATGATTTTTAAACTTATCTAAAGGTAATTCTAGTACAGTACTTGGTATTTTATTATAATAGTGAATACCTTGCCCCAAGAAAGAGCCGAGAACCTTGTGTAACCTGAACAGGGGCATCATAAGTTTTGACTTATTTCTAGTACTGAAATTGTGTACGTCACTGTGTTTAGCGAATGAGTTAATATTGCAGCGCACAAAAAAAATTGAGATGCAGCTCTAAGAACACCAACTTCTTTAAAAATATCTCTTAGAGAAGTTCGTGAGCTTAGTCTATAGATGGTTCTATTGCCCGTTTCTGTAAAATAAATATAGTTTCAACATCAGCCGCTGTTCCCCACAGTAGGGCGCCATATGACATGACACTGTGAACTAAAGTAAACCTTTTAGCAGTTTCAACGTCGGTTAACTGCCTAATTTTTCTAATGGCGTAAGCAGCAGAACTGAGTTTGCCGGCCAATTTCGATACATGAGGATTCCATTGAAGTTTTGAGTCAAGGGTTATCCCTAGAAAAACAGCCGAACCTACCAAATCTAATTTATCACTGTTTATCCTTAAATCAGTTTGTTCGGTCTTAACATTTGGTAGTGTAAAATTAATACATTTGGGTTTTTTAAACATTTAACTGTAAATTATTAACAGTAAACCAACTGAGTACTTCTGAGAGAGCATTGTTAATATCGTCATAATTTTTCTTAGACCTAGTCACATTAAAAATGAGTGAAGTATCATATGCAAACAATACAATATTACAGAAGTTTTCTACAAAGAATGGAAGGTCATTAATATATATCAAAAGTAAGAAAGGGATTGACCCTTGTGGAACTCCCATTTTGACTTGAGAACCAGATGAGTTAGTTCCATTGACATAGACAGTTTGTGTTCTAGAACTGAGATAAGACTTTATCAAATCAAGCGCAAAACCTTTGAGACCATAGTAATTTAACTACATCACCAATGTCCGGTGCTCAACGCAATCGAAAGCCTTGGACAGGTCGCAAAAAACTCCAAGAGCGTTATGAGACTCCTCCCAGGCATCAAATATATGTTTTACTAGAGCAACACCTGCATCAGTAGTGGAACGACCCTTAGTAAAACCGACTTGCTTACTATGTAAAAGATTATTTAAAATAAAGTATTCCACTATTTTCATAAATCTTACTTGCTGGTAGTATTGAAATTGGTCGATAGTTACTGGGGTCCTCTTTATTTCCCGTTTTCCCTTTTTTCGTCAACAAAAATAACTATATCATTATCCCAGTCAAAGTTGTAAAATTCTAAGCAAAAGCTAACTCTTGCCTCTTTAATGATGTTCATATAATTGAATTTTTTTCGCAGGTCTGCTGCATTTCTTCCCGGCTTCTTTTAATCTTCTCCGGATAGTGTCCATGGAAACCTAAAACAAAGAAAAAAGTAAAGTAAATTCATTAAACTAAAGATTTTAACTATACAGTAAATATGTTAAATTTAAAAACTTAATCAGGAATCAGAGGACCAACTTTAGGATTGTGTGTGACTTTTTAGTGATTTCACCCAATTTATGTCAATGTTTCTTTTTTATTGTAGACATAAAATATACAACGGTCTCTAAAATTATATTTCTATTAAAAATGTAAAATATTTTATGGTTGGTTAAAAAGGCTGAATATGTATTCACATGAAATTTGGCACACAGTCTGTAACCTGGCTTAAAATAATAGGTATTGGAAACACTGATTGAATTATTTTACTGCATGTAGTTAATATTATAGGTAGTTAAATGTATCCAAAGCCAAATATTTGATAAAAATATATTCTTCGGATCATCCTACTATACAAACCATGTCTATACATAGTAATTAATCAATTTAATTTTTTTAACTTTTTTAAAGGATATATAGGTAGTAAACATGCAATTGGGACCCCCCAATTGATTATTATGATTATGCAATAAATAGCTGGCACTTCACAACTTTCCCAAATGTTGGAGGTTTTTTTTTTTTGGAAACATTGATTTAAGAGGGTTTACGCATTTCGGTTTCCTATACAAATTTCCAAGCTGAAATATTTAAAAACCACTTAGCCAATTTTAATAAAACTTTGCATGCTAAAGTAAAATTCAGGGATCTGAATAGTTTGTTAAAAACATTTTTAAAAAACGTTTATTTAAGTGAGTTATTGCGATTTTAAACTTTCTAGAGTAGACTTTAAATCGCAATAACTCAGCTAAATGAACGTTTTTTTAAAATGTTTTCAACAAACTATTTAGATCCCTGTGTTTTACTTTAGCATACAAAGTTTCATCAAAATTGGATTAATGGTTTTTAAAAACTTCGACTTGGAAGTTTGTATGGGAAACCGAAATGCGTAAACCCTTTTAACAATTCTAGTACTTACTTAATTGTTTTTGTTTAGAAAAATATACTTATTCAAACTTTATTTTAATCTAGCCATAGCTTCTGTTATAAAGATATTTAAAAAAAAAATTCAACATTATCACCCTACTACAAACCATGTTCAATATAACTTTACAGTCATAGTAAATAATAAATTATATTCTTTACTTAATTTATTTGTAAAGATATTTAAAACGTGTTTAAAAGGATCTCAATAAATTATTAATATTATGCAATAACTACTCATTGTCAAAAAGACATTCTCAAGAAGTGCGAAGGCATTTGAGCTTATTATTTTAATAATTTAACTAAAACCTTCATCAAAAAATTCATCAAATACACATGCAGTAAGTGGTTTTTTGGTCAGCCAAGTCAATTGTAGAAAGAATAGCAAGTTAAATCCCACTTTTGTTTAATAGGTGTTAATTTCAATAGAGTTTAAACAAGGTAGGTAATTGTTATGATATACGCTATAATTAGAAGAAGACACTCTTGTGCTCAAAAAGGGATCAGCAGAGTGTGAATCAACTATGGCCGCGTCCTCCTCAGACGTCGTGGCCCTCTCGTAGTGCTGACGGTGGTGAGCTTCTAGGGACCCAGACTTTTCCCATCGGCGAAGCCAAAAATATACCGTTTTTCGCTGAAAGAAAACGTCAATTAGGGTTTGTTTTAATACACCATTGGTAACACCTATTATCAAATAAAACAACAGCACAAGTTGGTGTTACTTTGTTCGTCCCGTGTAAAAACATTGATTACCTTACAAAATTATAATTTTATGGCTAACTATTGCTCGTATTACTACACTTTACGGTTAAAGAAGAATGAAAAATCCGCATTCTCACAAAATCCATTATGGCGGCTCCACATTAAGGCCTGTATTCACATTGATAAGTGCGACAGTGCAAGTGCAGGTGATTAGTTGCGAGTGATTAGTGCAGGATGTGTAGTACGAGTAGTGTCCATTTTGTCAAGTGGCTGTGTTTAGTACGCACGTCAAGAAGCGCACTTGCAATTGCAAGAAATAATGAAAGAAACTTTAGAACCCACATATCACTTTACTATGCGGGCTACTTTAATTAACTATATTAACCACTCGCACTAATCAATCGCTGGAGTGCGTTCCGTCGTTTTGGGTGTAGTGTAGTTGTTTGGTTAAAGTTTAACTCGTTTGAGTTGCAACCAGGCCACGGAACAATTAAGTTGTTTTTATAACCTCTTCTGAAGTATTCCTGTCCTGTACGAGAAAACATTCTTCTGTCTCCATTTTTTCCACTTTTATACCATATATAACAGAATTATTAAAAAGTAAAACAATACAAAACAACCAAACAACAGGCGGAATTTTTCGAGACGTTTTGACATAAATTGCAAACTTTGACACTTTTTAAATGATATAAACGTCAAATAGCTGTTAGAGTGAAAATAACCATCCGATTTGATGGTTGTTTGGTTGCTGCGCTCTGAGCCACAGAACCACAGAACACATATACTAGCACAGAACCGATGAAACTACGCTCTGACAGCCATCAGAGTAAAATTTCACCAAGCCACGGAAAGGTTAGAGCGCGCGCCGGAGTGCGCTCGAGTGAAGCGACAGAACGCAGCCCAGTCCACACGTGTTTACTCCTAATCACTAAGCACTTGCACTCGTCACCAGCACTAATCACTAATCAAAGTATATACAGGCTTTAAGTGCCGTGAATTCACGCGCGAATTCACGGCACAAGTCGTGCCCTCCAGATTCACGGGATGCTCACAATCGTTCGTGAAACCCGCCGCGAAATGGACGTAGAGAAAAAAAAAGAAGATGGTAGATGACTGAAATACATCGTATCGTAACCGATCGAAGTATAGTCTGGAGTAAACCGATTAATTTCCTCTTTGGTAAACTAGTACGGGGCCGTGAATGTGGATTTGTACGCGTGAACGCCGCGAGAACCCTTTGTCGCGGGACAAAATAGTACGCGCGCGATCACGCCTGTTCCCCGTCCCCGATCAGATCGGGGAACAGGCGTGAACGCGCGTGAACCCCAAGAAAACCGTCCACATTCACGTTCACGCCTGTTTACGGAGCGTCACGGCACTTTATTATTTATTATGTGTCGGCACTAATAATGTGGAGCCGCCATTACAAGCAGTCAAACTAAAAATTACAGGTTTAGGGATGAATTATATTAGAGCGGGCCGTGCACGGGGCGTCGTGCCCCGGACGGGACACGGATCATGGAATGCACAGTTTAATAAGAACTGCTCGATACAAAATGTATGCAACGTCTCAAATCAGTGCGCCATCCGAGCCCGGACGGAGCCCGGACGCGCCCCCTGCACGGCCCGCTTTTATATAATTCATCCCTTAGTAAAATTTCTTCCTCTAATTTATCATGAAACTAAATAAAATATCATGATAACCTATTTAGATAAAAGTTACGAGTTATGTTAACCGCCATTTTTGTTTACAAATAAACAGTAAAATTTCTTCCTCTAATAAAGCATGAAACTAAATAAAAAAGCAGAACCTATTTAGATGAAAGTTACGAGTTAAGTTAACCGCCATTTTTGTTTACAAATAAACATTAATCTAACACTCCTAAGCCGGGTCTCCTGCGGCACTGTTTTGTTTTTTCTAACACCTAACATCAAACATCTAACAAATCAATTTTGTAGTAGGTTAAATTACTCACCGTTACTCCAGTTTGGTCACATATATGTTTGACTCGGCATCCACTTTGTCTTAGAGCAATTATTTGCTCTCTCTCCACCTTACTTAAGTAGGTGCCATTTTTGTGTTTACCACAGAGATGGTGTTTACAAAACGCGAGCGTCGCTGCCGTGACGTGTGACTGACTGGACTGCCAGAAGAAAAATTCCGGCCCGGTGGCGGCCGCGCAGGGGGCGTGGCCAACCCCCGTGAATAATTACTATTGGCCGATAGTTTTTGACATATTCGCCTGTATTCGCCATTCGGGAATTTTGATAAACTAGAGAATTCCACCAATTAAATTGAAGACACTTTCTTTCTAACACTCCATACCGCAACGTAGTTATAGATATGTATAACGGATAGCGTGATGTGCTGCCGTGTGTACTGTCAAGGTTTATTTTAAAAACTATTATAATCAAAAACACATAGATTTAAAAAATGTATATTTTGTGAAAGGAGTTAAGCAAAATTTGTTAAGTTTTTCAAAGATAACCAAAAATTGCACCATTGTAGCAAAAAATGAAAATGCAAAAATTTATAATCAGTCTAGAGAATTAATAGTTGTTGCTAATAAAATAAACGATTTGTATTGCATAAAAAGTTTGTATCGAACATCTATAAAAATGAAATGTATGCACATTTAATTCAATTAACTCACAAAGAGAAATGGCATAGGGCACTTGGTCATGTAAATTTTCAATATTTAAATAAGTTAATTAATGATAAATTAGTAGATGGTTTGCCGGATAAGATTGAAAACACGGAAATGAAATGTTCAAATTGTATTAAAAGTAAAATGTGTAATGTACCTTTTGAAAATAATAAGAAAAAGACTACTGAAATTTTGGAATTGATTCATACTGATTTGAATGAACCACACAACACAACTGGTTATAGAGGAGAAAAATATTTCTTGACATTTATTGATGACTATAGAAAATGTACAAGAATATTTTGTATTAAAAGTAAATCTGAAACTGCTAGTTGCTTTATAGAATTTGTAAATTTAGTAGAAAATAAATTCAACAAAAGGGTTAAGAAATTACAGTGTGATAATGGTAAGGAATATTTAAATAAGGATATTTATGATTTTATACGGCAAAAGGGTATAGAGTTGTTACCATGTCCACCCTACGTCCACGAATTAAACGGAGTTACAGAAAGATACAACAGATCTGCTATGGATATAGCTAGGTGTTTAATGAAAGAAGCTAAAATTCATAGGAGGTATTTCCCAGAAGCATTAAAAATAGCAGTTTTCTTAAAAAATCGAACAATTGCAAATATAGTTGAAAATAAAACTCCGTATGAGATATTTTTCAGAATAAAACCTAATGTAGGGCATTTAAAGATTTATGGGAGTAGAGTCTTTGTCAGGGTTCCTGAAGTTTTAAGAAGAAGTAAATGGGATGATAAAGCCCAACAAGGGGTTTTAGTGGGTTATAATGAAAATGGTTATAGAGTTCTATTAAATAACAAAATAATTAATGCTAGACATGTACAGGTGGTGAAAGAAAATATTCAATTAATTTGTTTAGAAAAACTTGATGATTAAAGAGTAAATTATAAAGATTTAAACATTGATCTAACTTCAAATGTGTCAAATGAAATGTCTAAAACTGAGTACGAAATCGATGAAAATTTTGTAGACGCCGTTGAGACAAATTCTAATAATGCTATTAAGGATCTGGTTAACAATAATAATTTAGATGATAATAGAGACAAACATGTACCAGTACTAACGCCAAAAAGAAAAAAAACCCAAGTTTCTAGGTATGGTAATCCAGTTTCGCATTATATATATGTAAACTGTATTGATGCAAATGTACCATGTACACACGCCAGCACATCAGGCTACCACACTTTGACCTTGAGCGCTTCAAAAGTTGAACAGAGAGTATCGTGCGAAAGAGATAAATAGCCTATATCAGTCCCACGTCAAATGAGTCGTGCTGCATTGCCGCCGCACACATACGTTATACGTTATTTTGCATGTGTGTATCACGCTCTGTAGGTGAATCGCGAAAATGAAACAATTTTTGAGGATTAATCTTAGTTATTAATATTAGAATAACTTTGGACTCATTTATTCCTAAAAGCGTTACTTAATGGAATGGAAAAATAAAAATCTTAGCCATATTTTCATACCGATTTTTTATTATAGTGTAATAATAATATCTTCATTACCCTAGCCTCGGAAATAATTTTTGTGATGCCTTGCCGATGTAGGCCCTAGGGCATTTAACTAATTCTGGATTTTCATAAATAAAAAGTAACATTTTTAATGTTAAATTAAATTATGAAATATACCTACATAGCAAAATGTCAACTTATCTGATAGAAATATTTGCAAAAGTGTTTCTATCGAGTGTTAGGGTAGATTGTTGTGATGACGTCGGCTTGGGACGTAAGTAAAATCACTAGAAGAATTTCGACGATCTTTGTGCCGGCCGCGGTGGCGTAGTGGTCAGCGCACTTGCCCGGAAAGCGAGGGACGCGGTTTCGAATCCCGCCTACATTCTCGATTCTCGGTCCGAATTTTTTCTAGTATTTTCATAATTCCTGGGATTGTGGTATTAGGTAACACTGATTCTGTCTAGTTATTCGGTATGAGGAACTAAAAAATAAAGCGACGCGTTGAAATAGAAAAACATTGGGAAGTAGCTTATATAGATTTTTGCATTTGCGATGAATCTTAAAATTGATAACGAATAACATACTCATATGTAAAATAGCGTATAACTATAACTGAATTTAGAGAATTCTCGCTCGTATTAAAATAGCGTAACACACTCTTTAACTGAATTTAGAGAATTCTCGCTCGTATTGCGATGTGGTTTATAAACCTACTGTATATGCGCCAGACAACAAGGAATTTAACACCCTTGTGTTGGTAGAGACGCTGGGTAGGTATCTCGGAGTTTAGAAAACCAACATTAGGAATTAACCCGACCTGGAATTTAACCTGGGACAAGTGGAACACAAGGTGAGAAACCCTACAGCGCTCTGCGCGAATCATATCGTCTAATAAGAAAACTTTTGAGACAACAAATTTAAAAATTTAAATTCGTGGTGAGTATTTAATTTAGGGGAGATTCCTAACGTTTAATAAATATGTAATGAAAGAATTTTCTCTTGTCTGTGTGACTTGCCCTATAGCGATCGACTCTACCTCATTATATATACATGTTTTGACTGCTAGATCGCAGAAATTGACGATCAGTTTTTCCCATTAGTTGAACTGACGTCAGTCCAAAACTTGATCGTGAATGTCGAATCGTCACTAAAGAGTTTTAACTGACAGCGAGACGGAATTTTCCGTGGCTACCATAATCCAAGCCGGCGGCGGCGCGTTGCGCCAAACTGGGGCCCAAGTCTGCTAATTTACGAATGGCATAATTGTATCGCAAAACTGATCGTCAGTGGCCAGCTTTAAAACAACATAATAAAATTAAGAGAATAGAAATTGATAAGAAATTCGAAAATTATTTTGACAGTTAGGTGGTGATTACTGGGGTATAAGTATAAAAGACCAAATGATACTCTGAGGCCATAATGTTTTATAAAATAAATAAAGTGAAACATAGTGACTCAAGCACAAGCGAAGACCGATGTGGCCCGTTGGCAGAGATCCTGCCTTCCAACCCCAAAGGTCCCGGGTTCAAATCCTGGTACGAACAAATGTTTGTGTGATGAACATGGTAATTTTTTACCGAGTAATTTGAACCGAGTCGGTGTTTATATGTATTTATATCTATATTATCTACGTATTGTATATGTAAGTGTATCCGTTACCTAGTATCCATATCACAAGCCTTACAGTGCTTACTTTAAGCTAAGTAATTTGTGTGAATGTGGGAAATATTATTAATAGCCGTGTGAATTCTGCAAAACATGAAACATGCAAAAAGTAAGGAAACACTATAATAGGTCAAGGATCATAAGACCGCCGGCGTTCACGAAACAATTGATTCTCAATTGTGTCTGGTTTTACGATACTCAAGGGGTTAATTGTTCATCATCAGCAAATAAACGTCCCACTGATGGGCACAGGCCTCCCACGTGGACAATAGCACGTGGGGTTAATTGTTATGTCCCAAAAAGTGTTGATATAATGATAATTACTTAGAGCATACTTGTAGCTTTATTAATTTTACAGACTTTTCCGTGGTTGAATGTTAGTAAGTCTGCTTACATAGGTACCCGGAGGACTGGGTTCGATATTCAGCGGAACATATCTTTGTATACTTGTTCTGGTCTGGTCGTGCTTCGGAAGGCACGTAAAGCCGTTGGTCACAGTTGTTCTAGTAAATATAGCAACAAGTCAAGTCAGAGACCTAAATGGCGGCTTGTAAAAACTCTGACACCAGGCCTCACCAGCCACTCGATAAAGAAGAAGAAGAAATTTTACAACGCGGTCTTTGATTTTCTATTATCTTTTAAATGTTCAATAGTCAACGAATAACTGTCAAAATATTGTAATAAGGCTCTTATTGAGTTTCGAACTTAAACTTAGAAAAATAAAAACAATAAACTAACACAAATAAACATTTATTGATTATAATCTTCAATATATTTAAACTCTCTGATTTATTAACCAATAAAATAGTACGAACTTTAACAAACTTACTACTCTAAATAAATTACACAAATAGGTATTCAGGGTGATTAATTACCCCGAATTTGATCGATACTTATAGCTAATATAATATCAAAGGTTCAACCTATCACATTATTATTCTGATAACAAATACATGGAAAAGAAATTAAGAAACAGAGCAATAAGCTGAACATTCTCCAACAATTAAATGATAGAACAAAAACATTTATAAAATTTATTTAAATAAACCATCCAAATCTAAAGTAACTCTAGGGTTATAAACTTAATTATAATACTTCAAAGTAATTATTAAATTAAAAATACGTCTTATTACGTCAAATGCCGGCTAAGGGATAAAATGAGAGGCAAGAGTTTATTTTCTTAGAACATTACAATTTGACTGGGCGTTTTTAGCAGACTTCAAAACAAGGGTTCATTATCACAATTCCATAACATAACTTCGAGATTCAATATCATTTATTCAGGTTAGGCCATGTTTAGGTTACAGCACTTATGAATGTCATTTATGCCATCGGTTCGTAAGTCTAACTATGGGGCGGGAGCCTTGTAATGAGAAGAACCGGCAAGAAACTCAGCAAGGGTATTTCCTTTCTCCCTTTCTTTTACACCGTCAATTAGAATTGAAAAATGCCCTCCCTATCATAGAAGGGCACTTTCCATTACAATAATAAAAACATAAAACAACTACAAGGACATAAAAATATATTAATAAAAATAAAAAGTTCAGGTATTCATCAATATAAAATAATCAATGTTATCAATGTCTTACAGTACAGAAAAAAAAAAAGACTATAACTACTAATATACTAATAATAAAAATAAGTTAGCAAGAGCAGACCAGCCTCCACAGGCGGCACCCGTTCACGAGTATGACATGTGAATCAGCCATCGCTTCGCTCAACCACGTTTTAGGGAACGTAACGACCCGACGCACATGCCACCACCGCAGAGACACTTTGAGAGAGCATGACACACTCGAGCAACTCCAATGAAGCAAGCAAGAAAACATTTAGGCAACGTTTTACACAACATAAGTTTTGAGTAGGTACCTCTTGTCTGTAAGACACTGCTGATAAAGGCTATCATACCAGGGTATGAGCTAGTTACAAAGAAAATGGACTTAAGAAAATATAATGTGATTATTTTATCATTACCAGGCTGTTTTGTATTCTTCTTCCTTAACTGTATAATAACCTTTCTTAAGTAAATAAGATTTTATATGATTTTTAAACTTATGTAAAGGTAATTCTAGTACAGTACTTGGTATTTTATTATAATAGTGAATACCTTGCCCCAAGAAAGAGCCGAGAACCTTCTGTAACCTGAACAGGGGCATCATAAGTTTTGACTTATTTCTAGTACTGAAATTGTGTACGTCACTGTGTTTAGCAAATGAGTTAATATTGCAGCGCACAAAAAAAATTGAGATGCAGCTGTAAGAACACCAACTTCTTTAAAAATATCTCTTAGAGAAGTTCGTGAGCTTAGTCTATAGATGGTTCTATTGCCCGTTTCTGTAAAATAAATATAGTTTCAACATCAGCCGCTGTTCCCCACAGTAGGGCGCCATATGACATGACACTGTGAAAATAACTAAAGTAAACCTTTTAGCAGTTTCAACGTCGGTTAACTGCCTAATTTTTCTAATGGCGTAAGCAGCAGAACTGAGTTTGCCAGCCAATTTCGATATATGAGGATTCCATTGAAGTTTTGAGTCAAGGGTTATCCCTAGAAAAACAACCGAACCTACCAAATCTAATTTATCACTGTTTATCCTTAGATCAATTTGTTCGGTCTTAACATTTGGTAGTGTAAAATTAATGCATTTGGTTTTTTTAGCATTTAACTGTAAATTATTAACAGTAAACCAACTGAGTACTTCTAAGAGAGCATTGTTGATATCGTCATAATTTTTCTTAGACCTAGTCACATTAAAAATGAGTGAAGTATCATCTGCAAACAATACAATATCACAGAAGTTTTCTACAAAGAATGGAAGGTCATTAATATATATCAAAAGTAAGAAAGGGATTGACCCTTGTGGAACTCCCTTTTTTACTTGAGAACCAGATGAGTTAGTTCCATTGACATAGACAGTTTGTGTTCTAGAACTGAGATAAGACTTTATCAAATCAAGCGCAAAACCTTTGAGACCATAGTAATTTAACTACATCACCAATGTCCGGTGCTCAACGCAATCGAAAGCCTTGGACAGGTCGCAGAAAACTCCAAGAGCGTTATGAGACTCCTCCCAGGCATCAAATATATGTTTTACTAGAGCAACACCTGCATCAGTAGTGGAACGACCCTTAGTAAAACCGACTTGCTTACTATGTAAAAGATTATTTAAAATAAAGTATTCCACTAACTGTTTGAGAATATTTTTTTCATAAATCTTACTTGCTGGTAGTATTGAAATTGGTCGATAGTTACTGGGGTCCTCTTTATTTCCCGTTTTCCCTTTTTTCGTCAACAAAAATAACTATATTATTATCCCAGTCAAAGTTGTAAAATTCTAAGCAAAAGCTAACTCTTGCCTCTTTATGATGTTCATATAATTGAATTTTTTTCGCAGGTCTGCTGCATTTCTTCCCGGCCTCTTTTAATCTTCTCCGGATAGTGTCCATGGAAACCTAAAACAAAGAAAAAAGTAAAGTAAATTCATTAAACTAAAGATTTTAACTATACAGTAAATATGTTAAATTTAAAAACTTAATCAGGAATCAGAGTACCAACTTTAGGATTGTGTGTGACTTTTAGTGATTTCACCCAATTTATGTCAATGTTTCTTTTTTATTGTAGACATAAAATATCCAACGGTCTCTAAAATTATATTTCTATTAAAAATGTAAAATATTTTATGGTTGGTTAAAAAGGCTGAATATGTATTCACATGAAATTTGGCACACAGTCTGTAACCTGGCTTAAAATAATAGGTATTGGAAACACTGATTGAATTATTTTACTGCATGTAGTTAATATTATAGGTAGTTAAATGTATCCAAAGCCAAATATTTGATAAAAATATATTCTTCGGATCATCCTACTATACAAACCATGTCTACACATAGTAATTAATCAATTTAATTTGTTAAACTTTAAAGGATATATAGGTAGTAAACATGCAATTGGGACCCCCCAATTGATTATTATGATTATGCAATAAATAGCTGGCACTTCACAACTTTCCCAAATTTTGGAGGTTTTTATTTATGGAAACATTGATTTAAGAGGGTTTACGCATTTCGGTTTCCTATATTTGTATAAATTCCAAGCTGAAATATTTAAAAACCACTTAGCCAATTTTAATAAAACTTTGCATGCTAAAGTAAAATTCAGGGATCTGAATAGTTTGTTAAAAACATTTTTAAAAAACGTTTATTTAAGTGAGTTATTGCGATTTTAAACTTTCTAGAGTAGACTTTAAATCGCAATAACTCAGCTAAATGAACGTTTTTTTAAAATGTTTTCAACAAACTATTTAGATCCCTGTGTTTTACTTTAGCATACAAAGTTTCATCAAAATTGGATTAATGGTTTTTAAAAACTTCGACTTGGAAGTTTGTATGGGAAACCGAAATGCGTAAACCCTTTTAACAATTCTAGTACTTACTTAATTGTTTTTGTTTAGAAAAATATACTTATTCAAACTTTATTTTAATCTAGCCATAGCTTCTGTTATAAAGATATTTAAAAAAAAAATTCAACATTATCACCCTACTACAAACCATGTTCAATATAACTTTACAGTCATAGTAAATAATAAATTATATTCTTTACTTAATTTATTTGTATCTCAATAAATTATTAATATTATGCAATAACTACTCATTGTCAAAAAGACATTCTCAAGAAGTGCGAAGGCATTTGAGCTTATTATTTTAATAATTTAACTAAAACCTTCATCAAAAAATTCATCAAATACACATGCAGTAAGTGGTTTTTTGGTCAGCCAAGTCAATTGTAGAAAGAATAGCAAGTTAAATCCCACTTTTGTTTAATAGGTGTTAATTTCAATAGAGTTTAAACAAGGTAGGTAATTGTTATGATATACGCTATAATTAGAAGAAGACACTCTTGTGCTCAAAAAGGGATCAGCAGAGTGTGAATCAACTATGGCTGCGTCCTCCTCAGACGTCGTGGCCCTCTCGTAGTGCTGACGGTGGTGAGCTTCTAGGGACCCAGACTTTTCCCATCGGCGAAGCCAAAAATATACCGTTTTTCGCTGAAAGAAAACGTCAATTAGGGTTTGTTTTAATACACCATTGGTAACACCTATTATCAAATAAAACAACAGCACAAGTTGGTGTTACTTTGTTCGTCCCGTGTAAAAACATTGATTACCTTACAAAATTATAATTTTATGGCTAACTATTTCTCGTATTACTACACTTTACGGTTAAAGAAGAATGAAAAATCCGCATTCTCACAAAATCCATTATGGCGGCTCCACATTAAGGCCTGTATTCACATTGATAAGTGCGACAGTGCAAGTGCAGGTGATTAGTTGCGAGTGATTAGTGCAGGATGTGTAGTACGAGTAGTGTCCATTTTGTCAAGTGGCTGTGTTTAGTACGCACGTCAAGAAGCGCACTTGCAATTGCAAGAAATAATGAAAGAAACTTTAGAACCCACATATCACTTTACTATGCGGGCTACTTTAATTAACTATATTAACCACTCGCACTAATCAATCGCTGGAGTGCGTTCCGTCGTTTTGGGTGTAGTGTAGTTGTTTGGTTAAAGTTTAACTCGTTTGAGTTGCAACCAGGCCACGGAACAATTAAGTTGTTTTTATAACCTCTTCTGAAGTATTCCTGTCCTGTACGAGAAAACATTCTTCTGTCTCCATTTTTTCCACTTTTATACCATATATAACAGAATTATTAAAAAGTAAAACAATACAAAACAACCAAACAACAGGCGGAATTTTTCGAGACGTTTTGACATAAATTGCAAACTTTGACACTTTTTAAATGATATAAACGTCAAATAGCTATTAGAGTGAAAATAACCATCCGATTTGATGGTTGTTTGGTTGCTGCGCTCTGAGCCACAGAACCACAGAACACATATACTAGCACAGAACCGATGAAACTACGCTCTGACAGCCATCAGAGTAAAATTTCACCAAGCCACGGAAAGGTTAGAGCGCGCGCCGGAGTGCGCTCGAGTGAAGCGACAGAACGCAGCCCAGTCCACACTTGTTTACTCCTAATCACTAAGCACTTGCACTCGTCACCAGCACTAATCACTAATCAAAGTATATACAGGCTTTAAGTGCCGTGAATTCACGCGCGAATTCACGGCACAAGTCGTGCCCTCCAGATTCACGGGATGCTCACAATCGTTCGTGAAACCCGCCGCGAAATGGACGTAGAGAAAAAAAAAGAAGATGGTAGATGACTGAAATACATCGTATCGTAACCGATCGAAGTATAGTCTGGAGTAAACCGATTAATTTCCTCTTTGGTAAACTAGTACGGGGCCGTGAATGTGGATTTGTACGCGTGAACGCCGCGAGAACCCTTTGTCGCGGGACAAAATAGTACGCGCGCGATCACGCCTGTTCCCCGTCCCCGATCAGATCGGGGAACAGGCGTGAACGCGCGTGAACCCCAAGAAAACCGTCCACATTCACGTTCACGCCTGTTTACGGAGCGTCACGGCACTTTATTATTTATTATGTGTCGGCACTAATAATGTGGAGCCGCCATTACATGCAGTCAAACTAAAAATTACAGGTTTAGGGATGAATTATATTAGAGCGGGCCGTGCACGGGGCGTCGTGCCCCGGACGGGACACGGATCATGGAATGCACAGTTTAATAAGAACTGCTCGATACAAAATGTATGCAACGTCTCAAATCAGTGCGCCATCCGAGCCCGGACGGAGCCCGGACGCGCCCCCTGCACGGCCCGCTTTTATATAATTCATCCCTTAGTAAAATTTCTTCCTCTAATTTATCATGAAACTAAATAAAATATCATGATAACCTATTTAGATAAAAGTTACGAGTTATGTTAACCGCCATTTTTGTTTACAAATAAACAGTAAAATTTCTTCCTCTAATAAAGCATGAAACTAAATAAAAAAGCAGAACCTATTTAGATGAAAGTTACGAGTTAAGTTAATGGCTTTTTGTTTACAAATAAACATTAATCTAACACTCCTAAGCCAGGTCTCCTGCGGCACTGTTTTGTCTTTTCTAACACCTAACATCAAACATCTAACAAATCATATTTTGTAGTAGGTTAAATTACTCACCGTTACTCCAGTTTGGTCACATATATGTTTGACTCGGCATCCACTTTGTCTTAGAGCAATTATTTGCTCTCTCTCCACCTTACTTAAATTAGGTGCCATTTTTGTGTTTACCACAGACTTAGAGATGGTGTTTACAAAACGCGAGCGTCGCTGCCGTGACGTGTGACTGAACTGCCAGAAGAAAAATTCCGGCCCGGTGGCGGCCGCGCAGGGGGCGTGGCCAACCCCCGTGAATAATTACTATTGGCCGATAGTTTTTGACATATTCGCCTGTATTCGCCATTCGGGAATTTTGATAAACTAGAGAATTCCACCAATTAAATTGAAGACACTTTCTTTCTAACACTCCATACCGCAACGTAGTTATAGATATGTATAATGGATAGCGTGATGTGCTGCCGTGTGTACATTTGAGGAGGCGACAAACTCCCATGATAGTAAACAATGGCAAATAGCAATGAATTCTGAAATAAATAGCTTAAATAAAAATAATACTTGGCAAATTGTTGATAGGCCAAAAGATAAAAAGGTTATAGATGTTAAGTGGGTGTTTAAAAAGAAAAACAATAATGTCTATAAGTAGTAAATATATTGGGCATTCTGGCTCACAAAGACGTCGCTCCGCGACGACGTTCGCACACAACTATTGTGCGCCAGAACGCCCAACTTTTTACTACTGTCGTAGATAACAAACAAAAGTATTACTTACCATGTTTAAAGTTTTTTTTCTAGAAGTATATGTTTAGGTTGGTATAAAAAAGATTTTGAATGACCGTACAAGTTACAAAAACGTAAACCATCTTTATTGTTATAATTATATACCAAAATGTTTCTGTAAGACTAGTAGTGCCATCTATAATTTCTTTATGTAATGTTTGGATGTGTCAAAAATAAAGAGTCAGTCGTTAGCCGAAAGAGCGTGTTTTAATAGGTTATGGGCTAATGTCCTGATTTTCTTAAGTAATTAGTAATACAGTTTAAGAAAAACGCTGAACTTTTGTGTAGATAATGGCTTTAAACTATATTCAAAGTGTTCCCAAACTGAAAGGGAGGGAAAATTATGATGAGTGGAGTTTCGCGGCAGAAAATTTGTTAGTGCTAAAGGGCATGATCCAGTACATCAAGACGTCTGTGCCCGGCGCAGAAACAAAGACTGCAGACGACGAAAGGACTAAGGCAAAGTTAATATTGACTATTGATTCAGGGCTGTATGTTCATATCAAGGAAACGAAAACCTCGTTTGAGCTGTGGACAAAGCTGAAAAATATGTTTGATGACTCCGGTTTTTCAAGAAAAATCTCTTTGCTGCGACATTTAATTTCAATTAAGCAAGAAAACTGTGATTCTATGACTAATTATGTAACGCAAGTCGTCGAGACAGCACAAACATTGAAAGGAACCGGGTTCGCCATAACAGATGAATGGATAGGATCATTATTATTAGCAGGTTTGCCGGAAAAGTACTCTCCTATGATCATGGCTATAGAACATTCTGGAATACAGATTAGCACAGATTTTATAAAATCGAAATTGATCGATTTGGAAGTTTCTGTAAATTTGGACACCAGTGGCGCTGCATTCGCTGCAAATAGACCGTACTGGAAAACGCGGCACAACACTACAAATAAAAATGGCTGTCAACAACAACAAACGTCTATGGCGTCTAAAATGCAGTCGAAAAAAGTGATAGTGTGCTACAAACGCAAAGAAATCTGGCACTTTAGAAATCAATGTCCGTCATTGCAGAAAAACAAACAAACGAATGCGTTTAGTGTGGTATTCTTGAGTGGACAGTATAACAAAAGCGAGTGGTATATTGACTCCGGCGCAAGCGCGCACATGACATCAAATGAAAATTGGATAGAAAATGCTAATTTTATGCCAGATATATCAGAAATTACGGTAGCCGATAGTACAAAGGTACCCGTAAAATGCTCCGGGGATGTGAAAATAACTTCAGATC
Source organism: Scoparia ambigualis (assembly GCA_963921215.1). Lineage (NCBI taxonomy): Eukaryota > Metazoa > Arthropoda > Insecta > Lepidoptera > Crambidae > Scoparia > Scoparia ambigualis. Next base: position 30,849,260 of record OY992516.1, read on the forward strand.
GCAACTACGAGATTACTGTCAAGAATGTGTTGTGTATTCTAAAATTGTCAACAAACCTGTTGTCCGTGAGTGAGCTTATAAAAAACGGCAACAAAGTTGTGTTTGAAAGTAACAATTGCTATATTCGAAATATGAGGGATGATATAGTAGCCACTGCATATTTGATAAATGGTGTTTACAAGTTGAATTTTAAACAACAGATTGTATGTTAGCAGCACCAGCATTGGCAAGTGCAGAGTTATGGCACAAGCGCCTAGCACACATCAATAGTAGTGATTTGAATAAAATGAGAAATGGCATTGTAGACGAAGTGAATTTTTCTTCTCCTAGTGACACAAAGAAGGAGAACTGTATAACCTGTTGTGAAGGCAAACAAACAAGGCTGCCATTCACACGTAGTGAACATACCAGCACGGAGACACTACAATTAGTATATGCAGATGTGTGTGGGCCTATGGAAACAAAGTCTGTTGGCGGTTCACGATTCTTCTTGCTTCTTGTGGATGACTACAGTAAGATGACATTTATTTATTTTCTCAAACACAAAAATGAAGTTTTCCAGAGATTTAAGGATTTCAAAGCTATGGTTGAGAACCAACAAAACAGAAAAATCAAGATACTTCGAACTGACAACGGAGGTGAATTTTGTAATGGTGTAATGGACAATTTTTTGGCAAAAGAAGGTATAATTCATCAAAGGACTACTGCATATGCTCCTGAGCAGAATGGTGTCAGCGAGAGAGCCAACAGAACTGTTGTAGAAAAAGGCAGATGTTTGCTTTTTGACGCAAAACTTGAAAAAAAATTTTAGGCAGAAGCTATTCACACTGCAGTTTACTTGAAAAACAGATGTGTCACATCTAGTTTAGTAAACAAAACACCTTATGAAGTGTGGTATCAAAGGAAGCCTGACTTAGGCCATGAACGTCTATTCGGAAGTCCGGTCCGGTCCGGTCCGGATGGTACATGTTCCCAAAGAACAAAGATTGAAATGGGATAAGAAAGCTGAACAATTTATATTCGTTGGATACTCTGACACTGTAAAGGGATATCGAGTCTATGATCCAAAGAAAAATGTTGTCACTCAAAAGAGAGACATAATAGTGTTGGAAGGAAAGCATGGAATTGAAAATCCAGAAGAAAATGCTTTATGGATAAAGAATGATGAACAGAACTTAACGCAAAGAGAAGAGACTGAGCGCCACATTATGTGCAAGAATCTAGTATAGAGAACAGAGATTCAGTGGGGGATACTAACATAAATGAATCTCTGTCTTGTTCAAGTTCTGATTTATCAGCTTATATGGATCCAGATGAGATTCATGTGGATACTTCAACTGATTCCGTCACATCAACTGATATTTCATCAGGTGAACTTCAACGTCTTGGAGTTGGTGATATGGTTGGAGACAAGAGACAGAGAAGACCACCAAACCGTTTTGGTTATTCAAACATGTGTACATCAAACAACTTATCAGGTGCTGAGGAGATTGACCTTTCAGAAGCGCTGAATGGACCAAAAGCAGAACAATGGAAGCTGGCCATGCGTGAAGAGTTGCATTCATTTGAGTATAATGATGCTTGGGAGCTCATTGATATACCAAGTGATACCTCCATAGTGCAGTGCAAGTTGGTGTTTAAAAAAAAAATAGATGTAAATGATAAAGTGAGATATAGGGCAAGGCTTGTGGCTAAAGGTTTTTCACAGCGAAGTGGAATTGATTATGTGGACACATTTGCTCCAGTAGTGATACATTCAACTTTAAGAATGTTATTTGCTTTTAGTACACAATGGGATATGGACATAACTCATCTCGATGTAATTACTGCTTTTCTAAATGGACACTCGAATGAGAATATTTGAATGTATCTTCCTGTAGGTTTTGAATGTACAGATAAAGGCAAGGTTTTAAAACTTAAGAAAGCAATATATGGGCTCAAACAATCATCCTTAATGTGGTATAAGAGAGTTAAAGATTGTTTATGTAAATTAGGTTTTAAAATAAGTAGCAATAAACCATGTTTATTTACAAAAGTTAGTGAGAATGTTAAAATAATTGTAGCGGTTTATGTCGATGATTTTCTGATATTTTCAAACTGCAAAGTGGAAACTGATAATTTGAAAACTGTTTTAAGCTCAGAATTTAAGATAAAAGATTTAGTAAGTAAGTACATATCTACTTACTGCTTGACGTTTCGGCCGCGATGCTGCGGCCGTGGTCACAAGCGAACTGGCGGTGCGCGGCGTCGTCGGCTCGGGCGGGTATTTGTTTCTTCATCCACCCTCATACGTTTACTTAAATTGTCACAGTGCAATGAATCTTCAGTAACACGACTCCGGCACATTACACTAACAGTATCGGAGTTTCTTGTTATAGACTGACGTTGCGGTTTGCATTTGCCAATCACTGGATTCCATGCTGATGATAATTTAAACCCGTCCTCCCGATTGAAATTTTTATACTTCTTGATCTCAATCGCTTCACGTACTGTCCTGCTATGATAATAACGATCAGTGGAGAGGATTTAAGGATCATGTAACTCCATCCAGTGATTAACTCCAGCTTCCAGCAGGTGTTCAGCTACCGCCGATTTGTCTATTTGTCGATTTTTGACAGCTGCGATGTGTTCCTTGACACGTTCTGCGATAGTCCGCTTAGTCTATCCAATATATGAACTACCACAGCTACAATCGAGTTTATAAACTCCCGGTGTTTGGAAAAGGCGACCGCAATTTGTTAGATATTTGGCATAGCGGAGTATATACAGTTTTAATGGAGAAGTTGATGAAGAAACAAATACCCGCCGGAGCCGACGACGCCGCGCACCGCCAGTTCGCTTGTGACCACGGCCGCAGCATCGCGGCCGAAATGTCAAGCAGTAAGTAGATATGTACTTACTTACAAAATTAATCGTGTTTAGTCCCGTTAAAACAGTTTTAATAAAAGATTTAGGTTGTGTAAAACGCTATTTAGGCATGAGAGTGCATGTAGACAGATAATTAAATACTGTAAAAATAGATCAAGAACAATATATAGAACAGTTGTTACATAAATTTGGAATGTTCAATTGTAGATCTATTGATACTCCTATAGAATGTAAGTTGAATCTTGAAAAGGCTGAAAATTGTTTAACAGATGTTCCATAGCAAAGACTAATAGGTAGTCTAATGTAGGTACTTAGCTGTTCTGTCTAGGCCTGACATAGCTTATTCCATTAGTTACCTAAGTCAATTTAATAATTGCTATAATGAAACTCATTTTAATCAAGCTAAGAAAGTGTTGAAATATTTACAGAAAACTAAACATTATTGTTTGAAGTATAGCAAAGGTAGTAATATAGAATTAGAAGGTTTTGTAGATACCGATTGGGCAAGTGACGTTTTAGACAGGAAATCCTATACTGGTTTCTGCTTTAATATGGCTGGTTCTGTTATATCATGGCAAAGCAGCAGAAAACTGTATCATTATCCAGTACCGAAGCTGAGTATGTAGCATTGTCGGAGGCAGCTAGGGAAGCTACATATTTGAGGTCTTCTGTGTAATCTGACACTTTATAATAAGCTTTTTTATAAAGCTTTTCTTTGATTTGATATGGATTTGAAATTTATCAAGATCTAATTTCTGAATATCAATTGGTACTGTGCTCAGAACGAGAGTAAGTGACGAGAGTTAATAGCATCGCTGAAACTTAATATTATGGATATAAGCATGTTTCATGGAATTCTGTTCTTCCCCATGTGTGCGGAAGCCTGATGTATGAAATAACAGGTAAATTAAGTATCGTTAAGTTGCATTGTGATAACCAGAGTGCATTAAAATTATCTTCAAATCACTAGTCTCTGAAAAGAACTAAGCACATTGATGTGCGTTATCATTATATTAAAGATGCTATAAAGAATAATGTAATTCATGTGAAATATGTGGCAACTCTAGATATGCCTGCTGATCTCTAAACCAAAGGCTTATTAGCAGCAAAGCATTATATATTTTTAGGAATGATAGGTCTTATTCCTCATTAAAATTAATTGTTACTTAAGTTATTTTTTAGAAATATTTTGTTAAGTAGGGGTGTTATAATTATATACCAAAATGTTTCTGTAAGACTAGTAGTGCCATCTATAATTTCTTTATGTAATGTTTGGATGTGTCAAAAATAAAGAGTCAGTCGTTAACGAAGTAATAAACTAATCACTAAGATCTTTATTTTTTTTTTGATCTTTCCGCAATTCGATGGGCCGCAAACAATACAGCGAATAGTATTTGATATAAGGTACCATGGCGTTTTGGAGCGTTTGATGTCGCCATAATTGCCATATTTTTAAATACTTTATTTTTATTTTCTTATTTTGACGACCTCCTTGGTTGAGTGGTATGTACACCAGTTTTCATGGTGTCGCCATCTCTGAGGTCCCGGGTTCGATCCCCAGTCGGGTCAATTTTAGAAATTATTGTTTTTCTAAATTTTCTCGGGTCTAGGTGTTTTCTATGTACCTATAATAAGTATGTATTTAAGTATTTTAAGTATGTTTATCCGTTGTCTAGTAACCATTTAACGAGTTTCATAACGAAGCTTCTCTTGGGCTAGATAATTGGTGTGAGTGTAGGAAAGTTTATTATGTTTATAATTTATGTTCTTTCTTTTCTTTTTACAGTCCTTCGAAGAAGGCGAAAAAATCGGCGAAACCGAAAAAAGAGCCTGCGAAAAAGAAGTCAAGTGGGTATGTATAACGTTTTTAAGTTTTTGCATAGACGAATAAGATAATATATCGTCCTTGGTTTTAGACAATCACACTAATATTATAAAGGCGAAAGTTTGTGAGTGTGTATGTTTGTTACTTCTGCACGTAAAAACTACTGAATGGATTTGGATGAAATTCGGCACACAGATAGTTTATAACCTGGATTAACACATAGGATACTTTTATCCCGATATTCTCACGGGAACGGGAACCACGCGGGTGAAACCGCGAGCGACCGCTAGTTATTTAATAATTCTACGATAAAGAGTTAGTTACTGTGCTAAAAATAGATTTCATGAATTGGCGGTTACAATTTATAATTATAATTGTTTCAGGAAGCCTACTGCAAAAACAAACGGCTCAGCTTCTGTGCTGTCCGACCTATTTGGCTCCGACGACGAGTCTGAGCAGCCTAAGCGCTCCTCCAGCAGCCCCTTGTGGTCGTCGTTGTCTCGGCGAGTCGCGGGCGGGGTGTTACGTCAGGTGGAATTGATGCCTGATGGTAACATATTTTTTGATGTCAAAATATATAAGTAGTAAATAAATTGGGCATTCTGGCTCACAAAGTTGTGTCCTCACCGCTCGCCGTGCTCGCTTCGTCGTCGCTCCGCGACGACGTTCGCACACAACTATTGTGCGCCAGAACGCCCAATTTTTACTACTGTCGTAGATAACAAACAAAAGTATTAAATATAGAACCGTTATAATTTTTTAGTCATTTTGTTGTAACCTTTGAAACAATGCAGTTAATTTTATTATGAGATTTGTTAAACAAAAAAAATCATTGAAATTGGAATGCATCTGTCCTACGTCATCAAACGCTCCAAAACGACATGGTACCTTATTACCAAATACTATTCGCTGTATTGTTTGCGGACCGTCGAATTGCGGAAAGACCAACTTAGTGATTAGTTTATTGCTTCATAAAGATGGTCCACGTTTCCGTAACTTGTACGTTTATTCAAAATCATTATACCAACCTAAGTATATATACCTAGAAAAAACTTTGAATTTGGTAGCAGGTACGTCGTACAACAAATATAATTATAATAGTGAAATTCTAAGTCCGCATAAAGCTTTACCAAACTCAATCATTGTTTTCGATGATGTTGCTTGTGAAAATCAAAACAACATTCGTGATTATTTTGCTATGGGGCGTCATAAAAACATAGACTGTTTCTACATAAATCAAACATATACCAAGATCCCAAAACAGCTCGTGAGAGATAACTCAAACCTTATTATATTATTTAAGCAAGATGACATCAACTTAAAGCATGTTTATGACGAACATGTTGGGTCTGATATGACATGGCCTCAATTCCGCGAAATGTGCTCAATAGTTTGGAGTAAACCCTTCAGTTATGTTGTAATTAATAAGGACTGTGAGCGAAATAAAGGTTGCTATAGAATGAAGTTTGACACTTTTATAGTTATTAACTAATATACATAAGTGAATGTTCTAATATATCTGAATCATTTTCACTTTTGATTTGGAACGGAATACTTACATACTAAAATGGAAAGAAATTTAAAAGAACAAATTGTAAAATCTGCAGCAGCTGTGAAAAGAAAGGTTAAAATGATAAAAGATCTAAAAAAATCGAATAATATGGCTCTGGGTACAATATTTAAACCCATTGTGGATCCTCTAAATCAATTGGCAAACAAAAGTGATACAATTTTTCACAACGAAGAATCAGTTCAAACCCCAATGAAAAAGAAAATAAAGTACAGTGATGCTGAAGTATCGTATTCGTCTAACGATAACATTCAAGAAAGTTTTAGTGAAGAAGAAAACTCAGCTGATGATTTTTATGACAAAACTGATCAAACTCTTACTGTTTCACCACCTGATGAACATAATATCAGTGATGACTCGTTTAAATCACCCGAATCATCGCCAAGCATGAAAAATCGATCTTTATCATGGTCACTATCATCTGAAGTATTTAAAGATGTGCCTTTTGGAGTAAGAACTGAACGGGATAAGTTAATGTTGGGGAAAGACCGCGTTTATGATCAGGGTCGTATCTTAAAGATTGGAAATCGCACTCTGAAGAAGACGCCTGGTATTATGGAATTATTATTTAAAAAAACACCAAATATAGATATAATCACAGACGAGGATATGCAAAATTATAAAGTAATTCTAATTGATACCAACGCACACAGACGTAATTTTGATCCAAATAAACCTATAAACAGTAACAAAGGCTTCAAATACATGAGTATTATTAAACCCTTATTCAAATTTACTAGAAAAGTAACTACAAGTACTGAAAGCATCCCAAAAGGGGAAGGTATAAATATTTTTAAAAAAGTTAAAAAGAATACCGATTTGGTTTATTGGGATGATCCAAATGAATTAGTGGAACGACTAAAATAACTGCTTGCATCACGCGAAGCAGGCAACACTGGCCTAAACAGTGAGATTATAGCAATCATCGAAGAACTGTTTGAAGCTGGTATTATAAACGTGAAATATAAAAGGCATGTATTGAGAAAATTAAGCAGTTTAATAGCAGTGAACAACCCATAAAGACTGCAATGAATATAGATAAATTTGGACATCACGTTCATAAGCGTTTAAGATATTCTGAATTTATGAATACTCTTGACTACACGTTAGCAAAATCAGAGACTGGAGATTACGATTTGCAATCCTCAAGATTAAAAGGTTTGTTACCTCCACAAAATGATGATGAAGCTGTAAATAAAGCTCATTTAGATAAAGAAATTAAAGACTTGAAAAAAGAATTGAAAAAAGTTCTTAACGACGTTAGAGTTTATCTTAAAAACTTAGAAAAAGTTACTTCTAATAATATGAGTACTTTGTATTATACAAAAACGGAAATCGATTTTCTGATTAATACTAAGACAACCAAAAATGAGTAAACAAAACATAGTAGATGAGCTTCATAGATCTGCTAGAAGAAATTTTCCACGACGATGCACGATAATAAAAGGAATATATGATTTATGGCAAGCAGATCTTATAGATGTACAAAAATATGCATCCTTTAATAAAGGTTATAAGTACATATTAGTTGTTATTGACACTTTATCTAAGTATGTTTGGGTAAAGCCCTTAAAATCAAAAGAGAAAGTCTGTGTTACTTTTGCGATGCAACATATACTAGCAGAGTCTACTCAAACACCAAAAAATTTGCAAACTGATTTAGGTAAGGAGTTTTACAATGATAGCTTTAAACAACTGATGAAGAAATATAAAATTAATCATTATTCAACCTACTCTGTAAAGAAAGCAGCTATTGTTGAACGTGTGATAAGAACTCTAAAAAGTCGTCTTTTTAAACTTTTTAGTTTATGTGGTCGATATGAATGGTTAGGGAAAAATTTAAACTCAGTAGTACAATGCTATAATAATACCATTCATCGCATAACCAAATTTAAACCAGTCGATGTTAACAACAGAAACCAGATGTTGGTAAGAACCAACATAATTAAATCCCAAAAGCACAATACTTTGAAAAGACCTAAGTTTCGTGTTGGTGATCATGTTCGTATTAGTAAATATAAAGGCGATTTTTACAAAGGTTATACCCCTAACTGGTCTACTGAAATATTTACTATCACAAAAATCAATCATACAAACCCACCAACTTATCACATAGAAGACAGAAAAAACCACAGTATTTTAGGTTCATTTTATGAATATGAATTACAAAGAACTATGTTTCCAGACTTATATCTCATAGAAAAAGTTTTAAAAAGAAAAGGGAACAGGCTTTTTGTGAAATGGCTAAGTAATGAAGAAAACAGTTGGGTAGAAAAAAATGCATTAGTGATGTAATTATAAATAAAGAACGCAATGCCCGCTCAATCATTTTGTGAGTATCAATGAAGGAGGAAGTGGTATCATTAACAGTTTAATTAATAATTTACCTTTTGAATTACATTTACCTGGTTATCAATTTTGCGGTCCTGGAACTAAACTTCAAAAACGGTTACAAAAAGGCAATCGAGGTGTAAACAAATTGGATGAAGCTTGTATGCACCACGACATTGCATACATCAATAGTGATTTGGATGTACGTCATAAAGCTGATTTAGATCTTTTGAATATGGCTAAGAAAAGATTGAAATCAAAAGACGTTGGAAAAGGAGAAAAGGTTGCCTTAAAAATACAATGAAGGCAAAGCTTAAAGCTGGTGGTGGAGCACGTTCTTTCATGTCTATCGTGAAAAAACTACAATCTCAAGTAAAGAAATTGAAATCCAAAAGCAATAATTCAGCTATTAAGTATGCATATGCTGCTGCCAAAAAACTATTTATGAACAAAAGAGGTATACGCCTGCCACGCTGTATTCCCATTCCTAAAAGTGGTGGGTTTTTACCTTTGATACCAATCTTCGCTGGATTGTCAGCTTTGGGTTCATTAGCAGGAGGTGCGGCAGGTATAGCAAAGGCCGTGAATGATGCCAAAGCTGCTCAGAGAAGTCTTCAAGAGTCTGAACGCCATAACAAGATGATGGAAGCGGTTGCTCTTGGGAAAGGATTGTATATTAGACCTCATAAAAAAGGGGCAGGTTTATATTTTAATAATTCAAAAAACTAGTGGAACGGCTACCCAGGCGAGCATTAACAAATTTGGATATTTTAGAACACGCATGTGACATTCCGTATTTCCGTGGTGTTTTTATGAGAGATACTTTACCTTCAAAACCAAGAAAAAATGAGTGTGCTATAATTAATTTGGACACTTCTGTGAATCCTGGAACTCATTGGGTAGCCTACGTTAAGAAAAACAATAACTCTGAATATTTTGATAGTTTTGGTAATTTAAAACCTCCGCTAGAATTACAAAAATATTTAAAAAATATTCCTATAAATTAAAATTATACACAACATCAAACTTTTGGCACATTAAATTGTGGACATCTTTGCTTAAAATGTTTAAAGGAATATTGGAAACACCATTTAAATACAGAATAGTAAATATATTTCTCAGTATAAAAATGTCTTTCACTGTGTCGATAACTGGTCGAGGAGCCTTTATGGCAACTAGCTATTCCCCAACCTTAGACTTATGTGGAGAATATGAATGTGGACTACTTTACTTTTCTACGTTTAATTTAATCCCAAATGTAGACGAGAGAAATAATAAGTTTTATTATGGTACCAACGAAGTTGTTGAAATTCCTGAAGGTTCATATGAACTTCAAGACATCTGTGATTATTTAAAAGCAAATATAAAAAATTGTGTTTTTAATTTAACTTGTAATAATAACACACTTAAGACCAATATTTTCTGTACAAAGGATGTGCACTTTGAAAATGATAATTCGCTTGGAAAAACTTTGGGTTTTGGTATGGAAAGGCTAATATAAATAGCAAGTCACAGTATCCTGTTAGTATTTTATCAACAACCATCGTCCGCATCGAATGCGACGCAGTAAGCGGATCATTTGTAAACGGAAAAGCAAGTCACATAATCTACGAATTTGTGCCTAACGTACCACCTGGTTATCGAATTATTGAAATACCTAAGAATATAATATATTTTCCAGTTAACCAAAACTCAATCAGTTCATTAAACATAAGATTGTTAGACGCTGAAAATAAGCAAATCAATTTACGTGGCGAAGAAGTACAACTATATTTGCACTTTAGAAAAAGATGCTAAATTTTAATAAAACCCATTTACCATCCGGGACTCAAGTCAGTTCAAAAAGAGCACTTTTAAAAGTAGCACCTCTTAAATTCAAAAAGAAGTTAACCAAAGAAAATAAAGAGTTTCTAAAGTTAATAGGCGTAATAAAATGAATATTTTAAATATATCTCAACCATCGTCACACGATAATAGCATTGAAAGTTTCGAATATCATTCATATAAACCATACGTGACAAGTTTCAACAAGAATGATGAAATACGTATACCTATTAACCAACAAGATTTGTATGTGTTGCCTTCCCTCAGCACTTTGTATATTGAGGGCAAAGTACATGTTCATGATAGCACTACTAAAGCAAAAGTATCCAGTGTGCATTTTATAAATAACGCAGCATTATTTCTATTTCAAGATATACGATACGAACTAAATGGTGTTGAAATAGACAAAATAAAAAATGTTGGCCTTACGACCACCTTAAAATCATATCTTTCGCTAAACGAAAACGAATCAAAATCTGCAAATGTTTGGGGTTGGTCTACTATTGGTACGACCAATAATGGAGTTTTTTCCGCTTCAATACCTTTAAACAAAATACTGGGGTTTGCAGAAGACTATGAAAAAATAATTATTAACTGTAAACACGAATTAGTTTTATTAAGAAGCAGCACTAATATTAATGCATTAAAGTTAAATAAAAATGAAATTATCGATAACCTTGAAATACGTAAAATAGTTTGGAGAGTTCCGCATGTAAAAGTATCAGATCGTGAAAGGATTACTTTGTTAAAACATTTAGAAAAAGATCGTTCTGTTACCTTAGCGTTCCGAAATTGGGATTTATATGAATACCCGTTATTACCAAAAACACGCAAACATACATGGTCAATTAAAACTTCAACGCAAATAGAAAAACCACGTTATGTAATTATTGTATTTCAAACCAATCGTAAAAATCAGGCGGACATGTCAATGGCTGAATTTGACCACTGCAATGTTAGTGACGTAAAAGTTTTTTTGAATTCTTCATATTACCCTTACGAAAATTTGAACGTCAGCTTTACGGAAAACAAGTATTACTTATTATATGAGCAATATGCTAGATTTCAACAGACTTATCACGGACGCCGAGCAGAACCGTTGGTGACTTTAAAAGAATTTAAAGATATCGCTCCATTATTCGTAATTGATTGTTCTCGACAACACGAGGCATTAAAGGGGTCAATAGATGTAAGAGTTGAAATTGAAACTGAAAAAGATATACCTGATCAGACTGCTGCATATTGTCTTATATTAAACGACTGTATATTTGAGTACAAGCCTTTAAGCAACATTGTGAAAAAGTTATCATGAAAAGTAATACAATTATCGTGGATGTACAAGGATTTAAAAACCTAAACAATAATTTCTGGTAAAGGAATTAGCTATAGCCACTGAAGAATATACCCATATTTTTTTAATAAAACCACCTTACCCGTTTACCGCTCTTACTGATAAAGAAAAGCAAAGTGTTTGGTGGATTGAACGAAACAGAGGATTTTGATGGAGCGAAGGGTACATAGATTATAGGGAATTTCGAAGAATTATCAAACCGTATTTAAAAGATCGTACAATTTTAGTTAAAGGTAAAGAAAAGATTACATGGATACAAGAATTATGTGATCATAACAACGTGTTAGACATAAGTAATTTAGGGCTTCCTAATTTACAAACTCTTTCTGAATTGTATTGTAAAGATGTTTTCGTATATAACTGTTTTACTCATAGGAAAACTTGTGCATTAAAAAATGTACTGTGTATTAAAAAATGGTGTTTACAAAATAAAGTGATCTTATAATTTTGTAATAATTATAGTTTTATTTAGGTTTTAATCATTGAATTTAATAGAACTAGGCATTAGAATAGAACTTTTTATTTTTATGTGACTGTTAAAAGTTTTTTTTTTGTTTTTATAATGTAAGTATGTGCTTTAATACCTATTAGTTATTTTTTAATAAACATAAATTTAAATTGAATGCTGTGTTTTCTTTATTAAACTACGAGTATAATCAATATAACCGAGAGCAATAAAATGAAAAAAACGTTATTACTATTATTTAATTTTATTTAAGTTTATTATAAAGCTTATTACTAAATTTACAAAAAATTTAACAAGTTTCAATAACATTTAAAAATATATACGTTAAATTTATTTATATACTAAAAAGAAAATTGTGTAACTAAGTATTGTACCCCTCAAAATAAGGTTTTATACAATCAAAATATTTTATATATTTAAATGTGTCTCTGGAGGTTTACACGTAAATATGGAAATTACGCTTGAAACCTTTTGAGAACTTTAATTTACAAATAAATCTGCGCCATATAGCCTCAATAGAAGTTATAGCTATAGCCGCACAATTTTTTTGAAATGTTACTAATAACTCCTTCTGTCTGATCCATAATTGGATCAACATCATCCTCCACAACATATTGTGCGCACAACAGCTTCTCTGGAACAGGCACTCTTGATTGTAAGTCAATAACTTGAATTTTGATTAAATAGCGACCCTTTTTCGGCGCGCTTTTCAATACAAAGGAATTTTGTTTGTTGTGAAAGTGTCTTAGAAAACATCTTTTCTTTTGATGTCTATGTTTCAAATTCTTTATCTCCGGCTCCGGGTTCTGAGGTCTGAATCCATAGTGAAAGGGACCCGCTTCGTCAATTCCCTCATGTTGGCCTTGTGTGTATTGATTCAGTACTCGATCTTGGTGTTCCTCGTCAGGCAGAATGTAGACCGGTGAAGTGGGTGGAGTTTCCTGAAATAAAATAAAATAATATAAAACACTTACAAATATAAATTATGTCCATCATTTTTAAATGCATAATTCCACTTACCATGATAATAACTTTTTATTTAGAACAAAAAAATAAAAACAATTGAGACAATGCAACTGCTGCTGACAACGTTCTGTCTATTAATGTAAATGAATTACATGACAAACCACGCTTTATTTATCTAGTTTACTACGACCGATAATATGTGTGCGTCGGTGTAAGTTGCTTCGTTGCATGTTTAAACATGCAAAAAACTAACCGCTGACTAGGTGTTATTTTCAACAACATGACACGTAATTATTGTGAAACGTGTGCGAATAGCATCAAATGACTTCCCATCATAATCAGCATTATATTGTCGACATGTAATGACTTGTTTAAATCATACAGTTCGGTACAATCTTTCTTAGAATTTGATAACAACTTAACAAATATAAAATATGGTGCGGTTAAAATTGGTTTAAAAAAGTCTTATGCTTTTGTATACCTAGTCCTCGTAGAGTTTAGATTATGTGATAATTCTTTAATTGAAATTTTACTCAGCTTTCATATTTATTACACCTAATTATGAAATAATGTAATGTAATGTAATTATATAAAATAGTAATTTTAGGCACATCATCAAATAAAACCATTAATTCAAAGTAATAAAAGTAATTAGTAATAAACTAAACAAGTAGGTAAGTACTTTTAGTTTGTATAATAATTGTGCTTTGTAATAGTTAAGGAAAAAAATACTCGGGCTAAGTATAAATAAAACATAAAAATTCACTTTATTGTTTATTCACGAATTAAGTAACAACAGTTTTTATAAAGAGTGTATGGATAGGTACATACTAAAATGAAAGTAACACATCAAATTGATTGTAGACAATACAAAACTTTTTTTGTATATTATATTACAACAACATTAATTTAGTAACTTAAGAAAAACAATTATTAGACATAAACTTAAATAAAACATACAAAAATGCACTTCATTGTTATTTACAGTTTTAGTTTCAACAATATAAAGTGTAATCCATACAAAAATGAAAATTACACATCAAATTGATTGTAAACAAATATTTATTTTTAAATTTAAAACAAACTTAACACCAATTAATTAACTTAACATATTATATAGCTGATTAAAGGTCTTAGATTATTTAACTTTTTTTTAAACTACCTATCAGATTAAAATTAATTTTAAAAATCTATGTTTATATTTTAAATTTATCGATGACAGTAAAACATTAAATTGATAGTATAAAACGTTAAAGCTTTAGTGATTTAATCTAGATATAACCCATCATACATTATTATCACCTATGGTAAAAACTATCTATTGCAGGATAGTGTATTATATTGTAATAGAATAATGTCCCCACGATATCGTTGACACGTTATCACCTAAAATAAAACGTTTATCATCTTTTCTCGACAATGCCACTTTATACTGTTCTGTTGTAAAAATTTGATGCTTTATAGTTTTGAATAGAACGTTTTTACCTTTAAGATCTGTTCCTGTTGAAAGAACATTTACGTAATCAGAAAATTTTAACTTTTTAGTTACAGGGTTTTTGACTCCTTTTGCTTTTTTAACCTCATTATCAATTGTTTTAATACTGTACAGTTTGGATCGCAATCCTACAAATTCCAAGAGAAGTTTACCACCTAGTTCGTCTTTGAACAAACCAGGGACTTTTTTGTTTCTTGGAATAATACTAAAGCAGTTATTACTAGAATAATTACTAGTATCAAAATAACTCAAAAAGTGGTCTTTCAAATCGCGATAGAAGTCATCCGTTTGAATGGAGTATAACAAACTATCAGTATCTGTGTGACATAAAGACAGTTTTTCGTTGTAATATTTTTTCATAACAGAATAATGAAAATCGTACATATGGCTTTTTGATATCTCTAAAACTGAAAACCCTATGTATATTGGTTTGTTCAATATTACTTTTTCTCGTTTTAATTGAATAGCTACAAAGTTTTCATCAAACACTGCTACGCTATGGAAGTTAGGGCGAGCTATCAGTTGTTCGGCGGAATAGTACTTGTTTGTTTTATTGCGATCGTCATGCCATGCATTAACAAGTTTTACATCGACTCTGCGCTCTGTATCTTCTAATGTTTTTCCAAAAATACTGTTATTTAACAATTTAAAAAAGTCTTGCTCAAAAGCAGAGTTAGATTTTTGTCTTAACTCCGTATTTAAATCAATATATTGTTTTAAGAACTGACTCTGCTTAAATGTTATTGCTCTGCGAATTCGTTTAAGGCGTAATCCATGATTCAAACACATTTTCAAATGAACGTAATGTATGACATATTCATATTTATCGAATAAATTAGGTATCAGTTTTTTATGTTTCGAACCCGGTGGAACAAAATTTTGGGCGCAAAATGGAAGGTCATTGTGTAAGTCATGTAAACTCTCTGGGTATTCTAAATCTACTTCTAAAATGTATCCATATTCATTTTCATTAGGAATGCTCAGTATGTTAAGCTGACTACATTCCTCCTCATCAAGTAATCTAAAGTCCGCATAGGGCAAATAGCTACACATAGCGTAACCATATAAGTTATTACAGTCCAAGTACATTAAATAACTATTAGATTGAGATGAATCAAAATCAGGCTGATATTTGTTATTTGATTGAGCATACCTTTTTGAACATAAACAAATGCCTCCTCGAATACCCTTTTGTATCATACGAATTATTTCCAAGTCAGATAAAAGTTCCAACTTTATTTTAGTTTTTAAAAGCATTGCATCGAAGCTTAGGCTTGGTGCTGTAATATAAAAAGCCGGATCTAAATCATAATTTTTTTTGCAAGTTAAGCGGAACTTTTCGAATATATCGGCTAATAATAAAACATCATTTTTTACATATAAATCTGTATACTCTCCTAAATTTTGTATGTCAAAAGTTTTCCATACGGTTAAGGCATGTTGGTAATCAGTTAAGCTAATTGATTCACTCGTAAGACTACTGTAAAATTTTTCTATCGGCGGCAAACTAGTTTCTTCATATACCTCCCAAGCAGACATATATTCATATGGATATATACCCTTGCGACGCAACAATGAACATTTTCGTTCACTATCGCAATTTTTACGTAAATGTATAAAGTCATTAGGGTTAAGACTTTTAGCTAACTGGTCTAAGCTTGTCCCTAAAAATTTAAAAGAATCGACAAAACGTACTGCAACGAAAGTTTTATCTGAAAGTGGAATAAACTTAGTAAAAGAAATATAATTTTCTTTGCTTTTCGGAATAACTTTGATTGAGCCTGATATTGTGTTTAATTCCCGAATAAACAAATGGCAATCGTAACCCGACAAATTATGAAAGAAAATGGGGATAAATTTAAGAATCTGAAATTTAAGATTACAGTATGAATGAGCTGCGCCTCTGTAAACACCTGTGAAGTGACAGTGATCTCTCACTTTATCTACGACTAATAAATTTGAACATAAATAACAATAGTCTGCGCGATCAAAAGCACGCGAGTCAATATTACTAAAAATTATAGGCACTGGATTCTCTGAAGCCGACTGAATAATATCATAAATTCTTTTCACGTCTTTCTGTAAATAAGTAACAAATTTGAATGCACAATCAGGACCGCGATACTTTACTAGGCGGTTTAGAGAGCTATCATAATTACAAACAATATAATACGCAAACGCAGCGGGAATGTGCCGTTGAATGTTAGCTGTGTGTTTACTTTGACTTTCAACGCACGGTTGTAATAATGTTTCAAAGTCTGCATATATTACATAAGGTATGAATTGCTTACAATGAAAATTTTTAAATTGAACCAAAGTACCTTTTTCGGGCAAAATAGTTGCGACTCCACCGCAAGAGTGATTTTTATATTTTAGATTAGACTTAAAAAACAACAAGCAATCATCACAAAAATAAAGCTTACTGTGATGTTTAGTCACTTGACTTCTTAATAGTTTAGGAAAGTGTTTTATGAGACAGTAATGAGACTTAGAACCATTCTGAACTAAAAGCATGTTAATATGATTTTTTTTTCGTAAAATGGTTTTATACAACGGCCCAGTAATATTACTTTTACTATCCAAACCATAGATATTTACACTTATGTTTTTATTATTTTTTTCAAATGTTTTTATGTCATTATTTGCAACTGGAAACGACATATTAATTAAGTTTAATACTGTACTAAAGTGAGGATAAGATGATACTCGACAAGCATTCTTTTTAACTGGGTACAAAGCCGCCATCACAACCCAAGCAAAACAATATTCATCATCATTTTTTATATTTACACAAGCTTGTTTTGAGTAAATTTTTTTTGGTAATTTTAGATATGATGATCCTCTCAATGGCGTATATTTGTTAATATTAGTTTCGAGGTATAAAATATCCAACATAGACCATCCACTCCCCTTTTCCTGAAATTCGTCTATCTTTTTACAAATAATTTCAGAAATGTTATTTAGTAGATCATTAAAACTGTAGTTTAAATGTAAAGAAATGTTTGCAGTTGTAAATGATTTAGTTTCCGTAGAATCATCTTTAGGTAAAATTACTTTAACAAAAAGTTCAAAGTTTACTTTTATATTTATATGATTAGATAAAGCTGAATGAAGTATTGTTTGTAACTTTGAGGCAATGCAACGCAAGAAGTGCGTGGGCGAAGTAGCAGCTACTGCGCTGCCGTCAGCCAGACGCTCGCGCTCTGCCCGTATGCGATAAGACGCTATGCGACAACGAAACGCGGAACTTATTTTTTCAATGCCACTATCGAGACTTACTGCACTATTACTTTTATGTTTAATACTGCGTAAATGCCCCGAAAACGATTTACTTGGTATTGACTATTGACAAATCGAACAATAGCTAGATTTACCCATAGTTGAGTGGTTATTAGTTCTGCGGTTGATTAAGCTAAGTTAAAAAAAGAAAATATAGTTTTAGAATTTATATTACCTAGATTAACCATTTACATTAGTTAAGTATAAGTACAATAAAGTTTTTACATTGTAGTGAAAAAAAAGGGGTGAATCGATGGATGAACCTATTGGCTGCCAACCTTGTCACCGTAGTACATCGCCTCTTTTGAGAATCTCTTCTTCGCTTCGGCGCACAATTTCTTCAACTCTTTCCACAGCGGATCGTCTGGTGAGACCCGCAAGCGAAGATTAGCAATCCACTTGTCCGAGCGTTCACGAGAGCCGAGATTAATGATGTCTTCGGTATTATATATTTTGACATCAAAAAATATATTACCATCAGGCACCAATTCCACCTGACGTAACACCCCGCCCGCGACTCGCCGAGACAACGACGACCACAAGGGGCTGCTGGAGGAGCGCTTAGGCTGCTCAGACTCGTCGTCGGAGCCAAATAGGTCGGACAGCACAGAAGCCGAGCCGTTTGTTTTCGCAGTAGGCTTCCTGAAACAATTGTATTTATAAATTGTTACCGCCAATTCATGAAATCTATTTTTAGCACAGTAACTAACTCTTTATCGTAGAATTATTAAATAACTAGCGGTCGCTCGCGGTTTCACCCGCGTGGTTCCCGTTCCCGTGGGAATAACGGAATAAAAAGTATCCTATGTGTTAATCCAGGTTATAAACTATCTGTGTGCCGAATTTCATCCAAATCCATTCAGTAGTTTTTACGTGCACAATTAAAAAACATACACACTCACAAACTTTCGCCTTTATAATATTAGTGTGATTGTCTAAAACCAAAGTTTTGTCTAAAAAATTATCTTATTCGTCTATGCTAAAACTTAAAAACGTTATACATACCCACTTGACTTCTTTTTCGCAGGCTCTTTTTTCGGTTTCGCCGATTTTTTCGCCTTCTTCGGAGGACTGTAAAAAGAAAAGAAAGAACATAAATTATAAACATAATAAACTTTCCTACACTCACACCAATTATCTAGCCCAAGAGAAGCTTCGTTATGAAACTCGTTAAATGGTTACTTGACAACGGATAAACATACTTAAAATACTTAAATACATACTTATTATAGGTACATAGAAAACACCTAGACCCGAGAAAATATAGAAAAACAATAATTTCTAAAATTGACCCGACCGGAGATCGAACCCGGGACCTCAGAGATGGCGACACCATGAAAACTGGTGTACATACCACTCAACCAAGGAGGTCGTCAAAATAAGAAAATAAAAATAAAGTATTTAAAAATATGGCTATTATGGCGACATAGTACCAAAGTCTTGAGATATGCATAGCAAATAATTACCTAGAGTCTTCTTCAAAGTCAGATGACTGTTCACGGTCTGAGTCTAGGACAGCTGCGGCGGCGAGCCGTTTCTTGTACTCGTGTTCAGACCTGTAGAGACACGAACGGAAAATAAATTATAGGTCTGTATGTCAACCATCGTACAATCATTGTAAATAATACCAATAAATAAATATATTATAATGAAATGAAAAAAAAAACAGTAAAATATTATTGACTCACGAACATTATGTCGACGCACTTGATGTGAAGAACAATGGTGACGGAAATAACACTGCAGGCAGCAATAGGTAGACGTGCTTGATGACAAGTCGATCGTAATTGATTTAATGTATTTTATGGAAACTTTATTTATACAAAAACTTGGCAAATACAGATACACGAAAAATGTGTGCAATTATGCACACATTCGTAGATATCTAAATCAGCAATAACGTGTGACCAACAATCACTTCATCGAATTACAAATTATGAAGTAATTAAAATAAAGTGTCATCAAAATATAAATTATAAAACCAGTTACGTGTAGTAATAAGCTTAGGTAAGTAGCAGTGCTAAGTTCGATTCCCAAAAAAAACTTAGGTAGGTGTACCTACTTACTCATAAAGTCCAAATAATAATAATATTAGTAAGTAGGTACATGTAATATTATTGTATGTTTTGTGTATGTACTTGTACTGTGTGTTATGTTTTAGCATAGAATTGAATATATTGACTTGACGACCTCCGTGGTCGAGTGGTTAGCGCGCCGGGTTTGGCGTCGCGCCATCTCTGGGTTCAATTCCCGGTCGGGTCAGTTTGGAAAAAACTGTTTTTCAAAATTGATTTCGGGTCTTGGTGTTTTTCTATGTTTATGTATATTTATAAAAAAAATTACATCTTTGCACTGGCTATTTTACTTCTAAATGATGGAACACAACAATGCAGATAACATTGTTGCTATGCGCAAGACCTAGGTAAGATGGACTACCATCTATATACTAAGTTAGCCAGGCGGACTTAAAACAAGCTATACCACCAACCAAACCGAACACAACATTGTGCCCTGGGAATCGAAACCGGGACCTCTGGGTCTGAGACCACAGCGGCTGTTATTAATTATTAATAAATAAAACCTTGCATTGAATTGAGAACCTCCTTTTTTATCAAGTTGGTTACAAGTTATTCCCACAGAGCTGATGCTTTGTTTGCAACTATGTAAAAATAGCAAGTTAATCATTATCGTTCTCATGAAATTACACCGTCGTCATTTTATAAGGCGCATTAATCGCAACGTCCACCGCAAGCTATGAAACGGCTGTGAACTATGAATGGCTATGTTATTTTGCGTGCTATACTGAGCGAAGTAAGCTAAGCTCGCAGTGTACTTCATACTTTGTAACAGTAAGAAATAAAATAAAATTTTAGTCTTCAGTGGTCGTCAACGACGATGGTTGACATTTGCATACATGGTTCGGAAACCGGGATACATCTGTTTTAAAAAATTATAGACAGTTTTGTAGAACTTTTTGCTTCACAATGAAGGATACATTGATACGTTGTTACTTGGCGATTGTGATAACAAGTGATAAATCTTCTGAAAAGTGTAATCAGGTGAGTGTTTTTCCTTAATTTTAATAACACATTCAAAAATATCGCGACCTCTGTCAACCAACAATTAAATAACTATGTAATATAAATTTGGTTACCATTAAATTTGATTTAACAGTTAGGTATAACAAAAAACAGTTCGTAGATCAGAATTTTAAGAACCTCCTTCTTAAAACTGAGCATTTTTGTTTTCCAACGATGGGATGCATTGTAACTTGAAAGAAAAAATAAGACTATTGGTATACTGTATTACGTACTTTAAGGCTGATTTGTCGTGTAAGAGTCAAGTGCCCAACATTGTCTGGGATACATAAGTACATTATGTAGGGCGCCTTCACAATTCCCGACAAAGGGATGCACTTTAAATTTGAAAGAAATAACAGTGTTGAGTACTTCGTAGTTGCTTTGTTGTGAAAAGCCATGTGCCTCGCAAGTCCAGGATACATCTCAGTTTTAAGAAAATCTTAAAGTCTGTTTTGTAGGGCTCATTTCACGTTTCCCGACAAAGGGATGCATTGTAACTTGAACGAAATAATACTTAAAACTATTTAAAAAACACTATAGTGTTACGTAACCTACTTCAAGTCTGATTTGTCGTGTAAGAGTCAAGTGCCTGGCATTGTCTGGGATACATAAGAACATTATGTAGGACGCTTTCACAATTCCCGACGAAGGGATGCACTTTAACTTTGAAAGAAATAACAGTATTGAGTACTTTGTAGTTGCTATGTTGTGAAAAGCCATGTGCCTCGCAAGTCCAGGATACATCTCAGTTTTAAGAAAATCTTAAAGTCTGTTTTGTAGGGCTCATTTCACGTTTCCCGACAAAGGGATGCATTGTAACTTGAACGAAATAATACTTAAAACTATTTAAAAAACACTATAGTGTTACGTAACCTACTTCAAGTCTG
The DNA here is from genome assembly GCA_963921215.1 of Scoparia ambigualis. NCBI lineage: Eukaryota > Metazoa > Arthropoda > Insecta > Lepidoptera > Crambidae > Scoparia > Scoparia ambigualis. Next base: position 30,871,202 of record OY992516.1, read on the forward strand.
ATTTGTCGTGTAAGAGTCAAGTGCCTGGCATTGTCTGGGATACATAAGAACATTATGTAGGACGCTTTCACAATTCCCGACGAAGGGATGTACTTTAACTTTGAAAGAAATAACAGTGTTGAGTACTTCGTAGTTGCTTTGTTGTGAAAAGCAATGTGCCTCGCAAGTCCAGGATACATCTCAGTTTTAAGAAAATCTTAAAGTCTGTTTTGTAGGGCTCATTTCACGTTTCCCGACAAAGGGATGCATTGTAACTTGAAGGAAATAATACTTAAAACTATTTAAAAATACTATAGTGTTACGTAACCTACTTCAAGTCTGTTTCAAGTGCTCAGCATTGTCTGGGATACATAAGTACATTATGTAGGACGTCTTCACAATTCCCGACGAAGGGATGCACTTTAACTTTGGAGGAAAAGATACAGTTACCGATACCTGTTTTTTTCTTATTAATTTATTTTATTATCGAATATTTAGTCTTAAAGTATATTTGCTCTGAGCTTGAATGATTTACCTTGCATAAATAAAACGTTTTACGTATATTTGATCCGTTATTGGCACTAAAATATGAATTGTAAAAGAAGTATTTAGAAATTAATATTAAAACTATAAAAATTTATAAGGAGTAATAAAATGTCGCGCTATTTTTAACTACATATTTCTTAAATCTTTTTTGTATCGATTTACTGCGGTTCGAAGTTTGTGATGGTAAATTATGTTTTATCTCGTCGTAATATAATTAGGTTTGAGTTTCCTTAGAAACTGTTTTGGAACCTTGATCTATAAAATCCCGAATGTTTTGATTTTTACAAGTTACATTTAATATTTTAAGTAGTTTATTGAACTCTGTGAAACACTGCAGTCAATTTAATTATGAAATTTGTTAAACAAAAAAACATTGAAATTGGAATGCATCTGTCCTACGTCATCAAACGCTCCAAAACGCCATGGTACCTTATATCAAATACTATTCGCTGTATTGTTTGCGGCCCATCGAATTGCGAAAAGATCAACTTAGTGATTAGTTTATTACTTCATAAAGATGGTTTACGTTTTTGTAACTTGTAGGTACGTTCATTCAAAATCTTTTTATACCAACCTAAACATATACTTCTAGAAAAAAACTTTAAACATGGTAAGTAATACTTTTGTTTGTTATCTACGACAGTAGTAAAAATTGGGCGTTCTGGCGCACAATAGTTGTGTGCGAACGTCGTCGCGGAGCGACGACGAAGCGAGCACGGCGAGCGGTGAGGACACAACTTTGTGAGCCAGAATGCCCAATTTATTTACTACTTATATAATACCGAAGACATCATTAATCTCGGCTCTCGTGAACGCTCGGACAAGTGGATTGCTAATCTTCGCTTGCGGGTCTCACCAGACGATCCGCTGTGGAAAGAGTTGAAGAAATTGTGCGCCGAAGCGAAGAAGAGATTCTCAAAAGAGGCGATGTACTACGGTGACAAGGTTGGCAGCCAATAGGTTCATCCATCGATTCACCCCTTTTTTTTCACTACAATGTAAAAACTTTATTGTACTTATACTTAACTAATGTAAATGGTTAATCTAGGTAATATAAATTCTAAAACTATATTTTCTTTTTTTAACTTAGCTTAATCAACCGCAGAACTAATAACCACTCAACTATGGGTAAATCTAGCTATTGTTCGATTTGTCAATAGTCAATACCAAGTAAATCGTTTTCGGGGCATTTACGCAGTATTAAACATAAAAGTAATAGTGCAGTAAGTCTCGATAGTGGCATTGAAAAAATAAGTTCCGCGTTTCGTTGTCGCATAGCGTCTTATCGCATACGGGCAGAGCGCGAGCGTCTGGCTGACGGCAGCGCAGTAGCTGCTACTTCGCCCACGCACTTCTTGCGTTGCATTGCCTCAAAGTTACAAACAATACTTCATTCAGCTTTATCTAATCATATAAATATAAAAGTAAACTTTGAACTTTTTGTTAAAGTAATTTTACCTAAAGATGATTCTACGGAAACTAAATCATTTACAACTGCAAACATTTCTTTACATTTAAACTACAGTTTTAATGATCTACTAAATAACATTTCTGAAATTATTTGTAAAAAGATAGACGAATTTCAGGAAAAGGGGAGTGGATGGTCTATGTTGGATATTTTATACCTCGAAACTAATATTAACAAATATACGCCATTGAGAGGATCATCATATCTAAAATTACCAAAAAAAATTTACTCAAAACAAGCTTGTGTAAATATAAAAAATGATGATGAATATTGTTTTGCTTGGGTTGTGATGGCGGCTTTGTACCCAGTTAAAAAGAATGCTTGTCGAGTATCATCTTATCCTCACTTTAGTACAGTATTAAACTTAATTAATATGTCGTTTCCAGTTGCAAATAATGACATAAAAACATTTGAAAAAAATAATAAAAACATAAGTGTAAATATCTATGGTTTGGATAGTAAAAGTAATATTACTGGGCCGTTGTATAAAACCATTTTACGAAAAAAAAATCATATTAATATGCTTTTAGTTCAGAATGGTTCTAAGTCTCATTACTGTCTCATAAAACACTTTCCTAAACTATTAAGAAGTCAAGTGACTAAACATCACAGTAAGCTTTATTTTTGTGATGATTGCTTGTTGTTTTTTAAGTCTAATCTAAAATATAAAAATCACTCTTGCGGTGGAGTCGCAACTATTTTGCCCGAAAAAGGTACTTTGGTTCAATTTAAAAATTTTCATTGTAAGCAATTCATACCTTATGTAATATATGCAGACTGTGAAACATTATTACAACCGTGCGTTGAAAGTCAAAGTAAACACACAGCTAACATTCAACGGCACATTCCCGCTGCGTTTGCGTATTATATTGTTTGTAATTATGATAGCTCTCTAAACCGCCTAGTAAAGTATCGCGGTCCTGATTGTGCATTCAAATTTGTTACTTATTTACAGAAAGACGTGAAAAGAATTTATGATATTATTCAGTCGGCTTCAGAGAATCCAGTGCCTATAATTTTTAGTAATATTGACTCGCGTGCTTTTGATCGCGCAGACTATTGTTATTTATGTTCAAATTTATTAGTCGTAGATAAAGTGAGAGATCACTGTCACTTCACAGGTGTTTACAGAGGCGCAGCTCATTCATACTGTAATCTTAAATTTCAGATTCTTAAATTTATCCCCATTTTCTTTCATAATTTGTCGGGTTACGATTGCCATTTGTTTATTCGGGAATTAAACACAATATCAGGCTCAATCAAAGTTATTCCGAAAAGCAAAGAAAATTATATTTCTTTTACTAAGTTTATTCCACTTTCAGATAAAACTTTCGTTGCAGTACGTTTTGTCGATTCTTTTAAATTTTTAGGGACAAGCTTAGACCAGTTAGCTAAAAGTCTTAACCCTAATGACTTTATACATTTACGTAAAAATTGCGATAGTGAACGAAAATGTTCATTGTTGCGTCGCAAGGGTATATATCCATATGAATATATGTCTGCTTGGGAGGTATATGAAGAAACTAGTTTGCCGCCGATAGAAAAATTTTACAGTAGTCTTACGAGTGAATCAATTAGCTTAACTGATTACCAACATGCCTTAACCGTATGGAAAACTTTTGACATACAAAATTTAGGAGAGTATACAGATTTATATGTAAAAAATGATGTTTTATTATTAGCCGATATATTCGAAAAGTTCCGCTTAACTTGCAAAAAAAATTATGATTTAGATCCGGCTTTTTATATTACAGCACCAAGCCTAAGCTTCGATGCAATGCTTTTAAAAACTAAAATAAAGTTGGAACTTTTATCTGACTTGGAAATAATTCGTATGATACAAAAGGGTATTCGAGGAGGCATTTGTTTATGTTCAAAAAGGTATGCTCAATCAAATAACAAATATCAGCCTGATTTTGATTCATCTCAATCTAATAGTTATTTAATGTACTTGGACTGTAATAACTTATATGGTTACGCTATGTGTAGCTATTTGCCCTATGCGGACTTTAGATTACTTGATGAGGAGGAATGTAGTCAGCTTAACATACTGAGCATTCCTAATGAAAATGAATATGGATACATTTTAGAAGTAGATTTAGAATACCCAGAGAGTTTACATGACTTACACAATGACCTTCCATTTTGCGCCCAAAATTTTGTTCCACCGGGTTCGAAACATAAAAAACTGATACCTAATTTATTCGATAAATATGAATATGTCATACATTACGTTCATTTGAAAATGTGTTTGAATCATGGATTACGCCTTAAACGAATTCGCAGAGCAATAACATTTAAGCAGAGTCAGTTCTTAAAACAATATATTGATTTAAATACGGAGTTAAGACAAAAATCTAACTCTGCTTTTGAGCAAGACTTTTTTAAATTGTTAAATAACAGAATTTTTGGAATAACATTAGAAGATACAGAGCGTAGAGTCGATGTAAAACTTGTTAATGCATGGCATGACGATCGCAATAAAACAAACAAGTACTATTCCGCCGAACAACTGATAGCTCGCCCTAACTTCCATAGCGTAGCAGTGTTTGATGAAAACTTTGTAGCTATTCAATTAAAACGAGAAAAAGTAATATTGAACAAACCAATATACATAGGGTTTTCAGTTTTAGAGATATCAAAAAGCCATATGTACGATTTTCATTATTCTGTTATGAAAAAATATTACAACGAAAAACTGTCTTTATGTCACACAGATACTGATAGTTTGTTATACTCCATTCAAACGGATGACTTCTATCGCGATTTGAAAGACCACTTTTTGAGTTATTTTGATACTAGTAATTATTCTAGTAATAACTGCTTTAGTATTATTCCAAGGAACAAAAAAGTCCCTGGTTTGTTCAAAGACGAACTAGGTGGTAAACTTCTCTTGGAATTTGTAGGATTGCGATCCAAACTGTACAGTATTAAAACAATTGATAATGAGGTTAAAAAAGCAAAAGGAGTCAAAAACCCTGTAACTAAAAAGTTAAAATTTTCTGATTACGTAAATGTTCTTTCAACAGGAACAGATCTTAAAGGTAAAAACGTTCTATTCAAAACTATAAAGCATCAAATTTTTACAAGAGAACAGTATAAAGTGGCATTGTCGAGAAAAGATGATAAACGTTTTATTTTAGGTGATAACGTGTCAACGATATCGTGGGGACATTATTCTATTACAATATAATACACTATCCTGCAATAGATAGTTTTTACCATAGGTGATAATAATGTATGATGGGTTATATCTAGATTAAATCACTAAAGCTTTAACGTTTTATACTATCAATTTAATGTTTTACTGTCATCGATAAATTTAAAATATAAACAAAGATTTTTAAAATTAATTTTAATCTGATAGGTAGTTTAAAAAAAAGTTAAATAATCTAAGACCTTTAAACAGCTATATAATATGTTAAGTTAATTAATTGGTGTTAAGTTTGTTTTAAATTTAAAAATAAATATTTGTTTACAATCAATTTGATGTGTAATTTTCATTTTTGTATGGATTACACTTTATATTGTTGAAACTAAAACTGTAAATAACAATGAAGTGCATTTTTGTATGTTTTATTTAAGTTTATGTCTAATAATTGTTTTTCTTAAGTTACTAAATAAATGTTGTTGTAATATAATATACAAAAAAAGTTTTGTATTGTCTACAATCAATTTGATGTGTTACTTTCATTTTAGTATGTACCTATCCATACACTCTTTATAAAAACTGTTGTTACTTAATTCGTGAATAAACAATAAAGTGAATTTTTATGTTTTATTTATACTTAGCCCGAGTATTTTTTTCCTTAACTATTACAAAGCACAATTATTATACAAACTAAAAGTACTTACCTACTTGTTTAGTTTATTACTAATTACTTTTATTACTTTGAATTAATGGTTTTATTTGATGATGTGCCTAAAATTACTATTTTATATAATTACATTACATTACATTATTTCATAATTAGGTGTAATAAATATGAAAGCTGAGTAAAATTTCAATTAAAGAATTATCACATAATCTAAACTCTACGAGGACTAGGTATACAAAAGCATAAGACTTTTTTAAACCAATTTTAACCGCACCATATTTTATATTTGTTAAGTTGTTATCAAATTCTAAGAAAGATTGTACCGAACTGTATGATTTAAACAAGTCATTACATGTCGACAATATAATGCTGATTATGATGGGAAGTCATTTGATGCTATTCGCACACGTTTCACAATAATTACGTGTCATGTTGTTGAAAATAACACCTAGTCAGCGGTTAGTTTTTTGCATGTTTAAACATGCAACGAAGCAACTTACACCGACGCACACATATTATCGGTCGTAGTAAACTAGATAAATAAAGCGTGGTTTGTCATGTAATTCATTTACATTAATAGACAGAACGTTGTCAGCAGCAGTTGCATTGTCTCAATTGTTTTTATTTTTTTGTTCTATATAAAAAGTTATTATCATGGTAAGTGGAATTATGCATTTAAAAATGATGGACATAATTTATATTTGTAAGTGTTTTATATTATTTTATTTTATTTCAGGAAACTCCACCCACTTCACCGGTCTACATTCTGCCTGACGAGGAACACCAAGATCGAGTACTGAATCAATACACACAAGGCCAACATGAGGGAATTGACGAAGCGGGTCCCTTTCACTATGGATTCAGACCTCAGAACCCGGAGCCGGAGATAAAGAATTTGAAACATAGACATCAAAAGAAAAGATGTTTTCTAAGACACTTTCACAACAAACAAAATTCCTTTGTATTGAAAAGCGCGCCGAAAAAGGGTCGCTATTTAATCAAAATTCAAGTTATTGACTTACAATCAAGAGTGCCTGTTCCAGAGAAGCTGTTGTGCGCACAATATGTTGTGGAGGATGATGTTGATCCAATTATGGATCAGACAGAAGGAGTTATTAGTAACATTTCAAAAAAATTGTGCGGCTATAGCTATAACTTCTATTGAGGCTATATGGCGCAGATTTATTTGTAAATTAAAGTTCTCAAAAGGTTTCAAGCGTAATTTCCATATTTACGTGTAAACCTCCAGAGACACATTTAAATATATAAAATATTTTGATTGTATAAAACCTTATTTTGAGGGGTACAATACTTAGTTACACAATTTTCTTTTTAGTATATAAATAAATTTAACGTATATATTTTTAAATGTTATTGAAACTTGTTAAATTTTTTGTAAATTTAGTAATAAGCTTTATAATAAACTTAAATAAAATTAAATAATAGTAATAACGTTTTTTTCATTTTATTGCTCTCGGTTATATTGATTATACTCGTAGTTTAATAAAGAAAACACAGCATTCAATTTAAATTTATGTTTATTAAAAAATAACTAATAGGTATTAAAGCACATACTTACATTATAAAAACAAAAAAAAAAACTTTTAACAGTCACATAAAAATAAAAAGTTCTATTCTAATGCCTAGTTCTATTAAATTCAATGATTAAAACCTAAATAAAACTATAATTATTACAAAATTATAAGATCACTTTATTTTGTAAACACCATTTTTTAATACACAGTACATTTTTTAATGCACAAGTTTTCCTATGAGTAAAACAGTTATATACGAAAACATCTTTACAATACAATTCAGAAAGAGTTTGTAAATTAGGAAGCCCTAAATTACTTATGTCTAACACGTTGTTATGATCACATAATTCTTGTATCCATGTAATCTTTTCTTTACCTTTAACTAAAATTGTACGATCTTTTAAATACGGTTTGATAATTCTTCGAAATTCCCTATAATCTATGTACCCTTCGCTCCATCAAAATCCTCTGTTTCGTTCAATCCACCAAACACTTTGCTTTTCTTTATCAGTAAGAGCGGTAAACGGGTAAGGTGGTTTTATTAAAAAAATATGGGTATATTCTTCAGTGGCTATAGCTAATTCCTTTACCAGAAATTATTGTTTAGGTTTTTAAATCCTTGTACATCCACGATAATTGTATTACTTTTCATGATAACTTTTTCACAATGTTGCTTAAAGGCTTGTACTCGAATATACAGTCGTTTAATATAAGACAATATGCAGCTGTCTGATCAGGTATCTCTTTTTCAGTTTCAATTTCAACTCTTACATCTATTGACCCCTTTAATGCCTCGTGTTGTCGAGAACAATCAATTACGAATAATGGAGCGATATCTTTAAATTCTTTTAAAGTCACCAACGGTTCTGCTCGGCGTCCGTGATAAGTCTGTTGAAATCTAGCATATTGCTCATATAATAAGTAATACTTGTTTTCCGTAAAGCTGACGTTCAAATTTTCGTAAGGGTAATATGAAGAATTCAAAAAAACTTTTACGTCACTAACATTGCAGTGGTCAAATTCAGCCATTGACATGTCCGCCTGATTTTTACGATTGGTTTGAAATACAATAATTACATAACGTGGTTTTTCTATTTGCGTTGAAGTTTTAATTGACCATGTATGTTTGCGTGTTTTTGGTAATAACGGGTATTCATATAAATCCCAATTTCGGAACGCTAAGGTAACAGAACGATCTTTTTCTAAATGTTTTAACAAAGTAATCCTTTCACGATCTGATACTTTTACATGCGGAACTCTCCAAACTATTTTACGTATTTCAAGGTTATCGATAATTTCATTTTTATTTAACTTTAATGCATTAATATTAGTGCTGCTTCTTAATAAAACTAATTCGTGTTTACAGTTAATAATTATTTTTTCATAGTCTTCTGCAAACCCCAGTATTTTGTTTAAAGGTATTGAAGCGGAAAAAACTCCATTATTGGTCGTACCAATAGTAGACCAACCCCAAACATTTGCAGATTTTGATTCGTTTTCGTTTAGCGAAAGATATGATTTTAAGGTGGTCGTAAGGCCAACATTTTTTATTTTGTCTATTTCAACACCATTTAGTTCGTATCGTATATCTTGAAATAGAAATAATGCTGCGTTATTTATAAAATGCACACTGGATACTTTTGCTATTGGTGGTTCCTGAAGTAGACCAACCCCAAACTCTAGCACTTTTGGATTCATTTTCATTTAACGATAAATAGGATTTCATTGTTGTTGTTATGCCTGCATTTTTAATTTTATCTATTTCGATTCCATTTAATTCATAGCGAATGTCTTGAAATAGAAATAACGCTGGATTATTAACAAAATGCACACTTGACACTTTTTCTTTAGTAGTACTGTTATACACATCCGCTTTGCCCTCAATATACAAAGCGCTGAGTGAAGGCAACACATACAAATCTTGTTGATGAATGGGTATTCGTATTTCATCATTATTGTTGAAACTTGTTACATACGGTTTGTATGAATGATATTCAAAACTTTCAATGCTGTTATCATATGACGTTGGTTGAGATATATTTAAATAATTCATTTTAGCAAGCCTACTAGCTTTAGGAAATCTTTATTATTTTTAGTAAGTTTCTTTTTTAATAAAAGCGGTGTTCTTTTAGTAGATGATCTTTTATAACTGACTTGAGTACAAACTGTAGCAGTGTTTTTATTGAAATTTATCATTTTTTTCTAAAGTGCAAGTACAGTTGTATTTCTTCACCTCGTAAATTAATTTGCTTATTATGACCGTCTAGTAATCTAATATTAATCGCACTAATTGAATTTTGGTTGACTGGAAAATATATTAAGTTTTTAGGTGTTTCAATAACTCGATAGCCTGGTGGCACGTTAGGTACAAATTCATAAATTATATGGCTTGCTTTTCCATTCACGAATGATCCTCCAACTACGTCACATTCGATGCGTACGATGGTTGTAGATAAAATGCTAACTGGATATCGAGATTCACAACTTATATTAGCCTTTATTGTTTCCCTAGCAAAACCTAAAATTTTACCTATGGAATTACTTTTCTCAAAGTGAACATCTTCTGAACAGAATATTTTGGTTTTGAGTGTATTATTATTACAACTCAATTTTAATGCAGTATTCTTGACGTTGCTTTTTAAAAAATCACAAATATCTTGAAGTTCATATGATCCTTCTGGAATTTCAATGACCTCATTATTACCATAATAAAACTTATTATTTCTTTCATCTATATTAGGAATAGAATTAAATGTAGAAAAGTACAGAAGTCCACACTCGTATTCTCCACGTAATTCTAAAGTAGGTGAGTAGTTTGTTACGAGGGAGGCTCCCTGCCCAGTTATGGATACAGTGAAAGACATTATTATACTGTCAAGTTATTTTAATTTTAACCTTTATATAAATATTTTTTCCAATACTTTCTTAAAAATAATAAACAAAGATGACCGCAGTTCGTAGTGCCAAAAGTTTGATACTGTTTGTAATTATAATTTATGTGCATATTTTTCAAATATTTTATTAATTCTAACGGAGGTTTTAAGTTACCAAAACTGTTAAAGTATTCACAGTATTCATTTTGCTTGACATAGGCTACCCAGTGAGTTCCCGGATTTCTGGAACTATCTAAATTTAGAATAGCACACTCAATTTTTCTTGGTTTTGATGGTAACGTATCTCGCATAAAAACGCCACGAAAATATGGAATATGAACCGAGTGCTTTAATATATCTAAATTAGTGAGTGCTCGTTTGGGTAACCGTTTAATTAGTTTTTTGGAGGTTGTAAGTACAAGCCCGCTCCTTTTTTGTGAGACTTCAAATACAATCCTTTCCCAAGTGCGACGGCTTCCATCATCTTGTTATGTCGTTCAGATTCTTGAAGATTTTTTTGAGCAACCTTGTAATCGTTAACAGCCTTTGTTATACCTGCAGCACCTCCAGCAAGTGAACCAAGAGCTGATAAACCAGCAAAGATTGGTATGAGGGGTAACAACCCCCCAGTTTTCGGAACAGGAATGCAGCGTGGGAAGCGTATTCCTTTTACATTAGAAAACACTTTTTTTGCAGCTGCATGTGCATATTTTATAGCCTTTCAGTTGTCATTACACTTTAATTTTTTCATTTGCTTTTGAATTTTTTTAACACCTTTCATGAATGACCGTACTCCTGCTCCGGCTTTAAGTTTTGCTTTCATTGCATTTTTTACTATCCATGATGCAATCTTTTCTCCTTTCCCAGCATCTTTCGATTTCAATCTTTTCTTTGCCATATTTAAAAGTTCTAAATCGGCGTTATGTCTAACGTTCCAATCTTTATTATTGTAAGCGATATCGTGGTACATGCAAGCTTCATCCAATTTATTTATACCTCGTTCGCCCTTGAGTAATCTTTTCTTAAGTTTTGTGCCTGGACCACAAAATTGATATCCAGGTAAATGTAACTCAAACGGAATGTTATTTATTAAGTTGTTAATAATACCACTTCCTTCCTTCATCGATGATTATAAAGTGAGCGTATAAATAATAATGCTTAGTTTATATTAAAGCAACAATAACTTTTTATCAATCCAACTGTTTTCACCATCACTGAGACCTAACCATTTGACAAAGAGTTTGTTTCCTTTTCTTTTTAAAACCTTTTCAATAAGATAAATATCGGGAAATTTGGTTCTCTGTAATTCATGCTCGTAAAAAGATCCTAAAATTCTCTGTTTATTTTTGTCTTCCAAGTGATAAGTAACTGGGTTTGTATGATTGACTTTAATAACATAAAATATTTCTGTTGACCAGTTTGGAGTATAACCTTTGTAGAAATCTCCTTTGTATTTACTTATCCGGACTTGATCACCAACATGGAACTTAAATTTTTGATGTTTTCTGGTAATTTGTGATTTAATAATGTTAGACCTAACAATCATCTGGTTTTCTTTGCTAACATCAATAGGCTTAAGTTTTGTTACACGGTGAATAGTGTTATTGTAGCATAGTACAACGTCTTTCAATTTTTTTTGTATCCATTGATATTTACCGCAGATGCTAAATAATTTGTAACGATGACTTTTTAGAGTTCTTATTACTCTTTCAACAATTGCTGCTTTTTTTACAGAGTAAGTGGAGTAATGATTTATGTTATATTTTATCGTCAATTGTTTAAAATTTTCATTGTAAAATTCTTTGCCTAAATCTGTTTGTAAATTTTTGGGCTTTCGAGATGAAGTGGTTAATATATTTTGCATTGCATTTGTAACACAACTTTTATTCTTTGACTTCAAAGGATTAACCCACACATATTTCGATAAAGTATCAATTACGACTAAAACATATTTATATCCTTTATTAAACTGTGAGTACTTTTGAAAATCTATAAGGTCTGCTTGCCATAAATCATCTATTCCTTTTATGATTGTACTTCGACGTGTAAAATTTCTTCTCGCCGCTCTGTGAAGTTCGTCTACAATTTCTTTCTTACTCATTTTTGTTTGGCTTGAATCATACGGTCTATTTCTATTTTTGAGTAAAACATAGAAGACAAACGGTCTGTACTCGCTGATTCCAAGTTCTTTAAATAAATTAATACACGACTATTAACTTGGCTTATTTCGTTTCTCAGCTCTTGAACTGTTTTATCCAAATATGCTTTATTTACAGCTTCATCGTCCTTGTCTGGAGACGACAAGCCTTTTAGTTTGGATGATTTTAAATCGTATTCTCCCGTTTCAGACTTCAGTAACGTATCGCTATAGATATCAATATGTTCAGATAATCGTAAACGTTTATGAACGTGATGACCAAATTTATCTATATTCATTGCGGTCCCGATGCTTTGTTTACTGTAAGTATACTGCACAAATTTCCCTATGCTATTTGTTTTTATTCTTTGTTTATGATACCGGCTTCGTGAAGTTCCTCGATGATTGCAATAATTTCATTATCTAACCCAGTGTTACCAGCATCTCGTGATGCGAACAGTAATTTCAGTCGTTTTACTAACTCGTTAGGATCGTCCCAGTAAACTAAATCTGTATTTCTTTTTACTCTTTTTACGAGTTCAATACCTTTTCCTCGAGGAATACTCTCTGTACCAGTGGTCGGTTTTCTAGAGATTTTGAATAATGGTTTTATAATATTCATGTATTTAAATCCCTTGTTGCTATTTATTGGTTTAGAGGGATCATAATTACGTCTGTGTGCATTAGTATCGATAAGTAGTAGTTTATAGTTTTCAAGGTCGTTATCTGTAATATCATCTAGGTTTGGTATCTTTTTAAACAATAGTTCTTTTAAACCGAGAGTTTTTCTCAAATTATGATTTCCAATTATTAGAGTGGTGCCGTCATCATAAACGCGACTTTTTCCAAGCATAAGTTTTCCTTGTTCATTTCTTATTCCAAAAGGTATAGCACTAAATACTACAGATGATGTAGACCATGATAAAGATTGATTTTTAACGTTTGGCGATGATTGTAGCGATTTGAACGAACCTTCACTCACATCATGGTCTTGAGTAGGTGATACAGTAAGGGTTTTGTCGGTTGTTCGGAATTTTTCATGATTTTCTTCCTCATCTTCGCTACTTTGTTCGTTAAATTCTTCAATAGACGAATACGACTCTTCGCTTTCATTATTCTCTATTTTTTTAAATAGAGGGTTATAAACAGTCTCTTTGTCATGTTGCTTTTCATCATTTTTATTTGCTATCATATTAAGAGGGTCAACTATGGGTTTAAATATTGTTTCTAAAGTATTATTTCTTGCAGTTTTTGCATCCTTTATCATGTCAAACTTTCTTTTAACAGCTGATGCTGATTTAACGATTTGTCTCTTTAGATCTCTTTCCATTTTATTGGGTTTCCTTTTATCTCCGAATCTCATGTGGAAATGATTTATAAATATAATAACATCCGTATATGTAGTTATTAATCTACGACTATAAATGTTGATACATTTATAGTCGTAGATTAACGTCATTCTATAGCATCCTTTATTTCGCTCACAATCCTTATTTATGACAATATAATTGTATGGTATTTTCCAAACAGTTGAACACATTTCACGGAATTGAAGCCATGACATATCAGACCCTACATGCTCATCATAAACATGTTTTAAATTTATGTCGTCTTGTTTAAATAATATAATCATGTTAGAATTGTCTCTTACGAGTTGTTTAGGTATTTTGGTGTAAGTTTGATTGATATAAAAACAATCAATATTCCTATGACGCCCCATAGCAAAATAGTTACGGATGTTGTTTTGATTTTCACAAGCAACATCATCGAAAATAATAATGGAATCAGGTGACGCTTCGTGAGGGCTCAATATTTCGCTATTATGATTATATTTGTGAAATGATGTACCTGGAACCAATTCTAAAACTTTTTCGAGATAACTGTATTTAGGTTGATACAAAGATTTTGAATACACGTACAGGTTTTGAAATCGTGGACCATCTTTATGTAATAATAAACTTATTACTAGGTTGGTTTTCCCGCAATTAGATGGACCGCAAACAATACAACGGATTGTATTTGGCAATAACTTTCCATGTCGACTTGCCCCTGACAATGAAGTTGGACAAATACATTCCAATTTTAACGATTCTTTTTGTTTTAAGAATTTCATTATATATTATGATTAAAAATTAAATTTGACTGCAGTGTTAAAAGGATTTTACAGAAATGACTACATAAAATGGTTGCTACGCTTAAATAACGGAAATACCAATAATCCACATCGATTATTGGGCGTTCTAATTCACTTTTTCGAACAGAGTGAGCGAACGGTGAAATGTACAATATTTGTCCGACAAACATTCAGGGGCGCGAAAATCTGTGATCGAACTGAGTTATTGAAGGTTCTTCCGCACCTGCGAGTGCGGGCGAACGTAGTTTGACCACGCGAGCATAGGTGAGGATGAACTCTCAATAACACACTACTGATATTGTAAAAATTGATACAAAGTTTAACTTAGCAGACATGTTAACTAAAAGTTTAGATAAAACAAAATTTTTGAAAAACAGATTAGAGTTAAGATTAGTTTAGTACCTAAGTAATAAGTTAATTATTGTGGTAAAAGATTAAGATTATAAATTTAAGGAGGCGTGTTAAATTTACAGTAAATGTTATAATCTTGATACACATAACGCCATCTAGTATTTCAGCAGCGCAAGCTGTCACCTTTTATTTTGTTTTTTTGCTGTGGCATCATAATATCATTACATTACTCTAGTATCAGTTTTTTTTTGGTATGGCCACACCGTGGACTCTGTGGTTGTATTTTTTGATAGAAATGTGCAATGCAAATGGATAAGGTTAAAATAAATCGAAAAGTGTTTTTCATAAGTTTTCCTTCTTTTATTTCAACAATTATCCCTAGAAGAAAACCTGTATGCTATAATTTAAAATGTCATAGAAAACAGATTGATAAGTAAGTAATTTTAATAGTTTACTTTAATTTGAATATGATTGACGCTTTATCCTGTTTTAATCTATATATTTACATAAGTTTATGGTATGTGACAGATACGATTGTGCACGTTATTAATAGTATTAAAAAAATATCGTATGTAACATTTACGATTTTTTACGTCGTTAAGAAAATTCTATATTTAATCGCTTGTACCACATACGATCAATTATGTTGTAATTGACAATGTGTCTAATATCGGATTTGACACATACAATTATTTACTATGCAAAATGGCCTATTGTATCTACAAAATAAGATAGTTTACGTTGCAATTACGGTAAAAAGTGATGTCTTAAGTTACATTTTTTTATTTCAGTGTCGCCACCACCATCTGTGACTGATTTAGTAAAAATTTCTGGCCTTTCTGAACTTTTAGGAAACAGTTTTTCCGAAACACAAAGTAAAAAATCTTTTTTTATTGGTAAATTTCAATGTGGTGTCACTCAAAACTTTTGTAGATGGCGCTCTCGGCAATGGTACCTTATTGACAAGTTGTGACACTTGTTTTTCCGAATTTATTACAATTTAACTGGAAATAATGTATTCTACACTATCAGTGACTTAAGTAAAAGACGAATTACGTAAGCGGAAAGCATCTTTAAAAGGAAAAAAGGCTGATTAAATAGAGAGGTCAGTAAGGGATAGTCGTAAATAATGACTTGCCGAATTCAGATTTTTCGACAATGATACGTATTTTAAAATGATTTCTATTTAATATTGTGTTTATTTGTCGCAGACTGGAATCATACGACCGAAATTATAACTTTGGTGCTATAGAAGAAGACTGTCTAGATGATGACAAATATGATCATCCACCTGATGAGACTTTCAAGGATGCAAGCACTTCTGTCTAAACATAATATCCAGGAATTTATAGAAAGGTAATAAAAATACATGTTTTGGCAACTTATACTTCACATACCTACTGATGCAAGGATCACAAAACTCATTCTGACTTAGTTAATTTATTTGTTTACAGTTTTGAAGAAAGAATAAACACCGCTGTTGACATGTATGAGGCTGGCCATTTGTTAACAGTTCGAGTTGCTGTTGTAGGTGACTTAACTTATCTACAAGGGCAGTGTAAAGCTTCAATGAAGAAAGTGACGTATATTGTTAATGCAAAAGTGAACAATGCAGGCGAAATTTCAATGAATAAAGTGACGTATATTATTAATGCAAAAGTGAACAATGCAGGTGAAATCCAAGAAACTCATTGTGAATGTGCTGCTGGGAGTGGAGTTCACGCACACTGCAAACACATACTCGTGTTACTACATGGTGTGGAGGAAATGGCGCGCAGAAAAACTATTGTATGACATAAGGTATCAACTCAAAAATTTATAATACCAACCAATACAGAGTCAAAATTTGCCAAATAAAAGAAGAAAAGATCCAAATTTTTTGCCTTTATAGAAGAATGACTTAATGGGAGACTATCAACAATATGTAAATAATTTAGTAATAAACTATGGTGCCACAACCATGCCCATGAAGCAACTAATACGGCCAGCAATTACATATGCAGCTGTTTGGGACCATGGTCATTATTGCACAATAAGTCCTCGAGAAACAGTGTTAGACAGTTTACTTCTGAAAAATGTTAATGCTGCCAAATTGGAGGACATTGAAAGAAATACACGAGGCCACAACAATAATCCTGAATGGCATAAGTGGAGGTCATGGCGAATAACTGCCAGCAATTTTCACTCTGTTCTTCATTCAAAACCAGCCACAAAACAGCATCTTGCTTCAAAAATAAGTTTACTTCAAGAGCAACAACACATGGCAAAATACATGAATCCATGGCGATTAATAAATACTGTCATATGTATGACATGTGTGTCGTACAATGTGGTTTATTTATATCAGACCAGTTGCCATATCTTGGCGCGTCACCAGATGGTCTTCTTGGTGAAGAGACAGTAATTGAAGTTAAATGCCCTTACACAGTGAGACATTGTGAAATTAATACAGTCACCTGTTCATTTTTGGAAAATAGTAATGGTCACTTGAATCTAAAAAGTACTCACAGCTATTACACACAAATCAAAGGACAATTACTTTGTACAAATCGCCTTTATTGTAACTTGATTGTATACACTCTTTGTGATATGAAGTTGATATATGTTAACCGCGATGAACGTTTTATAACTGATTTGTGTCGTGCACTTAGCTTCTTATATGATGATTTTTTTGAATAAGCTATTTTAAACAAGTTTCTGTATAAAAACTATGACAGCCTGAATGTTCAGAATATGTGTTAGCAACTGACTTGTTAGTTAGTTAGGAAATGGTTGTAAAAATAAAACAAACATTTGGTTTACGTTTTGGATTTTATTATGCATTCCCTGAAATTACAGCACATAAAACAAGCAAACAAAAATTTTACTGGCTATAGGTACATAGCTATGGTCTAAATCTGTTAAAAGAATTTTGTAGGTTTTTGTCAATCCGATAAGACGTTCAATGTGGACTTTGTTTCGAGCTAATTTTCGGTCATGTAATATTGTTATTCCAGAAAGCTGTGATTTTCCCTTTAGAAATGTGGGTATATTAACATCCACATCTCTAGGAGCACACATATCTTGAATGTTAAAGCCTCTGTCAGCCATTATAGAATCGCCAGGTTGACATTTGCTTAGTACATCAGAACGGTCAAAAGTTGGTCTATCGCTTATGGAGCCTGCATATGCTGGGGAGCAATAACTTAACAGTCCACCAGGAGCAGCACCAACCAGTACTTTTAATGTATTTCCATGTTTATAAGAGTCCTCCTATAAGAGTACTCCAATAAGCATGCTGACTTAAAGGGTTTTTAGGCTTATGTATTGGGATCTCTGTGCCACCTAATATAACCCTGGTATTCTTATGGTGACTTTTAAAGGTTTTTGACATATAATATAATACTAAATCTTTATCTAGCCAAATATTTAGCATGGACCATAGTTGATAAATATAATTTATCCATGTAATAAAAACATTTGAAACAGTAGCTAAACTCACATTGAAAAATCTTGATAGTTCAAAATTAGTTTTATTTTGTCTGAGCTTCATAATAGTTAAGAAAAACTTGTTTTCAGTACTAATATTTATCACTCTATTTTCATAGTATTGCACCTTATGTGCTAGGGGGCTTAATGTTGAATATTCGACAGAGGTTTATTGCCTGAAGCAAAATATTATCACATGATTATCAATGCATGATATCGTTAAATCTGCGCATAATATACTAAACAAAATACACAATTATTAGTATTTACGAATATGTTGCCTGTATAAGAACTAGTTCCAATGTAATCTGTTGGTAAAAAATGTTCGGAACATAACCTCAACGAAGCTGTTGATTTCCAATTTTTCCTCTTCTAAGCCTTTTCCCATACTTTACAACGTTTCTTGTCTTTCGGTAAACGATGGACACCTCGATTTTTGCAATTAAAAGCCACACACTGAGGCATTATCGCAATATTTATGAAAATGATAACAACTTTTCTATGAAACTGACAGTTTATTGGGGTACCAACGCTAATGCGCCACCTGGCGGGAGAAAAAGGCAGTGATACACCCCATTGTAACACTTAACTTAAAACTTATAGGAAAATAAAAGAAACAATTTAGTCTTAATCATAGGTACTTATTCTTTTAGGGTTCCGTGACAATGCACTAATTCTACTTTACTTTACTTTACTAAGTACGTCCAAAAATCATTTGAGGCGTATAGAAGCAAAACCCACTAAAACGGTTTTTAATACAATCATTTTAAATATTGCCGCTGTAAAGCTGTTGCAATTCTCTACCAACTGATCATTTCATTTTGTAGCTAAATCCTCTATAACAGTGCTAAATTAAGCCTTCAAGACAAAGCTTGGTATCAAAATCCGCTAAAACGACACGGGTAAATTGCAAAATCCGCTATAACAGAATTGACCAATCAGAGCGCTTGGTTCGGAGCGTTTTGGGAAAACAGTATGGCGGCCTTAGGTGTTTTGTGTTAATAAGTAAAGAAGTGTGATCACGTTTTTACTAATTAAAAAAAAGATAATGGATGAATTGATGAAATTAGTGACAAAATGTGACTATAAACACTCAAGGAAACGACCAAGTAATAAAGATTTGTGGAAGCGTGAACGGGCTCGGAAAAAAAATGAGTAAAAAGTAACCTATAAACTAACGTAAAAAGTGGAAAAAAGGTGTCATGCAACAAGCTGCAAGAAGTTAAAAGACAGGCGGGGAAGTCAGACTGAAAAACTTTTTGGTTTATTTTGATGGCTGATAAAATGTTAATAAAACGTGTTAATAGGTTTAATAAATTTTTTCTTATTATATACCTACAGAGTGTAATCAGATTATGCTTTTATTAAAAGCTTTTATTTAACTTGCCATGTTTGTGAGTTAGTTGTTAGATAGTGGGGGACAAATTTTTTAAGTTTTATTTGAACTACTTCCTCTAAACTTAGGACTTTGAAATTTTGCATCGTTATTCAGTACTTACCTATGACTTTTTCTCATGAGAGAACTCCTTAATGCTTAGGAGCATAGATACGAAACTTTGCATTGTTATTCAATTCTGGTGATAATACATTAACAAGTAACTAAGAATTGTTTAATTAAAAAAAACAAAATTTTCTTTTTAAAAACAAGCTTTTATGAAATGTTCTAAAAGTAAAAAATATTTTTTTATCAAATTAAACCAATATTTCTTTTAGGTGCGTTACTTACATAATTCATATGTGTAAGTATAATAAAAGCTTGTGTGATATTAACATGTAAGTACCTAAACAAAAATATAATAAGTATATAAGTAACTTTCATCACATATAAGTAATTCTAAATATTGCAACATGCTTTTATTGCACATACAAAAAATGTAAGTGATGTAATTAAAAAAAGTATGGGTTTGATTTTATATTAAAAAAAAAGATTTTTACTTTTTAGAACATTTCAGTCTAAGCTTGTTTTTAAAAACATATTTATTTTATGTTTTTTATATGTTGAGTTTAAAATATTAATAACATTGTGTTTTTTCTTCAGGCACATGGCTCCCGGATTACCTCAATTCCCAAAGTGTAATCACATCCAAAATGCGTTCCGCTGTAGTACAGTGACACGTCAAGATATTAGTAAATTTCATAGAAATTTTTACCAATACCCGAATAAATTGATACAAGACAATTTTCTCTTAAAATACTGTTCTGTAAAAAAGCTAAATCTATCAAAGCTAACAGAAAAAGACAAAAAGCAATAAAATACAGTATTCTCGGAAAAGACGGAAAAAATGTTCCTGTATGTCAGAAAACATTTACGCGGGCACTTTTAATTAAAAAAGACCGTATTCAAGGTGTCTTGAACAGATTCTACAATAGTGGTGGTGCGATGCCTGCAGAAAATAGAGGAGGTGACCGACTGACTGAGACATTTGAAGCAAAGAGAATTTCTGTTAATTAGTTTATAGAATCGTTTAAGGGGCAAGAAAGTCACTAGAATTGAACATCCGTAAGATGTGGCGCCTTTACAATCAGGCTCGCGAACCCGACCTTCGTGTGAAGCAAAGTTTCTTTAGGAAAATTTTTAACACACAATATAATATAGGTTTTGATTCTCCTAGAACGGACGTGTGCTCAACGTGCATTTCAATAGATGAACGTTTAAAATCCGAAACCGGTACATCTAAAAGAAACGAGTTGATGATTGAGAAAAGAATCCATCGTCTAAAATATAAAGCATTTTACAATATTCTTCAAGATGACAGTGAACACGTTCAAACGATCACATTTGACTGTCAAAAAAACCAGGCTTTACCAAAATTGCCTGACCAGGCAGCATATTATAGCCGACAATTTAGCTTTTATCATTTTGCTATAGTAGGTAATTCAAAAGTTAAAATTACGAAAGAAAATATACGGTCATACTATTGGGATGAAACTACGCATGCTAAGGGAAGTAATGAAATCATAAGCGCAGTCTATAATTTCTTACAGCAACTAACATTAAACGAAGAAGTCAAGATTTTGAGAGTAATTTCTGATGGGTGTTCCGGTCAGAACAAAAACACCGGGATGATTGCTATGCTAGGAAAGTGGCTTTACTCAAATGCTCCAAGACATCTAAAAAAAGTGGAATTAATATTCCCTGTCGTCGGCCACTCAATTAAGAAGACTCTTAAGACTCAGGAGGTCATAACTTCACCTTTAGATTACGTATCTGTATTGGAAGAAAATGCGACGTGCATAAGTCTCGCATCAATTCCAGTTTACGACTGGAAAAAAGGTTATGAAACAACCAACAACCAGTTGGCATTTTCCATTCATGAAAAGCAAACGCATTTTTTTGACCAGGAAAAAGACAAACAATATTTTGGTACAAGGCGAGATACACTACAATAGTCAAATTAATGAAAAGAAAGTAATTACAAAAAAAAATAAAAAAGATATTATGATACAACCTGGGCTGATTGAACCAAACAAAATTTTACCAAAACGAGCCAAACTAAAAGACGTTGTCAAGCTGTTGAAGACCCACTTCGGCGACAACTGGGTGGAAATTGATACTTTAAACTATTACAAATCCATTCTAGAAAGAGCTCAGACACGTTGACAATATGTACGAGGATGATGGAGATTCAGAAGATGCATGTGATCTGTGTACGAGTGGATTTGAGGAAATTGGTTCGCATGTGTAAATGTTGGTCTAATGTTGTACCATCATTAGCATTAAGTTTTAACTTTCTAGAATTATTTGCGCTGATTTCATCATTTTGACTTTTTTTTGTAATAAAACTATTGACCATGTTGATGTGATTTTTTATTCACTAGTTCAAAGAATTTGCACAAAATTTTATTGCATAATACTATCCACACGACAAAAATGTCATTAATTATTTTCATTGCAAAATGCGCTAAAACGTCATCTGTCAATAACAAAACCCTCTATAATGACAGGTCAGTTGCAAAACCCGCTAAAGTGAATATATTTTTGTCTATAACTTTTTATTTGAGTATTTAATTACTTATGGGGTTCTAGGTTATGTATGCCTATCCTCTTACGATGATTCGAATACTAAATTCAAGTTATTTTCTTTAGTCAAATATATCTGAGCAGTTTTTTTTTTAATTTATGGCAAAACAGTTAAAATCGTTTTAGTGGGATTTGCTTCTATACGCCTCATTTATGGATTGCATAAATGATTTTTGCCCGTACTTAGTTACCATGATTATCAGTCGGATTTTTCTGTCTGTTCAACACGCTAATACACCGTCAACCTTTTCCATTGACACTCTGTCTCCCAGATCTAAAATTAAAAAGGTTAAAAAAGTCAAAAGTCAAAAGTCAAATTATTTATTCAATGTAAACCTTTACAGGCACTTATTGACGTCAATACAAATAATAATAAAAAAACAGTTAACTAACTTATAGTTAACACTTAACAACTAATCTAACGAGCTTATACACTCGGCGTCAAAAAAATCGCACCTCTTAGAAAATCACTTTCAAATGTCATTTACTCTTGATATGCACATGCAGTCGCATTAATTATGATTTTATTTACAAGGTTACTTAATTAACTTAATAAAAAACATTACTTTTCATTATCAAATAAAACCTAATGCAACAAATAAAGTGTCACAAAAATTCGATGCAAATTTTGCTACCCGTGAGAGTTGCTAGTTGCGCTTCCTTTGTGGGTATAAAACGGTCAACACGGGTTCAATGTGGGTCATTCGCTATTCAACCGTTGAAGAGGACACACGCACAGATTTTGATGGATACCACAGCTGATAAAGCCGCTCAAGTGGTTGCACTACTGCAATCAGGGGTGCGGCAGTGTGATGTCGCCCGGCAACTGAACCTGAGCCGTTATTCCGTTCGAAGAGTGTACCAGCGCTTCATAGAGACCGGTGGCTATATCCGCAGACACGGTTCGGGTAGACGTCGCTGCACTTCGGAAAGAGACGACCGGTTCGTTGTGTCGAACTCTTTGAGAAATCGTTTCTCCAACGCTGTTGAGTTGCAACAGCAGCTCCAGGCAGTTCGCAGACGCACCGTAAGCGTATCTACGGTTAGAAGAAGATTGAAGGAGAAGAAGATAGCGGCCCACAGAGCTGCTACGGGTCCAAAATTGACTGCAGCGCATCGGCGAGCCCGCTTGCAGTTTGCTCGTGACCACGTCGATTGGACCCTTGAGCAGTGGAGAGCTGTTCTCTTCTCAGACGAGACGCGAGTGTGTCTTTTCTGCAACGACCGACGGAGAAGAGTATACCGGAGGCAGGGTGAACGTTTCGCCCAAGCCTGCATCCAGGAGACGGTGGAATATGGTGGCGGATCCTGCATGTTCTGGGGCGGTATGTCTGCTGCCGGCAAAACCGACCTTGTCTGCGTCTCCCGGACTGGAGGTGCTCGCGGACAAGGGTCGCTGACTGCTCGCCGCTATGTCACTGAGGTCCTGGAAGTGCATGTGGTCCCCTTTGCCGAATCTTTTGGCGAGGGGTTCACATTAATGCACGACAACGCTCGCGCTCACACTGCAGGCATCGTGAGCGACTTCTTGCAGAGGTCCCAAATCTCTGTGATGCAGTGGCCAGCGCGAAGTCCGGATCTGAATCCTATAGAGCACCTCTGGGACCATCTTAAACGTAAGGTTCGATCTCGGGATCCAGCTCCTTCGACTCTACAGGAGCTCCAAGACGCGGTGATTGAAGAATGGGGGCTTATCCCTCAAGAAGAGCTCCTGAAGTTGGTGAGGTCCATGAGGGACCGTATGGAAGCCGTGATCAGGGCAAGGGGGGGTAACACTAGATTTTAAGTTAATTTTAAGACACTTTTTGTACATTTTTCTTTGTAAATTATCTGTTGTTAATTAGGACTTAATTAAGGATTTTTATTATTTTATTAATTTTAATGTTGTTTGTATAATTATAATTAAACAGAAAGTTAAATTTAATTGTTTTTTGATACTCCTTTTTGTTACCTTTCTAATGATACCCAACACTATCCTCTACATAAGGTTTAAGAATTTTTAAAGATGATTTTTAAAAGGTGCGATTTTTTTGACGCCGAGTGTAGTCTGTGCCAAACAAATGCGCATCGCTACCCCCAGTACCACTGCACGCCGAAACAGAATCGCGTCGAACCGAAATATAAGCCGTGGTCATAGAATTGTGTAAACATACGTATCCTGGTACGAGAAAAAAATAGCGGGCAAGTGTCTCTCCCCAAGCGACACAAACGGCTAAAATTTATAGGTAATTTATCGTTTTTTTGGGATGAAAGGTGAAAAATGATAAATCATGATGAATTGTTAACTTAAGTTATTACTTAATGGAATAAAATTAAATATGATTTCCAATTATCGTATTGATAATGTGGTAAGTAATAGAAATTGGAGTTTTTGAAGTAAAATAAAGTAACAGCTGAAATGAGTTTTGGAAAACATTAGTACCTAACCAATAAGGTTGACATTTTTAATTCACATTTTTAATCATTCAAATATCCTTTCTTATAAAAACTTAAGCATAAAAAAACGTCAAAAATTAATAAGCATAAATTTGTATGTTTTAAAATTGTTTCGTTTTTCGTCTTGGTACAAGCACACAATAACTAATATTACTACCGTACAGAAGGGTCACCCTCCAACGACCCCCACGCGAAACCGAAACCCATCGCGTGACCCGAGCGTTCATATTCCGATAAGTACAGCCGACTCGATATCGATTTGACGTCCGTCAGGAGCGTAGGGTTTACGCGCGCGCGTAGGGATTACGAGTTAAGGCTAGATAGATCGCGCTTTGAGTTTTTTCAAACTATCTGATGAGACATAGAAACTAATGGTTTAAATTCTGGAAAAACAAAAGTATGTATTAGTTAAGGATCCAATCTATTCAAAGTCTCATTCAGTTACAAGATCCAATGAACTTCACTCGATAGAAAAAAAACATATTACGTTAGAGACGACAAAGGTAATATTAGAAGGAAATTGATCTGATAAAGAGACAGGTGTTTTAGGCACTAATTATGGAAGTAATTACAGTAATCATCTTATATTCCACTGATCGTACACTGAGTGGTTTTAAAAGCAGAGTGCATCAAAAAGGGTGTTAAACAGGAATGTGTTTTGTCACTGTCCCGTGGCTGTTAAATCTATACATAGATAGTTGTTTGCAAAATCTGAAAGATGATGAATGTGGATTAAGAATGAATGAGTTACTCGTCTAATGTCTTCTCTGTGCAGATGATCAGGTACTACTTGCATCGTCAGCGATGGACTTACAGAAGATGGTAACTAGTATGCAAAGATCTGTAAAAGGAAAATGAATGAATTAAAATGAGTGAAGGAATGAAAAGGAATGTAAGTAAGACTAAAATTATGATGCTTGATAGAGACGAGTGTATGACAGAGTGTGATATTGATTAAAGAAGAAAAAGTGGAGCAAATGAAAGAGTTTGTGTACCTGGGCACGATGTTTACTAGGCATGTAAAGCATGATGAAGATATTGAAAAGTGAGTGAATTAATAATTTATATTTTAGCGTTTTATTAACGCTTAAATATACTTAAGTAAAATTTTAAACACTGAAAAAAGACGACAACCTCAGGCGGGAATCGAACCACGCACCTTCCGCATTCCGGGCGGCTGCCTTAACCACTTGGCTACCGAGGTCTGGCTTTCAACCGTCGAAATTTGTCAGTGCTTGATGCTTATGTTTTTAGTCAACATTGCTTCATCAAATCTTAGAAGTTTTCACCTCTGAGATCCGAAAAAAATATTTTTACAAATATTTGAACATTCGGTTAAGATGAAGCTGCGTTTATAGATTAATAATGTATATTTTAGCGTTTTATTAACGCTTAAATATACTTCATCTTAACCGAATGTTCAAATATTTGTAAAAATATTTTTTCAGTGTTTAAAATTTTACTTAAGTGAGTGAATGCTGGGAGTATAGTGAATGGGGCACTTAACGCCTTTAAGAGCAGCCGGAAAGTATCCCAAAAAAATTACTGGTTGTGCATGGAGGAGTCTTAGTGCCGACATTAATATGTACGGAAGTGAAATTGGGTGTGGCAGAAGAAACATGAAAGTCAGTAAGATGGTTTGGTTATGTAGAGAGGATGAATAAAAAGGAATAACAAATAAGGTGCATGAGGCGAGAGAGAATGGGATAGTTAGAAAAGGAAGACCTCAGCGGTAACATTCTTGTTAAAGGTCAGGTCAAGAGTACCCTAAACCGACGAGCATGTAAATGAAAAACGTTAAGAGAGTAAGTGAAGCAAAGGATGTTTATCAGGATCGTAGCAAATGGAAAGCTGTGATGTCTGCCTACCCCTTCGGGAAGCGGGCGTGATTTATGTATGTATGCATGTTTGTTAACAAAGTTTAATTGTTTATCGGGATACGTAGGCTTCGTCCGAAGAGATTAGCATAAACAACTTGTAGTATCGCTCAGCGGATCGCCACATACGCACTATATTGAGGAATTATATATTTTTTTCTATCTAGTCTGCACGCCATAATTCCCTTTGCTTCATTTAGTTTAGAGAACATTACCTGTACCTATTTACTTTACGACACAATTTAATAAATGGGATTTTTTATGGGAGGGAGGGATGCTAATCTCTTCGGACGAAGCCTACGTATAATTATGATTGAACTTCACTTAAGGTAAGCTCGTTTAATCATTAATTATACTTGGCTTCGTCCTCGAGATTAGCATTAACAACTTGTAGACTTTTAGAGCAGTGTCGGAAAGTAAAAACTTACCGAATATTTTTGTGACTTAATATGGAATAAGTACGTTATTTTTGTCATTAGAATTTATTTTTAAATTATAACAAGAACAAAACAAATTCCTACTATGAACTTATGATTTTAATTACTTAGTAAGTGTATAATGAATTAATTAAATTTTTATGAATTATTAATTATAGCTCTTGCAAAACAATCATTGTTAACACCGTTTTCTACAATAGCGGATCTATTATAATATTTAAAAAAGGTGTTGAAGGAACCACTCCAGCCAGCCGTGTTTCTGATAGTTTTTATACTAAGCCCTTGCCGATGCGCTGCAGACGTAACAGCGTGCCGCGTGCTATGGGCACTAAACATTGAGACATCAATCCCACTTTCACCTAATACACTTTTGATCCACTTACTAAGGGTTTGAGTGGAAACAGATTTGTAAGGTTTTCAACAGCTTATAAAAAGATTGTTAACATTTCTTCTAAAAGGTTTAGTTTTATCTAAAAAAGTAAGTAGTGTTTTTGCTGGGCAAATGTGTAATCTTTTAGTGAAGAAAGGCAAATTTAACATTGGTTGCAGAGAGCCTATTCTAGAAGTTTTAATTTGATCAGGTATTTTTATACAAACCCTATCAGGAAATATTTCGATATTTTCTATAAAAAATTTAGAAAAGGTTTGCACCCGGTTACTAGCGCCAACAAGGTGATTATTTTTTTGGAGATTATATCTAGTGTAATATCTTCATTCGGATACCAATTTCCTAAGAAATCCAGTACAATAGACGTATCCCAAGTGATACTGTAACGGGGCAATGGAGGTCGAAGGCGATATGCTCCTTTAAGGAATCTTTTTTTTCTATCATCGTTACTGATATTACGACCCAAAATTAAAGCTAACGCTGATCTGCAACCATTTATAGTCCTATATAATGCACCTTCGTTATACAACTTTGTTCAAAAGTAAATAAAATTTGGAATTGATGCCTCATAGACATCAACACTATTGATTTGGCTGAACTGATACCATTTCTTAAGATAAACATCATATTGTTTAAATGAGTTATTAGAAATAGATGCTAACATCACATCAACAGAAGAAGGAGGAATACTTCTCTTCAACCACGCTGCCCTGACAAGACTCCGGCCACCAGCGTAAGCTTGGTGTGGATGCTGCGGTGTCTGGAATTACAAATAATCAAATTATCTACTGGCTCTAATATAATCGGCTTTGATAACAAAAGGCTTTGAAACATGGGGTACCATGGTTGCGTAGGCCACAAAGGGACTGCCATGATACCTCTAGCTCCGTCAGAAATAACATTTCTTAAGCTTTTTAAAATCATAGAAAAAGGAGGAAATGCGTAAAAGTAGAAGTTACTCCAAGGTATAGTAAAAGCATTAACTGCATAACAATCTGGATCCCGAGGCCATGATATGTACCTATTACCTTTTTTATTAATTCTACTAGCAAAAAGGTCAATGTTAGGTGAACCAAACTGTATTATAACTTTTTGAAATGCAGTATCTGCGAGTTCCCACTCTATGTGCACCGCACTAAAATTAATTAGTAAGAATTCATACATGGCAAAATTAGACTTAACTGACGCATATTTTTTAATAAAAATGCATCCACATTCTAAAAAATATTTACGCTTTCAATATAATAATAACTTATATGAGTTTAACGTTTTACCCTTTGGTCTCAACACGGCACCATTTACTTTTACAAAAATTATGAAACCTGTTGCAAGGTTATTACGCACGGCACGTCAAGTTTCAACTATATATTTAGATGACTTATTTTTTATAGGAGATACTTATAATCAGTGTCTTTACAATGTTAACTTAACCAAAAAGTTACTAATGTCTCTTGGATTTATACTTAATCAGAAAAAAAGCTGTTTGATACCTAGCCAAAATGCTACCTTTTTAGGTAATCAAATAGATTCAAAAAATCTTCAAGTTAGTTTGCCCTCAGAAAAAATTAGTAAAAATTATGAAGAAATAATAAAATTTATATCTCTAAATAACAAAAATTGTAGCATACGAGAATTTGCACGATTTGTCGGTCTTTTAGTCTCCTCATGTCCGGCTATTGAGTATGGCAAGACTTTGAGCGCCTTAAATATTTAAATTTAGAAAAGTACAATGATAACTATGACAAACATTATGCATTTACCGGTATCATTACTACCAGATCTTTTATGGTGGAAAAATGCTATTAGATGTTCAGTAAATAAAATTAAGATTGAGGCTTACTACTTAGAATTTTTTTCTGATGCCTCAACTACGGGGTGGGGTGCAGCATGCGGGAAAGAGACAGCGGGTTGTGGAGCGGGTTGTGGAGTAAAGATGAAATAATTAATCATATCAATTATCTTGAAATATTGACAGCATTTAAAAGCAGCGTTTAAAAACATTTGCAAAAAAAATTGAAAGACTGCAAGATACTATTACGTATCGACAACACGACTGCCATCTCTTATATCAACCGCATGGGTGGGATACAATTTCCACATTTAACAGATGTCACTAAAAAAATGTGGAATGGTGTGAATGACGTGGTATACATGTTTTTGCTTCTTACATTAGATCGGCTTATATTAAAAAAGCTGACATTGAGTCCCGGCGAATACACCCGGACATAGAGTGGGAACTCGCAGATACTGCATTTCAAAAAATTATAAAACAGTTTGGTTCACCTAACATTGTCCTTTTTGCTAGTAGAATTAATAAAAAATGTAATAGGTCCATATCATGGCATCGGGATCCAGATTGTTATGCAGTTAATGCTTTTACTATACCTTGGAGTAACTTCTACTTTTACGCATTTCCTCCTTTTCTATGTTTTTAAAAAGCTTAAGAAATGTTAGTTCTGACGGAACTAGAGGTATCATGGCAGTCCCTTTGTGGCCTACGCAACCATGGTACCCCATGTTTCAAAGCCTTTTGTTATCAGAGCCGATTATTTTAAAGCCAGTAGATAATTTGATTATCTGTAATTCCAGACACCGCAGCATCCACACCAAGCTTACGCTGGTGGCCGGAGTCTTGTCAGGGCAGCGTGGTTGAAGAGAAGTATTCCTCCTTCTTCTGTTGATGTGATGTTAGCGTCTATTTCCAATAACTTATTTAAACAATATGATGTTTATCTTAAGAAATGGTATCAGTTCTGTCAAATCAATAGTGTTGATGTCTATGAGGCATCAATCCCAAATGTTTTTTACTTTTTAATAAAGTTGTATAACGAAGGTGCATTATATAGGACTATAAATGGTTGCAGATCAGCGTTAGCTTTAATTTTGGGTCGTAATATCAGTAACGATGATAGAAAAAAAAGATTCCTTAAAGGAGCATATCGCCTTCGACCTCCATTGCCCCGTTACAGTATCACTTGGGATACGTCTATTGTACTGGATTTCTTAGGAAATTGGTATACGAATGAAGATATTGCACTAGATATAATCTCTAAAAAATTAATCACCTTGTTGGCGCTAGTAACAGCACACCGGGTGCAAACTTTTTCTAAATTTTTATAGAAAATATCGAAATATTTCCCGATAGGGTTTGTATAAAAATACCTGATCAAATTAAAACTTCTAGAATAGGCTCTCTGCAACCAATGTTAAATTTGCCTTTCTTCACTAAAATATTACACATTTGCCCAGCAAAAACACTACTTACTTATTTAGATAAAACTACTTACTTATTTAGATAAAACTAAACCTTTTAGAAGAAATGTTAACAATCTTTTTATAAGCTGTAGAAAACCTTACAAATCTGTTTCCACTTAAACGCTTAGTAAGTGGATTAAAAGTGTATTAGGTGAAAGTGGGATTGATGTCTCAATGTTTAGTGCCCATAGCACGCGGCACGCTGCTACGTCTGCAGCGCATCGGCTAGGGCTTAGTATAATAACTATCAGAAACACGGCTGGCTGGAGTGGATCCTCCAACACCTTTTTTAAATATTATTATAGATCCGCTATTGTAGAAAACGGTGTTAACAATGATTGTTTTGCAAGAGTTATAATTAATAATTCATAAAAATTGATTAAATTCATTATACACGTACTAAGTAATTAAAATCATAAGTTCATAGTAAGAATTTGTTTTGTTCTTGTTGTAATTTAAAAATACATTCTAATGACAAAAATAACGTACTTATTCCATATTAAGTCACAAAAATATTCGGTAAGTTTTTACTTTCCGACACTGCTCTAAAAGTCTACAAGTTGTTAATGCTAATCTCGAGGACGAAGCCAAGTATAATTAATGAACGAGCTTACCTTAAGTGAAGTTCAATCATAATTATACGTAGGCTTCGTCCGAAGAGATTAGCATTCCTCCCTCCCATAAAAAATCACATTTATTAAATTGTGTCGTAAAGTAAATAGGTACTGGTAATATTCTCTAAACTAAATTAAGCAAAGGGAATTATGGCGTGCAGACTAGACAAAAAAAAATATAATTCCTCAATATAGTGCGTATGTGGCGATCCGCTGAGCGATACTACAAGTTGTTTATGCTAATCTTTTCGGACGATGCCTACGTATAATTATGATTGAACTTCACTTAAGGTAAGCTCGTTTAATCATTAATTATACATATTTCCACTGAAGGACTAGTCCTCCAGGACTTTATTGAATCTCTTACGGACTTCTTGAGAGAATTTGAAAAGTGATGTTGCATTGTTTTGTTTTATTTGCCAACACTTATGCACGTTCACGAACACTTAACGGTTAATAATCCACCATTATTTCACATTCGACAATACACAAATTTTAGAATAAGACAAAACTACAGACACGACGCCTAGAGTTTCATCATCAAGATACCAAACGTTGAATTTAGACTCGAAATTATGTGGTGGATAGCCCATAGAGAATATAGCTGGACCCAGGGGGTCGCTCTGTTGGCAACCTAGGGCAGAATGTAGAAGATTGTTACGGTGAATCAATTTTGTTGAGTAGTTCTCGAGGACCTACAGAGTTTGATAACTCAGTTTGGCACTATAGGTTTGGAAATAAATTTCTCGAAGTGTGAGTTATATGTTTCAAATACCGTGGCCCCGGAACGTAGAACTCAAATAGTTTCTGATTTCAATTTTTTGGCTCCCAACATCAAAATTCTCAACGACGACTCGTTATTTTTATTAGGCGCACCGCTTCTCGATGCTGCAATCCCAGCTTTTATAAACGATGCCATTGAAAAATTCAATTCATCTTCAGACCGTCTATTCCAAATTAATTCACACATGGCTCTATTCATCATACGTTTTTGTCTTTTTGTTCCAAAATTTACATAAGTTCTCTGGTGCTCTCAAATCTGGCTTTTTCCATCCTTGCTTTCGAACCTAGATAATCTCATTAGACAGACTCTTATAAAAATTCTTTATTGCCCTATGAATGACCGCGTTTGGCAGCAGGCTACCCTTCCTGTACGATTTGGGGCCGAAGGTATTCGAAATTTAACAGGCGTGGCCTTGCCAGCGTTTTTGTCATCTGCTCATAGCACGCACAATCTCTACCGGAAGATAATCAACCCATCCTTGGGTTCCGTAGAGTTGTCGTGCAAGGCAGATGCCACTAATGCCTGGCAAACCACCTGTCCAAATTCCAACCTCCCTTTGTTACCACAGTCGCAGAGGCATTGGGACAAGCCTATATGCAAACAAATTCTCGAAAAGCTTCTAACTACTTCTGATAACACGGCAGAACTCGCTCGTCTCACTGCCGTCTCCGAGAGAGAGTCAGGTCATTGGCTTCAGGCATTACCCTCTGCTAATGTTGGTACCTTGCTGGACGGGCCGTCCCTCACTCTAGCGGTTTGCCTCCGCCTTGGTGCCAGGGTGGTCTACCTTCATCGTTGTGTGTGTGGGGAAGCTGTTGACGAGCTTGGCCATCACGGGCTCTCAGGCGCCCGCAGTGCTGGGCGGATGTTACGGCATTCCTCGCTCAACAGCATCATCCGCAGTGCTTTTGCCACCGTTGGCTTACCAGCTGTCTTAGAGCCGGCTGGTATCTCTCGCAGCGATGGCAAAATACCTGACGGTATGACCGTAGGACCGTGGAGGCTTGGCAGGCCGCTGGTGTGGGATGCGACCTGTGCAGATACTGTGGCTCCCTCGCATGTGCGCGCTACCTCTCTGCATGTCGGGACTGCTGCGGTAAGCGCCGAAAATCGCAAACGGCTCAAATACGTAAACCTGGGACCTAATTATATATTTGTGCCGTTTGTGGTGGAGACAATGGCTACGTGGGGGCCGGATGCTAGGCATCTTGTAAAAGATTTAAGTGCACGTCTTATTGAGGCCTCCGGTGACAAGAAGGCTGGCAGTTACCTCTGCCAGCGTATTAGCCTGGCAATTCAAAGAGGTAATGTTGCCAGCATTCTTGGGACCGTACTTGCATGCCCGCAGTTGGAGGACATTTTTTATTTATAGTTTTTAGTTTTAAATTAGACATTCTTTATTTATAGTGTTTCAGTTATTTTTTTTTCATATTAATAGTGTGATACCTACCTATATTATAAAAATACATGGGCAAGTATACTTAAATTTCAATTTTATTTAAAACAATTCGACTTAAATTTTTATTATTAATGTATTTTTAATTATTTATAATTTTTTAATTTGTAATTTATACCGACATTTTCCTTTTTTTGTTTTTATATATTTTTTATACAGTATAAATATGCATGTTGTGGTTACCTATAATTGTAAGGATAGTTAGTTTTAAGCAATCTGTATTTTCCAATTATTGTATTTTAAATGCTGTACTTTATGTTGGTGATGTCGGTGATCCAATAAATTAAATACTTAAAATAAAATATAAATTTTATTTTGAACAACCTATGTATTTCTTTTACGATGTACGGCGGAAAAATTAAAAATAGTAAAGCAGTTTTTGTTATTATTACACAAACCAATGTAATAAATGTAATTATTATATATGTGCGTAATTAATTAATTATCTAACGTGTAGTGTAATCATGTACTGTATATAATAGCAGTTTTGTAAATTTTTGTGCTAGTTACATACTGGTATTCGTTTTTTATTTGTTTGTAGGTTGACATTAAAATAAGGGAGAGCGCTAACTAAAAGTAATATTGTTGTATTGTGAGTTTGATTCATCAAAAGTGTTGTAAAATGGAAAGCCAAACCGAAGTTACTGAACCACCGCAATTTTCTAGCAAAAGTAAATCGTCCATGTCTTTGATCAACAATACCAACTAGATAACGCGTCACGTACAAAATCAAAGCTAAATTCTGTCCACGTGAATATATACTTATACAGCTAATTTCTTTACTAACGAACTGAGACAAAAGTTATAAAACAGTTTTAAGTTCAACCTAATTACAACCATGGCACCCAGTAATAAAGTCACAAATCTTGTAAGTATTATCTCTCTTACTCACTCCATGCGTCCACTGTTCTGTTACACAAATGTTGGCGCGCGCGTCTATTGGTCAACGTTGGCCAACCATTTGTAGCGTGGGTTAAAATCGGTAATTGTGTTCAATATTTAATGTTATTTGTTAGTTTAAAGCTTAAAATATAATTTATTCTACATGTACTTCCCGAAAGTAAGACACTCCGGCCGTTAAATTGCTTTCTCGGGCATTATTTTTGCAACTTTTAAATACATATTGCGGTGTTGTGAACGTGTTTACATTGGCCGTGTTTCAAGCAAACTAAGAGCATACTTCTCAAGTGAGCTGTTATTTACCGAGACACATTTTTAGCGCCGACCTGACATTTTAGCAGAAAAGGTGCAAACATAGTAGTTTGCAAATTATGTCAGCGTGAATTCAAATTTAGTAATAACACTTTTAACATGAAAGTTCACTTGAATAATCAAGTGTTTGATAAAACACACAGAAGTGCTAGTAACCCATTATCTTCGCAGGATGTAATCTCGAAAGACGACGACAAGAATGATGGCTAATTAAAACAACCAAAATTCTTCAAGAAAAAAATTTTTGATAGTTTGTTTATAAAAATCATAGCTATCGACATGAAACCGCTTAAAATGGCGGAACACGAAGGCTTGAGAGAATTTACTTCTGCTCTAGACTCCAGATATAAAATGCCAGGAAGAATAACAGTATCTACTAAATTGTTGCCAAATCTATTTAACAAAATGAAAATAAAATTACTAGAAATTCTTGGAAAAATTAAGCACATTGCAATTACAACTGACACTTGGACGTCCAAAAATAACCAATGTGTTCTTGCACTGATATGCCATTTTATTATGAATAACAGATTTTAATGCGTGTTATTGGCAGCAAATGTGCTTCAAGGTTTGCATGATGCAACAAACATATCAGAGGTAAATAATACATTTATTTTTTATCTTATTCTTATTTTTTAAGGAAGACTAAAAGCGGGTCTCCTGCGATACTGTTTTGTGTTTTCTAACACCTAACATCAAACACCTAACAAAATATGTCAAAATACGTTCGTAGGCCACGCCCATATTTGTTAGACGTTTGATGTTAGGTGTTAGAAAACACAAAACAGTGTCGCAGGAGACCCGCCTTAACTGTTACACAAAAACAGAATAATAATTAGTGACGTCCGAGTATCAGAAGGACTAACTAGCAAAATGCCCATGGGCCATTAACGACATGAAAGCAAACCGACCTACTAGTAAAACGTCTGAAGGATTGGCTTTTGAATCGATTAGCCCGAATTTGAAGAAACTAACCCTGTAGGGGGGTCTAACGGGTTCTTAAATAAAGGTTTATCAACATTCTAGCCACCGGAGCGGCGTTAAAATATTTTAAAAACCACTTGAAAGAATTTCACTCTCATTTACACATTAACTTTAAATAATGAAAAGAAAATTGTATGCCGAGGGTTTTTTTTAGACACCCTAAATATTACAGGTGCATTTGTAACACGTGTTTAAAAAAACTTAATTCACAAGGCCTTTTACTCCCAGATTATAGAGGCAAAAAGCCCTCGCCTAATAAGTTAAGTCAGGAAGTCAATATGTTTATCCGTGACCACTTTCTGTCTTTTCCAGCAGTTGAATTTCACTACTGTCGCCGTGATTCTGTCATAAGATATT
Source organism: Scoparia ambigualis (assembly GCA_963921215.1). NCBI lineage: Eukaryota > Metazoa > Arthropoda > Insecta > Lepidoptera > Crambidae > Scoparia > Scoparia ambigualis. The sequence continues at coordinate 30,907,332 of OY992516.1, forward strand.
TAGATTCCTCGCTTAATATTATAATAATGTTCAATGATTATAAAGAAAAGTGCCAAATCCAACCAGCCACAGTAAAGTCATTTGAGAAATATCGGTCCATTTTTAGAATTTACAAACTGAGTTTTAACAAACCAAAAAAAGACTTATGTAAACAGTGTACGGCGTTTAAAGAAATGGACGTTGAAGGAAAAATTAAAAATCAGGAAACTCATGAACTGCATTTGATTCGGAAAAATGAAGCACGGAATTTTAGAGACGAGGATAAAAAGGAAGCTCAAAATGACGACAAAACTCTTGCTTTTAATTTTGATTGTTGGTATGGAAGTGTATTTAGAACAAGTAAAAATTATATCCAATGAACGTTATGTTCTTTGAAATTAGACGCGTTTTACCTGAAATAAAACGCATATTAAATACTTACCTCATTAGAAGCTTATAATATTGAGATAGGCATATCCGTTTCCCGTCGTATTTTCCTTCTCTTTCTTCCGGTATATCGCTGTCTCTCTCGCTCATCCCACTCAGTGGCGTCACCAGGTGGCGCGGTGGGGGAACCAGGAGATTTCACACCCGTGCCCATTTGTTCATCATTGCGTCGAAATATGCATTAAGCACCAGGCGGAAATAAAAACTAAGCTTCTAATGAGGTAAGTATTTAATATGCGTTTTATTTCAGGTAAAACGCGTCTATTAAACACTTGACCGTCATTAGAAGCTTATAATATTGAGACCTGTTTGTTATCGCCTGGTGAAAACGCCAATGTGAGAAATAAATTAAACAATAAGTGCGAGAGAGTTAATCATATGATTATGGTTTAAACAAAAAGTTATAATAAGAGATTTAATAAAGTACTAATTATTTACAATTAAAGTCATGTAAGAAAATAATTGGCCAGTCATTGATGAAAAATCAAATAATTTAGCTTGTAAACCATGTAAACGAACATTATTATTAGGAAATAAATATTGTTTACTATTTGATTTCAATCACTATACAGGGTAAAAATAAAAAATGAAAAACTTCGTGACGCCTGAATCAATATTTCTCGACAATAAACCTTGTGAAAAGTATTAAGTAACTAATCTCCAATTACCAATAGTTAGTATATCCTCAATGGGTAAATCATATCAATCTAGTTTGTAGATGCTACAGCGGAGCAAAACACAACCAGGTGTGGCTGTAATATCCATCTAGCTACCACAGTGCTTGAAACAGGTGACAGGTGAACCACTCGAAGTTTTAAATAAATTAGTTTAGCCATTTTGTACTATATTTATTGATCCTTTTAACCAGTAGCAATTTCTAGCTTGTTTGTCTGTAGTCCCTACAGTCAGTTTTTGACCCAAACTGTCGCCATAATATTACTGCATTGTCCTGAACAAAATAATGTTTGGTGTCCACAGCAAGGTAACAAAGGAGCAATGCGACAATAATATTGCAGTGTTACGAACTGTTTGAAATCTAGTTGATTCTAGGTTTGAAATACATTACAAAGGTCTACAGACTAATATTACTGAAACCTGGAAAAAGGAGGTTTTGTTGTTTTTAAATGTTTAATTGAGATTGATTTTAAAACATGTTTAACTATTACCTCGTCACTAAGATTTCCATACAATTGTGCGCTGCATAAAATAGAAACGACAATTTATGGTAGTGTATAGTATTGTAAGAAAGATTTAAAATATTAAGTGTAAATCTGTCAAAAACTGGACTGACTGGACCCATTTGGTACGTGTTCCGCGTGTGGATGGCGCCGCTGCTGCTGCTAACGCCTTTCCTGTACTACTGGACCAAGCACAAGTGCTTATATGATTTTATAATAGCCGGACGCTTGAGTAGGGAAATTTGCTTGTGGTTCCATAACGATATATCATTTAAGCACACCAAATTTCAACGTCATGTCTTGAACGTTTCGAATTCCATACTGTGAATGAAGCAGCAAGGGGTACCACAATCAGATAAATTCCTGTTGAGGTGTGCTAGCACCCGGGGGATGAGGGAACGTGGTGCGAATTTCCAAGCCAGAGGGAAGCGTTCTACTTCAGGCTGAAAGCATTGTGAAACATCGCTTCGTAATCATTGAGATAAATCTGCATAGTTTACCCACTACTCGAGCGTTCTTGGATACAAACAGGTGAATTACTGGCCAGGCCCACTTCGCGAATATCGTTTGTGTGAATTCTGGCAGTAGATGCCACTCTAGAGCTTGGCTATGTCGAGACAGTTCATCTGCATGGCTGTTCAATTTCCCTGGAATGTAAAGAATTTTGACCACAATTTGGTTGGTGGTCATTTGTTGGTTGGCAATTTGGAGGATTAAAATAAAATTGTTGCAGGCTTCGTGTTCGATGCTTGTAATTCTAAGACTTAGAACAGCCCGCTTTTCTTTTTGATTGCAGTGCAGCTTTTGTTCGGATGCACTCCACCTTCCCGATAGGGCAGAATTGTTGAGTTGTGACCCCCCAATCCTAAAGCAACGGTTGTTAAAAAGAATGTTGGTGGAGGTATATGTATTGGTGTTTCTGATAATTTTTAGCTACCAATACATTTAACTGCATCGTAAGGTAGAGTCTATTTTACCGCCCAATTTCTTCTCTTAGGTATCGTAAAAGGCGACTAACGGACCATAGATTGCACATACATCCAACAGTATAGAGCGGCGATAGGCTCATCACTTGTCACGTACATGTGCAGTTATCATTTGGTGAAACGTAGACTATAGCAGAGGACTGCTTTTGCGGTCCTCATTGCCTGGTCTCTGACTAACCCTTCGGGGATAACAGTCGTGAGTATATGTAGGCATGTATGGACGCTTGTGATTCCTCTATGTATCCTAGTATGTCCTTGCGGAAGACATTGATTTTGGTAAGCGCCCTGCGAGGCGGTCAAACAGACTATTTGAAGTTTATGTGGACACCAAAATAAGTAAGTGTTTCTATTACAATGTTGGCATGTCTGGACAGAACCATCTGGTCTTTATGTCTATAAGATAATAGTCTAAGAAAACATTGCCGTGCTCATCTTAAATGGAAGGCATATAATTTTTAGTAATTCGCCTTTGTAGAACAGACGAAGAAACCATTGTGGGATTTGGCTATAGTCAGGTCTGAGAAAAGTAATTTGTACATCTCGTCTCTTGGCCGTACACAGTCCGGAATTCATATAATAATTTAACGACTTCAGGTTAAAAATTGGACGGAGTGACCTTTCTTGAGTGCTCTTTGGTACTAAGAACTGAGTTAAAAAGAAGTTAGGAAAAAAAACTTACTGTTTCTAGAAATCTGTTCCTACGTCTGTGTCAGCATTGCAGACATTTTGTCCGATACAAGCGTGTAACAACTGTCGATTGTAACGTTTGGAACCTTGAGCGATGGCTTCAGATAAAACGGTATTCGATACCTTTGTGTTATGATAGAAAACTTGGAGCACCTATTTAGTCCCAACGGTGTCGATAAAGTGCAAATTGACCGGCTCGAAATTTAGGAGCGTCATTGTCTACGTCTTTTGTTACCTCTGTTAGCAGAGAAGATAGACGTTTTTGTCCTGATTGATAGAGCTGCCATGCCATGCCTATGATCCTGGGGATCGAAAGTAAGAACAGCCTCCGTTGTTTATATTATAGCTACAATGTGGTTCGTGGCTGGCATGAGTATGTACTTGCGGAGGACATTGTTTTTGTTAAGCGCCCTGCGAGGGCGGTTCATAGCCATGATGTGGTTCGTGGCTGGCATAAGCATGTCCTTACGGAGGACTTTGATTTTGGTAAGCGCCCTGCGAGGGCGGGCAGATTATTGCCACGATATGGTTCGTGGCTGCCATAAGTATGTCCTTGCGGAGGACATTGATTTTGGTAAGCGCCCTGCGAGGGCGGGCAGATTATAGCCACAACATGGTTCGTGGCTGGCATAAGTATGTCCTTACGGAGGACATTGTTTTTGGTAAGCGCCCTGCGAGAGCGGTTCATAGCCACAATGTGGTTTGTGGCTGGCATAAGCCTGTCCTTGCGGAGGACATTTATTATTTAATTTAATTAAAAACGGTTACATAACCATTTACAACAATTAAACGTATTATTCAATTTCAAATAAAATAAGGGACATTTAGCATTACATTAACATACATGCATCTTCTCGCAGAAACCGCAAACACTCAAGTAATATTACCATTGATTTTGGTAAGCGCCCTGCGAGGGCGGTTTATAGCTACGATATGGTTCGTGCTGGCATAACCGCATAAGCATGCCCTTGCGGAGAACATTTATTTATTAAATTTTATTAAAACGGTTAAATACCAATTACAATAATTAAACATATTATTCAAAATCAAATTAAATTAAATAAGGTACATTTAGCATTATATTAACATATATGCATCTTCTCGCAAAACCGCGAACACTCATGTAATAATTATTGATTTTGGTAAGCGCCCTGCGAGGGCGGGCAGATTATTGCCACGATATGGTTCGTGGCTGCCATAAGTATGTCCTTGCGGAGGACATTGATTTTGGTAAGCGCCCTGCGAGGGCGGGCAGATTATAGCCACAACATGGTTCGTGGCTGCCATAAGTATGTCCTTGCGGAGGACATAATTTTGGTAAGCGCCCTGCGAGGGCGGTTCACAGCATGCTATGCGTGTGTCTGTCCCATGAACCAGAAGAACAACGCGATGGTACACTATAAGAAGTTTGCCCTTGCGAAAGGTAACCGTTTGTTGTTAGTACAGGTTTTGCTTGCGAGGCATTCCCAGTACCAGATTTAATAACTGGCCAAAAAGTTTTCTAACAGGACAATTTTTTTTTTTCAAATGCAACTGTAATCTGTTCAGAATTAAACAAATGTGTGTTTGAAGGTAGAATCTTATTCAAAGTAGCAAGCATTAAGAGGGTCTTTTACATTTTTATGAGTACCCATCCTCTTTTCGTATATTTATAGTTTCAGTCTAGAACCTAATCACAACTGAAAATAAGACCTTTAAGAGAGGCATCAGATGTTTGCGACCAACAACTGCGCAGACAAGTATTAAAAATATATTTTTAGTTTTAAAATACGAAAAGTTATTGGTGCACAAGATTTATCAGAATATTGGTGCTTAAGGCCTAGCTGGCTCTTTTAGTTTACTTTTAAAATCAAAAATCAAATCTAGATCACTACACGGAATATTTAAATTGTTAACTGTTTTAGTCAGTATTGGTAACACCTGCGAGGTGCAACAATCGTTGTAAGATTTCCATTAACGTCCGATAAAGCAGACACATTGTCGTTATCGTCATGAAAGACGGGTAGGTACGATGACCATGCTTCTTTGAACGATGATGACTAACTCGAAGTCAACCTTCGCCGATGCGATCGGGATTGTTAGAAGGACTAGCTATAGCCGCTTAGCTACAATTTATTTTTCTCATTATCTAATGTAAGCACTAATTATCGGTTTCTTATCTAAAATAAAAAGAAAAAGTGCCTGGAGGGTAGATACCACGTATTAAACACAAAAAACACTTTTAAAAATACTATCTTTACTCGAATGCTTTCTTATCTTAAAAGAAAAGGTGTATCTACATCTCTTGCGGGTAAAATAAAAAGTTTGATATACCAGTTAAGTTTAAATTATAAATTCAGCGAACGGTAACACCGTTAAGTTAAGAAACTATTCTAAGTACTCACGTGTATTGTAGAAACTCACGAGAACTGTGTTGCAGTTTAAATAAAAATAATTCTATTTCTTTGTCACTTGATCACTATGTAGTGCACAAATTACGCCGACGGGAAATTTCACGCCAATGATGAACAAATGGGCACGGGTGTGAAATCTCCTGGTTCCCCCACCGCGCCACCTGGTGACGCCACTGAGTGGGATGAGCGAGAGAGACAGCGATATACCGGAAGAAAGAGAAGGAAAATACGACGGGAAACGGATATGCCTATCTCAATATTATAAGCTTCTAATGACGGTCAAATGTTTAATAGTTCATTTGTCATTCATGTCATTGTCATGAAATGATACGCGTCTTTGTTCCGATAATGGAACAAATTTTATTGGAGCTAAAACTCAGCTCCAAGAGCTCGTCGCACATCACCGCATTGAATGGCGTATGATACATCCTCGCGCCCCACATTTTGGTGGCCTATGGGAGTCAAATATAAAAGGTTTAAAAACTCATCTTAAGGCGATTAGATCCCTCAATTTCCGAAAATTGTGCATTTTGTAAAGCTTACTCCTCATTTATGGCTGTCCAGAAAGAGTTGAAAAAAATATATGTGAAACATCTGTTCAAGAACTATATGTGGTACATTGTTTTTTTCGTTATGTCTTTATATTGTATATTTAAAAAAAAACTACGAGACATCGATTTTTGACTTAAATTCCCTACTTCTCCTAAACGGCCATGATATATGGAAATATTCTATTACTGACAAATTAGGAATCCTTTATTCTTTATATACAACATTAATTTTGTAAATCGAACAATATTTTTATTCAAAAGTTCGCAAAACAGGAACTCCGAACGTCTAGTTGCAGAGGGTGGTCTGCGCACTCTGCGCGGGCGGCAGTCGTCCATTCGAGTGACACAGCCTTCCCGTCTAGACTGGCATTTAGACGGGAAGGCTGTGTCACTCGCTACCAGATTTTTACGGACGATAAAGCGTGTTTTCTTTACGTCTGTGTGCGTTGAGACTGTATATTTTTGGATAAGTGTGCTTAGAGAGTAGTGCAGTCAGACGAGACGATTGTGTTGTGGTGTGTGGCTCGTGGACGCTAATTATGAACCTTATTCTTATAAATGATAATTTAAAGTTTTAAGTTAATGTACGAGAATTAAAGTTTACTGAATTTTAATTTACGTGTTTCACTTATGAAATGAAAATCATACATACAAAGTATAAGTACTTAAGTATATTTAAGCGTTAATAAAACGCTACATAATATAAAAAACATCAATCATACATACATTTTTCCCTTTTCCCGTAGGGATGAGCAGAGACCATAGACTTCCATTTGCTAGGATCCAGCGTACGTAAATTGACCAAACGAGATAATCAAACGATAAATGTGTATTATTGATACCCAATTCTATGGTGAATAAGTTGATAAGTATGGGTATGTGGGTAGGGTGTGTGTGGGTCATCGGTGAAATGACTGACATATTGATAAATTAATTATTATGAATAATAAGATAATAATAATAAAAAACATAACCATATTTGAAAAACCATCTAAAATTACTCTTAAATCAATTTAGACATTTCAATTACACTGAAAAACTGATTTTTAGGAATTAAATTAAACAATGTTTTTACTCGTTTGAGCACTAATGTATGGGGAATAAGTTGATAAGTCTCTGGTTATATTAAATAATAATATAACGCTAAAATATATAAAAAAAATTAATAGTACTAAATTGTATTTTGTACTGGTGATAATAATTTTAATTATATGATTTATAAAATATATTTTTTTAATTTTTTTTTGATGGTGTGTATCGAATATATCGAATATCAAATGTTTGATATTAGCAAATCTTCAATATCGAAAATATCTAAATTGGTAAAACTGCGCGATATTGCGATCCCTACCTGGGAGACTTGTTTTTTCCGAGAACCCTCATAAAACCCTAGCTTGTTTACCTTGATAGAAAGCTAAGGAACCGTAGATATTTTAACGATTATCTGCAGCACAACTATCATAGACTTTTTTTTAATATCGAAGAAAGAAATAACATTTTTTTCCGAATTTATTTCTTTTTTATACTGTTCATTGTCTACTACGACTCAGTTGGTACAACTACTTGCAATTTTAGTGTTCAGAATAATTAAGAAACTAATCTTCTACACAAAAATACCAAAACTAAATAAGTTAGAGGCACAGAACACAAAAAAAGAGAACAAAAGACAAAAAAACAACAATTTTTATAAAAAAAAAACTTCAAAGTCCTTGAGAACGGTTAAATTTGGGTTACGGTGTTTGATAGTCAAATCAGTCAGAAATGATGGAAACTACATCCCCCTAAAGGATATACTCGTAGGTCGACTTGATGGCAGTTGCTTCGTCATTCCGCAATGATAAGACAAGTGCCTCATGAATCTCTTCTGAATGGATTTTGTTAGAACGTTGTTTGTGCACTTCATAGAATGGAGACCATATGACACCGCAGTACTCTAGAGATGACCTCACCAAGGCATTGTAAACCGCTATTTTACTGTTAGAATGCCTAAATTCCTTACAATTTCGTATAAAAAACCTAATAATTTAAAACCCTTCTTGGCGACTTTATCAATGTGGATGTGGAAACGAAGTTTGTCTATGTCCACGCCAAGATCGCGCACCACTTCGACTTCCCGCACCGCACAGCTACCAAGGCTATACTTAATCTAACTATAGTTAAATATGAGTGCTTACATAATCTCGCGACAACCTTTCAAATAATATAAATTGTGTAACGACGTTATAAGTTGACAGTAAAAGTTTATTTTTTTCTTTTTAGCGCATTTAAATAAAAGCTTGTTTTTAAATAAGGTTTTTTATTTTTAATTTATTTACAAGCTTTTATTTAACTTGCAATGTATGTAGGTATGCATGTCTTTTGTTGGGGTGGAATTTTGCAACTCAATTTCGATCCACTTCCCGGTTACCGATGGAGCTGAAATTTTGCATACAAGTGTAAATCGCGTGCCAATGCAATGTTATAATGACTTGGTGCTGATCTGATGATGGAGCTGGAAGGTGGCCGTAGGAACTTCGCATTGTAACAACACAACCTCATCGAGTTTGGGTTAGTTTGAATCGTATTAAGGAGTAGTTTGTCTTTCAATAGTAATCAGGGTCTGATGATGGAGCTGGAAGGTGGTCATAGGAACTCTGTAATGAAACGACGCAACCCCATCGAGTTTCGGCTTGTGTCATTCGTCTTGACGAGTACTTTGTTTTTAGATGGATACCAGGGTATGATCTGATGATGGAGCTGAAAGGTGGTCCTAGGAACTCGGTAAAGAAACGACGCAACCCCATCGAGCCTCGGCTCGTTTGATTCGTCTTGACTTGACGAGTACTTTGGTGCTAGATGGTAACCAGGGTCTGATGATGGAGCTGGAAGATGGCCATAGGAACTAAGTAATTAAACGACATAACCCCATCGAGTATTGGCTCGTTTGATTCGTCTTAACGAGTACTTTGGTGCTAAATGGTAACCAGGGTCTGATGATGGAGCTGGAAGGTGGCCAAAGGATCTTAGTAATTAAGCGACACAACCGCGTCGAGTTTAATTCGTCTTAGTTAATGGGTAGACCGTTTTTGATGGGTGGTGGTTTGGTGAACTTGGAGTAGCCTTACTCAACGTTTATTATAAGACGGAATAGGTACTAGCCTAGTCTGGATTTAACTAGTCCAAGCGTAAGTTCGGGTTGAGACAAGTGTTTGGAACAAACTGGCCATTTACGGATGGCAACTTTTGTCGTCATAATTTGTAGTGACAGACGGCTGTCAGTGTGACGTACACACGTTGGAACAAATGGTTAGGTTAGAACAGACCTCGCGAGGCCGTGTAAAAAGTATTGTACTATTTGTAATTTTGATATGTAGGGCACATAATCGTTAAAATCGGCGGACCGTAGTCATTAATAAACCGTGAAACAGTGTGGGGCACATTAGATAAATTAGTACCAGGGCGGGCTATTTAAACTCAGTGATTTGTTTGGTCGACACGCACACGTGGCGTACAATTGAACGGTGTTATGTGGTTGTAGGCGACGCACTACACACTTAAAATTTACCTACCTAATGTAAAATTACCTAACTAATATTATTGTACAAATTGTACCTAATAATTATGTAACTTTTAAATGCTACATTAAATATGGCCCGCGCGCGACCAACGAGCGTACCAACATAATTAACGCCCGCGCCGCCGCCGCCGCCGCCGACGCGCGTTTGTTCGGTTGGCAGTACCCTTTTTCGATGGCCGCCGCAGTTGTGGTTCAAAAACATACGTTCGTCGGTTGCTCCCAGCTTTCCAATCAAAAGTGCAGTTTTTCTTTTCCCATACTTTACAATCTGGTCCCTCGATCCGAATCAATTCAAATATGTTTAGTACACCGCCCCTAGTAAGGAAAAAGTGCCAAACTAAGTTAGACAAAAGATTGGAAAGTGCGTCGGAGCACGTGCTCGCCGGTGAATGTTCGTTGCAAAAAATTTGTGATATTCGTGCAGTGAAAACAGAATCCATCGGAGTTTCTGTATCATCTTCGTCACGACTTAAGCGAAAGCCAAAGCGAAGATCAAAATGGAGCACATCGATAAGAAACTGGAATGCGAACTAGCCATGATCGAAGACGACCAGTGTTCATCTCGAAATAGCTTGAGCAAAAGGTCTACCAGCTCCCAGAAGCGACAGTCTAACGTGGAGAAGTGGCTGGAACGAAGTAATGTTCAGCCGTCACATGTGGCGGCAGCGACGACAGCGAAGGAGGCAGAGCCGGCACCTATTGTAGAACCTAGCCGTGCACCCGCCCCCGACGTTCCTATTGACAGCATCCTCCAGCTCGCTCGCACGCTCAAAGAGGTGATGGGTTCATCATCCACGCAGAACGAACAGCGACTTCTCACTCGTTTGTCCACACCCCGTAAGCTACCGTTCTTTAACGGCGACTGCATTGAGTGGCTACATTTCAAGAATGCATACGATGAATCTACAGCCATATGCCAGTTTAGCGACTCTGAGAATCTATGGACACTACGTCGAGCACTTAAAGGTGATGCCAAGGAAGCGGTCACTGACCTTTTAATCGGCAACACCCAACCAGCTGTAGTGATGGAGGCGCTGGAACTCAGGTTTGGTCACTCTGATTTGATCATACAGCAGTTGACCTCACAGATGAAAAGGTTATCACCGCTCCCAAGTACCTACCAGTATGATTTAATAAATTTTTCAATGAAAGTAAATAACTGTGTTGCAACCTTATGCTCACTAAACCAAAATGATTACCTACGCAGTCCAGAGTTATCAGCAGCTGTTATCTCTAAGCTGCCCAGCATACTGATCACAAGTGGACTGACTACTCGTACGACAAATTAGCCACCGATACGCCTAAACTTCAACTACTAGCTACTTTTCTGAAAAGAGAGGCCCAGATGCTATCGGCCACCGGAGTGTCACAAATACGAGATCGTAAAGTTGACACAGTGCCACCTATTAAGAAATACGATGACAAACATCGTCAGGTCACCTACCGGCCGGTGTTAGCTACGGCGACCTTTAATAAGCCGTCGTCGTCGTCGTGTAACTATTGTAAAAAGTCAGCTCATTTACTGACCGACTGCCGACACTTCAAACGTGCCCTAAGAAAAAAACGCTGGAGATTCATTAAAACAAATAACTTATGTTTTTGTTGCTTACAAGGACGGCACGACCGCAATACATGCCTAGCACCTGCGTGCGATATAGATAACTGCGGACTCGCACATCATCGATTGTTGCACTTTACAAAACCCGATACTAGAAGCTCACAAGTAAACAACTCTCCGAAGGAAGAAGAGAACCATGAAACAGCTGACGGCGAGTGTTTGCCGCCGCGCGACGAGACCGTGGCTCATGTCGCGGGCGCCGCTTCGTCCGTGGCGTGGCTTCGTGCGGGCCGCCTGCGGCCCCCGCGCGCCCCTCGCGCCCTGGCCGCGGCAACCCCAGTAGGCTTGTTCTTACTCGGTCACTAAAAGGAACGCTCCGAACTAGTACAATCCGTTAAATGAACTAGTTCAGTATTCTAGTACTATTAGTACGTTTTAGTTCACTGATTTTATTAGGACACAGGACGAAATGTAATAAATATTTGACTTCCCTTCATACTTTGCAGGCTTATGACTGTCATTTTGGTAAATCTAACATTTGCATTAATTTAAATTATGTAAAACTAAATGACTGATTAAAATAGTGTATTTTAAAATCAACTAAGTATTTACACTGATCTGTGATATATTATAATACCTAAACATTTTCTTTTAAAATAAATATTTTTTTGATTTTTAGATTTTTGTATTAATTTTTGCTTTTTTTGTACTTTTACTTTTGACTTCTTCAAAAGCAGTAATACCTTACTATGAAAAAGTTTATTAACAAACTTAGGTAGGTACATAAACTTATACGTTGCCGTTTTACAAAACATTTCCAATGTTAAAACAAATAAAAACATCAAAATCAGTCATTATTACCAATGAACATGTAATTAAATAACATTAATAACAGTTTACGCAATCCAAGTTTCCATAACTCAACAAACTGTCAGACAGTATTCAAATCAAAACAAATCAAGAGCCGCGCGGCCGATGATCATTTCGTCCCTGCATTGTGATTTAAGAAGCGTTCTAGTTCGTTCATCTTCCATCACGCTCACGCATACGCGTCTCTAATTAATCCTCTCTCGCTCAAACACTCGTTCGTACATAATCGTTCGTCCTTACTCGGCTCTCGCTCGCGAGGAGCCCGATGTCGCCTAGAGAATAATGAACTAAAGTGAACTAAAAGACCGATTAGAACGACCTAAACAGAATAGTTCGTTCTAGTTCACCTAAAGGAATTGCGTCTTATTAGTTCATGAACGAGATCGACACAAGCCTAAACCCCAGTGATAACAGCGCACCGGCCCTTTTCGTCGCGAGTGAAGTGATGCTAAAAGTGATAAAGGTCAATTTTAGTGGCCCCAATGGCATAGTGAGTGTATATGCGTTATTGGATGACGGCGCCTCGATATCGATGATCAATAAGGACTTGGTAAGCGAATTAGGACTTATTCCTTCTCAGTGTAGCCCCCATAAAATTTATTGATGCATTTGGTCTCGAGATATTTCAATCTGATGTACCTAAAGTTACTACAAATATTTCTGGTTTTAATAATTAAAAATAATAGTTTTGATGTGTCCTTACGACAAGTTGATAATTTAAATTTACCTAAATAAGATTTGTCAATAGTAAAACAACTGCAGTGCAGTCACTTGTTACATGTAAAAGATTATGTTTGTAGTGAGAGAGAGAGAGAGAGAGAGAGAGAGAAACATTTATTGACACACAAAACATACAATAATAACATAATTAAAAATAAAAAACAAAGGTCAATCAGGACCCCGCCTCAGCTTGTGTTGTTGCGAACGGGACGTGTCACAACAACGCTGGTATTCTGGCGAAGCCTGTCGGTGCACGGTGCACGAACAACATACAGACATACACATTTACATGACACGCGTACACATTTCATAAAATTAACCATACAATGTACAATAACAGACAACACTACAAGAAAAAAAAAGAAAAACAAACATTGTCAGAATGTTCTCGGCTCCTTAGTCCATTAACTAAAGGGTGAAAACAAAAAGTAAAAAACCACAACCGACAACTGTCATTGTCATAGTGAGTGTGTGGTGCCTCGACTACTGATAGCAGAAGACAATTATTATCTTCTAGCCCCTCTAGAAGTTTTGCATGGCAACAAACACGAGCCATACGCCACGAGATGTCGGTTAGGTTGGTCTATCCACGGTTGCTATGGTCTCACTCACACTCCCATTAACGGACACACTTTCCACCTCGCCCATTCCGAGAAAAACGATATTAATAAATTAAATGATTTAATTAAAATGTCATTCGAACTTGACTCGATTGGAGTTTCGACCTTACGCCGCGAGAATACGGCGCATTTGAGAGCGGTTCGTATTCTCGACGACACAGCGCGTCACCTTGGCAACCAATGGGAAGTAGGTTTACCATTTGTCACGGACCAGCTGTGTCTCCCGGCCACCATGGACTACGCTAAAGGTCGGCTGCAGAGTTTGGTTAGGAAATTTATCACTAATAGCGCGTACGCAGAAAAGTACAGTCGGGAGATTAAAAGGCTACTCGACAACGGCTATGCTCGGGAGCTACAGGTCAACGAACCCTCGCCTAGTCACATCTGGTACCTGTCGCACTTTGGTGTCCAGAACCCTAATAAACCCGGCAAGCTTAGGTTAGTTTTTAATTGTGCAGGAAAAGTGAAAGGTGTATGCCTAAATGATTTTTTACTTACCGGGCCTGACCTATATAACTCGTTATTAGGTATAATGTTACGTTTTCGCGAACATAAAATCGCTTTTACCGCGGATATTAAAGATTTTTTCGTTCAAATTAGAATACGCCCAGAAGATCAGCATGTTTTTCGTTTTCTTTGGCAAGAAAGCACGGACGCACCTTTAAAAATCTGCGTTATGCAAAGTCTACTGTTTGGTGCCACTTGTTCACCTTTCATTGCACAGTATATTAAAAATAAAAATGCTCTTAAGTATCAAGATTTATGTCCCGTGGCTGTCGACGTTATAGTAAATAGTCACTACATGGATGACTGTTTACACTCATGCGACAAGGAAAGTCAGGCTATCCAACTAGTGCGTGAGATAACAGATATACACAGGGCGGGCGGATTCGAAATAACACGCTGGTCGAGCAACAGCAAAGCGGTGTTAGAATCCATTCCCGCAGACGCGCTCGCGCCGACAGCCATAGAATTCAAACATGGAGCTACAAATACAAGTGAGCGCACTCTCGGCTTGATGTGGCATCCGAGCGAAGACTGTTTTAGTTTTAAAATCGTTTTAGACCGAATTGCACCAAACATTTTAAATGGATTTGAGCCTTCTACGAAAGCACAAATGTTAAGTATTATAATGTCTGTTTATGATATTCACGGATTTCTTTCTCCGTTTATAATAAAAGGTAAAATTATTTTTCAAAATGTTCTCCGTTCCGCGCTCGATTGGGATTGCCGCATCCAACCCGAGGAACACGCTCTATGGGTCAGCTGGCTTAAAGATTTACGTAGCTTGTGTGCACTTCGTATTCCACGCTTTTACGGCAACGGGCAGGAGTGGGCGAAATGCTACTCGAGCGAGCAATGGATACCGAGCGGCGATGTAAATATCGTTGATAAACAACTGCACATTTTTTGTGACGCATCGTCTAAGGCGTATGCGTCTGTTATTTACTGGCGTTTTACACGATCTGATGGACGTGTACTAGTAAATTTTGTAGCCAGTAAAAGCAGGGTTAGTCCGCTACGACCAGTGTCTATTCCAAGGCTGGAGCTACAGGGTGCGCTTTTAGGAACACGGCTTGCGGATTCTATTCAACGTGAGCACAAGGATATTAAGCCTGGGAAACGGTATTTTTGGACGGACTCTAGTACAGTGCTGCAATGGATCCGTAGCGATCCTCGCAACTACAAGCCGTACGTAGCCCACCGTTTAGGTGAGATTGACGAGTTGACAAAGTCGTGCGAGTGGCGGCACATACCGACTGCGCTGAACGCGGCCGACGTGGCCACCCGGGACGACGCCCCTCCACTCGTATACTCTAGTGACTGGTTCCAGAGTCCTTCATTCTTACGGCAGTCTGAAGATCAGTGGCCCAAGGATCGTAGATTCACTAAAGCACTAGATGATGCAAAGTGTGAGGAACGCACTGAGACTTTGGTAATGGACAGTGGGGCAGTATTATCTTTGCCTAACGAAGATAATATTTCAAGTTGGATGACACTTGTGCGCGCTACTGCAAGGGTTTTGCTGTTCATTAGAAAATGTCAACGTAAAGTGTGCAGACTTGACATCTTTCTAATGAAGGAGGCAGAAGACCTACTGATAAAAAAATGTCAACTTGATTCTTTTAACACGGAAATTACGTATTTAAAGCATAATAAACCACTACCATCTAACAGCCGCTTACTTCAACTTACACCTTACCTTGATGAGAGTGACGTCATGCGTGTTGGCGGACGCATTGACTCTGTTGTGGGTGTTGGGCACGACGCCCGAAGACCAGCCATCTTGGATGGGGAGCACCGGATTACGCGTTTGTTGGTAGAATATTACCACAGGCAAGCAATGCATGGCGCGAACGAGCTCGTCGTAAACAATTTACAGCAACACTATTGGGTTTTGAAACTCAGACCTACTGTTCGTACGATTGTGCCTCGTTGCCTGTTCTGCCGCTATAGACGCGCGACCCCACAACCCCAGCGTATGGCGGACCTGCCGGCCGCTAGACTCCAACATAACAGGCGACCTTTTACTTACACTGGAGCAGATTTCTTTGGCCCACTCGAAATTACAGTCGGCCGCAGACGACTCAAGCGATATTGTATGCTTTTTACCTGCCTTACAATAAGAGCAATTCATATTGAGGTGACTGAAAACCTCACTACGGACTCAACGATTATGGCCCTCAGGCGTATGGCTGCTCGACGTGGTATGCCGCAGGTAATTATTTCTGATAACGGCACCAACTTTAGAGGCGCGCACTCGGAGCTGAAGCGCAGTATCTCTGAGCTAGACCAGGAGGCAGTTCTTGAGGCTGGAGCCATCCGTGGTGTAGAGTGGAAATTCATACCTCCTGGTGCACCTGAGATGGGCGGATCTTGGGAGAGAATGATCCGCACTGTAAAATCGTCACTTAAGGTGATTTTAAAAGAATGGGCACCTCACTTTGAAACTTTAATAACTCTGATGGCTGAGGTGGAAGCGCTTGTTAATAGCCGCCCTATTACGCACGTATCGAGCGACCCGTCGTACCCGGACGCTCTCACTCCCAACCATTTTTTAATTGGTGCTTCTTCTATAGCACCTCATTTTGGCAAGTACGACAACTCCGATCTATGCTAAAGAAAACGTTGGCGAGTAGCGCAACGGCTTGCTGACATGTTTTGGGCACGGTGGATAAAAGAATTTTTACCAACTTTGCTACCCCGACAAAAGTGGACTAAGGAGTCTAGATCATTACAGATGATTACGTCATCTTAGTTGAACCAAACATAGAAAGAAACACTTGGCGCCACGGAGTTGTGAGTGCGACCCATTGACCATTATTCTGAACTAGTTTATTATTTCCTTTTTCATGCTTATTATATTAATGGTGCTACGCATTAATATTTATTTTAGTGCTACTCCCATACATTCCTTACTAACGGACGGATACCATTCATTCTGTACCGTTACACCATGCGGGTAGGGACGGACGCGTACGCACCGTAGATGTGCGCACACGCACCGGCATCTTGCGTAGGCCTGTGACGCGCGTCGCTCTACTGTCACCACGAGATGATAGCACTAACTAGTTAGCACTAAGGAGGCAGAATGTAGGCGACGCACTACACACTTAAAATTTACCTACCTAATGTAAAATTACCTAACTAATATTATTGTACAAATTGTATCTAATAATTATGTAACTTTTAAATGCTACATTAAATATGGCCCGCGCGCGACCAACGAGCGTACCAACATAATTAACGCCCGCGCCGCCGCCGCCGCCGCCGACGCGCGTTTGTTCGGATGGCAGTACCCTTTTTCGATGGCCGCCGCAGTTGTGGTTCAAAAACGTACGTTCGTCGGTTGCTCCCAGCTTTCCAATCAAAAGTGCAGTTTTTCTTTTCCCATACTTTACAGTGGTATTGTGCGTATCATCACGTATTTGTCTGGGATCAGTACTGAGGGGTAGCCAAAGAGAAGTTTAGGGACACCTAGGGCTATCATCAACCCGAAGACACGCAGGGGCGCGATCCACCACAGCAGCGTGCCGATGACAGCCGGCGCGGCGGACTGCACCGAGCTGAGCGGCGAGTCACCATACCACCTGGAAGTGGTATCAGCGTGTCTCAAAGGAAGACTAGTTTGTAAGTAGGAATTAAAGTTGATTTAATAGTAGTAAGATAACTTTAAGTCGGGAGGCTGCGGTCTACAGGTTCACCGGAACAGGACCTTTAAACCATGCCTTCTCTGGTAGCAGAGTCGCTTTTAGGGAGCTCAGTCAATGACCTTTCTGGACCACACATTTAGGTACCAAGAGCACTGATTGAACTCTCTAAATCAAACATTTTTGGTAACCAGTAGCGTGGTTTATCTACGGACCTGAATTAAGTAGTAATTAGTTATTAGTTTTAGCGTTAAGATATTAAATTGCATTTAGAATGCAATGTTAATTGGTAGGTAGTGATTTGCACTATCTGTAGTTGGATGCATATGTTTCTTGGTTTATTATACATTTAGAATGTGTTTACTTGAGTTAGGGTATTACTGTTGTTGTATTTAAATCATATCACAGTACAGTACAGTGCTGGCTTTGAATTTATTGGAGTTAATAATTGTCCTATAATTGTCAGACAACTTCAATGTACTTGTGGGAAAGAAAGTTGTACTTACTGATTAAACTGTTTTGCGGCAGTTCATTGTTGCTTTGTTGTCTAATTTTAATTAAGAATTAGTCTCGCTAGGGTAGCGTGGATTTGTGACAACAAATAAATAATTTTGATGTTAATTGTTGCATTTGTTTTGCAAACGGAATTTTAAGATTCTAGCGGTTTGCAAATAATTGAACATCTTATTTGATTCTTGGGGTTTTGAAAACCTAATTTGGAATTTAAAGTTAAAGCATTGAAAATTGTTGTACTTTGATTTAGTTTGTTGTTTCATTTTCAAAACATATTAAAATATTGTAGGCATTTGATTCACAATATTTGTAGTTTGGTTGTATAGCGATTGCAAAGCTGTAGACACATATCAATATTGCAGTTGTTTTTACATTATAAATTGTTTGTTTACATAGTAAATTTGGCCTATATATCATTAATTGAACAGTCAATGTTTATTGTGGCTGCTTTAGAATCAACTAGGGTTGATTTATTGCTTTGTTTTGTTTATATGGCGGCTTATGTAACATTTATTTTGTTCCTTATGTTGTTTCTTTCTTTGAAAATAATTTAGTTTCATTAATTTGAGTTCCATTCATTTGTAACATTTGTTTGGTAAATGATTTGTTTACATAGTGGCGTATGTAATATTAAGGAACATTTTTATTTGTATTTTTATTTTTCTTTGGAAATCAATTTAAGTTTGATTTACTGGTTCATCATTGCGTAATGTTAGTTGAATGTTCATTTTGTTTACTTTGGTTATTTGGAACCGATTAGATTTATTTTGTTCTACACAGCGGCATATGTGAAATCGGTTGAACACTCTTTTTTTTTTATATAAAAGAGGGAGGCAAACGAGCATGCGGGTCACCTGATGGAGAGTAATCACCGCCGCCCATGGACACCCGCAAAACCAGAGGAATCGCAGGCGCGTTGCCGGCCTTTAAGGGAGGAATAGGTTTAAGGAAGGAATAGGAATTGGGAAGAGGGGGGGGGGGGGGGAAGGGGCCTCCGGAACTCACTGGTCGGACGAAACACAACAGCACCAAGTGCCATTATTTCACGCCGAATATTAGTGAGTTTTTTATTGTGTGCCTTTTGGAAACAACCAGAGAATTTATTTGCACGTTAGGTGTTACCTACCTTGTTTGAAATTTGATTGGATTGTTATAACGGTTTATACAATGGTAACGGCACGTCTTGTTTTGTTGGTGCCTTCATTTTTGGAAACCAATTTAGGATTTATTTAGTCATTATATTGGTTTAAATTGATTGATTTATGCATAGGGACTATGTAATAATAATACTTGTACATTCTATTTGTTAGTGCGCTTCTCGTTGCAAACCCGTTTAAGTTTTTTTTTGTACTTATTCATTTTGGTTGTTGCTACATTGTAATTAATAGAGTATGCAATGTAGGGAACATTGCTCTGCCTTTGTGCTATTGTTGGACATACAATCTCATCCCTCTTTTATTTGTTTTGTTGACAACGCGATGGCGGAGGCAGTCTTGGCGACGCAGCTGCGCTGGTTCGTGCACACGCAGGGTCTGCTGTCTCGGAGGGGCTGCGACGATGTCATCCTCTTTTTTCGGCGGTAGTTACAAAAACACAACAGTTGCATCCTGCTTATATTTATTCTTTAAAATTAATTAATCTAATTATTTACAAAGTATTTACCCCTTAAGTAACAGTACTTAGTGCAATAATCAACTGACATTATTTGCAACTTTGTCAATGCACTAGTGCCTTCATAATAAAGCACTGACCCGCCGGCCGCCTAAGCATCACTTTCACATCACTGCACTCAAGACCACACTGCACTGCCAAAATGACTACAGACTACCAGAACATGCACACGTCACTGGCTTCAACTATGATGAAGCGGATGGCTGCTTTTGAAGAGCAACTGAAGGCATCCCAGGAACCTGCATCCATCGACCGCCTCGCTCAAGAGTTTAGTGACTTCAAAAAGTATGTCTGTGAGATGCTGTCACTGCTACAAAAGGAGATATCTATGCTCGCCAGAGTCACCGATGAAATTGACATGCGGCACCGTAGAAAATGTCTTATTCTACATGGAGTGCGTGAAGATCCTAACGAAGTTCCAAGTATAGTTGTCCAATCACTATTTAAGGACAAGTTGAAGATGGAGACTTCCTCAACATCAAATCTTAAGGCTTGCCACCGGCTGGGTGAAAGCCGGGAAGGCAGGGTACGGCCCCTTCTAATCCGATTCACTGATCATTCCATCAAAACTGCAGTTTGGAAGAAGAAGACCCATCTTAAAGGTACTCGTGTTGTAATGTCCGAGTTCCATACTTGTAGCAGGCAATCATTATTTATGGCGGCACGACACCGCTTTGGTGTAACTAATTGCTGGACCCTTGATGGCAACATTTATGTTAAGGATCTCACTGGTAAGCGGCATAAACTCGTCTCTGAAGAGGAACTTGCTCTCATCGAGGGAGCCCCAGTTCAAGCCCCCGTTGCGACTGCTGGTAGTGCTTGTGATAGCCTTGTTTCCGCCGCCGCTGTTGGCGGTGTCGGGCCCTCTAAGCGTCTTAAGCGCGTAGTCAAACAGAAATAACTTATATCACTGTTTCTCACTACTTATCGTTTCCTTGATTTAATTTTTATTTTGTTTTTGAATGTTACCTTCATTTTGATTTCAACTTTGCAGTTAATTTTATATTTTAACAAGTCGGTCATCATTAAATAAGTAAATTTTACGTCACTTACAATGACAAAACAAAACATAATAATATCAAACTGTCACACTGACGTTTGAGTTAGCGTTCCGAAACGTACACAGAACAGTCTACGTTCCGAAATGCCTTAAATTTCTTTTTTATTTGTTACATTTCACGTAAATATTTTGTCTGTGATATCTTTTGTTTATTTTTTAAACAAATGACTGATTTGTAAGTACATTTTATATTCTTTGTTTTGTGTTAGTGTATCTCGATTGTGAGCCGGCGGGTTGGTGCAGAATAGATACTGTGTCGGTGATACAGTATTGAATTATTTCTGTGCATAAGTATTATATATATTATTTCTTATTAAGTATATATTATGGATTTATCTTTTCATTCTTGCAACTCCGGAATATCTTATAATTCTGATGATGACTCTTTCCACGATGCCCTTTCTCTTTCTAGCATGATTGAACGTGACTTGATTGCATTTAAGAAGTTCCTTAATGTCTGCCATATTAATGCTCAAAGCATCCCGTCACATCATAGTGAACTCATGGCAACATTTTCAGGTGACTGCGTGCATGCCATTCTAGTGTCTGAAAGTTGGCTTAAACCTGATTTAGTCTCTGCTGTCTATCCCTTGCCTGGTTTTGTACTTATACGTAACGACCGACTAGGGAAGAGCGGGGGCGGTGTCGCCATCTACCTACGTAGTAATATCCCGTATAAGGTTCTTGATATGTCCCCTTCCCTTCACTCGGCCACAGCAGAGTACATTTTTCTTGAGATCATCATTAGGGGTGAGAAGGCGGTTCTCGGTGTAGTCTACTGCCCTCCCGGTGTTGACTATCATGCCGGCTTGGAAACTGCACTCGAGCCTCTCAGTACTAGCTACTCACACCACATTATCATGGGAGACCTAAACACTGATCTTCTTAATAACTCCAATTCCTCGAATAAACTCCTGAACATCATTTCCTCCCTTAATTTTTCTGTCCTTCCACTCAGCCCCACTCATCACAATTTACATTCTCCTGACACTTGGCTTGATCTAATTATTACCTCTTGTACTGACAATGTCCTGACCCATGCACAGCATCCTGCTCCTGGGTTCTCACGTCACGACCTTTTACTTGCCAGTTATAAACTCCATACGACTAAGCAGAAACCAGTCGTGGTACCTATGCGTAATTTTTCCCGCATCGATCATGACGCTCTTAGGCATGGGGCTAGTGTTATTAATTGGTGCCCCTTGTTTGAGGCCGCCAGTGTTGATGTCAAGCTTGACTACTTGAATAGGGCTATCGTGGCGTTGTTTGATGTACATGCACCGTTAAGACAGGTCAAGCTGAAACGGCCCCCTGCACCCTGGTTTACCAAAGTTGTGCAAATGGCTATGACCAGACGCGATCGTGCTTTCCGAAAGTTCAAACGCGAGCGCTCAGACGGCAACTGGGAGTCATACAAGATTGCCAGAAACCGTTGCAATCAGATAGTGTGGGTCGCCAAACGCAGACACATACACAACAACGTTACAAATTGCTCTCCATCTGTGCGTAGATTTTCTCGGCCAGCCGTGATCGCGACAGCCAAGAATCGTACACGTTGATGATGACTTTCTCAAGGAGCCACGTACGGCGGGTTCGAAGCGTCGCTTTAGACCCCTTGAGACGTTGATAGTTGATGATGATGATTCAGATGATGAAAAATAAACACTTTACTTTGTCACACTGATTTTAATAGGTAACACGATTTAACTACTATAATTTACATGAATGAATAATTTGAATGAATAAAATACATGGCTGCGCCAATATTGTCACTTATTTAATTCAATTATTTATTTTTACATCAGCGCAACAAAAAAAGCGCACTACATAAAACGCATCATTTACACATTTTTTACATGGCAACTTCCTCCCCTCCCTACCTCTACCTCAGTGCAACACCATCAATGGCCGCGCGCGCATAAAACTTTTTGAAACGTTAATTAAATAATCTAATCCGCAATCACCGCAAGTACTGTGCATCCAAAAAGCCCCCAGTGTCGTGAATTGGTAATGGTGTTAATGTGAATTTACAAATCTATTGTGTGTGTGCTGACCACGAACTCAATCCCTGGACAAGAGGGCAGGCGCCGAGTAAAGAGGTTGGTTCCCGCCCTTCCAAGTGTTTGGTCCTTACGATCCTGATCCTCCCTACATATTAATAAATTCTCAATCCCGCAAATCTACTCACTCACATAATACGCAATAAATACTATTATTCACGCAATTTACTCTCGTTCAACCACGCTTACGCACCGCCAGTAAACCAAACTTCATCGCTTACATATTACATTATTTTACAGAAAATAATTCTCAAAACTCAATTACTATAATCATTCTATAAGTCAGTGCATATATTTCTAGTATATCGTTAAAAAATTTCGCAAAATAAATTGTAAATTAGTTTGGTCATTCACTCGCTAAATACCTACCTACCCGCCATTACTTTTAAAACCGTGCTGTCATAATTATTCTTAGCTTTCAACTGTGTCCCTTTAAAGAACATAATTATAGTGCATAGGTAATAACTATTTTACGTTCTACGATGGGTAAAGACCAGGGACTGAATAACCCAAAAATTAAGGTACCTTTATATAGCGGTATGGCGTCATACCGAAAAATAGCGGTTACCGGAATATTCCGATATCCAAATTTATATCGGTAGCGTAATTTTGAATTTTTAAATAATAAAGGTTTATTTCGGTATAAAAGAGACGGCTAACAACCGTTTCAAGCATAAGCGACTACTGGCTTTCTTATAAAGCTTTAGTTTGGATTGTTCTCGTTGTCAAAACACGTGCGCCGCGCATAGGTTTGAATTTTTTACTAAAAGACAGGATATACCCACAAAATATTCTTTTCGGCCAAAAACACAAACAAGATTAATTTTGCCAACCTCTAAACTTCACTTACACTCTAAAAGTCCGTTAGTTATGTGTGTGAAAATATATAATAAATTACCTACTTCTTTAAAAAATATTCCCACTTTCTTTAGAAAACTGAAAGACCTACTTTTGCAAAATGCTACTACACGCTGGAAGATTACCTAAAAGATCGCCTATAAAAATATAATAATGTATAATAATAAAATAATTATTGATAAATAAATAAAATAATATGTAGATAATATTTTGTATATGTATATATATGTATGTAAATATATGTGCATATGTGTATATATATATATATATATAGAACAATACCTGTACCAGATTGGATGCAATTTTATTCCTATGTACAATAAGTCCTACTCTCGCCTTACGTAATTATATTTATTTAAGTAGAATCACAGAATAATATTGTAGAACAATGCAACTGCCGTGCACACGGAATTTTAAAAGTACGCTTGCCGGTAGGTATATTAACGCCAACTCAAGCTAGTGTCTGCTAATAAGCGGACGGACTTTTACTTAACCCTTAACCGATTCATTGCGTATCCCTCTTTTAATGACTTTTGTGCATGGCGGCTAACAAATATTCTGTGACGCCTCCGTGCGTCAGCCGCCGTCTTCAGCCATGAGTGAACATATTTTGCTTTTTGTTATGATTGTGGCTTGTTTACTCGTGATTGCATTCAGTCGGAATCGGATGTCAAACGTAAAGGGTTTGCTAATTCGTTTAGTGTATTGTAAAGTGACTTATCTACGCGATTTTGCTGGAATGGCTGCTAAGTGATTTATTTGGATCAGTGGTTGTAAACCTTTTGTGTATTTTTAGTAGAAGTTTACAAAAGGGTGTGAAAGGAGTATCTTTATTTAGGTTCTATACCGTAGTGTTGCGATGCAGCCACTATAACGAGTCAAAATATAAAAAAGAAAAAAAATACGCATGAGTAGGTGTCGGAACTCTTGTTCTCATTGTTAATGAGCAATGTAGTCCAATGAAATGGAAAATGGGTCGGGTGGTTCAACTTCATATTGAATAATCGCTTGAATTTGAATTTGAAATAAAATCAGTTTTCAATCTAGCCGTTTTTAATAGTAGATACACAAGTTGCTAAAATGACATATTAAAACGAGGTATTTTAACTCCCGAGCTTAATTCGATTGCAAGAAAATAAAATAATCCAATACAATATTTAAAATAAATAATGTACAGCCACTCAGGGCTTGTTTACTAGTCAGCAGCCAGTACATAGGAACCGTTTTATTAAGGGTTTTTTCTTTTAAACAAGGAGAAATCCTATTTTCGGATACACAGCGGGCCTGAGGAAGCCCGCTGGTTATGTGGCGACTCTCCCCCCTACGCCCGCTTCCCTATCCAGGTCCGAAGGCCTCGACAGGGACTCGGGTGAAGAGTGACCTTACCCACTAAAACTCCTTATACCATCCCATCACTTGTCGTCAGGGTGGTTCGGGACCACGGACAGCAGACTCCGAATTCCACCCTACGACGGCCCGCCAGTGGGGAGGACGCCCGGGATAGTTTGGGCGCCCTGCAGATTCCCATGAGTTTCATGCAATGCGGCTATGGGGTCTCCCACCCCACAGTCACGCAAGCCTCACTGCGGTGGAAGGAGGTGGGCAAAATGCCGCCTTCTCCTACCGACTCGCCTGCGTCGGATCGGGTCCGCATGGAGTTGCTCCTCGCGGACCCTCTCCGCGGCCTCCTTCTGTGAAACAACCGCTTCACTGATCAAGGCCATGGCCCTCCATGATCTGTCGCTGTCTAGCATGGCTTTTACCACGCTAGGCAGCGAGAGTGTCTCCCCCAACGACCGACATCAGACTGTGGCGCTGTGCAGCCCACGACCCGCACTCCTCAAGGGTGTGCGTTTCTGCGTCCAGCGCAGCTCCACAGCTGTGGCATTCTGACGTCGACTCCCCTCGGTGCAGGTAGTGTCCAAAGCATCCATGCCCAGACAGCATCTGCTCCAAGTGGAAAGATAGAGTCCCATGTCGCCGCTGTAGCCATCTCCCCAATTCTGGTTGGATGACTCGACACAACCGGGAGCCGTAAGTCGATGACCGCAAATCATCGGCCCATTTGGCCAGCAGCTCTTGGTCAGCCAAATCTCGAGCCTGTTTAAGCTCTTCTTAAGTATGGTTTCTACCCTGTTCTTTAGCCTCTGCCCGCTGTCGGTACAGTTCCGCCAGCTTCACTGCCTCCAACCCCCATGGCGGGATGCCAGCCAGCGCACAAGCTGCAGCATGAGACACTGTCCTGTACCCTCTGATGGCCCTCAACGCTATTATCCGCTGTACGGCACGAAGATGTTGTTTGTTGGTAGCGTTGAGGGCAGTCGCCCATATAGGGGCTCCATAAAGGGCCATCGAGCCCACTACTCTAGCATAAAGCCGGCGAGTCAAAGCGTTCGGCCCACCAACATTCGGCATGTTGCGTCCCAAAGCGGATGCCGCACTGACGAGAAGAGGGGAGAGTTTGCGAAAGTGCTCCTCGAAGCGCCAACGCCCGTCCAGAATGAGACCCAGATACTTCATCCGGACCCCAACCCGGATCCTATGCTCGTCTATATCTAGGTGGGTTCCAGGCGGCGGTCCTCGTCGAGGCCCATGGAAAAGAAGAGCCTCAGTTTTACCGATCGCTACCTCGAGCCCCAACATATGGATTCTGTCCACCTCCAGAGATGTTATGACGGTGACCAGTCTCCCTGCCTCTGTGCAATTTCCGCCCCGGGCCGTGATCAGAGTATCATCTGCATAACAGATTACATCGGCCCGTGGGCCTACCCAAACATTAAAAAACCTGTTTC
Source organism: Scoparia ambigualis (assembly GCA_963921215.1). NCBI lineage: Eukaryota > Metazoa > Arthropoda > Insecta > Lepidoptera > Crambidae > Scoparia > Scoparia ambigualis. Next base: position 30,933,982 of record OY992516.1, read on the forward strand.
TAAAAAAACAATAAAATGGGTATTGAATCAATTAAACGGTTTATAGAGGTTTTTTCTTCTTTTTATAAGTACCTAAACACACCGGGACAACACGAGCGCGCGAGTGGCAAAGCGAATAGCGACCTTCCATACGTAGACATGAATTCTATTTACCTGAAATACCGCTCTCCCAAAGTGAGCGCGCGAGTTTTAAATCGACTTGCGAGCTAATGTCTACACACGGAAGGTCGCCATTAGCCTAATCGCCTCGCCAGCAGTAGGTACATTTCGCAGCTTTGGATTAAACTGGTTTATTTAGGTTTTTGAAGCCCTCTCATTTACATTGGAAGCGGTTTTTGTAAAAACCTTATTCAATAACCGGGATTTTTTAAACCGGTTCGACTATCGTCACTAATTCAATTTATAATTAGAAAATATTAATAAAGGAAAGATAGCGAGCCAGTTTAAACCTTTACATCGTTGTTCCATAATAAGTCTTAACGCGTCAAAAACGTATGCCGCATAATCGCGTTTATCGTCCGGCATAGAAAATCGCGTAGCGAATTATTTATTACATCAAGCAAATCCTCAATATAATGAAAGTTCTGCTAATTAGCACTCCCTAAAAAGTAATTCTACAAAGTTTCAGTGGAATTTTCTTTATGACGCTATGTGGCGTCATACGCCATACACAAAAGAAGTAAAATTAGGGAACAAAAAGTTTGCAACCACTGAAGTTTTTTAACTGGCGCTATCTCCTAAAACGATCAATACAAGCATAATCTACGTGTCAAATAATATAAGTTCTGTTAATTAGAACTCTCTAAATAGTCATTCTATAGAATTTCAGAGGAATTATTTATGACGCCATTTGGCGTCAAACGCCATACGTAAAAGATATCAATGAAGCTCCATGGCGTCATACGCAATGAATCGGTATGCATCGCAAATGGCAACACGTAATGATAGACTTATTATACTAGTGCAGTAAGTTGGTTTTCACAGACGAGTAGACTAATGTAAGGCTTACTATTGACATGAGTTTGTAAATACCAATTTCCGCACTAGTGTAAAATAATGTTTACACGCGCACATTTTTTACACATTTTTGCGCGCGACACGCAACAAAAACAGGTTTTTACTCGTCGCCTCGCAAGCAAAAGCAAGTCTCACCCCTCACCCTGCGCTCCGCAACTGTCAATGCAACGTTTTTCGGTACCGATATCGCATAAAGGTTAAATAACGGTAAAGCCTTACCTTTATTTTATTAAGGTACACTTATTTTTTACCGGTAACGTAACCTTATACCGTAACCGCTTTCAGTCCCTGGTAAAGACAAAAGTAAAGACGGTGAAGACGCACAAAGTTCGTGTGACGACCACGTCATGATAACTTTTTTGGAACAGAAAAAACAATGTTTGTTCCTAATAATCCAGGATGTTTATAACTTAAGCCTAAAGGTATCCGATGATGTAACACGCATACAGTTTCTAGCTAGGGCTCAATCGGTCGATAAAACGCGGTCAGATTATGTAGACACTGTAGATAAACTTATGATTGAAAAGCTCAGAGAAGACCCGGAAGTTCAGCCGAGTTATAGTATTCTTAATACATTTGATGAGTTATATTGTTACATTAAACAGGCGGAAACCACTCTGAGACAAGAACTTGAGGACAAAAGAAAAAACGATAATTTTAACACTAAATTACCGCCCCTCAATCTTATAGGTTTTGACGGTGCTCCTTGTAAATGGCCAATTTTCTATGAAAATTTCCGCAGTGTTATACACACTAATACTCGCCTCACAAACGCTGAAAAAATCCAGTACCTAATTGGCTGCCTCTCTGGCAAGGCACTAAATGTGTGCTCTGGAATCACCGCTACCTCTGAAAACTATGAAATTATTTGGCAGGCTCTTCTAGCAAAATACCAGGATACAAGGGTACAGGCTTCCATTTATCTAGACCAAATGTTACAACAGAGGTCGGGACAGTCAGCTGACAATATGCTTGACAACTTTTGCTCCGCTGAAGCAGCATTGCAACGCTTAAAGATTGACAACTTGTCAGACTTCATTATAACTCACATTGCATTAAGCAAGCTAGAAAAACCTATGCTTGACTTATTTGAACAAGCTCATAGACATGTCAATATTCCAAAATTTAATGATTTGAAAAAATTCTTAACTGAACAAAGTAAACTCCAAGTCCTCCACGCGCCATCACGCTCTCAATCTAATAATAATACTCGCACTCAATTTATTAAACCCACACCGCAATATAACAAAACAAAAACGTTTTGCACTCAATTTACGGCACCTCAACCTCAGACTTCCTATAATAAGTCTGACAGATCTGACACTAGTTCTCAGCCTCGACCATGTAAAGTGTGCAATTCTCAACAAGCTCACCCTCTATTCAAGTGTGAATATTTTCTAAATCAAAATACGCAAAAGCGCAACGATATTGTACGTCAACATACTTTTTGTATTAATTGTTTAGGTTTTCACCACGTAGGTGCATGTAAATCATCAAACAGATGCTCGATTTGCAATCGCAAGCATCACTCATTATTGCATTTCGATACTCATTCAAATGCATCCCAATTCCCGCGATCAACTGATAACACTCATAATGATAACTGTGGTAACGCGAATCGAATACCGAACGCGCCTGCGCCGCGACATGCAGACGCTTGCGCAACGCCTCCGCCGCCGCACCCTTCTCACTCGCACTCGCATTCGCCATCGCAGTGCTCGACTCCGACGAGTACCGCTCGCATGCAAGGCGGATCGCCACGCGCTCTCGCAAATACTGATAACAACTTCGCACTCTCTGTTACGGTTCCCGCGCGCATTTCGAATTGTGATACTACAGTATTGTTGCCAACCGCGACTGTTAACGTTCATAACGACAACAAAACAAGTCTAATGCGTTTATTTCTCGACACGGGATCGATGAGTAACTTTGTTACAAAATCCTGCTGTGAACGTTTAAATTTAAAGATAACGCCCGCGCCCTCTATCGTCAAAGGTATCGGTCAAATCGAAAACCACTCTCCCGGAATAACGCAATTTAAAATATACTCTCGCTTCGACTCGCGCTGTGTCTATACAGTTTGCGCTCGAGTCATAGACACGATTACGGACTTTTTACCCAACGCCAAAGTTGATAAAACGGAATTAGTGCATTTGCAACATTTGCCGATGGCTGATGAACATTATTACTCACCAGGTGAAATAGACTGTCTGATTGGCAGCGAATTATTCCCGCTTTTACTCGGATCAAATAAATCAACCTCACCGAACTCGTCGGTCGTAGGTATCGAAACAACTCTCGGATATGTAGTCATGGGCAAGGCCCAATGTCTTCCGCGCTCGCTAAACGCTTATTGTCGCACTCGTGACGGACCCGCTCTCGCGCGTAGCTATGACAAGACGTTCTTTTGTCATACGCAAAATAACACGCTCGATGAACTAACGCAACGATTTTGGGAAATAGAAAACGTTCCTGATAAGAAACATTTTAGTCTCGATGATGAGGCTTGTGAAAAAATATTTCAATCAACTTACACACGTGATGACACCGGCAGATACACGGTTAATCTACCGTTCAAACACTCACCCGCTGAATTAGGTTCTTCTTATTCTGCAGCAAAATACAGGCTGTTAAATCTAGAAAAGAAACTCGACTCACCCGATTTGCGCGCCGATTATAACGCAACTGTCCAAACATATATTACCCAGGGGTATTTATCTAAAGTTTCAAATAATTTTCAAGACGCTCCCGCTTATTACCTGCCGCACAGGGCCGTTTATCGTCCCGACAAAGAAACATCGAAAACTCGTATTGTACTAGATGCTGGTTGCAAAACCACGTCGGGAAAGTCTCTCAATGACTTGCTGTATGTAGGGCCAATGTTACAAAATAATATTTTCGAATTACTTATCAATCTTCGCATGTTCTCAACCGCGATAAGCGCAGACATTGAAAAAATGTATTTTCAAGTGAAGCTTTCTCCACATCATCACACGTTCCAACGAATCTTATTTAGATTCGATTCCAATGCGCCTGTTGACATTTATCAGTTCAATAGAGTCTGTTTTGGCGTGTCGAGTTCGCCTTATCTCGCAATGCGCGTCGTGCGTCAGCTAGCAGCTGACTGCCGCGGGTCGTACCCTCTCGCAGCTTATGAAGCCGAAAATCATATGTACACCGATGATTACATTAGTTCCGTTGATGGGATAAGCACCGCTGAAAAAATTTATAACGAGATGGTCGCTATGTTTAAAGCTGGAGGGTTTAATTTAGTTAAATGGATCTCAAATGATAACGAACTCATGTCGCGTATTCCATCCGCACTCAGAAGTCCACTCGCTGTCAAGTTTGATGACGACCCAAACGCATATACAAAAATAGTAGGCATGCAATGGCAACCAAATGATGACAATTTTCATTTTAAAATAAATATAGATTTTCCAGAGACTTGCACTAAACGTTCGATTCTCTCGGTCACTGCGCGTTTATTCGACCCGTTAGGTCTCATTAGCCCGGTCGTCGCTTATATGAAACTACTCATACAAGAATGTTGGAAATTACAGCTTTCTTGGGATGATGAAGTCCCTGATTTCATTTTTTCCAAATGGAAACGATTCCACAAGGAACTTTCGCATTTATCGGAATTAAAAATACCGCGTCATATTGGCATAACGTCTACAGTTAGAATAACTTTGATGGGGTTCGCTGATGCCAGCCAGCAGTGCTACGGTGCCGTCATATATATTCGCGTTGATACGAATGAAAACTCGAACGCACGCTCTGTGAAATTACTCACCGCTAAATCTAAAGTTTCCAATCCTAATAAAACCCTCGCTCGCTTAGAACTCTGCTCCGCAGTATTGCTCGCAAAATTGATAAATTCAGTTCGTGATGTCCTCAATAAGCGCTGTAATATAAATAAAATTTACGCGTTTTCTGACTCCACGGTGACTCTCACCTGGATTCATTCGCCCGCTCATAAGTTTCATACGTTCGTAGCTAACCGCATCGCTCAAATAAACGAGTTTTTACCCGCATGCCACTGGTTTCACGTTCGTGGTGTACAAAATCCCGCAGACATTGTTTCTCGCCCTGTAACGCCAACAGGATTATTAAATAACACACTCTGGTTCCATGGTCCGCAGTGGCTGTCCGCTCCGGTCAACACATGGCCTGTAAAGGAATATAAAATTAATAATAATGAAATATTAGAGTCACAGGAAACTAAAACTATATCACTTCCCGCGCTAACTACATCTATAATGGACAACACTCACCCAATACATTGTCTCGCCGAACGATGCTCGACATGGATTAAATTCATTCGCTCACTCGTGTACCTACTTCGCTTCTCAAAGTTAATTAACTCTCAAGGCGTGATAACATTGAAAGATTTAGAACACGCAGAACACTATGTGCTACGCTACGAACAGTCTAAATATTTTTCTCAAGAGCTCGACGCTCTTCAGAATAATAAAATATACCCAAACAAACCAATTTTAAAACTCCGCCCCTTTGTTGACGACAAAGGTATCATAAGAGTAGGAGGTAGACTTACCCATTCTCAATTGACTTTTAATCAAAAACATCCAGTTTTGATGTCCGCTAAAGGTAGAATTGTGTCACTCTTGGTAGATCATTATCATACATCGAACTTACACACAGGTCCCGCTTTAGTATTAGCTCTGATTAGGCAGAAATATTGGATTCTCGCCGCTCGCAATTTGATCCGTCAAAGAGTACAGAAGTGTAACTCATGTTTCAAGCTTAAACCGCGTTCAACTAACCCACCAATGGGCGATCTTCCCTCCATTAGGGTTTCTCAAGTTAAATCATTCGTCTACACGGCTGTCGATTACGCCGGACCTTTTTATATTACGCATATACGCAAACGAGGAGTTAAAAGCCACAAGGCTTATATCTGTTTATTTGTTTGTCTCACGACGAAAGCGCTTCACTTAGAGTTGGTCTCCGATCTAAGCACAGATCTATTTCTTGCCGCGTTCAAACGCTTCATTTCACGCAGAGGTCCTGTCTCTATTTTGTATAGTGACGGAGGCACCAATTTTATTGGTGCGAAGCGTAAACTAAGCGAAATTTATCCCCTTATACAGTCCACTGATTATAATAACTATCTGAGTAATTATCTCACCCAACATAAGATTCAGTTTCAACATAGCCCGCCTTATGGCCCTCATTTTAATGGCTTGAGTGAGACTAATGTCAGGTCAGTAAAGGTTCACTTATTTAAAGCTATCGGAAGTCAAATTCTCACCTATGAGGAATTTAATACAATTTTGGTTCAAATTGAAGGGTTGTTAAATAGCCGTCCAATTTGTGTCCTGTCGTCAGATCCCTCCGATCTGTCTGCATTATGTCCCAGCCATTTTTTAAATATTACGCCACTCAAATATTTGCCCGCAGAATATATTGATCCCGCTATATCAGAACATAGATTAACCCGTTACCAACTTCTAAATAAAATCGTCCAAAGTTATTGGAAACGCTGGAGTATGGAGTATCTAACTTCTCTCCAACAACGCGACAAATGGAATACACCCTCCAAACCTGTGATTGTGGGAACGGTTGTCATTATCAAAGATAATAATTCTCACCCATTGTTTTGGCCTCTCGCTGTTGTCTCAGAGGTTTTCCCCGGAAAGGATAATATAACTCGCGTCGCTAGAGTTAAAACTTCCTCGGGAACTTATATACGACCTGTAACTCGGCTCTGTCCGTTACCTACTCAATAATTACTCTCAGTTGGATAAACTTAGTTTAAGAGATATAGTTTAACTTAGTTAATTAGATTTAATTCCATCGCAATGTAGAGGAAACCTCTAGGCCCCCCGAAGTTGGCTGCGCCAATATTGTCACTTATTTAATTCAATTATTTATTTTTACATCAGCGCAACAAAAAAAGCGCACTACATAAAACGCATCATTTACACATTTTTTACATGGCAACTTCCTCCCCTCCCTACCTCTACCTCAGTGCAACACCATCAATGGCCGCGCGCGCATAAAACTTTTTGAAACGTTAATTAAATAATCTAATCCGCAATCACCGCAAGTACTGTGCATCCAAAAAGCCCCCAGTGTCGTGAATTGGTAATGGTGTTAATGTGAATTTACAAATCTATTGTGTGTGTGCTGACCACGAACTCAATCCCTGGACAAGAGGGCAGGCGCCGAGTAAAGAGGTTGGTTCCCGCCCTTCCAATACATATAATGAATATTGAACTGGCATCCACACGCCTTGATAACAAAACCAATGAACAACTGATTTAACTAATATAATTAATATTACATGGCGTACACACACGCCCTTTTATGAGAAAACCAATGCATGGCCGACTGCCATCTTTAATCACATCTTTTCTACTATGAACTAGACAGGTATTTGATTGAATGACAAGTGATTCTTTTTTTTGAACGTAAGATCGATAACGCAAAGGCGTTAAACATTAAGATGATACACAATGAAATATATACAAACATGTTAATTTTCGATTAACATTCCTCCCGCCACCAGGGGGAAATGAACTGAATACTTGAAGTCCTTAATGCGCTCTATTTATAGTAACAATAACACATAATATGACTCATACACATGACTTAACTTTAAGAATGAAAACACTATATATACACAGAAGTGCAATGGTTAACTTAAATTACTTTCTATTGGTATCGGTAATTTACACAATTTGACCACTGGTCATACAAGCTCTCCGCTTTGAGTCCTTAATTTAACTGATCTAACAATGTGATCTGATCCCTTAAACAATTCAATAACTCTACCCTTTCGCCAGTGAAGAGGGGGTGAGTTCTCGTCAATAATAACAACTAAATCGTTGAGCTCTATATTGTTAATATGTTTATACCATTTATTACGTGACTGTAGTGTACTGAGATACTCAACATGCCAGCGCGACTAGATCGTCTGGTACAATTTCTGAATAACTTGAAAACGGGACAATCGCGACATTTTAGTCTCCTTCCAGTGAGCTTCTGGCAAGGCAACTAGTGGCTGACCTATGATGAAATGACCTGGCGTGAGAACCTCTAAATCACTGGGGTCCTCTGACATAGGCACAAGAGGCCGTGAATTAAGTATAGACTCTATTTTAGTAAATAGAGTAGACAGTTCCTCGAATGTTAAAATGGTATCGCCCACCTCTCTCTTGAGGAGGTTTTTAGCGCTTTTGACTGCAGCCTCAAATAGTCCCCCCATATGGGGCGATGCAGGAGGATTGAACTCCCAGCGAATGCTCTGTTTTCTGAACTCCTCCTTGAGGATAATCTGGTTGTCCAACAAGAATCTCCTTAAGATACGAATTAGAACCAGTAAAATTGGTACCTCGGTCCGATCGGATTAGTGAAGGCAGCCCTCGTCGGCTGACAAACCTGGTGAATGACGCGATGAAGGCCTCGATGGTCAATGCAGAGACCACTTCGAGATGACCAGCTTTTGTACCTGAATTTGGTCAGACGGGTCCTCTCTCCACAAGATGAGCTAGTACTTCCTGTCTTCAGGGTGTATCCAGGTCATTCGAAACATCTGCTTGATGTCGGTCGTGAAGACTATTTGATGCCGTCTGAAATTTAACAATATTTGGGTAATATCATTTTGAAGTGGTGGACCGGTGTGAAGACACTGGTTTAGTGATGTTCCTGTTGATGAACGAGCACTCCCGTCGAATACTACACGGATCTTATCCGTTCCCTTTTTGAATATGCCATGATGAGGGATGATGAAATGGTGGGAGTCTAACTGAAAGTCCGATTTTGACATATGACCGAGAGTTTCATATTCCTTCATGAATTCTTTGTATTAACTTGCGAATACTGAATTTTTTGCCATCTTTCTTTCTAAAGATCGCAATCGTTGAATGGCTATAAAGCCTTTGATTCACCCAATGGTGGCCTTGTTGAAAGTAATGGTAACCTAACCAAATATTTGCCATCTGGCATACGTTGAGTACTTGAATTATACAACCTTTCACATTCCAAGTAATCCGGATGAACAGCTGGCTTCGAAGGGGGCTGTTCCACCTTCCAAAACTTTTCTAAGACTTCCTCCAGTCTGACTGCATGGAGTCCATAGCCGACTGGTCGGGTGATGTGACCGTCGATGGTGACTGTTGAGTGTGTATCGCTCCCATGATGACGTGACCGAAACATGATCCGTAAGCCGCTATCCCTGGTATTTTGGTTGAAATCTTTGAACCATCAAGTACATAATTAAGCACATCTGTACTAAGTATGATATCTACATCTCGGGCTTTATCAAAGTTTCTATCAGCAAGGATAATATTTGATGACTTTAACTGATTCTTTAATTTAATATCATATGGTGGAATATTTCCTGATAAGGTGAACATAACCATTGCCCGGGTACCAATTATTCGTAATTGAGCCCCTACTGGTTTGATTACTAATTTTACAACAGTGCCCGGTGTATTAACTGCTTGATGACCTACTCCGTAAAGAGTATTACTATTACCCTGTTCGTGCAATTTTAACCCGTCGAGCGTAAAGTGTACTCGGGTTTGATACACAATTTTGTAATTGCACGTGCGCAAAGTGTGCTTAAGATAGAACACATATACCGCTCGCGTGGAACGGTGCAAGTTTCTATTTATCCGTTCATTCAAGACCTGATTTTTGTCTTTGAATTGTTCAGTTGGTTCATTACCCTGTGTTTTGACTCAATTTCTATTATGCTAGGGCCGAAAATAAGTGAAATTAAGAAAAAAAACAGTGGCCGTCGTCATTCTGTCGACATTTATAATAAACAGTGCTTGTGAAATTTTTAATTATTTCAAAATGTCCTACAATAAAAACCGGTGAGTACTCCTAAGACATACTTATATAGAATTACTGAGAAATAAGTGTAGTTTATTCTGAAGTATTATTCTTTTAGAATTATGCAAAAACGATTGAGGAGGACGTTGACAATGTTTATTGTTTGATAATTTTTGCTTTCTTCTTCCACCGTTTACGTCATATTTTTATGATATTTCTTTTGAACATGATTGGAAACACACATAAGTTGTTAGATTATTTATCCACGAACATAATAATAAGTAATAGTTACTTATAATAATGCATATTTATATCGCTATCATGTTTCAAAAATAAAACGATGACAAAATCGCGTCGCCGTGTTGTCAAAGTACTAGCAGAAACAAAAGTGTGTGTGTTTTTTTCCTACATTTCATATATCAGTAGGTATTGTCAAAATGTATGGAATAGTTGTTTTATTTGGAACAATATATAACGAACTATTGTTATTATAACATTTTAGGATTTTTTTAGTTGGCATTTAGAATATTGAATTCCGAATTTGGAATTGATAAGGGTTGATTTATATAGGGGTTGGTTACCCCTTTCAATCGACACCCCCCTCACCCCGCGGAGACGCGTGGTTTTTTTTTATACGTGTTTGAAGTTACGTGTAACAAATAAAAAAAACTTCAGATTTCCGCGCCTGGGGGGTTTAGGGGGGAGATGCCCCCTCCGCCCCCGCTCTCTCGCCCTCTCCCGCCACCCCCAAAATCGGAATGCAAGATTCTAATGCAACCTCATTATTTTAGTAATAGGCAGTAATAGTGAATTTATATTTGTTTTTTTTTAGTTTGGCTCGACTTCGCCGGTCAGTTAGCACTGACCGTACCGACCGTTCACGGTCTGTGACGCCGTAATCACGGTTGAACCGCTCGTCTGCAGCCAGACGAGCTTTGGTTATGAGCCGTGCTCTGGAAATGGCTACCGACCCTGAGATTCCAGCGACTCCCCGACAACGGTAAAAAAATATATATCTTACTCTTACTGCATCCAGGTTTTTTATTATTATGTAGTAATTCAATTTTATTTCTATTTTTTTTCAGATGCGTAGCACTGGGAGTCCAACGCACACCAAGAGGTACCGTCCATGTAACCGACCAAAAGTTCGAGGTGCAGCAGACTCCTGGAGGAAATGTACGAGTCACTGCCGAACCCTTTAGGTAAGTTACTTTTTTTATGTAAGGCCTTCAAGTTACGTCCATTCTAAATATGATTCATCATCATCGTCATTTCCTTGATCTTGTCCCTATTTGGGGTTGGCGCAGTATGTCTTCTTCTTCCATTCGTCCCTATTAGCCGTCAGTTTTACGGTCACTCTTTTCTTCACCATATCATCTTTCACGCAGTCCATCCATCATCATCATTCTAAATATGATTATTTACAATATTTTTTTTTTCAGCCAGGAGCTGCTGGAGCGCGTAGAGGCTGCAGATTTCTCCGAGGACGATATTGAGGATGGGACGGTCGACCACGTGCGGCGATGGGTGAATGACTGTGGGCTCTATCAGAGTCAGGATTGTCTTTTCGCAAGACCCCTTACTCCTAGCGCTTCAGCAGACGTGAATCTTAGATATGCTATGCTAACCTTGGTCTCGTTCACACCCAGGACGCCACGACTAGCATGTCTAAGGGTTCCTCTGTAGATACTGATGCTGTCGTCACCACAAAAGATTATGTTCGACCATCAACTTCTGGAGTAACGGCGTCATCCAAACCGGTGCCTAGACGTGAAGTAAGTGAAGGTAGTGAGTTAGATAGCGACTTCGAAGACGAGTTCGACGTTGTCCCTATAGAACGCACTACATTCACTGGTCTTCAAAGAGACATTCCTGACAATGACGAATTAGAGGAATCCACCCAAAATGTTATTGTCAACATTGAAAGGGGAATGGATGATGAGGCCGATCGTTTGCTTGGTTTATCGTCTACTTTTACATGGGTCGAAGGTTTTGACACTTTCAGGGGAGTTCCTGAAACATTTTCAGGTCCTACCCCTGGGCCTGTCAAAACTTACGAGTCTGCCTATGATGCCTTTGTCGATATCTTCGATAACGACATCATGGAGCTGATAGCCCGTAAAACCAATCGCTATGCCAAGCAGAAGATGGATGAGATGAAAGTAAGTGGGACCATGAAACCACATTCCCGTTTGCATCAGTGGACTGAAACTGAAGTAGACGAGCTGTATGTTCTTCTGGGGGTGTTCTTGTATATGGGGATAGATCATCGAACATCACTGAGGGAGTATTGGTCATCAGGTAATTATCTTGAATTATCAAGATTTAGAAACCTGATGACCTATAATCGCTACCTTTTGCTGAATAAATTCCTACATTTTGTTGACAATTCCGACATGAGCCAAAATAGTCTACCAAATTAAGGAATTTCTTCAACATTTCCGATGTCGAGGAAGCTATTCAAGCTTTCCTCTATCATAACACACCTCCAAAAGAAGTTTGATAGTCTTTACAACTTGGGACGAAACATCTCAATCGACGAGTCTTTGACCTTATTCAAAGGCCGATTGTCCTGGGTCCAAACAATAAGATCTAAGGTTGCTCGATTTGGAATCAAGTCATACGAGCTATGTGAGTCTCACACTGGCTATATGGCAAGATTCCAGATTTACACGGGTAAATCGGATGATACTTTCTCAAGCAATCCGGCTGTTAGTGTTGAGCTAGGGGGTAAAAGCACAAAAGTAGTTCTCGACCTTCTGAAGGGTCTCGATGGTCAAGGGCATTCTCTGACGATGGACAATTTTTACAATTGTCCATCGTTGGCACGATACCTCAAGACCAAGGGCTTCGATTGCTTGGGGACTCTGAGGCCTTGCTGTCGTAACGTGCCTAATGACATCGCGAAAGTTCCAAAAAACGTGCCGAAGGGGACTATAGTAGCTCGCCAATGTGGAGACGTTTCCATTATAACATGGAAAGACTCCAAATTAGTGAACATTATTTCTACCTTCCACGATGACAGAACTTTCGTTGGATCGAAGGCTGGTAAGACGCTCGTAAAGCCTATATGTGTGAGAGACTATAACAATACAATGGGAGGTATAGATCTAAAAGATCAAAAACTTTCCATGTATTTGTTAGAGCGAAAGAGAGGACTGAAATGGTTTGTGAAGATTTTTAAAAGGTTACTGAATGTAAGTGTTTTGAATGCGTATGATATGTATGGTGAATCTTTGAGACGTTGCGGAAAACCGGCGATGACGCATCGTGAGTTTCGCTATGACCTTGCAAAATCTCTAGTTCAACGTCATCAGACATTAGAGATTAGCAGGCCAGTAGGGGACCTCATGAGGCTGAGACGGGATCTCGTGCATGTCCCAAAGTATTTGAGTGGAAGTGTAAACAGAAAGAGATGTAAGATTTGCATGGGTATAAGAGTGAACAGATTGGTAAATTCACACTGCAACACTTGCGGCGTTGCCTTGTGCTTCGAGGAATGTTGGGAGAAGTGGCATTGTGCAACAAACCTCGAATCAGTCAAACGTGGCCGCAAAAGAAGACGTGAATAGGTTAGTATGAATGATAAATGATGTTTGTTGGTTCACGATATCCCCTAGATCAAGTGTGTGTGTGTGTGTGTGTGTGTGTGTGTGTGTATGTGTGAGGGTGTGTGTGTGAGTATACGAGACCAGGTGCTGTGAGTTTATTATAAGTAATTAAGTTTTTTTACATTGTCCTTTACTATTTTAGTTTTTTCATGTTCATTGATATATTTTCCTTCATTGCATTTCTTACTATTTTAGTTTTTTCATGTTGATTGATATATTTTCCTTCATTGCATTTCTTGTTCATGTATCTTATAACAGCTTGTAAAACTATTAAAATATAATTTACAAGCTAATGGATTCCAAAGAATGATAATGATGTTTTTGATTCGATGACGAATGACCGAGTTGTATGGAAGAAAAATACATACTGCGCCGGCCCCAAGTACATGGGAACAGGGCAAGCGAATGATGATGATGATGATGGTTTCCAAAGAAAGACATACTATAATATCCTGATCTCCTATATTGTTCATAAAAAGCAGTTTACTATTATAAAATAAATACAAACAAAATTTGTGCAATAAATTTTTTATTATAATATAATTGTAATTTGTTTACAATATTACAGTAATTTGTTTCTAGACATAGTTACTTTTAGGCATAAGTTTTCATTCTGTAAATGTTTTATTTCCTATATCGTATGCACGGCTACACATCCAGCTATGTGCAAACAAAATTTGTGCAATAAGTTTTTTATTACAATATAATTGTAATTTGTTTACAATATTACAGTAATTTGTTTCTAGACATAGTTACTTGTAGGCATAAGTTTTCATTCTGTAAATGTTTTATTTCCTATATCGTATGCACGGCTACACATCCAGCTATGTGCAAACAAATTTGTGCAATAAATTTTTATTACAATGTAATTGTAATTTGTTTACAATATTACAGTAATTTGTTTCTAGACATAGTTACTTGTAGGCATAAGTTTTCATTCTGTAAATGTTTTATTTCCTATATCGTATGCACGGCTACACATCCAGCTATGTGCAAACAAAATTTGTGCAATAAATTTTTTATTATAATATAATTGTAATTTGTTTACAATATTACAGTAGTTTGTTTCTAGACATAGTTACTTTTAGGCATAAGTTTTCATTCTGTAAATATTTTATTTCCTATATCGTATGCACGGCTACACATCCAGCTATGTAGCTTTACATGTGTACTAGAATATAACCAAGACTACACAATGCATGGTCAGCTCATACAGGCAATGTATATTTTTGTTACAAATACATTTTTGAAAATAAATAACCATATTTCATTTGTGTCTCCCAAATGTGTCCATTTTGAAACTCAGAAAGGTAGCAGCTTGATACATTGAATTATGATGGTAAGACTAAAAAAAAAGTGTCACTCAAAAAAAAGCACAATGATACTAAACGCTGGACTAAAATATTACTATTTGAACTTAGAACTTCGTTCACAATTTCATAGGCGTTAGTTTATTCCGTCCGTTCAAAATCCGTTTAGTCGTTTCGGGGTTTCATTTATCAGCCAGAATAAAGAAACAGACAGTCACACATTTTTGTTATATGTACTGAATGTTTCATACGCATTTATCAAAAACAACATCAAACACAAATTTTATCATCAAATTTTGTTGAAATGGTTATGGTACCTACGTATACCTATTTTATTTCATAAGTCATGTAATAACAATACAATCCATAATCATTACAATCCAAAAAGACTGATTTCAAAATATGAACCCGAAATATTATTTTCGTGAATAAGCGTTTGTACTCAATAGTACCGCGGCGTCAGTTCAGACGGAGCCGTCATGGCCGCTTCCTTGTTTTATGGTTATGTTAACATAAACAAATGAATTCTTGTGTAGATATTGAGTTTGATAGTGTATTATGTGGTGTGATCGATTTGCAAATAAGTTTACCATAAAGTTATAGTGCGATCTAGTAAGAATCTTATCTTTAATCTTAAAGGAAACGTGATTTTCGATTGTAAAACATGTGACCGTGTTGAGTGAAAATATGTTTTGGAAAATGTTGGTCAATATTTCTCATGTAAGTAATGCATGATTCAAAGTTAAGGTAATAGTAAACGAAAGCTTATTTAATAACCTTCAAAACGATATATGCAACAAACAATAATAACTGCAATAAAAGTCCAAAATAATATTTTTTCCGAAAGCCTCTCATAAAAAAAATTTTTGGGAAAATAATTGCAGCGCTCGACGCACTAAAAATTCGCGACCTCAATGCGCTCCACGGGTTAAATGATGAACTAATGATTGTTTGATAATTGAAACACAGGCTCCTGTATCTAACAGGGCCCGGACCTTGACAAATTGACCATCACTTGACCTGACTATTACTATGGCAGTAGGACAAATAGTTATGGGGAGTGATGGTCCCATAGATGCACCAACAGTTACCTTATCTCATGCCCTATCAGGGCTCATACGTGACCCAAACCTGAGTGAATGAAAGGTGGTCTGAGCAAGATGCGCTCTGTCACCGACTCGTGGCCTTGGCTGGTGATGAGCCATGGATCGCACCGGTGGGGCCTCATAATGATGATGTGCTGACGATGGGTCCGCTTCTTCCTGGATCACACCAGTGATATGCACTGGTGATGAGACATGACGCGCCTTTGACGAAGTTGGCGTGTCTCGACCACCTGCGCATTGGGTGATCAGTCGAGCAGCAGGTTGATTTTGCTGCCGGGGAGCACCGATGTTCTCATCTGCGTTGCAAATGAGTGAGTTATGATCCTGGGAGCCACAATGAGAACACCAGTTCCTATGAGTACAGTCACTGGCATAGTGCTTCCTCAAGCATCGATAGCAGTGTCCCGACTTAGTCGCCCACGACTTACGACCAGATCGTGACAACTGTTGAAAGGCAGGGCACCTATAAAGTAAGTGTCCCTGGGCACTACAAAATGAACATGAAGGCCTCACCTGACGAGCTGATGATCCTTGATCTGTTGATAATGACATCACCTGATTGGTTTGATATGCCTTGCCTGATGTCACCTGATGTTGACTTGATCGCCGCGCTGGTGGACGCACCGTTGGTAGTGAAGCCAGAGGTGGTCTCCTGACAGGCTCGGGTGCTGATGCCACTGTCAGCTGCAGTCGGCACTGTTCGTCCAACAACTCCATTAGTTGACTAATGGTAGGCAAAGCATCAGGATTCGTGCCGTAGCGTTCCTCAAACAGTGACCGCAGCTTAACAGGCAGTTTCTGTAATGTTAAATACAATATAACATATGACCACTCTTTGACAGGCTGATCTAGCTTTTCTAACGCGTGAAGGGCTTCTTGAAGAGGATCATAAAATTGTGAACGCAGGTGAGTGACTGATGATGTGATGATAGGTAAATTTACTATCCTACCGATATAAGCATCAAGTAGTAATCTAGTATTCTGATACCTAGACTTAAGTAAATTAAGCGCCACTGAATAATTCTTGTCATCTACCGGCAGCCGTCTGACAATGTGAAGGGCTTCACCTGACAATGATGATCTAAGATAATAATGCTTTTCAGCATCCGACAAATCACGCTCATGAACCAATGAATGAAATAAGACATAGAATGGAACCCAGTCCATGAGGTTACCGGAAAACTTGGGAAGTTCTATAAGTGGTAATTTGGCCATTACCTGGTTTGATGTGAACTTGTATGATTTTGAAGTACCAGCGGTTGACTCCGACGACGCCTGGTCCAGTTTTATCAATAGTTTGTTGACCTCCGGGAATTGCACCTCGAACAGCGACATGTCTGATTCAGACACTTCGTCACTAGAAAAACCCAATAATGTTTCGTAGGCCAAAACCAAATCTTTATAGTAGGTATTAAAATGCCGTTTTGCCACTGAAGCAGAGACAGACCCAGTTTGTTCGTCGATCGTCGCGGCAAAATCCAACAACATTCTATGATGAGTTCTAAACTGATTTCTTGTCCTACGCGAAGCCATGATGACTATCTACTGACTAATGCACGTAATAAACAGTAACACTTGAGATCAGTTACACTTGTAACAAATTTAAAACTAACGAAACATAAATTTAGATTATGTAAACAAACAAAATAACCTAGTTAATTGATTGACAGACACTTGACATGACAGTGACATTGACTGAATGAGTGATTCAATATTCGTAAAGATTGAATGAAGTTAGACCGATTGAGATTGGTTTGATGAGAATGAATGTACTTACATGAATTATTGGCCAATCACAACACAATAACACTAACTTATGAGTCCGTAAGAATGAGTGAACCGCAGCGCGCGCCCTCTTGCGTCGGCTGTCTGTGTTCTCGTTGCGTAGCGTAGCGATGCGATACAAAATTACAAAATGGCGTATCTTTATCTTCAATAAATACGCCCTGTCGAATCTCGACCCTTTGATGAAGGTGATAATTATGATGAATTATTACGAACACTGAATTTAAACACTGAAACACTCCGAGATTGACTTGATATTCGGTATTTCACACTGAACTTATAATCTTGACGGCAGCTTAGACGCGAGTTTGCCGGCAATGACCTTGGACGGCAACCGCGTGTCCAGTACCTATAATGCTGTTTATCCCTTCCTGGGTTTAAACGATTCCCGTCCTGGGTTTTTGAACGGTTCCCCTCGTGGGTACCACCAAAATATTGTGCGTAGATTTTCTCGGCCAGCCGTGATCGCGACAGCCAAGAATCGTACACGTTGATGATGACTTTCTCAAGGAGCCACGTACGGCGGGTTCGAAGCGTCGCTTTAGACCCCTTGAGACGTTGATAGTTGATGATGATGATTCAGATGATGAAAAATAAACACTTTACTTTGTCACACTGATTTTAATAGGTAACACGATTTAACTACTATAATTTACATGAATGAATAATTTGAATGAATAAAATACATATAATGAATATTGAACTGGCATCCACACGCCTTGATGACAAAACCAATGAACAACTGATTTAACTAATATAATTAATATTACATGGCGTACACACACGCCCTTTTATGAGAAAACCAATGCATGGCCGACTGCCATCTTTAATCACATCTTTTCTACTATGACCTAGACAGGTTTTTGACTGAATGACTAGTGATTCTTTTTTTTGAACGTAAGATCGCTAACGCAAAGGCGTTAAACATTAAGATGATACACAATGAAATATATACAAACATGTTAATTTTCGAGTAACACCATCTGATATCTGGAAATTTTTAAAAAGTCTTGGCATTGGTAAGGCCTCAACCGATCCTCTGCCCCCCACTCTCTCTCTCGATGATCTTAACACACATTTCTAGTCTGCTACGACTCTCGACCATGCCACCAGATCAAGGACCCTCAGTCACATAGATTCCATGCCCTCATCCATATTAGAATATTTTGTCTTCTCTTCAGTGTCCTCAGATGAACTTTGTAAGCTCATCCACTCAATCAAGTCGAACGCAACTGGCGTTGATGACATCAGACGTACCATGATTATTACCATCCTGGATAAGATTACCCCTGCCCTTTTACACCTAGTAAATTTTTCCTTAAGTACTAGAACTTTTCCTGCTATCTGGCGTAAAGCTTATGTCTTACCCTTACCAAAAACGTCAAACCCCAGTAATTTAAACAACTTTAGGCCTATCTCCATATTACCATTTCTCTCGAAAGTCCTTGAAGCTGTAGTAAGTAAGCCAATATGCCAGCACGTGCATAAGAACTCGCTTATAACTGATTTTCAATCCGGTTTTAGACCTGCTCACAGTACATGCACTGCTCTGCTTAAAGTGACTGAGGATGTGAGGGAGGGCATGGAGCACGGTAGGGTTACTGTGTTGGTCCTTATCGACTTTTCCAACGCCTTCAACAATGTTGACCATGACCTGCTGCTAGCCATTCTATCACATTTAAAAGTCTCTTCAATAGCGTTGGAGTGCTTCTCGTCCTATCTTCGCAACCGCGAACAAGCTGTCAGAGCTGACCTGAAATTATCGAAATGGTGTAAGCTCCACACTGGTGTTCCACAAGGAGGTATCCTATCCCCCCTTCTTTTTCCCCTGTTTATCGACACTCTGATCCCCCACATTCGCTGTTCCCACCATTTGTACGCTGACGATCTGCAATTGTATCGGCAATGTCATGTTGACGATATTGACGAGACGATAGCTGCCCTCACTGGCGACCTTCGTAATGTAAATGATTGGTCCAAACAGTACGGAGTGTCTGTTAATCCCATCAAGTGCCAAGCTATTGTTATTGGTAGTCCACGACAACTCCGCAAACTTGACCTCTCTGTTGTCTCGCCAGTCTCTTTTAACGGTGTCAACATCCCCTTTAGCTCCTGTGTGAAAGACCTTGGTCTGCAGATCGACAGCACACTCAGTTGGTGTCTTCAGGTCACTGAGGTTAGCCGGAAAGTGACTGCTGCGTTACGTTCTCTCTATAGGCTCAAGAACTTTCTGCCCCTAAAAACCAAGGTTTCTCTTGTACAAACCCTTATTCTCCCGATTATTGATTACGCTGATATTTGCTATCCCGATTTAAATAAAGATCTTCTGAACAAATTGGATCGCCTTCTCAATAATTCAATTCGCTTCATCGTTGGCTTACGTAAATACGATCACATATCATCTTATCGCCTCCAGCTGAAATGGCTGACCATCCCGCAACGTCGTAAGTCCAGGATTCTCTCAACTTTATTCTCAATTTTAAACGATCCTCACTCTCCCTCTTATTTAAACTTGTTTCCCTCTTCTTAGCTCCTCTCATGCCCGGCACCTTCGCTCATCAAACAATCTTCTTCTTGCCACTCCCCTTTACCACTCAGGTTTCGTGGGCAATTCCTTTACGGTACAGGCCATCCGTTTATGGAACGCTCTCCCTGAAGAAGTTAGACGGGCCCCGAGCAAAATTATATTTAAGAAAAGGATCTGCGATATGCTTCTCCAAGAGTCTTCATCATCCTCGTAAGAGTTTTCTATCACCGTATCTTCATTAAATCTAAGTAAGTTCATGTAGTTTATATTAAAATTGTGTAATGTTATTTATTGTATAATTATTAAGTAAGTTGATTTGTGTAGTTTATTTGATAATTCACAAGATTTTGAATTGCACCGCCTACAACTCTTTCTGCCTAGCCCTAAGGTTGACTGGTACAGAATGCCACTTGGCATTAAGTCCGCCTTTTGTACATTTTGTTTTCTTTGTGCAATAAAGATTAAAATAAATAAATAAATAAAATCCTCGAGCGAGCCAGGCAGTTAAGGCAGCGGGTGTCTTTGGTTGAGACCGCCATGGTGGTTTTGTCGGAGGCTACTCCACCGTCCAACAAAAAGGTATAGTCGGCATACGAGGAAGAGTTTGCCCAAATTATGGAAATGAATGATAATGTCGTCCAGGCGGCCTGCGACATTAAAAGGCGACGGATAGGGGATGTCCAGCCATCCACACCGCCACCAGTGGGAAGGCCCAGGATACCTGATAGGCTTCCTACACATCAGTTAGGAAGTTTGGGTGGCGAAGTGGAAGAAGGGTCATTGGTAGACGCACACGTGCGCCAATTGTTGTCGCTACCTAAGGTAGCTAATCGGGCGGACTTAACGACGCAGCTGTTGCCGCCAGTCACAGTTGCGTGTAACGCGTTGCGACATTTAGGGTTGCCAGTAGCCGAGTGGTCGCTCCTACTGATGCACATTGTGTTGGACAAGCTGCCAACGGACATTCGTTCCCGGTTTGAGCGGGAAACGGCAGAGAAAGGGGGGTCTACTCTGCCGAGATTGGAGGAACTTTTAAGGTTTCTCGGCGATGAGGCGGGGGTCGTAGCGACCTCCCAGCCTGACCTGCCGCCATCAGAGGCGCAGGAGTTAACGGGACGCCAGGCGAATCCCACGGTACAGCCGCAGCCAGGACACACTACACATCAGTACAGGTATCTATGTTGAGAATGTCAATTTCGGTAACGGTAATGATTTTACCATTGTAGGTTAACAGCCTTTTACCGATTCGCCCGCAGGGATAACGGCACAGACATTGGTCTAGATCGGGCAGACCCACACTTTGTCACCTGGCCCAATGACCTACTCTTGGGCTCGGGTGAACTAGGACGGATCCTACTAGGCACCCAGACAGCTCTGGGTCGCTCTACACTGCTGGCAGTGCCAACTATTTTGTTTTTTGTTTCTATTATGTACACAGTTTGACGACTCGACTCCGCATAGTCAAGAGTCATTGTGTTTGTGTTTCTTTACATAACTATGCACAAGTTTGGGAAATTGAGGAACCTTCCATGGTCTGTATGGTAGCCCATGCCCATGAGGAGTATGAAGCCTTTCAATAGGCTAGTACGTCACGGTTGACGTCTGTTGGATGTGTTACTAGGTAACCTGATTTGTAATTTTGAATATTGTTTGTTCGAAGAGCTTTATTTGTGTAGTGCTCTTTCGGTGTTTATTTTGTCACAGTGGACGTCTTCACCCGTGCAGCCGCAGACGGGGGGTCTGCCTTCGGACCGAGTCACTCAGTCTCGTCCGGTCAGTGCGACCCCCATCGCACGCAACGGGTTTTGCTGGACCTTTCTCCGTAAAACCGACCAACCTTCGCAACGCCCGTGTTAATATTTTGTGGTTTTTTTATGCCTGGCTACTAAGGCCGTCCTCTTGGGAGTTTCTTCGTTGTCTACGGAGGCCTTCGTCGTCCACGGAGGCCTTCGTCGTCGCGTTGGATCGTTTCGTGTCGCGTAAGGGTCTACCTTTACTTATTCGCTCCGACAATGGCACAAAATGGCAAGGGCACGGGTGTATCTAAATTATGTTTGTAAATTTTTAGAAAATAAGCTTTGGTGAATAAGATAATTTAGCATTATTTTAATTTGGCTAATTAGATTTAGTATGTTGTTGAAGGAGAATAACTTGCCCTCCTGCTTGTAGCTAGGGCAGCATTGTAAAGTTGTTAGTTGGCGAGTATGGGACTGCGGTTCGACTCCGCGATGAGCCACAGCAACTGTCTCTCCTTGCCCGATTGATTGAGCTAACGATCGGAGCCTTCCGATCGGGGCAGGGGTCTGTTTGGGACAAACTGGCCATTTACGGATGGCAACTTTTGTCGTCATAATTTGTAGTGACAGACGGCTGTCAGTGTGACGTACACACGTTGGAACAAATGGTTAGGTTAGAACAGACCTCGCGAGGCCGTGTAAAAAGTATTGTACTATTTGTAATTTTGATATGTAGGGCACATAATCGTTAAAATCGGCGGACCGTAGTCATTAATAAACCGTGAAACAGTGTGGGGCACATTAGATAAATTAGTACCAGGGCGGGCTAGTAAAATTCAGTGGTTTGTTTGGTCGACACGCACACGTGGCGTACAATTGATTGGTGTTATGTGGTATTTATCATCACGTATTTGTCTGAGATCAGTACTGAGGGGTAGCCAAAGAGAAGTTTAGGGACACCTAGGACCATCATCAACCCGAAGACACGCAGGGGCGCGATCCACCACAGCAGCGTGCCGATGAAAGCCGACGCGGCGGACTGCACTGAGCTGAGCGGCGAGTCACCATACCACCTGGAAGTGGTATCAGCGTGTGTCAAAGGAAGACTAGTTTGTAAGTAGGAATTTAAGTTGATTTAATAGTAGTAAGATAGCTTTAAGTCGGGAGGGTGCGGTCTACAGGTTCACCGGAACAGGACCTCTGAACCATGCCTTCTCTGGTAGGAGAGTCGCTTTTAGGGAGCTCAGTCAATGACCTCTCTGGACCACACATTTAGGTACCAAGAGCACTGATTGAACTCTTTAAATCAAACAACAAGTGTAGGCCATTTTTATTAATGAGACGGTTAGAGTTTAATAAAAATGTCTAATAGATATGTAGGCACCTACTTACGATATGGGACTATTGTTACGTAGACGAACATGGCTAATTACAAGCTTTTATTTAGCTTGCAATGTATGTATGTATATCTTGTTCGGGTGGAATTTTGCAACTCAATTTTGATCCACTTCCCGGTTACTGATTGAGCTAAAATTTTGCTTACATGTGTAAATTGCGTGACAGTGCAATATTATGATGACATGGGGCTCATCTGATGACGGAGCTAGATGGTGGCCATAGGAACTTTGCAATGAAACAGCACAACCTCGTCGAGTTTGGGCTCGTTTGATTCGTCTTGACGAGTAGTTTGTCTTTCAATGGTAACCATGGTCTGATGATGGAGCTGGAATGTGGTCATAGGAACTCTGTAATGAAACGACGCAACCCCTTCGAGTTTCGGCTCGTTTCATTCGTCTTGACGAGTGCGTTGTTTTTAGATGATTACCAGGGTATGATCTAATGTTGGAGGTGGAAGGTGGTCCTAGGAACTCAGGAAAGAAACGACGCAACCCCATCGAGTCTCGGCTCGTTTGATTCGTCTTAACGAGTACTTTGGTGCTAGATGGTAACCAGGGTCTGAAGATGAAGCTGAAAGATGGCCATAGGAACTAAGTAATTAAACGACATAACCCCATCGAGTATGGGCTCGTTTGATTCGTCTTGACGAGTACTTTGGTGCTAAATGGTAACCAGGGTCTGATGATGGAGCTGGTAGGTGGCCATAGGAACTCAGTAATTAAGCGACACAACCGCGTCGAGTTTGGTTTATCTTAATGGGTGGACTGTTTTTGATGGGTGGTGAGTGTGGTGGTTTAGTGGACGTGAATAAATTTTGTTTACATAAATATTTGTATTCAGTGAGATAAACAGATGTAAAACGTGTCCATGGATAACTAAAAAGTAAAAAATAAATTAAAAATAAAAAGCCTTTTTAAAAAACAAGCTTTTATATAAATATGTAACTTGATGTGATTGATTTTAACTATTAAAATTTTCAATCTAAGAAAATACGAGTGAGTATTTACTTTAATCTCGCGACAACCTTTTATATCATATAAATTGTGTAATGACGTTATAAGTTGAAAGTTCAAGTTTTAAAGTATAAGTTATTTTTTTCTTGCGCATATTTATAAAAGCTTGTATTTTAAAAAGGCTTTTTACTTTTAATTTTTATCGTTAAAGGTTACAATGTAGGTAGGTACCTAATATAATGATATTTTTCTTATCAGGTTTAAATTATTACCTTTAAATTTTTAGTTCTTTTTATTAACATACCTAATTAAAGCTTGTTTTTAAAAAGTTTTTTCTTTTAATTTTATTTTAAACTTTAAACGAACTTTATTTCCCAAAGATGGGGTTGCATATTCACGTCCACCAAACCACCACCACTCACCACCCATCATAAACGGTCCACCCATTAAGACGAATCAAACTCGACGCGGTTGTGTCTCTTAATTTCTGAGTTCCAATGGCCACCTTCCAGCTCCATCATCAGACCCTGGTTATCATCTACTGGGCTTGGAATACCGGTATTTTCAATTACCGGTAAAAAAAATAGAAAAGAAAAGAAAAGAACAAAAAAAGATAGAAAAATTTTCAAAAAAAGTTTAAAAAAATTGTGAAACCTGTTATAGGTAAGTACTTAGAAAATTTTCAGTTGATTTTTTTTGTATGGAGCCGAAACTTAGAAAAAATTGGGGCGATCATGACCGCGCGCTTTGGACGTACAAAAATTTGAATTACTTTTTTTTATAATGTTTAAATTTTTTTTAGATAGGTACATCGGATACCGCTCAGGGTCCTGCGGGTTAAAAGTCAAAAGTCAAAATATATTTATTCAATAAACTCAATTAATAAGTACTTTGAATCGTCCAAATCTTTTTTAACCTACCACCCATTCAGGACATAATTTTTTAACTGTGGCAAAGAATGGGCGCAAGAAACCACAGCGCACAAAAGCAACGACATTTACAAACAAAAAAAAGAGTATGTCGTTACCAGGTCAATACAAAATATGAATTTAAAAAATAAAAAAATGATGCAATACAAAATTACAATACACATTGTATCAATTAAATAAAGACAATTAGAAATAGCTGTTGGAGTGCTTGGAGCATTTCAGATCCAAGCTGTTTTGTCTTCTGTGTAATCTGACACTTTATAATAAGATTTTTTATAAAGCTTTTCTTTGATTTTGATTTTAAATTTATTAAGATCTAATTTCTGAATATCATTTGGTACTTTGTTGTAAAATCTTACACACAGACCCTTAAAAGAATTATTTATTTTATGGAGCCTAGTATAAGGTACTGTTAATTTGTTCTTACTTCTAGTGTTTACATTGTGAATATCACTGTTTTTTGAAAACATTCCAGTATTTTTATGATCATAAATCAAATTTTCATAAATGTATTGTGATGCAACTGTCATTATATTTATATTCTTAAATCTCTCTCTGAGAGAGTCGCCAGCCTTTAGGTTATAGATTGCTCGAATAGCCCTCTTCTGAAGCACAAAGATAGTTTGAATGTCGGCAGCATTTCCCCACAGTAAAATGCCGTACGACATTACACTATGAAAGTAACTGAATTAAACTAATCTGGATGTATCAACGTCAGTTAACTGACGGATCTTCATTACTGCATAAGCCGCAGAGCTAAGTCTATTCGACAATTTAGCTATATGTGGGCCCCACTGAAGCTTGGCATCTAACGTGATGCCTAGAAACACAGTGGTTCTGCAGGGAAACCAAAGATTTGTTACATTTTAGCTACGACGCATCGTTTTCGAGATATACGCGATTTTAGAAAAAGTTACCTTAAATTTTTTTTATGATAGTCTTGAATTTAGAGGTTATTTTTTTTATAAGACAACAGAAATCTAGCTCCATATAAAACTTACAATTATTTTTTGTTTTTTTTCCTAAAAAGAGTTAAATTTTTTTTATACATATTTACATCGGATACGGCTCAGGTTCCTGCGGAGTGTAAAAAAGTTTTGGGCAACCTTGACCGCGTGCTTTGGACGTGTGAGTGGTTAGAATAGATTGTCTAAAGTTTTTTTTTATTAGACAACAGAAATCTAGCTCCATACAAAAATTAGAATTTATTTTTTTCCTCAAATAGTAGTAATTTTTTGTAAGTACCGAACAGGTCCTGCGGGGTTCTACAGCGGGGCCAAAATTTTGTTACATTTTAGTTACGATGCACCGGTTTCGAGATATTCGCGTTTTTATAAAAAAGTTACGTGGTTGGTTAGAAAGAAGCGCAGCGTAGCGATTGTCTTTAATTTCGAGGTTCTTTTTTTTTTTTAAACAGCAGAAATCTAGCACCACACAAAAATTAAATTTTTTTTTTTCCTAAAAAAAGGTTTAAACATTTTTTTGATAAGTACATCGGATACCGCTCAGGTTTCTGCGTGGTGTTACAGGAGGGCAATTTTAAAACACACAAATTTATGCTTATTAATTTTTGACGTTTTCTATGCTTAAGTTTTTATAAAAAAAGATATTTGAATGATTAAAAATGTCAACCTTATTGGTTAGGTACTAATGTTTTCCAAAACTCATTTCAACCGTTACTTTATTTTACTTTAAAAACTCAGTTATTTCCAATTTCTATTACTTACCACAATATCAATACGATAATTGGAAATCACATTTAATTTTATTCCTTAAAGTAATACCTTAAGTTAACAATTCATTGTGATTTATCATTCTTCACCTTTCATCCTAAAAAAAAACGATAAATTACCTATAAATATTAGCCGTTAGTGTCGCTAGGGGAGAGACACTTGCCCGCTATTTTTGTCTCGTACCAGGATACGTTTGTTTACACAATTCTATGACCACGGCTTAAATTTCGGTTCGACGCGATTCTGTTTCGGCGTGCAGTGGTACTGGGGGTAGCGATGCGCATTTTGTCTGGCACAGACTATAGCTCGTTAGATTAGTTGTTAAGTCTTAACTATAAGTTAGTTAACTGTTTTTTTTATTATTATTATTATTGACGTCAATAAGTGCCTGTAAAGGTTTACATTGAATAAATAATTTGACTTTGACTTTGAATTTCGAGGTTATTTTTTTTACACCACAGAAATCTAGCTCCATACAAAAATTAGAATAATTTGTTTATTCTAAAAAAAGTTTACCTTTTTTTTTGATAAGTATTGTAGAGTTTATACCATGTTAGGGCGCTGGCTGGTTTTACTTTAAAGTCATTTATAAATAAAACGTAATTTGAAATGAAAAGATGTCAAACGGGGATTAGGAGAACGATCTGAAGTACCAAAATGGGTAGACTTGATCATGTTGTTTTTAATATTTAATTTGTAATAATGTAACTTGTATATAAAGATAAAGACGTATACAATAAAAGAAGTCTTATACTAAATAAAGGTTGTTGTTATTAAAACAAACGCCCCCCAACCTTTACGAGTTCTACAATGGTGGAGTCGCAGCCGGGTAGCAGGCCGTGCGCGAAAAGTTTCCGTTTTTCAGGTGGCACGAAAACACTGAAAAGCATGGTGAATAAGCTACGTGTTGAAGAATGAAGAATAGAAAAGAAATTAAGATAATCTATACCTGAAAGAGGAAATTTTTTTTTAAAGCAAGATGGATCGCGTAGTCACATGTTTTACGGGTCATTTTGATGAGTCGGTGGAAGAGTTTCTGGAGCAGTTCCAAGCAGTAGCAGTTTATAAGAAGTGCACTAGCTCTGAGGATCGATTATTGTTGTTGCCAGCATTTTTGAAAGGAAGTGCTTTATATTACTTTCGCTCAATAAAAGCTTTGAAGAAGTGGTGGATAAATTGAGGGAAGAATTTGAAGTGTGTGATTACTCCGAATTATTTTATAATGCCAAGCAGGACCAGAAAGGCCTGAGCGAGTATTTCTGTAATTTATCGGAGTTGGCTAGCAAAGCAAATATAACCAAGGATTCCACGTTCATTATGCAATTTTTGAAGGGATTAAAGTCTTACTTCAAAAGTAAACTAGCATATTCCCACTATGCGTGTAAAAGAAACCTCAGGGAGGTTATTTTGCAATTGGAGAAGGTGTATCCACAAGCACGTGAAGAGCAGTTGAACTTAGCGCAGAATCCTGCTGCGTTCGTTCATAAGTTTGTTGGTGGGGGAGGTGATCGTAGTACGCCCACTCCATTTGGTCCGCCAATGACGACGAAAGTGCAAGATGTACGCCGCGTTGTACCAGGACCTGCACCTTCAAATAGCTATAATTTACGTTCTAATTTTAGGAAAACGCAGTCGCAGCCGGGTTTTCGACCGCGCTGACAATAAAGAAGGCCAATTGTCGCGACGGTGATGTTTTTGAGATGTCGTCTGGTCTTTTGCAAGCGCACACATCTGACGTGAAATTGCAAGCGATGGATGAAGCGAGTCAACAGATTAGACCTTCTTCTACGTTATTGCCATTATTAGTATTTTCTACAAATGAGGTTAATTCTGTAGCTCTTGTAGACACAGGTGCCACGGTTTCCTGCATCAGTCAAGCTGCCGCGGATGAGATAGGAGTAAAATGTAGAGATATAGAAAATAGATGTATTAGTGCGAGTAATGGTAGTAGGTTAAAAGTAGTTGGAAAACGCAATGTAATGTTTTCGTTGAGCGATTTTTTATTTAAACAAGAATTTATTATTATAGCTAACTTAAAGTGTAGTGTAGTTTTAGGTCAGGATTTTTTAATAAAGAATAAAATATGTGTTGATTTTTATAATAATTGTGTGTCTTTTTCCCAAGGAAAAATTCATTTTGTTCAACCAATTGAATTGAGCCAAAAAGATGAATCCGCTTTTGTTGCAAGACAGGATTCGCAAAGATCGAGTTCGATTGTTAGACAAAAGTTAGGAAATATTCATTTAGTTCAGCCAAATGTTTTGAGCCAAATATGTAAAGCCGCTGTTGTTGCAAGACAGGATTCGGAAAAATCGAGTTCGCTTGTTAGACAAGTTAGGTAAGTCATCGAATGTTCCATGTCAAACAATTGGTTTAGAAAGTTTGAAGTTAGAACAAAAGTTAGATAGGTCATCGAATGTTCTAGATCAGGCAATTGTTTTAAAAAATTCCGAGCCGGGCGCGGAGAAGAAAAACATTGATGTGTCAACAAGTGACAGGCATCAATCAATTGTTGGCTTTATTGATTTTCAGAAATTGCGTAACAATGATTACGTATAGTTTTTGAAGGCACCAAATAGTGGTGAGTTTTCCTTGCCGGTGGAGGAAAAACGTTTTGTAACTAATGTAGATTTACGAACAGGTTATCCTAAAACGAAAATTCGATAGAACAGGTAGGTCGTATGAGTAGATTATTTACGAAGGCACTACGTAAGAGTTAGACCGGTATTCTTTAACGTCAATGATTTAGTTTTATTATGTTCCAAAGCGAGTTATTGGCAGATGTACGAAACTGGCACGTATTTATCAATGGCATATAGAATCATTGAGCGATAGGAGGTCTAATGTTGGTGACTTGCAGGGTTCGTTTTTCATTTTTTTTTTTTATAAATGAGGGCGGCAAACGTGCAGTCGGGTCACCTGATGGAGAGTAATCACCGCCGCCCATGGACACCCGCAAAACCAGAGGAATCGCAGACGCGTTGCCGGCCTTTAAGGGAGGAATAGGTAAGATAAGATAAGATAAGATAAGATAAGATAAGATAAGATAATTTATTGCTGTATCAAAACTTAGCCTAGATACAAAAGACTTATGTTAAGAAATTAGGGTTAGTGTATATTATAATAATATGTAATACCTAAGCTAAGCAAACAATATTGCCTGTGTATTAGGTATCTATGCATAAAAGTAGGTTAGTGCTTTTTAGACAATAAATCATTTACACAATAGCTAAACTATAAAATATACGGAAATAGAAAGTACAATTATAATATTAAATATTGCTCTACTTAATCAACATTTTTCTCACTCGGTGTTCACGATTACGTAATAACTAATAGTAAGTTCTCTGTGTCATCATATGTTTTACCTTTTAACCACTCTTGTACGGTTTTTTTACATTTTACTTTGGTCATGGAGTAAATACATAGAGACAAGTTTATTCTGTTATACAAAAAATTACCCAGGTGACAGAAGAATCTGTGAGAGTTTGATCTTCTAAATGGTTCAGTAGAGCATACAATATCTGCACGTCTTCGGCTGGTTTCGAGCGCAGGGTCATAGAGCATTATTGAGTGCTTTTTAGTATTTGTTAGTAAAATAAACAGCTGGCGTACAGATAGGACATCGCATTTAGTAAGGAGCACTGCCGTCGGGAAGCGTATTAGTCGGAAAGTGCTGACTTTTAGAACTGCTGGTGCAAGTTGCTTCTATTGAGCAATGTATATTTGAGATAGACGTCAGTAGTGTTTCTACTAACATTCCAATTAATTATTTAAATTAAATTATATGACAAAAGAGGAAAACTCTTGCGAAATGTTTGTTAATAAAATGAAATTAAATGAATGTAAAAATAGCTTTAGCAAAAGCCCATGTCAAATATTAAATTTAAAAAATGTACAATCTTTAAACATTGTCCACCAGAACATCCAAGGAATGATGGGCAAAGATTTGGAGATTGAATTGTTCATGAACTGTAATAAAATTGATATTCTTTGCATAACAGAACACTGGCTTAAAGACCATCAGTTCATGTTCAATTTTAAGAATCATTTGGTAGGAAGTTCGTTCAGTCGAGGAAATGCAATACATGGTGGCTCCTTAATTATTGATAGTAAGAAGTTTAAATTAAAGGAACGCAAAGACATAGTGAGCCTCTCGGTTGAGCGAACAATAGAAATAGCTTGTGTGGAGTTGGAGCAGTTTGTTGTATTAAGTGTGTACAGACCTCCTTCAGCATCATATGATTATTTCGAAAAAGTTATGGATGAGGCATTACATAAAGTCCGTAATGTAGGTAAAACAATAATTGTTTGCGGGGATTTTAATATTAATTTGTTAGAAAATTCCACGATGTCAACTAAAATTAAAAACCTATTTCTATCATACAACTTGAATAATTTATTTTTGGAGCCGACAAGAATAACTGCCACTTCGGCCACCTGTATTGATAACATATATACAAATGTAAAACCACTGGCTAAGCAAATTATTAATAACCTGGACTCTGATCATTGTGGCCAAATGGTCAGCTTTCCACACCAGCGTAAACAAGTGACGAAAAAGAATATCACTGTTGTACCAAAAACTGCAGGTCGGCTGGAACGCTTTAAAAGCAATCTAGATACAAAATTAAATTATTTAGAATACAATGACAACCCTAATGTCTTTTATAATAATTTTTTTAACATTTATTGTTTAGAATTTAATAAAACTTTTATTCCAAAAAAGATCTCAGTTAGTGGTACTGTAACTTTTAATGAATGGGCTACAATTGGTATTCACAGAAGTAGGAAACGCCTTTATGAACTTTATGGTGAACGCAACTATAACACCAGCGATGACTTCAAATTATATGTTAAAAATTATTCAAAGTTATTCAAAAGAGTATGTCGATTAGCCAAGGCAAACTATCTGAGTTCTAAGATTAAGAATAGTAATGACAAAATAAAAATGACATGGAATAATACAAATAGTGAAACAGGAAAGGTCAAAAGTCGTAATAATGAGTACAATTTAAATTGTGATAATAAAACCTTGACTTCTGATGCTGATGTTGCTGCAGTATTTGAGAGGTTTTTTACTGACATTCCAGTTTCAACTACAAAAGCCTTGATTTCCTCCCCCACTGTAGCTGAATCTGTTTTGAAGGAGAATGTTAAAGTTAAATAATATAGAGAATGTTAAATAATGAAAATAATTTCAGTTTTCAAAAAATTTGTGTTATAGATATAATAAAAACATTTAACACTCTCAATAAAAAGAAAACTGCTGATCTGTGGGGTAATTCCGTGGACGTCGCTAAATCTGTAATTATGACAATAGCTCCAGTTTTAGCTTGCATATTTAATGAATGCATTGACTGTGGTGTTTTTCCTGACCTCATGAAATATAGTAAAATAATTCCATTATTTAAATCAGGTAGCACTTCTGACCCCTCTAACTTTAGACCTATTTCTGTGCTACCCACATTTAGTAAAATTTTTGAAAAGTTAATGCTAGATCAAATGCAAATTCATTTTTATAAAAATAAACTTTTACATTGTAAACAATATGGTTTTACTAGGGGTCGCTCTACAACTGAAGCCGGTGTTGAGCTTTTAATCCAAATATTTGATACCTGGGAGGAATCACAGGATGCCCTAGGGGTATTTTGTGATTTATCCAAGGCTTTTGATTGTGTTTTACATGAAACTTTGGTCAGGAAGCTTAACCACTATGGAATTAGGGATGCTTCTTTGAGCCTTCTGATCTCATACTTGAGTAACAGGATTCAAAAGGTCCATTCTTGTTTTTGGTTTATATTAATGACTTACCTTATTTTGTAAAAGACAGTCATGAGATAGTATTGTTTGCTGATGATACTTCACTTTTATTCAAAGTGAAACGACGACACCCAAATTATGACGATGTGAATAATGCGGTCTCAAAGATTGTTCACTGGTTTAGTGTTAATAACTTGCTATTAAACGAGGGAAAAACCAAATGTGTAAGATTTGTATTGCCTAATGTTAAGCAGGTAATAACTAGTATACAAATTAAAGATAAGAATGTGAATCCTGTGGACACCACTGTGTTTCTAGGCATCACGTTGGATGCCAAGCTTCAGTGGGGCCCACATATAGCTAAATTGTCGAATAGACTTAGCTCTGCGGCTTATGCAGTAATGAAGATCCGTCAGTTAACTGACGTTGATACAGCTAGATTAGTTTATTTCAGTTACTTTCATAGTGTAATGTCGTACGCCATTTTACTGTGGGGAAATGCTGCCGACATTCAAACTATCTTTGTGCTGCAGAAGAGGGCTATTCGAGCAATATATAACCTACAGGCTGGTGACTCTCTCAGAGAGAGATTTAAGGATATAAGTATAATGACAGTTGCATCACAATATATTTATGAAAATCTTGTGTATGTTCATAAAATATTGAAATGTTTTCAAAAAACAGTGATATTCACAAATTAAATACTAGAAGTAAGAACAAATTAGCAGTGCCTTATACTAGGCTCCATAAAATAAATAATTCTTTTAAGGGTCTGTGTGTACGATTATACAACAAAGTACCAAATGATATTCAGAAATTAGATCTTGATAAGTTTAAAATCAAAATCAAAGAAAAGCTTTATAAAAAAGCTTATTATAAAGTGTCGGATTATACAGAAGACAAAACAGCTTGGGTCTCAAATGCTCCAAGTACCTACTCCATCAGCTATTTCTATTTGCCTATAATTAATTTATATAGAGCACCATATTTAATTAAACTATTTACATTCAAATTCATATTTTGTATTTTGTGACTTGGTAACGACATATAATATATATATTTTTTGTAAATGTCGTTGCTTCTGTGCGCTGTGGTTTCTTGCGCCCGTTCTTTGCCACAGTTAAAAAATGATGTCCTGAATGGGTGTGGTAGGTTAAAAAATATTTGGACGTTTCAAAGTACTTATTAATTGAGTTTATTGAATAAATATATTTTGACTATTGACTATTGACTATTGCTCTCTGTGCTCTTTCTAATTTTATCATAATAGTTTTGTGTGCACCGCCCCATGATGTAATACAGTATACAAATAATGACTGACAAAGTGTTAGATATATTGATTTTAGTAGACTAGCACATGCAATGTGACGAAGAGTTTTAAAGACATAGATTAACTTTTTAACTCTAGATGTAGTGCTTCAATATGTGGTTTAAATTTTAAATACTTATCAATTATTACCCCTAGGTATTTAATATTGTCAGTGCTGCTGAGCTTAGGGCAGAAGCAAGTGTCAGGCGAGTCCTTGCACAGATGGGCTGTTATTGAATGTGTGTTTGGGATAGGTTGGGATAGTCATATATTTTGTTTTATCTATGTTAAGTGTCAGTAAGTTATTTCTAAGCCACTGAGTGACTGTATTAAATCCAGATTGAGCTAGTTCGTACGCCTCACTCCAAGTGTCCGCGCTGAAGAGCAGAGCTGTGTCGTCGGCGTAATATATTATTTTCCGCTTTTAGAAAGGGGAAGGAGGCATAAGTCGTTAATGTATGCGAGAAATAGCAAGGGTCCTATTATGCTCCCTTGAGGAACACCATATTCAACAGTCAATTCGTCACTCATAGTGTCATCTATTATTACACGTTGTGTCCGATTAGAAAGATAATCTTTGATGAGAATATTGAAATATTGAAATATATATATATATATATATATAAATATATTGAAATATTGAAATCGTGTCAATGCTTTTGCGAGATCAAAGAATATGACTAAGCACTTTTTTTGTGAGTCCAGTCGCCTTATAATGTAGTCAGTTAGTTAGCTGATGTACTGCATCGTCAGTCGATCTGTCTGCTCTAAAACCAAATTGAGTAGCTGCTAAGAGTTTGTTAAGGAATTATGATCTGTCAAAGTGGATGTTAGTATAAAAGTTTTTAAAGGGATGTTAGTATTGGCTAAAATATGATCTAAGCAGTTACCTTTTCTAGTAGGATGCAAATGAGTGGGTAAGTAACCTAAATAGGCTGTCTGAGTTAAATATTCCGGTGAATTACGATCTATATTTCCGGGTTTTATATCGATGTTTAAATCGCCCATGACAAAAACATTCTTAAATGATGTTAATTGGTCTAAAAGTACACTCAAAGATTGTAGAAAGTTGGAAATATTATGATAAGAGGGAGAACGATATATAGCATCAATAGCGGTGTCATTGATTATTTTTGCAATTAGACAGTTTCCATCTACTAGGTCAGGTTCGTCAACAGTTACCTTGCTCATATTACTTTTAATGTACAATGTCACACCATCACTTTTTAAAATATTAGTTTTGTTAGTAGTGTATGAGACATATCCAGGTAATTGAGGAATACAAGAAGCAGTGGACAACCAGCACTCAGTCAGTACCATTATGTCAATTTCTACATTGATTTGACTAAGCAACGCTAACATACCATCAAAGTTACAATTAATGCTACGTATGTTCTGTATAAAAATATTATGACTATGCTTAATATTACTTATAAACGACGAACATGTATGTGGCTCACAAACCAAAGAGTCATATTCATATGAAGAGTCTAATTCTTTAATAATATCATGAGTTACATAACCCATCCTTGTGCAGCGATTAAACTGTATGTGCGGCGCTCTAGGCGCCCTCATAGTGAATTGAACTCATGTATCGTGCCTCGGCCATTTTTCTTGCTGGACACTGTTCATCTCCGGTTTTGTGGTGGCTGGGCTGGGTAGAGTTTATACCATGTTAGGGCGCTATAATTTGAAATAACAAGATGTCAAACGGGGATTAGGAGAACGATCTGAAGTGCCAAGATGGGTAGACTTGACCATGTTGTTTTTATATTTAATTTGTAATAATGTAACTTGTATATAAAGATAAAGACGTATACAATAAATGAAGTATACTAAATAAAGGTTGTTGTTATTAAAACAAACGCCCCCCAACCTTTACGAGTTCTACAGTATCTACTTCGGATACCGCTCAGGTTTCTGCGGATGTTACTGGGGGGCAAAAATTTCGTTAGATTTTAGCTACGACGCACCGTTTTCGAAATATTCGCGTTTTTATAAAAGTTACCTTAAAGTGTCGGCTTTATAATAAAATTAACTGAAAATTGTATTTTTTTACAATTTTTTTTGGAAATTTATTTTATATCTTTTTGTCAATGCAATGTATTTCGTCAGTTTGTAAAAAAAAAATAGAGTGTATTTTTTTATGCATTCTCTTTGCGACACCCGGACCGCATTTTGACTTTTTTTCGCTAAATTCACTTAATTTAAAGTAGTTAAACACTTTACTAAACTTGTTTTTTTTAGCCCCATCGTTTTTATTCAATATAAATTTTACAAATAATACTGTTCTCGTTCGCGAGATTGGAATGAAATATTAGTTGCGTTGCGACTTGCGACTGCGAGCGCTGCGTTTGTGCACTAACACAATAAGGCAACGTCGCAGAAAGTCGTGAAAGAATCGGTACCCAGGAACCGAAATGGAAAATACTGGTACTTACCGATATAATACGTGTATTTTAAGTAGTGGTTCTAAGCCCCGATCATCTAGCACCAAAGTACTCTTCAAGACGAATCAAACGAGCTCATAGTCGATGGGGTTATGTCGTTTAATTACTGAGTTCCTATGGCCATCTTTCAGCTCCATCATCAGACCCTAGTTACCATCTAGCTCCAAAGTACTCGTCAAGACGAATTAAACCAGTCGAGACTCGATGGGGTTGCGTCGTTTATTTACTGAGTTCCTATGACCACCTTCCAGCTCCATCATCAGACCTTGATTACCATTGAAAGACAAACTACTCGTCAACACGATTCAAACGAGTCCAAACTCGATGAGGTTGTGTCTTTTCATTGCAAAGTTTCTATGGCCACCTTCCAGCTCCATCATCAGATCAGCACCATGTTCACATAATATTGCATTGTCACGCGATTTACACATGTAAGCAAAATTTCAGCTTAATCGGTAACCGGGAAGTGGATCAAATTTAATTTGCAAGATTTGATAACAAACGGACAGGTGAAACTAAATTAAAGCTTGTAATAATAGTAATAAAAACACTGCAGTCCGCCGCGCCGCCCGCCGCCGCCCCGTGCGCGAAAACGAGATATGAGACAATAGGGTAACCTTATTAGTTCGTAAGCGCTTAAAATTACGGTTACTGATACCAAAATTGATTTGGTAAGTGCATTGAAAGCAGTTAACCTTATTCAAAAAAGTTTCCACTACGAAAGACAACCCTATCAATAGGGAAACCCTATCGTTCGGTAACCTTTTGATTGGGTTTCCCTAAAAATCGGCTTTATCAAAAAAAGAAGTGACGCGAGGTTCTCTATGATCCCGTGGACGAAATATCAGTCCCAGTTAATTTAATAATTACTCATTTTTACCTTTTCAGTACAACATTCAATTACAATGTTGGTACCTAGCTACCTTTTGTAAAGTCTCTTGTTAAAATTGCCTAACGGTTTTGCAATTACAATTTTACTGAGTAAGTGAGCCTGGTTCAATTGTAGCTGTACTACACCAGAGCCCACAGAGGCTGGGACTTAGTGAACATAAGTTCATTTCTTTTTATTGTTGGTTCCAGAGTTCTTCCACCGGGTTCCTGCCACGCCCTGGTCTGCTGCCACCACTGCTGCTCTACCACAGCCAAACTACCACTGCCCTACCGCAGTCAAACTACTGCAGCCCTACTGCAGTCTGTCTACCCATCGGGTTCCTGCGGGACTACCTCTGCGGGGTCCGGTTTCCTGTCAACGCGGTCTTCGTGTACGCGGCCTAGCTTTCGCCTCTGCACACCGTCCGTCAGGAAGACTAGCCCAAGCTAAATCTCTTTTTATGTCCTACTCAAGCGGGCAGAGTGAGCGATCCATATACCCTTCCTGAGATCGTAAATCCTTTCTAGAAGAATAGGAATAAACCTTGTCACCTATTCACTGTTTCATTCCTATTCTGAAACAGGGACCCGCGGATGGTTTGATAGATTTGGTTTTAAGATGATTTTCTACTGTTACTGGGATGGAAGCCGCAACGGGGAGCAGCTTGACTACCAGCGATGCACGATGAGCACGAAGAATCGAATATTCTATATAGAATTGGGTAGGGATAGGAAAGAATGTAATCCTACCTACATATTTTCTTAATATTTATTTATGTCACTGCAATTGATACAGATCACATTATCTTTACCTTACATACCGCCCCCCAAAGAGCTTCTAAGCTCTTTAAAAAGGGATGCTGATTTACAATTAATTAAAGTTGAGCGTGAAAATTAATCTAAGTAAACTAAGAACTAAGTTAAATTAAGATGATGCTACAAATTGTCCAACCGCAAACTTAAAATAGGTAATTAAGTAATTGTTCAATTAATATTGTACATTAGTTACATTTGTCTCAATTATTTAATTTAATTTATATTTGTAACCTGACAACACTTAATTTAGGTTATAATTTATTTTTATTTTTACATATGTCAACACTACTGCGGGGTCCGGTTTCCTGTCGGCGCGGTCTTCGTGTACGCGGCCTAGCTTTCGCCTCTGTACACCGTCCGTCAGGAAGACTAGCCGAAGCTAAGTCCCTTTTTAAGTCCTACTCAAGCGGGCAGAGTGAGCGATCCATATACCCTTCCTGAGATTGTTCCTTTCTAGAAGAATAGGAATAAATCTTGTCACCTATTCACTGTTTCATTCTTATTCTGAAGCAGGGACTAAACCGCTACATACTAATTGTAGGAGGTTTAGCCCTCCCTGCCATCACCAATGTAAATTTCATTCCTGTCCAAGGTCCTAGAAAGCGCTGTTCAAAAACAACTATTTTCATATGTCTCACAGCATAAGCTAATAAGTCCGTATCAATCAGGTTTTCGTCCTGGCCATAGCAATGTAACTGCCCTGTTGAACGTCACAGACGATATCCGGCACGCCATGGACAACCGGTTGTTCACGGTTCTTATTCTGCTAGACTTTAGCAGCGCTTTCAACTCTGTTGACTATGATATCCTTCTTTCCATTCTCCATTCTCATAACCTTACCCCTGCGGTGATCAGTTGATTCTCGGACTATCTACGTAATCGTAGCCAGAGGATCAGGAGTGGAGAATCTTTTTCTGAATGGGCTCCCCTTACAGCTGGTGTGCCGCATGGAGGGGTACTCTCGCCTCTACTATTTTCCTTATTTGTGAATGAGCTCGTTAAAGTCATATCCTGTCCGTACCACCTTTATGCGGATGATCTGCAAATTTATTGGCACTTTGATGCATCCAATGCTGACAGTACAATCGATGCGATTAACAAAGATCTTCTTGCAGTGAAGTCTTGGGCGGACTCTTTTGGATTGCTGGTGAATCCAAGTAAATCACAAGCCATAATCGTAGGTAGCAACAGGTTGTACAACAAATTAGATTTTGAGAAACTCCCCAAGATCACGTATGACGGAGTGAATCTTACATATGCACTCAAAACTAAAAACCTTGGTCTCATTATCGATCACACTTTGTCCTGGAGATCACAAGTAAATGAAGTGAGTCGGCGCATGCACTTCTCTTACCATTCTCTCAAGCGACTCCAGTTTTTCTTACCATACAACACCAAAATTATGCTCGCTCAGTCTCTTTTACTCCCTCTTCTCGAATATGCTGACGTTTGTTATTTAGATGCTACTGAGGAGCTGCTTAACAAGCTGGAGCGCCTGCAAAATTTGGCCATCCGTTTTATCTTCGGTCTACGGAAATATGACCATATTTCCGTAGACCGAAGAAGAGTTACATTAGATAGTGAATTGTTGTTTTCGTCTCACATAAATAAAATTACCGCTAAAGCATATAAGATGTTGGGATTTGTATTTAGGCAGTGTCGATTTTATAAACGTTAACACATTAATACTTTTATACAATAGCCTTGTAAGATCTTAACTTGAATATAGTTCAACTGTCTGGAATCCGCAGTATTATAAATATATTAATTCTATAGAAATGATTCAGAGTAAGTTCCTTAGGAGATTGAGATACAAATTTAAAAAATTTAACACGTATAGTATCCGGTCCCTTGCCTTGCGAAGGGAGCACTGTGATCAATTTTTACTATACAAAATTATAAATAGCTACGTTGACTCGCCCTATCTATTGAGCAAAATCTTATTGCGATGTCCAAGAGCTAACACGAGATCATGTGATACATTTTCAATTTCAACTTGCCGTACTAACTATGCATGTAATCGTTTTATCCTTAGAAGTATGAAATTATATAATTCTAAATATAGTCACATCGATATTTTTGGCCTTAAGCCAACGAAATTCAAATTTTTGTTAAGGCAATAAATTATTTCGTTTTTCTTAAATTGTCACTATGAACTTTATATACATTTACTTACCTAATACAAATGAGTAGTGTAATATTGGGCATTCTAGATCACTTTTCACTCCATTGATCTCACTGACGTTCGATCAATGTCGTTAAAAAGTGATCTAGAATGTCCCAATATTACTTTTGAAAATCACTGCCATTCGCTCGTATATATGTTTAAGCGCTATGCTTCAAAGTCATTTTATTGAAACTCCCGAAACACTGTGGTCAATAAGAAAACAGCTGCTATGAGATTTGTTAAACAAAAACAGTCATTAAAATTAAAATGCATTTGCCCACCATCATCAAATGAGTTAAAACGTCATGGCAACTTATTGCCGAACAGTATCCGTTGTATTGTTTGCGGCCCTTCGAATTGTGGAAAGACAAACTTAGTAATTAGTTTATTACTACATACAGATGGTCCACGGTTCCGCAACCTTTATGTTTATTCAAAATCTTTGTATCAACCTAAATACATATTTTTAGAAAAAGTATTAAATATGGTTGCAGGTACATCGTATCATAAATATAATGACAACACCGAAGTTTTGAGTCCACATGATGCTTTGTCTGACTCGATTATTATATTTGATGATGTTGCTTGTGAAAACCAAAACCACATCCGAGATTATTTTGCTATGGGACGTCATAAAAATATCGATTGTTTTTATATTAATCAAACTTATACAAAAGTACCAAAATAACTTATTAGGGACAATTCTAACCTAATTATATTATTTAAGCAGGACGATGTAAATTTGAAACACGTATATGATGAACACGTAGGGTCGGACATGACTTGGTCACAATTTCGAGAAATGTGCTCAACTGTTTGGAAGAAACCATTCAATTATCTTGTAATAAATAAGGATTGTGAACGAAACAAAGGATGTTATAGGAAGACATTTGATACGTTTATAGAATTAGATTAATGTACAAAAGCAGTTGTAATTATGCCATAAAATCACTTTCATTTGTGACTTAAAGCTGAAAGGAAACCTATTTATTGAAATGGAAAGAGATTTAAAAGAACAAATTGTAAAATCAGCATCAGCTGTTAAAAGGAAGGTAGACTTAATAAAGGATGCTAAAAATTCTAACAATGTTACCCTGGAAACAATATTTAAACCTATTGTTGACCCTCTTAACATTTTAGCGAATAGAAATGATGAAAAGAACTTACAGGAAGTAAAGCTTTATGATCCCATATCAAAAAAAAACAGGAAAAATGAAAGCGAGAAGTCGTATTCTTCTTGTGAAGAATATATTGATTCTAATAGTGTAGATGAAGAGGAATATCAAGACACACCACAAAAATCAGACAAAATCCTAACTACGTCACCTTTTAAGAACCATGATGTAAGTAAAGGTTCTTTTAAGTCCCTCCAATCATCACCAAACATTATAAATCAAGATGAGTCTTCCTCGTGGTCTACGTCATCTGAAGTATTTAATGCCATACCTTTTGGAATTAGAAATGAGCGAGGGAAACTTGAGCTTGGAAACACTCGCGTTCATGATGACGGTAGAATTCTTAAAGTTGGAAACATTACTTTTGAAAAGACTCTTGGCTTAAAAGAACTATTATATAAAAAGGTACCAAATCTAGATGTTATTACAGATGACGACCTTGAAAACTACAAGCTACTACTTATCAATACTAATGCACACAGACGTAACTTTGATCCTGCCAAACCAATAAACAGCAATAAAGGGTTTAAATACATGAGTATTATAAAACCATTATTTAAATTCTCTAAACAACCTACTAGTACTGAGAGTCCTCCACAGGGAAAAGGTATCAATCTTTTAAAAAAAGTTAAAACAAATACAGATTTAGTTTATTGGGATGATCCAAATGAATTAATAGAACGATTGAAATTACTGCTTGCGTCAAAAGCTGCTGGTAACACGGGTTTGGATAATGAAATCGTTGCAATAATTGAAGAACTGCGCGAAGCGGGCATCATAAATATGGAATATAAACAAATAGCACGGGGAAAATTAAGCAGTATACTTGCAGTAAGCAAAGCTTCGAGATTATAATGAATATAGATAAATTCGGTCATCACATTCATAAACGTTTGAGGTTATCTGAATACATCGATACCATAAACGATACGTTAAAAAAGTGCGAAACGGGCGAATACGACTTAAAATCATCAAAACTTAAAGGTTTATCATCTCCAGACAAGGACGATGAAGCTGTAAATAAGGCATATTTGGATAAAACTGTACAAGATCTAAGGAATGAAATAAATAAAGTTAATAGTCGTGTAAAAATTTACATCCAGAACTTAGAATCAGCTACTTCCAATCGCTTGTCTACTATGTTTTACTCAAAAACACTGCGATTGCATACGTTGTTGTTTGCGGGATTGATATAAATAAGGTAACTAACAATTCCCTGCACAGTTGTCTGCATTGACTTAGATCAAAAAATACAAGTGTTTTTTTTATGAGAACCTTGAAAATG
The DNA here is from genome assembly GCA_963921215.1 of Scoparia ambigualis. Taxonomy (NCBI): domain Eukaryota; kingdom Metazoa; phylum Arthropoda; class Insecta; order Lepidoptera; family Crambidae; genus Scoparia; species Scoparia ambigualis. The sequence goes on from OY992516.1 coordinate 30,976,730, forward strand.
TGTTGAGTAGATCAGAGTCGACAATGACAATTGGCAACTGATTCTAATCAAAATACACAAGTGTTTTCCTTGGATCGAGGTTGAGGTGTTTCGGCATAAAACCTTTTCTTCCAATTGTTGAAAACCTTGAAAATGTGTAGAGTAGATCGGAGTCACCGTATACTGAAATGAAGTTTGGTTTAAAAACACAAGTGTTTTCCTATGGGTCGAGGTTCAACTTTAGCAAATGTTATTCATAGTTCAACTTATTCGGGGATCCAGTCCTGGGAGACCAGGAAGCCCCATCCAGCTTAAGTTGTGCTGTAATTCCATATTGTTAAAAACCTTCGCATTCATTAGACGAAATCCTTGAAAATGTGTTAAGTAGATCGAAGTCGTTGTATACAGAAATTAAACTATTACATACTGGATTCTGATCAAAATACACAAGTGTTTTCCTATGGGTCGAGGTACTACTTTGATAAATGTTATTCATAGCACTAACTTATTCGGGGATCCAGTCCTGGGAGACCAGGAAGCCCCATCCAGTTTAAGTTGTGCTGTTATTCCATATTGTCAAAAACCTTCGCATTCAGTAGACGAAATCCTTGAAAATGTGTTTAGTAGATCGAAGTCGGTGTATACAGAAATTGAAATATGAATTCGATTAAAATACACAAGTGTTTTCTTATGGGTCAGGAATAAAATTTGACAAATGCAACTATATGATACACCTTGGAGCGTGGTGGCAAATAAAAACCGTATATGACGGATACTTAAGTTTAATAATGTGATCTCAATGATGAATCGAAACTATATTACAAAATGGCATTATAAACAATATAGAATAAATTGACCAAGCGCCTTCGGAAAGACTGAGGAGCGTAGCTGTTAATGGTATATTGCTATTTTAATCGTGTAGGCGCTTACGTCTAAACAACACTTATTCCGTACTGAGAGTTCACTAAGTCACATTCATTTATAGTTGTGCTGTAATTCCATATTGTCAAAAGCTCCTGCATCCTATGAACGAAAGACCTTGAAAATGTGTAAAGTAGATCGCAGTCGTTGTATGGGATTCTAGATCACGAGAAGTCGATTAGACATTCTAAAACACGAGAAGTCGATTGGACATTCTAGATAACTTTTTGACGTTGACTGAGCGAGTGGCAGTGATTTTCAAAAGTAATATTAGTCTAGATCACGAGAAGTCGATTAGACATTCTAAAACACGAGAAGTCGATTGGACATTCTAAATCACTTTTTGACGTTGACTGAGCGAGTGGCAGTGATTTTCAAAAGTAATATTGGGACATTCTAGATCACTTTTAACGACATTGATCGAACGTCAGTGAGATCAATGGAGTGAAAAGTGATCTAGAATGCCCAATATTACACTACTCAAATGTTATGTTTGTAATGTTCGGTCGTGTGTGGCTGCAGTACAAAGGATTATGTATGTACTTATCTATAGGTGTTCACACGAATTTGTAATCGAGATAATGAAATTATAAATTAATTAAATGTGGATAGTCGAAGAAATTAGTGCTCGCGACTGTTCATTTTAAATGATTTAATACCTTAAGTAATTCCTAACTATATTATGTTTACTCAACTTTTTTAGATACTTATGTCTAAACTTTTTGTGAAAACTCTTTTGGCTAATGTGTTGCCCAACTGTTTAGTTTAAGTGTATTGTAAAATGCTGTTTGTTTTCCAATAAATAAATAAAAAAAATAAAAAAAATTATTTCACTATCTATTATCTATCGCACTAATCGTTTATCAGTAACTTATATTTATTATAATACACACATCAAAAGTGTCTAGGGATCAAGCATTTTTATGCGGATTTCTTGAGATTGAGATGTGGCTTTGTAATAAATTTATGATTTTATAAATTTATATGGATCCTTTTTGGTGCATTTCATAATTTGAAACAGGAACTTTCAATCAATTTCTAGTAAAAGATGAAAATCAGCTGTAATTATTTTCCCTATAAAAACATACAACGCATTGAAGACATTATTAGTGCTACTGTTTCCCTACTACTGATTAAAACCAACGTTATTATGGAGCGGCGACGTCATTTAAGCAGGGAAGAAATGCTCAGAGCCGTGGGAATGATAGAAGCTGGTTCCCGGCAACGTACTGTGGCTTTAGCTCTGAATACAAGTCAGAGTGTTATCAGTCGACTTTGGACACGTTACCGAAGCACTGGTACCGTGGCTGAGCGCCATGGAGGACGGTATCGCTGCACCACACGGAGACAAGACCGATACATTCAAATCACAACTCGAAGAGCTCCAACAATAACCGCCATGATGTTAGCCGTGAGGCTTCATCACTCTTCAGGGAACTTAATTAGCGACCAAACAGTCAGAAACCGCTTGCATGAAGTGAACCTTCATTCCCGAAGACCGCTAAGGGTACCACCTATAGCAATGCACAATCGTAGGATTCGATATCAATGGGCTCTTGAACACAGAAATTGGGCAGAAGAACAATGGCGTTTCGTGTGCTTTTCTGATGAGTCTCGTTTTGGTATGAGACCGGATACAAGACGTATACGACACTGGAGAACCCCTGGACGCCAACAGCGATTAAAATCCTGCCAGGAAGTCCATCCTTATAGTGGTGGAACCATCATGGTATGGGCGGGTATTTGGATCGGCGGAAGAACTGAGTTGATTTGGATCAGAGGCAACCTCAACGCTCAAATTTATGCTGAGACGATTGTATCAGACGTCATCGTTCCTCTACAAGTGCAAATCGGTCCCTTATTTCAGTTAATGCATGATAATGCACGACCGCACACCGCAAGAGTTGTAAGACAGACTCTCGCCGCAGCTAACATCAATGTCATGCCCTGGCCTGCTCAGTCGCCAGACTTGAACCCGATTGAGCATGCATGGGATATGCTACAGAGAAGAGCTCTGCCGAATATGGAGGGTATCCAGTCGCAAGAAGACCTTTTTTTGTTGTTGCAACGAACATGGGCGGCCATTCCACAGCGTGATTTGGATGAACTCATTTTGAGTATGCCAAACCGATGTTCTTGTGTTGTTAGTGTTCGCGGTAGAAACACGGATTATTAATTGTTTAAGTTACCCAATAAAATTTTAAAGAAAACTGTTATTTCAGTCTTTTTTTCGAACTTTAATGTTAGTGGTTCAAATGTCAAAAATCCCTTTATTAGGAAAATGGCAAATTTCTTTATTAATGCAAAGGTGACTTGGTTTATCGTTACTGTAGACAAACGAAAACACTTTATTTGATGAATCCTTAAAGAAAATTTTAATTAATATCAATCAGGAGAAAAGTTATTGCAAAAATATATGTTGATCCCTAGACACTTTTGATGTGTGTATGTATTGTCTTATCTATTTATATGTATGTATGTATTATTTGTTTTATATATACCTATTTATGTATTCATATTGATTAATGTATTTTAATACGTATACAAGTATAGCACAATTTAGTCCCGCATATATCTTTCGCTGTGGTGGGCCACAGCTAGGGTTGGCTGGAAGAGATCTCTTCTAGAGATAAGCTCACCTTTGTATATGTCCTGTGTAACCTGTGTCAAAGTGTAATTTCTTGTGCAATAAAGTATAAATAAAAAAATAATGATATTTTTATGTTTCTTAATTATTTTTTCAACATTGTCTTCAAAAATTTGCTGAATGTGCAACGTGTACCTCATGTTGGGCACAACTTGATACGTGGAAAAGTGAACGGACTGCATTATGTGCAAATTTGGGCGCACAATTGAAGTACGGCTTACTCAGTTAGGTGAAAACATGATCAGGGAGCGATTCTTCCGATCCTGGAGTACAGCGTATTTATTTTTAAGATAAGGGCGCCTTAGGGTGGATTCGACCAAACTGGAATAAGACTTACTCCGAGATTAGTCTATACAAATTCGGCGTTTAATCTAGGTATAAGACCTTATTCCAGTTTGGTCGAATCCACCCTTAGACGCTGGAGCAAACGATTTCAGAGATAAATATATAGACTAAATTCAGACTTACATTTATTTTATGTGAAATGTAGCATACATTTTTGATACACAATAAGGATTAAACCCTGCTGCTTATTGCTAAATTATAGTAAATTTAATTATACATACAGTAGATACAGTAGGTTGGTCACTGCAAAACCTTCACCGTCTGAATGTCCGGGTGCTGTTGAGGTTTGCTTCCCTCACATGGTGTCAAAGCGGTTGATCAGTCGCAGCAGAGACCCCTGGATTTGGTTCCCATTATGGTAAAACCAACAGGTTATATTATGTAAGACCTTAATGCAACCTAGTAGTGAGATTACAATACAAAATATAACAAATACAAAAAAAATCTTTATTTGTTCTCTCACATAGATATTACGCACAGATACATATAGAAAAATCTTAAAGTAGCAGACAACAGTTATTTATCTATGTAAGAGACTGGTTTCTGCGCTAGGAGACCTGTATGACGGATAACCAGCCTCTCCAACTCTGGACCCGAATACTACTTATATGATTTAATTGAAAATATTTACATTTATTTATGTAAGGATATTTGGAGGTTCATTATGCGTGTTGTGTGTGAATGTGTGCGTGCATGTATGTGTGTGTGCGTGCGTGTGTGTTGTTACATTCGAGATTTTGTCCCTTTTGGGGAAAAGGAAGAAAATCCCAAGCGCAAGCTTCAGTGGGTTGTTATAAAATAAAACCATCAAATGTTCAACAGCTAGGCAGTATATTGTAAAAGAACACACACCCTAAAATTTTGTTCAACAACAATAAACTAAAATTATAATTTTTATTTCACTACTATTATTCAAAAGAGGGGGTTAGTCACAATTTTTCCTTATAATATGCTAGGTACTAATCATTTACGTTACTCATTTTTATTTATTAGGCCAAAATAAACAAAAAATCAGTCGAAATTGACCCTAGGGTCAATCTCAAATGAAATTCCAACAAACTTTCTAATAATTTTCCCAACTATAATTTACTGTTTAAAGTAATCTAAACCTTATTACCAAGCTATATCACCCCCCTAACACACAATAAAATCCTAAGAGTCAAAAGTGACCAAGCGGGTCGGTGATAATCTGAATTTCAAATAAATTTTATAATACGGTTCCTACTACTACCTAACCAGCCAGCTAATATTTCAGTGGTACGAGCTATGGTCGTGGGGTGGTAGGGATAAAACCAGTACCGTTCGGAGCATGATGTTGAAATTAAAATTAAATTACTCCGTCTATAAAAAGATTAAATTAAATGTTTAATCAATTTAACCGTATCAAAACCATCAAACGTTTAAAGCCAACCAACTAGAAAACCGTGGGGTTACACCGATATAAAATTAATATTAAAGGGCGCCACGATCTAAAAGTAGACCCGAACCTGCAGACGACGTCACTGTTCAACTTCACACAGGTCGAACTCGCAGATCCTCAAATGTTTCACAACTTCACCAACGCTTGGTGTAGTTGGATGTAAAAGGAAAATAAAGCTTAAGGTGTCGAAACCTTAATTCAAAAAATGTTCCAGTTTAAAAAACAATTATCCCAGAGTACTGGGTAAAAAAAAACCGTCAACGCCTGCTCATCCGCTAGGCAGCGACAGCTCGACTGGCAGCAGGTGGCCGCGGGTGTCCCGAAGAAGCAGGTCTCGCGTCCAGGCTTTAGGGCCCAGCTCTAAATCCTGGCGGCGAGACGGGCCTCTCGAAGCATCTGAAATTATCAACACGGGGCCTCTTTATAACACTACACGCCTAGTTCAGATCTGTTACATAAATTGGGGTCCCGCAGTCTGCTATCTGTATATCTGGGGCTGCAATCTATTATAATCAGGGACTCGCAGCGCCAAGGGTTTACAAAATCTTCCCAGCGCTGTTGTACAACTATAAACTAACACTATATCAATACTAATCAACACCATGTTTTAACTTTAGCGTTGCTTCACATCTAACTAGTACACAAGGCACAACACGGCTACGATATTCCACTAAACAAAACTAAGCAATGCTAGACCATTGTTGGATGATGCAATATCCACATACTAAAGGGGTCTGACACGTCTGCCACATGGCTAAGAGCCTTGCGTCGCCTGGCGACAAGGCATGATTCGGACACCATGAAATATCGATTTGCATTCCTAGGAGGACGGTTATTTGTTAATAGCGCTCTAGGAAAACATTTAAGAACAATGATATTGTAATACTTACGCGCTGGGATATCTTATCTTTGCGCGTGGCTGCCAGCGACGTCACGACCGGTCGATTGTGGCACGGATCCCTGCAATTAATTAAATTTCGGTAGATTACAACACGCTCCACAACAACAAACCTGTTACTTCCCTAATATCAGTTCACAATCCACACGTACCTCTTTAAACTGATTCTCAACACATCACCACACCACTCACGCCAGAGAATGAAATCATTTCGGCGTCGTAACTCGGCAGCTTTCCTTTCGCCGGAAGTCTTACAAATGGAAGGCCAGCTTATCAAATATACCCGGAATCTTGGAAATTATTGACAGGGTTGCTCCATGAGAATTTTTCCTTTAAACTATCAAAACGTCAAATATGACGTCTTTACCTCTCGTTCTAACACTGAAAGAATCTGTTAATAATAAAACTACATGAACTAGAGAAAAGTTAACGTTTAGCAATCTGAATTTCGTCCTTTTTTTAAATTTGGAAATCAATTCCACTCGAGTTAATACCCTGTCCAAATATTAGGCATTATTAGTTCCCTCTCTGGTAACCCCTACGGGCAGAGACAATATCCATATAAAAAATAATTCTCCCATTCGAATGTTCTAGATAAAAGTCCTTATAGAAAAAATAGTTCTATTTTAGGATGTGCTTGAATTTAATTTATTTACTTAAAGTAAATTTTATACATATTAAATCATTATGTAATTTATTATCGGAACTGTTTCGGCTATTTTTAAAATTGAATCTTTTATGTGAAACTAAAAGCTGACAGCCACTTCGCCCCGCTACCGCTAGGCGTCGCTACGGTGGCTGTCATTTTGTCTATGGTGTTATGTCAAATACAAAACGTAAACACGGAATTACGTAGATCTACTTAGAATTAAGTTTATATCTTGCTAAAACTGATTTAGAAAGGTGTATTAATTGAAAATGCAAGAAAAGTGTGTCTTGTAATGTGTCAGTCAAGGCTCCATGTCTTTAATGTGAAGAAAAAATGAATTATAGTCTAACAAGCCCCAATGATTACTATTTTTGGAAACCCGATCATTCAAAAACAATTATTTCAGGTAAGTATTATTCAATTATTGCGAACCCCTTTGTAGATTAGTAAAGGCAGACAGGGCCCTGAATTTACAACGTAACAGTGTGTGTGTGTGTTTGTGTGTGAGTGTGTGGGTGTGTATATGGGTGTGTGTGTATTTTATGTATGACTTCTTTAACTATTTGGAGGTTGTTTAATAAGGAACCATTAACAGATTTTCAGTGTCCTCATAGCTTAGTCTTCTTAGAAAAGTAGAAGTTGTTATTTTACATTTAAATTTCGTAAGAGATCATTTTGTTAATTTTATTGTAGAGAAATTTCCCAAGAAAAGCAAAAAACCTAGCAGAGAACTTTGTGAACCACGAATTTTTAGACATGCAGACTTTGTGTTTCTGTCTTTTTGTCAAGTTCAGTGAGGGGTCAAATTTAATTTTGGAATGCTGTTTTAATATTGTATTAAGAATAAAAAGTTGCCTTATAGTAAGAACATCGGATAGATTATATAGTTCCCTAGTGGAAAACGAAATGGGAGGAAGTTGTATACTTTTAACACGGCTCTTTGGGCTCTTTCGAGTTTTAAAAGTTTTGTTTTGGAGGTACCACCCCAAACCGTAATACAGTACGTTAATACGGATTGGCACAAAGCCAGGTACACCATTTTTATAATGCTGTTGTCGGCAACGTGACGAAGATTTTTAAAGATAAAGATTAATTTGTGAGTTCTGGCTGACAGGAGATCTAGATGATTTTCAAAGCTTAACTTATTGTCTATTATTACTCCTCGATACTTAATGCTGAAAGTTTTCGTAATTTGAGTGCAGGTACATATTTGACCAGTCAAACAAGAATGCGCTACTTTGGAATGATGATCGTGTACATGCATCAGGGTGTTTAAGATGGAGAAAGGTATGTATTTTTAGATTGAGACTGAGGTAAATTTAGAGATAAAATAAGAAACCCTGTAACAAGAAAAAATGTGATCAGCACATGGCGACTGATGTGCTCAATCATGAGAATACAGCAATTGGATGAAACCCAACTTATCATGGTTCACAGCATGGGTTTACAGTACTATTTTGAAGAGGGGGCCATAGGCCCTTTCTTCCTTTTTCCACCAAGCAAGAAAATAATTTCCTCTCTTCACATGGTAACTTCGGGAACAGAGAACGAACAGAACGTCTACGTCATCTCAAATTAAAAGACAGAGGCATAGCTAATAGCTATCTATTCTGCCAGAACTACTATAAAATATAATCGAATGAATCGATTATGAAAACACAAAGCAAAAAGAATGCTTACTAAAAAGTACGGAGAGATACCAAACGACCCTTACGGTTTTATGTATAATCATTTTGCATACAATAAAACTATTTAATTGAAAATTGCTATTAAACTTACAATTAATATTTGGAAGATAATATTTTAAAAGCGATTCCTAATAGATGAAACGATGATAAGGGATTTAATAAGAAATCGATTACTTAACGATATCTGTGACCTAGTATTTTGCTCCGTTTCATGCTTTTCTATAAATATACTGAAAATCTAAAGAGGTTTAATTTACATATTAAATTGATTTTTGTCTATAAAAAATGAATAAACGAAAGTTGTTGATAAAAACAAATGCTTCGATCACTAACCCTTTACCAAACCATCGAAAAGTGTTGGCAGTCGTTTCGGAACAGGTAAAATGTCAAAGAGAGTTCTCAAACTGACATCTTAGCTAAAGTCATTCAACATAACCTTCAGAAGTAAACAAAACATTTCCTCATTTTCAAGAAAAAAGAAAAAAACATTTTCGCAAACTTCTTTTTTACAAATATTTATCAATTGTAAAACAATATTATTGGAAACATCAGGTAAGCACGGATGAACAACATCTCGTAAAATCTCGGTTCTCGTACTAACTGACAGTTGCACTGCACAAATTCCTATTAGCACATCTCCATAACGTTGTGTTATTATTATTAAATTTTATGAAATTGTATTTATACCCATTACTTAATGAACAGTCTTTCTCTTTTTGTGATTTTATGAATTCCATCCATAGATGAATGATTGGTCTCGCTGCGCTCGTCTAGATACCGCGCTACCTATAAACCACAGCTCCATAAATGCGGCACTCATTATTGTAGTGTGTTTATGACAATATGCAAGGATGCTAGTGTGCGTGAAAAATTTGTTGCCAGCTGCTCAACTGTTACCCGAGTTAATGGGAAAAATATTTTTGCTGTGATGTTTTAGTTAAGTTGCTGGTTATAAATGTAGGTCAGAAAATATTTAAAAATAAACAATTAAAAGCGAATATGTATCAATATAATTGTATATATTATTATGTAGGTTAGACGTAGGTTTCTTCTGTAGAAAAATGGTAGGTATGTATAGCAATGATTAGACCTCATTTTTTTAGTAGTTTTTTTTATTACCACCAACCTCTTTCTTCCCTTGGGTATCGTAAAAGGCGACTAACGGACTAAAGACTGCACATACATCTAACAGCATAGAGCAACTATAGGCTCATCAAAATAATACTTACTACCAACCCCTCACTTTTCTTCGATGTCGTAAAAGGGGACTAACGGACTAAAGACTACACATACATCCAACAGCATAGAGCGACGATGGGCTCATTAAAATAATACTACCAACCCCTCTCTTCTCTTCGGTGTCGTAAAAGGCGACTAATGGACTAAAGACTGCACATACATACAACAGCATAGAGCGGCGATGGGCTCATCAAAATAATACTACCAACCTCTCTTCCCTTTGGTGTCGTAAAAGCGACTAACGGGCTAAAGGCTCACCACCTAAGCACATGTGCAGACTGTGCAGTTGTTTCTTGCTGAAGCGTGGACTGTGTGGGCGTGGTCTGTGTTGTCCATAGATTCAAATGATTACTAATTTTACCATAAACTTTAATAATAACTATCTCAAAAAAGTTGTTGACCTAAGTAAACAATAATAAGTCGAGTCTTTATTCATGATTATTCTACTTACGACTAAATACTTTTTCGTTTTTGTAGACTCATTGTCATGTGACAGACCAAAATTTAAAAAAAAATACTTTTCCCCTAGGGCAAGAAAAGCTATTTTAGCCTCGCTTTACAAGGCTACAATGACGATCTTTTTGAGCAAGGGGAGTGAAAATATTATTTCAAATATTGTCTATGATTTTTTTCAAAACGAATACGTCCGTGATTTGCTGGTGGCGGCACTGACACTGAGAGCATTATCACTGACAAGTGGGGATGCGTTCATAGAGAATGTATCAAACAATCAATTGTTTATTTGCTAGAATACATACATAGAATAAAGTTCTTAAAAATAAGTTCAAGACAATGTATTCAGCCTGCATGCAGGCGTGCAAATATTACATAGTTAATTTGAAATTACATTAATGTTTATTATATATATTTTTACGATAATTATTATAATTATATTAAAATTTAATAAAATTATTACATAGTATTAATTAATTATTTATTGAAATTTAGGTATTAATTAAGGCTATAAAAACAATTCTGCATTAACCAATTACTTAGTTTTTTGTTAAACACATTTGCTTTGAGCACTTTCAGTTCTTTAGGTAATTTGTTATAAACTACTATAGACATATTACAAATATTTCTCTTATATATATCCCTATGGCATGGAGGTTGATAAAGTAGGTTTTCAAATTTTTTTCTTTTCTGTCGGGTGTTGACTTCACTGCGGGTTTTAAAATAATTTGGATGGGTCCTTACAAAAATGCACACTTCTCTAATATATAGGCAGGGTAGTGGCAGAATATTACACTTCCCAACGGTGCACAACCATCCAAAAACCAAGCTCCATTTATTACTCGGATGCATCTTTTTTGCATTCTGAAGACTCTTTCCACATCAACCGAGTTACCCCACAACAAAAGACCGTATCTAAGTACCGACGACACATGACCGTGATACGCTGCTACCGCCGCGTCAAAAGAAATAGTCTGGCGTATTCTTTTAAGGGCAAATACAAATCTACTAAGTCTTTGGCATACAGAATCAACATGGTCCTTCCAATTCAAGTGCGAGTCTAAAGTAATTCCTAGAAATTTAAGAGTAGCAACTTTTCCCACCATTTCATTATTATAACCGATGTCAAGAGATAGTGGATTGGCATTGTACGAATTAAATTGCATTATTTTTGTTTTATTGATATTTAAAGATAAATTATTGTGATATGTCCAATTAATAATGTCTATGAACGCTTTGTTTAAAGTTTTATGAGCTAAACCCTTGTCTTTGACCTGAACAATAATAGTAGTGTTATCTGCAAAAAGTATACACCTATGCGACATGAACTCTGGCAGATCATTAATGTATAGAAGGAATAGTAAAGGGCCCAATATGCTCCCTTGGGGGACACCAGAGCTATTCAAAATTAATTCAGATCTAAACTTCTGTTTAATAAAACTCTTCTTGTCATTTTGAACTACTCTGACGACCTCCGTCAGTTGCTTCCTATCTCGCAAATAACACTCCAACCAGTCAAGTGCTTTGCCTCGGATGCCGTAATTATCCAATTTATGTAGTAATTTGTTATGGTCAACAAAATCGAACGCCTTACTCAAATCCATAAACAGAGCCACAACTGGGCTAATGCCTTTATTTATGCTATCTGTAATAGTATTTATCAAGTTGAAACACGCCAAAGATGTCGATCTTCCCTTGCGGAACCCAAACTGATCCTTGTGTAGAATATTGTGTTTTTCAACAAAGCCATTCAATCTGTTAAGCATTGCTTTTTCTAATATTTTTGAAAGGATTGGAACCAAAGTTATAGGACGGTAGTTACTTGGATCTGCTTTATCCCCCCTCTTAAAAAGTGGCTTAACAATTGACATTTTAAGTTGATCCGGAAAAACTCCCTCAAGGAAAGACAAGTTTATCAAATGGGAAAGTGGGTTGCAAATCCATTTTGCGCAAGCCTTCAGTACACGGGTGGTGATATCATCGTAACCACTGGATTTACTATTATTAAGCGAATTAATTATTTTAAATATTTCCTCAGCATCAACCGGATTAAGAAATATAGTGTTAGAGTTCTTACAATTGCTACGCATAAAATTATTACTATTTCCTAAAGAACGATTACACGGTAAATCAATAAAATACCTATTAAGAATATTACTAATGTCGGATGGATTACTATAATTTACATTTTTAAAATTAATCATTTCAATGTCATTTTTGTAAAGATTATTATAAGTCAAAGAAGACGAAATAGCGTTCCAAGTTGCTTTGCTTTTATTTTTACTAGTTTGAATAAGTCTTAAGTTTACAATCCTTTGCAGTCTCTGTGTACATTTTCTAAAAATATTACTGTACTTCTTATAGTGTAATTTATTTTCATGTTTGTCGTCGCGAGTTTTCCTATACTTTAAATACAAGAAACGCTTAGTTTTGCTAGATTTTCTAATGCCTCTAGTTATCCAGTTGAGTTTTGCAGGTTTATTTGTAACTTTAACTTCAATCTCAGGAAAACACAATTTGTAAAACAGAGTTATTGTATTATAAAAAATATCGAATGAATCCACAAAATTAACCAAACCAACGGCACCAAACGGCATTATATACATCTGAGAAAGACAGGGAGGATAAGCATTCACAGAATTTTCCTATATTGTCAACGCTATAATCACGCCTGTGTTCAAACCAGAAATCAAAAGCAATTTGTTTGTTTACCTTAAATGTGATAAGTTGAGCCGTTACATGGTCCGATAAACCAGACTTGCACAGCTCAGATTTAACATTTTTCACGTTACTGGCAATTTGGTCTAAACAAGAATTTAAACGAGTAGCTAATTTAATGTGCGCTTGAAAGTTATAGCTGTGAAATACATTCAATAAATCTACAGAATATCCATTTTCTTTTAATATATTTATATTCCAATCACCGCATATCACCAATTTCTTCCTTCTGAATTTATCCGTTGCATAGTTTAATAATTTATCTAATTTAAGCAAAAATGAGACTTTTTCGTATCGGGTATTCTATAAATACAAAATACAACTATGTTAAAACCAATTATCTCTACCCCACAACATTCAAAATTATATTTTGTTACTAAGCCTGATGGTATAGTCACGTTTTTAGTATTAAATGATTTTTTGACTAGTATGCAAGACCCACCTCTAGATTTATCATCCCGACAGTAAGAAGATGCCAATTTAAATTTTTTCAATTGTATGTTATTTTCATTTTTAAGTTTAACGTTAGTTTCCGAAAAACAAACTATATCCACCTCCCTCTCAGCCAACTCTAATTTCGAAAAGAATATTTCTATAAAATCAATTATGTTACAGAGACCAGCTATATTCTGGTGTAGGATTCTAAATTCTGACACATTAGCTTTTTTATTACTTTGCAAGACTCGATTAGAAGAGGGCTGGGGCTCGAAAAAATGATTTTTCATTGTATTCCTCATTATGATCAATAACTTCATGTCCATTTTTACGTTTTGATGAACGACTCAGTATGTCATTTGCTTCGTACTTCATTGAATCCATTTCCAAATTTAATTTAAATATTATCAAATCTAAAGTGTTTTTTCGGCTGTATTTTTTTAATATATCTTTGACCTCTAAAAACTTACAATTAACATAGATTTTAGTCAACATTCTTAGTTCATTGTTTAGTTTATTTACATTAAGATAACGGTTCATTGGGACATTCAATATAAAAACTTTACAATTAGAAAGCTTTTTTAAAATGTTATTTATATTAGTCAGTAATAGAAAAGGATTTTTGTCGTGTTTACCGACAGACACAATTACAATATCTTCGTCATTAACTGTCTCAATAAAATTATCTAAGTTACATAGTATTTCATTAGAAGAAGCATACGGTTTTATAACTCCTTGAATATTGTACTCCTCATTCCAATGACTAAACTTTGAGCTGTTAAGGCTTGCTGATAGTCCTTTAACTAGTTCATCACCAATAATATGAATGTTTCTAACTTTTTCCTTTTCTGTAACGTGTTCCTTTGGGCTTTCTGTATAGTAGTTTAGCTGATTTACAGATCCTGCATTACGGCAATTCCCTTGTCTTCTTGTTATTTGTGTCGATTTAACAGTTTCGGACTCCTTTTGATTTTCAGACGAAATAGGATTGTTATGATCTAATGAAAAGTCCAATCTTGTTCCATTCAGACTACTCCTACTCTTCCTTTGAGTTTTTCTTGGTGTAGACTTGCAGATGTCTTTAAGCTGATTTACTCTCACATCATATGAGGAAATTTGTTTCTTTAGACAACAGTTTTCCGCCACTAGATTACAAATTTCATTGTCCGCAATTTGTAGCTTTTCTGTAAGCTCTAAAATTTTTTTTACAGGTCTTTGACTATATTGACATCATAAGATCTGATATCTGGACAGCTTCTATTTAATTTTTCCTTTTCTTCTAAAATCAGAGACAAGTCTCCGTCCTCATCATCTAGAGACAACGCATCGTAGGAACTTTCGGTTACAACATTTACTGCGTACTTTCGTCTAACTGTGATATTGTTTCGCTGTTCACTCAATGCGCCCTCATCCTGCGATGTGGACCGCAGCAATGGGGATGATCCAGTACTTTGAATACATTCATCGCACTTCCATGCCGCTTTTTTCTGGGAGTCCATCAGGTAAAATAATTTCTCTGAATAGTTAGCGCAAGAAATATCATAAACCTTTTTGCAGAAAGCGCATTTCAGGTATCAACGATCCGCTATTGCAGCATTACACTTAGAACAGGTAAGAGACATTTTTTTTGTATGATTGTAGCTAATTGTTCTGAGGGTTGTAGTATATAAAAAACAATGAAATAGTAAAATAAATAAATAAAATTTAAAAAACAAAATCTTAAAAAGTTAGTTAAAATTATTTTCTTCTTTTTTCCTATAAAAAAAAATGTTGGAGAAAAGTTACAAATATAAAAAGTAAATTATGTTGAAGTTTAAAACTTATAAAAAGTTCAAAAAGTTTTATCAACGGCACGTGTGGTCTCGAATCTGGACTGCAAGAAAACTATAGACAACTTCATTGCCCGCTCGACCATTGAATACTTGTTCGATACGGCGAAATCTGCGCTTCTTATGTTGGTTTTGTCAAGACGGCTAGCTGTTAGATTACAAGGTCATCAACCGGTTCGGTCATTCACCCCAAAGCGACACTGTCTTCTTGTGGTCTTGTTTCTCACGATTCACTGTCTTGTTTTGTGTTTTTAAATTATTCACTGGCCGTTGTGTTTTGCTTGTAATTAATTGGAGACAATTCTGTATTTTCCCTGGAAGATTTTTGTCTGTACTTTATAGGCTACACACTGATATTAGTGTAATGAAGAACTATTAACTTTTTGAGCACTTTTTTGAACAAAATGGAACAAAATATTACGTGACTGCTCTGTATGGCGCTCCGCGCGCGAGTCGAAATGTATGAAAAACACTGTGCCGGTACTGTGTCGGAACTGTGGCTTCACTGATATGTGTGAAGCAACTTTTAACCTACAATATTACCCGAATCATAAGCTATACACCTGTTCTCAGTTTCATTAAAATTCGTCCAGCGGTTTTTGTGTGATGCGCGTCAAACAAACAGACAGACAAAAATTCCAAAAATGATTCTAATGTTCACGTATCCTTCATCCCCTAGATTACGTTTTTCGCAAATATTTGCAATATAAATACAGACACGAAAAGTTTACATTTTAGGAACATAGGTCAAAATGAAAAAAATAGCTTTTCCATACTTGAGTCAATCAGCTGATTGCGCATTTTGTATAGGGAAAAATAATAAATTTTCGACCCATGTTCCTTATGGAAAGTTGTTCAGTTTCATCGGTAGAATCCCCTTGATATAGTGTCAGCTAACATTTTTACACCTTATTATAGATCACAAATATAAGTAAACATGAAATAACATAGAACTAGGTTAAGTATATAGTTACTTTGTAAGACAAATGAAATAGGTTACCTTTAAAATAAAAGACAATAACTATAAATTCACATAATAAAAATCTCAACCACGGGGACTTTATTCTTGTATAAGCGGTAACACTGAATGGCGTTTATTGTTCATATTATTATAAGCGAAATTATACGATACTTACTGATGGTATGTGATCCCAGTGTCCTTCTTATTTTTAGAAGTATTATTTTTACACAGTTTTACTACGCAAACTGGCATTTTAGTTTAAATTAAGCCCAAAATTTAATAAAACATTCGGTACGTACACTTCACCCACAGCTGTCAGTGCGACTAGCTCGGGTACGCCGATTTCGGCGTAGTATTTGTTGCCGCATTTGACAAGTACGACCGACGGAGGTACCTCGAGTCGAGCGCAGCGAGACCAATCATTAATCTAAGATTCCATCGTTATTTCATGAAAAAATCAAAACTTAAGATTGTCAATTGTACTTTGAATCCCTCGCTACGTTCAGGATTTTACTAAAAAATCCCTCACTTTGCTCTGGATACATAAAGCGCCCTCTCCGTAAACATATCATTTTGCTCCCTTTTATAATACTATTATGAACGAAATAGCACCTTTATCACTGAGTTTCAATGTGTGGAAGTAGCATTTCGATTGCGATTGGGACTTAACCATATGAGATGTGTTTTGTAGTACCAAGTAATATTTGACTAGATGTATGTATTGTAACTTTGAATTACTTACTTTGTTTTTCATAGTGTTAGTAATAATGACAAAGTTGTCGTTTCAGGAAGTTGTCGTTTTCAGAATTTGTCATTTTAGGAAGTTGTCGTATTTGGAAGTTGTCATTCTAAAATGTTGTCATTTTAGGAAGTTGTCGTTTTCGGATCTTGTCATTTTAGAATGTTGTCTTTTTAGGAAGTTGTCGTTCTCGGAATTTGTCATTTTAGGAAGTTGACGTTCTCATCCTGAGGGAATCGGAGCATTGAAAATGATTAAGTACAAAAATTTACGAAAAAAAATAATATTTTATTTCACATTACAAGTTGAATAATAAGAATTTTTTATTGAGATTTACTTCCCTAAAACTACAAAACTACATTACTTACAAGTGAATTAAATCATACGAATGTATTACACTGCACAACAAGAGAAATTCATTAATCGGGCGCCTGGCACCCGATGAATTTCACTTAGATTTTAGAAATTCCAACTCGAATGCACTTCCTTCCTGCATCCGCATCTTTTAACACCATTACATGACGATCAGTCAATAATCAAGGAAGCTACATCACTTTTATACAGGCTGTGGTTTTGAACAGTTGCCAAATTTAAGGAGGCGATTATGTTAATATAAATCCATGTAAAAGAAAAACGTAAAAAAATACAAAAATTATTTTGTTTCTATTGCATGTCATTCTTATACCTACTACCACATGAGTAAAAAAGACAGAACAGAGTCAAAGCTTCATTAAACAGCGCCGCCGGCGCCGCCCGCCGCGAGTCAACTACTACAAGCATACGGCGCATGTGTGCGTGTCTACTAGCCGCTGCGTCGCGTACGCGCCGCCAACTTTGGTGGCATGTTTGGTCTCAGATTTTTGTTTCAATTTCAATAGATATACTTACCTTAATAGAATTATTACACTTAAATACAGCGATATACGAGTATACGTTACACTAGATGGCCCTTCCGAACACGCACTCCATCCATCCATCCATCCAAATAAATTTAGACGATTTAAAATGCTTATTTTAAGTTTATTGAACAAAGAAAATTTGAGTTTAAGTTTGACTATGTTCCACTCATCTGCGGAGTCGACTCGGCACCTTGCTTTAGTGTGGCTTTGACATTCGCGAGTGCGGAGCGGCAAAAATAATTCTTTATTTCTATACAAAGTGTACACCTAGACGTTTATTACAATTCAGTTGTCAAGTAAGTAAAATTAATTGTTATTCAAGTCATTATATAGTTAAGTATATCATATTATTGGAAAAGAAAATATGTTTTTTCAATTATTGTTATTGACAATCTATTTGGGACGCCATCTTGATACACACTACGTTGTCTTTGACCGATCTGGCGCTGCGACGTCTCTCTGTTGATTAGACGACATGCATGCAAGCATGTCGAATACAAAAACATAATGGGAACGCAGGCGGTCCTACAATTCGTCCCTGACTAACTTTAACATTTCGTCTTCCTCGTCGGACCACACATCGGGGTTTGAGCTCATCTGCCCCAAAGCCTCCATCCGCCTCTCCATGGTCACTTTGTCCAGAATGTGCTCCATTTTCATATGCATACAACCGTTAAACACCGATGCAAATTCGCACACCTCAAAAATGCCTTCGACCACCTCGGAGCATTCCCCGACGGCCATCTGCAGTCTTGCCATCACTTCACCGTCATCCCCATACACAGCCCTGTTTGCTTCCAAAAGATTTTTCTTCTCAATTTTGTTGTTTTTTATAATAGCATTCCTTTTCAGTATACATGCGACGAAGCACTTCCCCTGCATCGACGGCAGTGGTATTCTCTTCAAAAAGTTCTCTACGTCCACCATGGAAGCCCTGACTTGGCGGGCGCATTCCGTTAGGTTTTTCCTGAACGGCTCCACTTCTTCGTTGAGCTGATTGATGCGGTTAACCTGCTCCTCTTTGGATAGAGGCTGGAACGCCACCACTAGATAGAACGCTGACACGAACGTCAGAAGCAGTGCAACTGTGACGAAATTAGTGAAAGTTCTATTCATTTCGTGTTCTGGCTTCCGCTGCCTTTGCGCTCTGTTGCTCATGGTTTTATGTTATCCGATTGCCAGTTTTTGCGGTTAATTGATCGTTAGCACGTTAGAGCATTAAACCAACTTTAATGCTCTAAGTTAGCACGTTACGACTGTTGTTACAGTTCTGCCTTATACGATATGTGACGTGTCTTCTCAACATTGGATTTACACCCACACACACACACACACTAACACACACCCCCCCACACACACACACACCCCCACACATACACACACACACACACCCACAAAATCACGCATATACACACACCTACACATACACACCCACACGCACAAACGCACGCACAAATGCACCTGGTTATTTTGTAATATTTTTGTATTCCGTTCTCTTATATAAATGATAAAATTATGTATGTTTTTATGATGTCTTTTGAGGGTTGGGGGCCTGGTGTTCTAAAATACAAGCAGATTACTGCCCATCTTAGACTCCAGTCTCCCGCAGACAATAAGCTAACTAAGCATTAAAAACAACTTATTGTACACTGTAATTGTTTGTGGAGAGAAAATAAACTATTATTATTATTATTATACCTACCTATTTCATGGATTTATTGATTCCTACTCTACAGTCGTCGTGATCTGGATTTATAAAGGTTTAGGCGTCGATAGCCAAACTGATAAGATTCTCGAGTTGTGTGCGAGAAGCGTGGTTCAATTCCAATGCGTGCTGACTCATTTATCTAAACATACATTGGTACATGTACTCAGGACTATTATCCCCGAAGGGTTAGTCAGAGACTAGGCAATGAGGACCGTAAACGCAGTCCTCAGCCATAGTCCACTTTTCACCAAAAAAGCGACTGCACATGTGCTCAGCGTGACAGGTGGTGAGCCCATCGCTGCTCTTTGCTGTTGGATGTATATGCAGTCTTAAGTCCGTTAGTCGCCTTTTACGACACCAAGGGAAGAGAGGGGGTGGTAGTATTCTTTCACCGCTACGCGACGCGACTCACTCTTAGTACCTAAGTATGACTTTTTAAGTAGTATAAAGAAAAAGGAAAAAATACAGAAAAATCTTATGAAACAGGTACAGTGTATTGGGACCATAGAACACAGTTACTAGGGATTGGGACTATGTTAGGTAGTGTTATTAGTATCCGCTGTAAGAAATTGGGGAGCTCGATATGCCTAATAACATTGTTGCCGGCAGCACAAGCAAAAGTTAAGTATTAGTTTATTTATCTGCGCACGAACGAGCCGTGAGTGAGATATCAAAAGTTACTTCAGTGCTAGGATCAAGCGTTAATGGAACTAAGGGCCGATTTCACCGCTAAAATTAAACGCGATCAATTCGAGTTAAACTCAGATTACGTTCTAAACTGAGTTCCGCTCTCAAGTTTGCGTTTCACTAGCATAAACTAAACGTCGTTCAAGTTGAACTTGGTTCTGGTCCTAAACGGCCGATTTTCGACGTTTAGCTTGGCTAACCCATAAACTTTTGACTATATACATGTCTAGACGGAGCATCGCGGTACACACGCTTCTCAAAATCCGCTCGGTTTTTGTATTGAATTTGAAGTGTGCCTGACAGCCGCGTATGACTGACACTAGTGCGAATGGTTGCCAGCGAATGCCTAATTTCCGATAAAGTAGGGAAAAAATATTTATGCACAATACAATTTTGAAATGATTCATAACATAACATAACTTTTTAAATTATGTATGTCTATCGTATATGTAGGTATAACGCATAAAAGAAGCGTTTAGAAGAAATGGATGATTGAAAGCGAGGGCGAGTACAATAAAATAATGCGCTAATGGAAGCCTGCGTGCTTGTGATATGTTTGTAATAGGAACGAAATAGAAGCAACAGGCAGGATGATTTACATTTAATACTTAATCAATATTGATTTTTTAACTAGAAATTTAAATATTATAAATAAAAATCATAACAATTATTGGCGTTCGCTTTGTATTTGTTTCTTAAATAACTTTCGTTTGAATGTTACATCACTTTTCATGTTCTTATTATTATGTTGAAACCTTATAGTTTAATATTTCGACAACGAGTTCTTTCTACCGGATCAGTTGAAAATCTGAAAATTTAAATGTTTGCTATGTGGTCGACCAGTTGTAAAGGTTACATAATATAATGACTGCTCATCAATATCCGTGTCCAATAGTTTACATGAGACGAGAAATATTGACCTTTTAGTGGCACAAACATACACCCGCACTTTCTCAAACATCGTCATCATCATCATCATCAGCCTATAAACGTCCCACTGCTGGGCACAGGCTTCCCACGTGGAGATAGCACGTGGGGATATTGGGCCATGACCCACCACGCTGGCCCAATGCGTGTTGGTGGGTTTTATCAACTGTTATCTTACAACAACAAACGGGACCAACGGCTTAACGTGCCTTTCGAAGCACGGAGGAGCTCGAGATGTTTTAAATTTGGTCACCCATCCAGTGACCCGGCATTGCGAAAGTTGCTTAGCGGGCAAGATCGCAAGCCGAACGCGCTAGCCGATGCGCCATCGAGCTCTGAAGCGTACATACTACCATCCCCCACATACATATACTTAAACACACACTTCTTACATAAATACTTACCTACGTACATTTCATTTCAAACATAATAATGTTTTTATTCATTTCGAATATCGATACCATACCACAATAACAATTTATAATAATAGTATTATAAAATGTTACAGTAGGTATTATATTGTTTCTTGTTTTAGAACGGAACCTATACTCCAGCCAAATTCGATGACGAATACTTTTTCTTGAGAGCCATTCACAAGAAAACAGTTAACTATTGTGTCTTTCTTTCAAAAAACAGTAAAAATCCTAGTGAAACTAGACATTTGCACAAATTACAGTAATATGTTTACAAACATTCGGCATCGAATAGGAACCGTGACATTTATTCACGCTCTTCAGACATCAGTTTGAAAAAAAAGAAAAACTTTGAAAGCGTTCCAATAATAATAATATTTAATGTTTTTACTTTATTTACAAAAAGACCATGTATAATTACTAACTTACAAGACTGAGTATTTTTTATCATACTTATTATAATTAAACTTACTTTTATATTCTGCCACCAATAATGGGAATTCTAAATTTTGATACCAGCAACACTAATAACGGCCATGTATGCGCCATGGCCGTTATTATTGTTAAACTTTAAATTTTCATTAAAATTTAGCGATACTTACAGATAGAACGTGACTTTCCCTTTCGAAAAGATTTTTCCTTTGTAGTTTCGACAGAATTTCATTGAGCAAACGGTCATTTTGCGAACAATTTCACCGAAACGCGAGAGGTAAACACTGCTTGACGGCACAATGACACTGACCGCCAGGATTGCGCGATAGGCCAATAATGGCCTATAAACTTTTCTACGTTTTTTTACGGCCAGGGTCTATCTAGACATGTATATAATCAAAGCCATGAACCTATACAACGTTAGTCGGAAAGGGGTACTAAGCCGCGGACAACTGAAAGTGCTACTACATAGGTCACACTAAACGTTTCCAGAACTGGCCACTTACATAAACAATATTTAGAAAGTAATTACAACATTTGTAAATGGAACTCTTTGGCCGTAGAATGCAGTTTGTTTCATCTGACTGTCAATTGCTTTTACACTGTGGAGCCATTTTAAAAATTGCGTGTCTACATTAACATAGAATTAACTCGGGAAAATTTTCGTAGTATGATTTTCTACGATTTTAAGTGTAATTTGACAGCTCAACAGAGCATCACTCGGCTTCAATCTGCTTTTGGCGATGAAGCACCATGCAAGGTTCTGTGTGGCAACACTTGCCACGATTAGTTGTCAAAACTTAGCTTCTACTTTAAAAAATAATTTTCATTATAAATCATTGTTATGTATCTATAAAATTGTGTTTAAAGTGAACATATTGTGACAAAATATAAGTACGAGTGTTTGCATCAGTGTCTATGCAAAAATATTTGAATTTCGTCTTATTGAAATTTTCGACTATACCGGAGCTGTCAACGGCCGGCAAAAATAAATAACTTTTTGAAGAAAAGTATAATATAACAAAAGCTGCAGAACTGAAGAGCTGCATCTAAAACCCGGGGAGTATTGTTTTCATAATTTTTCCTTATGTACATAATTTAACTAGTAAAATCGTTGACCTAAAATAACCTAACACTACCTACCTTCAATTAGCAAGTTATCATTGTGAAAGTTAATTCCACTACATATTGATTGGTCTTATTTTTATTTTATTTTTTCTTTAATTTGTAACTACATGTTCCTCACACTAATACATCTATCAACTTTACAAATCTCACAAAATAGTGAGTATCGTCACACCTCAATTACGATTTGGCTTGGTTAACCTCTCTTGACTTGACTATATAGTGAAAGTGAAGTTGATGGTGACATTGTCTTGCTACAGACCTTCACACACTACAACACTTTACATTCAGAACTTGACTGCACATTTAAAAGTTGATTATTTTCACAATTGTATTAGAAACTTTTAAAAGTGTTTTTTTTTTAAATAGGTAAATCTTTTTTTACAAGTGACCTACCCACGTCATAACAGCAAATCTTTCTTTAGGATTGTTCTATCTTTTGTTGAGTGTTCTCTTACACCATACAACGGACAGATTGAATAATACATAATCATTACATATTATCCACTCATCTTTGCAACAATTATAGTAACAATTTACTCATATTTATACATTACTCTTTCAGCCTTATCGCTGTGTTGGGGTAACAGTTGAGGCATGATGATGACCCGCAAGGCAACTGCAAAGGATGTTGAGATGAAGCTGAAACAGACCCTATTGGATTTGAAGGCAACAAAAGACCTCAATATTAACTTGTTGCAAGAAAGGGATGACAGCGAAAAGGAAATTATGAAGATCATTGGAAAAAATTCCGAGCTGAAGAGTGAACTTGCTGACTTACATCTCAAATACTTAGATATCGTTGACAATTGTAGCCAGTAGCAGACGTAATCACCTCTTTCACGGAATGTAATAGCACTCATGAACAGGCATTGAAGCGTATAAGTGATCTGGAAATGAGTTTATGTGAGGCACATGCAACGATTTTAAAGTTAGAAAATGAAAGCTGTAATAATGTTAAAGTAAATCATTCTCAGAGCCTGTCCGACGAGTTATTATCTTGTAATTCAGATATTCTCGAAAACCAGAGTCATGGAAATAGTTTTATTAACAATCAAAGTTACTTTGAAGAATTAACGGACAGGTTAAATGTAATGGATAGTCCGGTATGTAAAAAAGAGTCAGCCTTAAATAAATCACTGTGTAAAAACAACCATAATTTTAGAAGTGTTAAAAAGTTAAAAAAATATATCCATGTTAAAAGGTATATTTCTAAGACCCAAAAACTAGTCAATAGACAAAATCATTTACAGAAGCATATGTCACTTAGGAAGGAAAGGATTCAATTATTAAATAAGTTGAAATTGTATAGTAATAGCACAATTGATAGGAATGATAAACATGACAGCGACTCACATATCATAATTAATAAAATTGATAACTTAGAAAGGTCACTGAAAAGTATGTATGACAATATAAGCGATCTGTCACATAAACACCTAAATTATCAGATTGTTGCTGCAAATGACATGGTTGATATGTGCAACTATAATGCTGAGCGATTTGAATCCCTAAATAAAAAGCGTACTTGTTGTGTTGCTGACCACTCTTATAATACTGGGGGTCCGGTATTGGAAAAGCAGGAAATCGGCACAGAAAGGTCTGAGTCTTCGACATGTCCTTGTGACAACTTTTATACACCTGACCACTCTGCCCCGACATCGGACTCTCAGTTCCCCTTCAACTGTTCAGTTGTAGCGTTGCCTGAGGTTGCTATTGACCAGCCTCAATACCACGAAGAAATAAGAAATTCTGCCCACACCCTAGTTTTCACTGATGAGATTGGGAAGGACTTTGGCTCTATTTTGAATAACCATACAAGAGGTTCTGTGTTGAATAAATGTATGCCTGGGGCAACGCTGCAACAGATTGTAACAGAGGTATGTTCTGCAAATGTAAACAGTAATACTTCAATAGTTCTGCTTGTAGGGGACAGTTTAGCCTTGCAAACAAAACATATTGTTGACAGCTTTACGAGATTAAGCCAGATAGACTGTAAGAAACTAACATGGTGTACGTTTCCATATTCAAAGTCATTGAATGACAATCAAAATATAAAAATTTATAAACTTAACAATATGTTACATCACATGATCAGTCGTCACAGTGGTGACTTCCAGCTATTTGATAGCAATTTATTTATTAAAAACTTTTTCTTGACTAAAGATAATATGTATCTGTCTAGACGATGTAAACATAATATAGCTACTCTATTAGCAAATAATATCAACATAGAATGCAATGACAAGACAGTGACCAATAGTAGTACCACTAAAGGCACTGAGGCAAACTCTTTTTTAGGAATGTAAGGTTGACTAAAGAGAAGTGTAATAATAATTTTACTTTAGTTCACCAAAATGTAAATCGCTTCTCTGGCAAAATATTACATGTTGAATTAATGCTAGACAAATATAATGTGGACATATTATGTTTAACAGAAACCTGGTTGAAATCTGAAACTATGTGCTTTTCAGTAAATAATTGTAAAGTGTGTTCAACAGAAACTCTGCTATGGGGCCCCCCATAATTCTGGTCAAAGACTCCATTAAATGTAAAGAACGAAAAGATATAGTAAGTTATTCCGTTGAACGCGTTTGCGAGATAGCTAGTGCAGAGATAGACGCTTTTCTTATAGTATGTATTTATCGACCGCCTTCAGGCAATTTTATGTCTTTCATTAGAATATTAGAAAATTTACTTGACAAGATATTTGCCTGCAATAAATCCATTGTTGTATGTGGAGATTTTAACATAGATTTACTTGCTGAGTCTGGGGATAAGGAAAACTTTATTTCATTGCTAAAATGTCATGACTTAGATTATGTTTTCAATGAGCCAACTCAAATTACACCTCAATCAGAGACATGTATTGATAATATTTTTGTAAATTGTAAAATCAAAAGCAAGGAACTGATAAATGGGGTACCCTCTGACCATAAAGCTCAAAATATAGAGTTATTTTGCAAGGAAAAATTGTCGAAAAATAAAGTAATTACTTATAGGCTTAATAACTTGTAGTAGATCTGCAATATTTAAAGATAAAATTATTGAGAGACTCTCGTTATTTGATTGCAATGTTAATGAACCAAATAAACATTACAATAAATTATTTGGTGTGATTACTAAAGAATTTGACAAAATATATACAAAAAAAAAGTTAATGTAAAGGAAAAGACAGTGTTTAGTGACTGGGCTACGAAGGGAATAAGAAAAAGTAGGGATTTTCTTTATGATCTGTATGACAAGAAATCTTTCAATTCTAATCCAGCTTTTCATGATTATGTTAGACGATATTCCAAAATATTTAAAAATGTATGTTTTATTGCAAAGTCTAAATTTATTAGCAACAAAATTATAAAGTCTAAAGATAAAGTCAAGACTACTTGGAAAATTATTAATTCAGAGACTGGCAAAGTGAGTAAAAATGAGTCAGGCTTTCTGCTTAAGTTGAATGATGAGCTTATTAAAGATAATCTTAAAGTTGCTGACATTTTTGATTCCTTTTTTGCCAATATACCTATTGAAACAACTAGACATTTAGAATCGTCCTCTACTGTAGCACATAGATTATTAAAACTTAATTTTAAGAAAAAAGTACCGATCTTTAATTTTAGAGATATAACATATTTAGACATAATAAAAACGTACAAAAGCTTGAATAAGAAAAGAACGGAAGATTTATGGGGTCTCTCTGTGACAGTTTTGGAGCCTATTATAGAAGTAATCGCACCGTTTTTAGCAGGAATATTTAATAAATGTATCGAAGTAGGTTCATTTCCAGATTTAATGAAAAATAGTAAAGTAACTCCCATTTATAAATCAGGTGATAAATTTAACGCTGCTAACTATAGACCGGTTTCTGTTCTTCCGGCACTTAGTAAAATTTTCGAATCTATAATCTATACGCAAATGAATGCACACTTTAGAATGAATAAAATTTTACACTGTGATCAGTTTGGTTTCACGAAAGGACGGTCAACTATAGATGCTGGAGCAAAACTGGTCAAAAACATACTTGACACTTGGGAATCTTCGCAGGATACAGTAGGTATTTTCTGCGACCTCTCTAAAGCCTTTGATTGTGTTGATCATTCAACTTTAGTTGGTAAATTATTTCAATATGGCGTTCGTGGTAATGCACTAGAATTAATAAAATCTTATCTGCACAATAGAAGTCAGAAAGTAGGTATAAATAATGTAGTATCAGGAGGTTCGATAGTCAAAATGGGGGTACCCCAGGGATCTATTCTCGGTCCCTTTCTGTTTCTTGTTTATCTTAATGATCTTCCATTTATGGTTAAGGAAATGTCGGAAATAGCGTTATTCGCTGACGACACTTCTTTAATAATATTTTCTTTAGATAGGAAAGACCCAAAGGTTGGAGAAGAAAAAATTAACGAAACACTTAACAGAGTATCACAATGGTTTTCTGTTAATAACTTAGCACTGAATGCTAATAACACTAAATTTCTTAAATTTTCTCCACCTAATACACGGCTCAGTCATTTAAATATTGAATTAGATTCGGAAACGTTAGAAATTGTTAATGAAACGTCTTTTCTTGGTATTAGGATAGACTCTAAATTACAGTGGGGTTCTCATATCGAGGGTCTGGCAAAGAGGCTCAGTTCGGCTGCTTTTGCTGTTAAAAATATAAGAAAAATTACAAATCAGTCTACTGCTAGGCTGGTTTATTTTGCTTATTTCCATAGCGTTATGTCATATGGATTACTACTATGGGGAACGGCAGCAGACGTTAGTAGAATTTTCATTCTCCAGAAAAGAGCAGTTCGGTTTATATATCAGTTAAAAGCACGTGATTCGTTGAAGGAATTATTTAAAGATATAGATATCATTACTTTACCGTCCTTGTACATATTTGTAAATATTATGTACGCTCGTAAAAATCTACACCTTTATACCAGAAACAATGAGGTTCACGGATATAACACAAGGAACAGGAACAAACTGTGTGCTCCGAAGTTCAGACTTAGCAAAAGTAGTAAATCTTTTATATGCAACTCAATTCTTTTTTATAACAAAATACCTGACGACATCACTGCATTGACAGACAACAAATTCAAAACGCACATTAAACGTGTGTTAATTGCGAAAGCTTATTATAAGATCAATGACTATGTTGCAGACAAAAATGCATGGAAATAAGTCTACTCTGTACTAGTGTTTATTATTAGTATTTTTAGTCTATTATTAACTATTCTTTCATTCAATTATTATGAATTGTTGAAATTATTTAGTTTAGTTATTATTAATTTTATTGATGCGTACAAATTGTACTTAATTATGTTTAATAATTTGTACCTACTTAATTAGATCTATGACACTGTAAAGTAACATTGTTACTTAGAGGGAGAAAAAAGTAAGGCCTCCTGAGTTTCTTGCCAGCTCTTCTCGGTCGAAGGCTCTCCCAAAATCCGAACTGGTGGTAGATTGGTTAGGTAGGTAGATTAGGTAGGTAGAGTAGGTTATGGTCTGTGCCAGCTAGATGTGCATGAAGGGTCATTTACCCCATTTGTACCAGTGGGGTGCTGCAGTTCGAACGTACCTATTCGGCCGGCGTGCCTCCCAGGAAGGCCGCCTAGGCGTATGACAGTAAAGGTTGCCGCTCGGCTCTCACGCTCCACGTCGCGCGTCGTCGCTTAGGGCCAGGTATTTCTCTCTCGCGGCTTCTCTCTCTAGATGGTACGACGGTACGGGACTGGTATAACAGCGAAGCGGCGCGTTTTATATATTTTATTGCCTATATTTATAGACTTTATATATAGGATTCTCTGCTAATTTATCTGCGAATTATTTGTCTTTCGTTGAGTACAAAAATTAAATGTAAAGTATCAGTATCGTATTTATATATGTGTATAGTGTGTATTAATGTATTGTATGTGTGTATATATATGTATGCATGTATATACAGTCGTGGTCAACTAATTAGGGACATTCAAGATAGTGAAGAGCAATAACCGGTTATGTACATATAAATATAAAACCCTATTGATTTTTCAGCACCTATTATTTGCATAATTTGGTCCGATTACTATACTATAAATGGCTGTAAATAAGAGAATAATTAAATAGAAAAAAGTATTTAATATCAAAGGTTGAACATGTATTAAATTTTAAGGTATAATTATGTAGCTGGACATTTAATTAAGGGCTGATTTTTCCATCCTCGGATAAATCTTAGCCGTCTGATAAAATATTACGCGATCAACCTGAAATGTCACCTGCAAAGAAAGAAAGGACTTGACTTGATATTACATTACAAAATGGTCGTGTAAAACTTTAACAGACAAATAAGTTTTATCTGACAATTGAAAAATCGGCCCTAAGGACAGTAAAGTATAACGATGAATAGAGTTAAACAAAACGAATAATCTCCAGTATTATAATATTTTTAAAAGCTCCATTTTATTACTTGTAAAATCAGTACCCAGTAGCAGAACCTTTGTTAGTAATTACCGCTTGACACCGATGTGGCATAGACATTATCAGTTTCTGACATGTTTCGATAGGAATGTTTGCCCATGCCTCACAAAAAGCTTGATTAAGTTGATCTAAAGTTGTGGTACGATAAGTTGAAACTTTTTTCTTGATTTCGTGCCAAAGGTGCTCAATTGGGTTGAGGTCCGGGCTATTTGCTGGCCAATCTAGCACCGATACTGACTGACTAGTAAGAAACGACTTGACTGAACGGGCGGTATGTTTCGGGTCGTTATCATGCTGAAACGTCCATATAATAGGGAGATGCTCCTCAGCATAGGGAAGCATAGTTTCCTCCAATATTGTTTTGTATTGATGTTGGTCTAAGTTACCCTGAACTTTTCTCACAGGTCCCACTCCACGTCCAGAAAATGAACCCCAAATTTTAATGTTTCCACCGCCATGTTTCACCTGCTTTTTTGTGAATCTTGGATTCATTTCCGCTTTTACAGGACGCCGTACGTATTGCCTTCCATCTGAAGAAATTAAATTAATCTTGGTCTCGTCAGAGAATAATACATGTTGCCATTGGGCGTAGGTCCAATGTCCATATTTACGTGCAAACGCCAAACGAGCATTTCTATGTTCTTTCTTCAACAACGGTACTTTGCGAGCCACTCTTCCGAACAACCCTGCTTCTACCAGACGTCGTCGAACGGTCCTCGCTGATACACCGGCTCTTTCGTCTGCCCCAAACACTTCGTGTTTAATTAAAATAGAGCCTAGAAACGGATCTTTCTTAGCTAACCTGGTTATCATTCTATCTTCTTGCGGAGTTGTTTTTCTCGATCTTTTTGTCCTGGGCACATTTAAAGCTGTGTTATTGCGCCTGAAATGTTGCACTGCATTGCATACCATAGTTTTTGAACAATTTAAATGTTCTGCTATCCCTCGGTATGACCAACCACGCTCGACAAACTTCATGATAATTGTTCGTAGTGTTGGATCGCAACTTTTATTTTTGCCCATATTTCTTCAAAATAATTCTCAAAACTTAAAATTAAAAATCTGGATTGCCGCCAAAACTACCACAAAACAATAAAAGAAGAAATAAAAAAGTATTGAGATTCAAATTTTGAAAATAGAACGCAATATCTCAGTGTCCCTAATTAAATGGCCAGCCAGCATTCTTCGAACAAATAGCACACTGATAATCTATCAGCTATACTGTAAAGAGGTTTAATGTTTAAGAAGTTGTTATTGTTTGTATAATCGGGCACATCAATGACTAATTATACTTACGTGTAAAAGATATGGAATATTGTTAAGACTCGTTGGAAAATAAAAAATAAATTCACAATTTGGCTTAACTAGAGATTGTCCCTAATTAGTTGACCACGACTGTATATTATATTTTAAAATAATTTTATATCTTATTTGGTGGATTTGGATCGGTCGTATTCGGTTGCATTCGCATCACTGTCGATCGAGTTGGACTTGTGCCGATGCTGCGTCCCTAGCCTGGCTTCTGCTACCCTCGTCATTTTTTGTCCTCGGTCCTTTGGGGGTGAACCGGTGTCGCGTCGTGTCGCGTAGGCAGGCTGGATCGGAAGTGAATATGGCCGACGCGACGCGACGCGATGTTGGTTTGCCCCCGTAGGATCGGGGATGGGGAGTGGTGGGGGTGGTGGGGGTTGGGTTGGGGACGTGGCGTCGGTGCGGGTCTGGTTCGATTGATGGTGATGTGAATGTGGTTGAGTGTGATTGATCTAAATCTACCACTTATTTATTATTATTATTTTTTTTTTTTTTTTTATCGAGTGATGTTTATTGGATTTTGTAACTGAATGAGACTTTGAATAGATTGGATCCATAACTAATACATAGTTTTTTTTTTTCCAGAATTTAAACCATTATTTTCTATGTCTCAGATGGTTTGAAAAAACTTAAAGCGCGATCTATCTAGCCTTTTTTCTGTGTTTGGTGTGGGAGTTTTGGGTGCCGCGTCGGCGTGGTGTTTCCTCTTAACTCGTAATCCCTACGCGCGCGCGTAAACCCTGCGCTCCTGACGGACGTCAAATCGATATCGAGTCGGCTGTGCTTATCGGAATATGAACGCTCGGGTCACGAGATAGGTTTCAGTTTCGCGTGGGGGTCGTTGGAGGGTGAACCTTCTGTACGGTAGTAGAATTAGTTATTCTGTGCTTGTACCAAGACGAATAACGAAACAATTTTAAAACACACAAGTTTATGCTTATTAATTTTTGACGTTTTTTTATGCTTAAGTTTTTATAAAAAAAGATATTTGAATGATTAAAAATGTCAACCTTATTGGTTAGGTACTAATGTTTTCCAAAACTCATTTCAGCCGCTACTTTATTTTAC
Organism: Scoparia ambigualis; assembly: GCA_963921215.1. Classification (NCBI taxonomy): domain Eukaryota; kingdom Metazoa; phylum Arthropoda; class Insecta; order Lepidoptera; family Crambidae; genus Scoparia; species Scoparia ambigualis. The sequence continues at coordinate 31,008,665 of OY992516.1, forward strand.
TTCAATAACTCCAATTTATATTACTTACCACAGTATCAATACGATAATTGGAAATCATATTACACAATTCTATGACCACGGCTTATATTTCGGTTCGACGTGATTCTGTTTCGGCGTGCAGTGGTACTGGGGGTAGCAATGCGCATTTGTCTGGCACAGACTATAATAGCTCGTTAGATTAGTTATTAAGTCTTAACTATAAGTTAGTTAACTGTTTTTTTATTTTTATTAGTATTGACGTCAATAAGTGCCTGTAAAGGTTTACATTGAATAAATAATTTATAACTGGTTTGCATAATTCAAGTGCGGTCGTGTCAATATCTGTAGTATTTTTTTCTTATTCATTCCGGAAACTTTTAATGCACACCCCACGTATCAACTGTTATATCGTAAATATAACTAAACGAAAAACGTTCATATTTACTTACTAAACTTTTAGTTACGTAATTTAAAAAATGTACAACCTTGAATAGGGGGGGCTAACGCATGTTAGCCCTGCCCTAAAATAATTTTCGTTGACAGATGTACCGACTTGTCGGCGTAGTCAAAGGACTAGGCCGCATACTTAATAGGTCTCATGTTAGGAATACTTACATTTAAATCCGTGACGAAATAAATGAATTATCGTTTAGTTTAATTTAGTTCGAATAAAAACTAACCTTTTCTGTTGTTTATAGCGCCGTTGTTCGTATGTAGGTATGCGATTGCGCACATCCAAGCGAGAATAATAGACCACAAGAACTGAGGTACCTAGGTACCCACCTACACTTTGCTTTTCAGTCATGAAATTTTTAAGACGTAGGGAATTAACTAGTTTTGAACTTCTAATTTTGGTACGAAAACAATCACAGAAACGGTTCAAAATGCCCTCCTTGTAGTTCAATACACAGGGAGGCGCGTCGAGTTACTGCAAGAACCACATTCCTCAACATTTGCGGAGATCTGCGGATGGTCTCAAAAGTGGATAAGTATAATTTTGCCACGCATCTTCTCTTTATTGTCGTAGTCGTCAGCATAAACCAAGCTCTTTACGTAACCCCACAAGAAAAAATGAAGTGGGGTCAAATTAGGTGAGCGTGCAGGCCAGGCCACAGGACCGCCACGCCCAATCCATACAGGCAACCGCTCACTCAAGTATTCCCTGCAGTTGCGAGCATAATGAGCCGGTGCGACGTCTTGCTAGAACACTATCCCTAATTATTCCGCTAGAGGGATGTTGCCAAGGATGTGTTCGAGAGTCCTACTGAGGAAGACATAATAATTTTCCGCATTTAAGCTGTTGGGTAGAAATACGGGTCCTATCAGCCTCGTACCTATTATGCCAGTCCAAACATTGACGCGCCACCTATGTTGGAAACTGTCTACTCTTGCGGCATGTTGATTATCGTGAGCCCAGTAGTGCTCGTTGTGGATGTTACTTATACCAACGACCACAAAGGAGAATGACCAAACCAGCCTGGTTGATATCTATTGCGTCTTAATCATTTACATATCAAAAATGTTCTCTTAAATTATAATGATTACTGATAAAAAGGTTTTCCATTTATCGTCGCGTTATGTAGTCAAGCGATAAATAAATGCTGAACTGAACTAATAGTCATCATAAGATAATAGACTAAAGTCTTTTCTATGATCTAAAGGTGCACGTCTATTGGAGCGGGTTCGGTGCGGCAGACGCGGCATATGAAATTTTATGTCATACAAAATCCCGTTCAGATGCATCGAGATAAATTAACTAGAGAAGACGTCCTATACAAAAAAATGTGCACAGCTATCAATGACATGATACTTGTACCGTGGTGCGGGGCTTACCTAGTTGTCATAGAAATGTCTAAGCGCGCAGATGCGACACACTATTCATAGGTACAGTTTTATTAACGAGTTGTAAAGTAGTAAGATAATGTTATTGAAAAAATTACAGTTAGTTAAGTGTTAGTTTTTATATTTATTGATTGTTGTTAATTGTAATATTGAAATGAAAAGAAGTAATTTAATGCCAAAAATAAAAGTAAGTAAATAATTTAGTTAAAACATTTCATAATAATAATAATCTGTTTCAATTATTTTAGAAAATATTTATTTAAATAGGTAGGTACTCGTGTTAAAATATTACTGAGTATCAAATATTCACATGCTCAAATTTTTCAAGCATTTTCGAGATGAGATTAAAAATCGTATTTGAGTGCTGCCCGCTTCATCTGAATTACTTATTTAACGAATATTAGTTTATTTACTCACGACACTCACACATAAAGTAAAATAAAAAAAAACGCGTTCCAATTTTTTATTTAAAATTAGGACACGATTTTTTGGAAAAAATTATCCTTTGCTCTATTATTCACAATTATATCGGCAACGTTATCTTTCTTAAGTGAAAGATTACGTTGCCGATATAATTATGAATCAAAAAAATATTTTCTATGAAAAAGAAGGCATTTTTTTAAAATATGAGTTATAATGTACGAGTACTACGTACTAGAGGAGCTATCCCAAGCAAAAGTCTTGTCCTATTGTATTAAAAGTTAAAAAAGTACGCTGCAGCGCTAAAACAATATATTTATCGTATTTCTGAACAATCTAATAATACAGCGCTAGACCGCTTCTAGAGTTTTGTTTTCTCGCGGCCAAAAGGTCAAAAGCGCCGCCATTTGCACGGCGCGCTTACGCGTTTTGTTCAACCATGTTCAACGTTACGTTATTAAAATCTATTATTTGTTTGTGCAACAGATAATAGATTTTACACTGCAGAACGGACATAGTTGTTGTGCATGTTTTCTACCTACCTTTCATTGGAATTCGATCTTAATTACATTTTATTATTTCAGATTAAACCACAGATAATACAATGGTTTGATAAAATGAAAGAAACTCTTTGCGTTTATTTATGACCAAATACATTTTATATACATGCGTACTATTTCTTCCTAGGTAGTAGGTACTAAAATATAAATAAAAATATCTCAGAAACGGTGCGTAAGAGCTAAAGAATAAGGTTATTTTCCACGCTGTGTGAATCCTGTGATACCCCGGAGGTAAATACCTCATATTATATAATAAATATTTCTAATGATACCGAAAAAAACGGTCAAGTTCATTAATAAAAAAGTATTTTAGGTAACTTTATTATTTCTAAAGAAATCCCCAATCAAACTGCCACCATAATCCCAACCCTAGTAATTATTTCACATAACGCGTTAAAAGTGTCACTTCTGCACAAAACAGAAATATCGTTACTCTATGCATTTTACTGAAACATGGCCGCCGCTTCATGTCTCGGCGATTTGATAAAATAATTAGCCAAATGCATGTTACATCGATAATTTAGTACGTATTTCCAGGTAAAAAGTATTCCTTTGGTTTTATTTGTATTTCCTAAGTTGTTTAAACAGTACTATAGCACACATAAAGACTTATTTTAATAAAATAGACCACAGAATACACACGTATTGTTGCATGTAGCGCCTGCCACAGACTACTACAGTTGGAGCGAGCTAGCTCTAACATGTGTTACAAACAATCAAGTTGAGGTGTCTTCTCTAGTACGTAGTACATTATAACTCAATGTTCAGATGAGTATTATTATTAGGTACCTACCGATTTGTATGGCGCCTATGACGTCATCCGCGCCCGCGAAACCGATTCCGCTCCAATGGACGCTTGATTTACTAGACAATATTTACATAAAGGTTGCTTGCTTATTTTATATTATAACGACTACATGTACAGATACATGTAGTCGTTTCTCTTTTCATTTCTGACTAAGTACTCAATACAATACATTTGTTTGTTACTCTTGCTTAACGGTATTGAAGAAATTCAATGAATCAAAATACTTTCATAGAGCGCTAAACTACAAACCATAAACAATCAACCAAAATAAATGCCAATGACTGAAAAATGTCAATAAAAACCAAAACACTGACTTCTTGGCGGGAAAATGAAGCGTACTATCTGCAGTTTTAATATATTTTCTAAAATCCGTGTTTTTTAAATATTAATGTGAAATAATGGTGGATTATTAACCGTTAAGTATTTGTTAACGTGCATGAGTGTTCGTAAACGAAACAAAACAGTGCAACATCACCTTTCAAATTCTCTCAAGTATTCAGTGTGAGATCTCAGTAAAGTCCCACATCTTAACAGAGGAGAGGACTCAACGGATTTGGGGGAATAACATTTATCATTCATCAAATCTATCACCACTCATTATCTATCATCTACAAAGAAGAAAATAAAAAACTAATGACTAGGCTGTATGGCACATGTGTCAATGCCTTTCTCATTCAAAAGGGAAAAACCATGAAGTTGTAGAGAAAACTGGAGGCCAAACTCCTCCATACCTACATGAAGCAAAAAAATAAAATTTGACCTTGACTGCATTCTATCTCGCTCCGTAGCATAGAATACATAGAAGTCCGTAGGTCCCCCCCCCCCCTCTCTTTTTAAATTAGAAATTTACATCCGCCATATTGAAACATGCGGTGTGTGTTACCATTGTTTGAGAATCCCTGTTACAACCGAGTAAATTCAGAAAAAAATATTGAGATGATTTAAATAAGAAAATTGCTTATTAAATGGAATATAATTTTACAAATTACAGGTTTGGATAATAATTCACCAGATTTAATAACACATTAGAGAATATTGAACAACGAAATTGAAATGACCGAGTAAAAAGTTACGAATTTCTATTTATTTTCAGCTATGTATCTGCCTGCAGCATTTTATAATAATTTTTGCGTATTATTTTTTACTTAAGGTTTTATTTAACTGTAGTGGTTGGTGGTTGGATCCGATTTCAGAGTAGATTTAACGTACAGACTCACTAATTCATAGATAAACTTTCAAGTCTAATAATATTAGTGACGTCAAAGAGTCCATATTATTAGTGTTGTCAGAAAGTTTGTGAAACAGAAAAATGCTAACTAATATTATTGTTTGGAATAAAACGACCATTTCCGGATGGCAACCTATTAAGTAATTAAACCTAATAAGAGGTGAAAACTTCTAATACTTGATAAAGCAATGTTGACTAAAAACATAAGCATCAAGCACTGATAAATTTCGACGGTTGAAAGCCAGACCTCGGTAGCCAAGTGGTTAAGGCAGCCGCCCGGAATGCAGAAGGTGCGTGGTTTGATTCCCGCCTGAGGTTGTCGTCTTTTTTCAGTGTTTAAAATTTTACTTAAGCATATTTCAGCTTTAATAAAACGTTAAAATATAATAAACAAAAAAAAAACAATAATCTATAAACGCAGCTTCATCTTAACCGAATGTTCAAATATTTGTAAAAGTATTTCTTTCGGATCTCAGAGGTGAAAACTTCTAAGATTTGATGAAGCAATGTTGACTAAAAACATAAGCATCAAGCACTGACAAATTTCGACGGTTGAAAGCCAGACCTCGGTAGCCAAGTGGTTAAGGCAGCCGCCCGGAATGCGGAAGGTGCGTGGTTCGATTCCCGCCTGAGGCTGTCGTCTTTTTCAGTGTTTAAAATTGACTCATTAAATAATAATTGTTTGCTATAGAGAGATGTCAATCGAAAACCCCGCTCTAGTAACATAAAAGTGTATGGTCCAGAGAGGTCATTGACTGATCTCCCTACAGCTGCTCTGCTACCGTTAAATAAACTTAAATTGCTACTTACAAACTAGTTAAGACGGTGTGCCACACCCTTACTGCAGTTTCGCTCGTCCTCTGCTCGGTGCAGCCCGCCGCGCCCGGCTGCTGCTGGTGTCGGTAGACCGCGCTCCTGCGCGTCTTCTGACTGCTGCTGTTGTGGTAATAAGGCCCTAATCCAACCCTTTGGCTACCCCTAAGAGCTCTTAACCCCAGACAAATAAGTGATGATATGCACAATACCACATAGCACCGTTCACAATCCAACACGAGGTACCGCCACGTGCTTCTTTGTCGAAGTCCAACCAAATAACTATTTTTAGCTAGCCCGCCCTGGATACTAATTTAAGTGGTGGTGGTAATACCTTAACACTGTTATATTTAATTACTACGGTCCGCCGATTTAACTTCTTATGTGCCCTACACATCAAAATACAAATCCAATACTTTTACGTGTCCGCACGAATCTAACCTAAGCAGTGAACCAACAAAGTGACACACGTCACACTGACAGTCGTCTGTCAAATACAAATTTAAACTACAAAAAAGGTTGCCAGCCGTAAGTGGCCATTTTATTCCAAACAGACCCCTGCTCCGATTGTAAGGCTCCGATCGCTAGCTCAATCAATCGGGCAAGGAGAGACAGTTGCTGTGGCTCGTCGCCGAATCGAACCGCAGTCCCATACTCGCCAACTAGCAACTTTACAATGCGGCCCTAGCTACAAACAAGGAGGGCAAGTTAGTCTCCTTCCACGATATACTAAATCTAATTAGCCAGAATAAAATAATATTAAATTATCTTATTTACCAAAGCTTATTTTCTAAAAATTTACAAACATCATTTAGATAGGTTAGTCGTACCCTTGCCATTTTGTGCCATTGTCGGAGCAAATAAGTGAAGGTAGGCTCCGGCTCGAAGGACCAAATGTTTTTGACTATATAAGTTGTTTGTAAGGAAAGGGTGATAGCCAATTGAATATTTTATTATTCGTTTTACAATGCTGATTTATTAATTATTAAAAGAGTACAACAGAGAGGTGACATTATGATGTAGCAGAATTTTATATGGGCTTCGAAGTATCCCGACGACAACGCCCTCTTCGGCTTGTGGTTTGTATTGCCTCGCCTGCGTCGATGCTTGAGACGCAGGCCCGTGCCTGTGAAAGGCTGATGGCTGGAGTCTTCGCGCCACGCCGCCGTTGAAGTTGTAGTTCCGGCGTCGGCCGCTAGTGGGGCTTTATTAACATAGACCCTTACGCGACACCAAACGATCCAACGCGATGACGAAGGCCTCCGTGGACAACGAAGAAACTCCCAAGAGGACGGCCTTAGTAGCCAGGCACCAAAAAACGCAAAATATTTACCTTCGAACCCGGGCGTTGCGAAGGTTGGTCGAGAAAGGTCCAGCAAAACCCGTTGCATGCGACCCCCAAGTATGGACGAGACTGAGTGGCTCGGTCCCAAGGCAGATCCCCCGTCTGCGGCTGCATGGGTGAAGACGTCCCCTGTGACAAAATAAACACCGGAAGAGCACTACACAAATATGGCTCTTCGAACAAACAATATTCAAAATTACAAATTAGGTTACCTAGTAACACACCCAACAGACGTCAACGGTGACCTACTAGCCTATTGAAAGGCTTCACACTCCTCATGGGCATGGGCTACCATACAGACCATGGGAGGTTTCTCAATTTCCCAAACTTGTGCATAGTTTTGGAAAGAGACACAAACACAATGACTCTAGACTCATGCGGAGTCGAGTCGTCAAACTGTGTACATAATAGAAAAAACAAAAATAGTTGGCACTGCCATCAGTGTAGAGCGACCCCAGAGCTGTCTGGGTGCCTAGTAATAATAATAATAATAATAATTTTTATTTGGAACAATATACATTGGTACACTTATCTAGTACGTTAATAACTGCTATCGTATTAAAACTGTGTCGCAGCACTAACGCCTTTCTCCGGTATTAATAACAGAAACAGCGTTCCAACAATAATTACAATCAGAAATAAACACTAACCTAAAAAGTACCTACACAATGCCTCAAAGTGTGTTATGTGATGTAAATGTGTGCAGTAAATGAAGCTATACCTACATTTTAACACTACATTCCAAATAACGGAAGAAATAATTCCGACTACGGAAGACATGCGATTCCCGCAGTAACCAGCATTGCACTGGGGCGACCGGCCAACCGGCAACGCAGGCGCATGGCGTTTGTCGAGGTCAATGTGTGTGTGGCCTATTGTGGTTTTGGCACTGTAGACACAAAGAAGCCTCTTCAGTGCAGAAGCTATAATATTTAATCTAATACTACTTAGATTTAAAGGAAAGGAAAACTTTTATTTTATTTTATGTCCATTGAACTTTTATTACTTCTTTATTTATTGTCTTTATATTTTAATTATGGTTTTACATATTTTTAGTTTTAAAATGGTAAGGATTCGTTCTAGTACACCCGAGCCCAAGAGTAGGTCAATTGGGCCTGAAGACAAGTGTGGGTCTGCCCGATCTAGACCAATGTATGTGCCGTTATCCCTGCGGGCGAATCGGTAAAAGGCTGTTAACCTACAATGGTTAAATTCATTACCGTGGCCGAAATTGTAATCCTCACCGTAGATACATGCACCGATGAGAGGGTGACTTGGCTTCAACTTAAAGTACTGAGTTTGGCCTCCAGTATTTCCTATAACTTAGGTTTAGGTTTATAGATGATTTATTCTCATAAGAAACAAAAATACATTTCACTTACATGAGAACATAAATTAAACAATATCAACATTACAAATTTCAACGCGCGAGCGAACAATATAAACACGTCAAATCAAAATCCTAAATTGGGTTGTTTGTTTGTATGATACATAACAAGACGAACACTGCAGTCAGTTATTGTGCGCGTGAAGCAACCGGGCTCGCGATAGAAAGAAACTGGTTTCGGCCGGAACACGGATAAGCGCAACTAGATGTGGCACGCAGGGCTAAGTGCGAACAGCATACTTGCATGTGAAACAAGAATAGGGAGGTTTTATTCATAATACATTTATTTATGAGATTGATTTGTTATATATATATTGATATTTTAGCCGGATTTATTTTTATTTTATTTTATTATTGATGTTTTGATCGGATTTACTTTATTTTATTTTATTATTGATATTTTAATCGGTATTTTTGTGTTAGGTACTTATTATATTGTATTTTTTACACTTATTAATTATAATTTTATCCCAACAAATGTTTTTTTAAGAGGTTTTTGAATTTTGTTATATTTTTAGCGTTTTTAATACTGTTTGGCAATTTATTATACATCTGTGCACTTTCATATGTAATATTCTTTTTTCCGTAATTAGTTCGAGGGGGGCGCAATATCAAATTATTCGCACTCCTTAGCCGCTTAAGGTGAGCATACTCGTTTTTAGTTTTGAAATTAATAGTGGAATGTATTTCCTTTAAAACAATTTTTCTTATTAAAATGCAGGAATAATATTTGAAAGTAGTTTCAATATTCATTAGTCTTACTTCTTTATATAGTTTCAATGTCGGTGTGAGGTAGTCGTATTGGAATAGTGTTTTGATCAATTTGTTCTGTGATATTTGAACATCCTTGATGTGTGTCGTAGCAGCTGAGCCCCAAATCTCAATAAGATAGTCTATGTGCGGCTTGACCATAGAATTGTAAATAGTGTAACGTATACTAAGTGGTAGACATCGGGTTATTCCGCGGAGAGCGCCACTAAGAGATCGTAATTTAGCTTTTATTTTTTCAATATGTGGCCTCCATGTCAGACGGTTATCCAGAACTAGACCCAAATATTTCTCGCTTTCTGATTTACTTATGGTAATATTATTGATCTTGAGAGGCTCAAAATCGGGTATATTTTTATTTTTGGCTGAAAATATTACATAATGTGTTTTTGCAACGTTAATTGTTAATAAATTGTACTGAAACCAATTATCAAGCAGATCAAGGTGACTTTGGGCATCCTGAATGATTTGGTCAATTTCGGACCCAAAGTAGAATAAGCATGTGTCATCCGCATAGAGTGACAAGTCGCCTTTTAGTTCGAGATTACTGATACCGTTTATATATAAATATAAGAAATAATAGGGGGCCCAGAATAGACCCCTGAGGGACACCAAACGTTACCTGTAAATACGGGTAACCTATCATAAATTCGAAACTTTCCTGTTCGAATTTCAGTTGTTCGAAAACGGTATCACGAAGTTTAAAATACCAGATTGTTGCTTTTACATAATTTTGTTAATCCTTATACTTATCATACATATGTTTCATTTTGCAGAAAAACTATTAGCCGATTATCAAAACTACTTGTTTGCTTTTGGAAGATGTTATGCTTACAATAAAATTAATATCTAGAAGTATTAAAATTCGAAGTAACTTTTTTTTCTAAAATACCATACTTACCCAGATTTTTTTTTGTTTTTCTTATTTATACCTAAGTATTTATATTATTAGGTAAATAAAGTAAAATGTCTTAAAAAGTTAATACTTTGTGTTTTTGGTAAGGTTGTGCTACAAAAGTCAGTGACAGAAACGTATCGCGGCAAAACCGACTCCACGTAGACTTGTCTGCCCTACGCTAGAGTGTAATTTAAGCCCGCGTAGGCGCGGAGGGGCGAGGCGGCCCGCGAGCTGAGGAGCAGGTGGGTTTAACCACCGTGGCAGGTAGTCGTGAGGATCCAGACCAGCGCTTGGGCAATCAACGTAGTCTCGTTCTACTTCGAACCCAATGCCCCCATCGAGCCCTACATTGCTCATATGGCGAAGATTATTGCAAAGAAACGCCAAAGGCGTCTGGTGGGGTAGCGCAAAGACGGATATAAGAGGCCGGGAACTGGCGGGAGCCTTCCACGAATGGCTGTTGCAGATCCTCAATACTGGCAGCATACCAACCTTTGAGATCGAGAGAAACGGGAAGACTTGCACCAGCGTAGTGGACGTCACGGTGTCATCCGCGGACGTGTTGAACAAAGTAGTCGACTGGAGAGTGGATAGGGAGGTAACTGGATCAGACCACAATGCTGTCCTCTTCGAAGTGGACTTCACAGTAGGGAAAGGCATAACACTTAACAGAACCACACGCATATACAATACGAAAAAGGCAAGTTGGGTGGAGTTTGATGACAAACTCACCCAACTCCTTCACAACATCGACACCACACATAGACAAAATTAATAACACTACACAGATAGATAATATACTACACAGGTACACTGAAGCGATCACACAAGCATGCACACAACACTTTCCAGCGAAGAGGACACAGCAGAAACTTACCATCCCGTGGTGGTCCGACGACTTGTTCCGCATGAAGCGAAGAGTGGGCACGATGAAACGGAGAATCCGCTGCGCAGCGCCGATCCGCAGGGCCAGAGTACCTGGAAGAAAAGGAAAGGTATGAGAAAGCTGCAAAGGACGCACAAACCCAAAGTTGGAAGGAGTTCTGCCAAAAGCAGAAAAAAGAGACAGTGTGGGACGGAGTATACCGTGTAATAAAACAAATAGAGGTAAGGAAAGAGGACATACCGCTGAGGAAAGAGGGTAAGATCCTGGAAATGAATGAGTTGGCAAAGTACATTGCTGAAAGATTTTACCCAGTGGATAACGAACAAGGAGAGACCCAAGAACACCAGGACGTCCGGGATCGTGCAAAAGTGGTAAATCAGCGAACTGATGGGGAGACCCATGACCCACCTTTTAGAACACAGGAACTAACAGACACAGTGAGCAGTTTTAACCCAAAGAAGGCCCCGGGAGAGGACGGTCTCACTTTCGTCATCTGCCATAGGGCAATAAGCCGCCACCCTTCAGTCTATCTGTAAATAGCAAATAAATGTTTGGAGCTGGGTCACTTCCCAAACAGATGGAAGAAGGCGGTGGTGATCATTTTGCGGAAACCGGGAAAGAGCGACTACACGGAGGTGAAGTCGTACCGACCCATCGGGCTTCTCCCGGTCCTGGGGAAAATATTCGAGAAGCTGGTTATGACGAGAGTAAGATGGCACCTTATTCCAAAGCTGAGTCCAAAACAGTATGGTTTCGTGCCCCAAAGGAGCACCGAGGACGCCCTCTATGCCCTAATGAACTATGTGAAGCGAGAATAGAAATCAAAAAGAATTTTTTTATTTTTATTTTTATTATTTTTTGTTTTTGCCTTTGCGATCGGCTCACTCTTCGTGCACTTGTTTGCCCACTTGTGGGACACAGACACATAGTGTCCTATATTTTCATTATTTTTTTTGTCACTCTCTTTCATAGACTCATTCTTCGCGCTCGCTTCCGCTACAGGTCTGCCCAACTGTGGGCTACGTACAACGTATCCCACACTTTCTTTTTAATAGATTTTTCTTTTTTTCCTCTCGCTTCCCGGCTAATTTGATGCGCCGCCCGCGCTTACGCATGCGCTTGCCCACTAGTGGTCTACAGATAACGTGATTTTTTTTGCTTTTCTTTTTTGCGGTCGGCTAATCTTACGTACGAGCGTCCCATAAACACAAGCTTGCCCAACTGTGGGATACCTACAACGTGTCCCAAATTTTTCCCTTGTCAAAAATATCTTTTTTCGCTTTTTTCTCGCTAATCAGCCCAAATTACGTACGTTATCTGTATACACGGGGTTTAGCCCACGCGTGGGCCACATACAGGGTGTTCCAACTAAGTTTTTTTTTATTGTTGCATTCATTTTAGCCCATTTGCCTTGGTAAACAAATACGTTCAGCCCAACTATAGAATATAGGGTTTTTTTTCTTTATTTTTTATTTTTTTTGCTTGTTTTTCATACATCACAATGCCGATCAAGTCGCAAGCCGCTATCTTTAGGGAGGCAGTTAAGGCTATACTTCAGCTTGAAGCGATTGGGGGCTAAACCTCCTACAATTAGTATGTAGCGGTTTAGTCCCTGTCCTGTCCCTGTCCCCTAAAGAATTTACAAAACTCAGGGAGGGTACACGGATCGCTCACTCTGTCCGCTTGCTAGGACTTAAAAAGGACTTAGCTTTAGGCTAATCTTCCTCGTACACTGCAGCTAGCCGGAACCTGGAGCTGGCGGGATCAGTCTGCGCGCAGGGACGAAAGCGGAGTCGTGTACGCCAGGCAGCTGGTCTCGCACGGCTCTAGCAGGCAGGCAGATAGCGCACAGGCCCAGTGGTTAAGCCTGGTACAGGAACCCTGGAATACACCAAGAAAAAGGAATGAACTTATGTTCACTAAGTCCCGGCTTTTGTGGCTGTTGTAGTAAAGCTACAATTGAACCAGGCTCACTTTACTAAGAAAAATTGTGATTGCAAAACCGTTAGACAATTTTAACAAGAGACTACAACAAAAGCGGGTAGATACCAACATTGTAGTTAAATATTGTCTGAAACGGTAAAAATGACAATAAATTAACTGGGAATGGTATTTCGTCCACGGGGTCACAGGGAACCTCGCGTCACTTCAATACCAATTACACTTGCTTGACAGTAATTGTAACAAGACAGAAATAGCAATTATTCCCTTTGAAGGTAACATGACTTTAAGCGAATTATTTATTTATTTATTTTATTTTATTTTATTTGGAAAACAATACAGTAACGAAAAACACAGATAGACCTAAAAAAACATAACAGAGTACACAATTACAATGTTTTCACATATAGAAACTTACTTAGCTCGTTTGAAAATTATATGTAAACAAAAAAAATAAAAATAGAAAACTAGAAATATTAAACGTAAATATTTGACACTACTACAATCACTATTGAGGTCCACAATACAATTCGACATCGATATCGACAGTCGACAGTCAAGGAATCACATTGAACCAATGTTTTGCAAGAATTTGTTTAACACTATTAGGTTTGCTAAAGAAGAGATCTAAATCGAAAGCTTCTGCTAGATTATTAAAAGAATTTGCTGATCGAATAAAAAAAGAATTTTGTCTATAGTTGGTGGCACTAGAGGGTACAGAAAGAGTGATCGGTCGTCTCAGCTTTCTGTTAGGAACTCGTAGTTTTACCATAGAAAGAAGATGAGGGGAGTCTATTAATGACTGGGCTATTTTTAATAAGAGGACTATGTCTGCTATTTTGCGTCTTTCTTGAAGAGGCAATAAATGGTGCCTTCGACACCTCGCATCATAACCATTCTCGTAGGTCGAACACTTAAATTGTAAGAACCTTGTGAACTTACGTTGAATGGATTCTAACCTATCAATGTAAATACCATACTGAGTATTCCAAATCGGCGAACAATACTCGAGGATGCTACGCACATATGAACAATACAAAATTTTAATAACTTTTACACCTGAGAACTGAGAACATGATCGAATGACAAAACCAAGATTCCTGCTGGCTTTTTTGGCGACATGATCTACGTGTTTTTCATATGTAAGTTTTGAGTCATGTATGACACCCAAGTCCCGTATCTCGTTGACTCTATCAAGCATCCGTCCCTTAAGTTCATATGGATAATTAATTATTACAGGTTTACGACTAAACGATATAATGCTACATTTGGAAACGTTTAGGTCCAATCTATTCTGTTCACAATATCTTTTAAATCTGCTAAGATCCTGTTGCAGATAAGAACAATCGTCTAAACTTTCAATTTGCTTAAAAATTTTCATGTCATCTGCATATAACAGAAAATTTGAGTGAATAAAACAAGATGAAATGTCATTTATAAAAATCACAAAAAGCAATAGTCCAATTAAGGAACCTTGAGGAACACCGGAAGGAACAGAATACCATTTAGAAGAGTAGCCATTTACCGCCACAGCCTGGGTTCGATTCTCAATATATGAAGTAAACCACCTGAACAGATCACCATGTATTCCAGCTGATAGAAGCTTTTGTAAAAGTATTGAGTGGTCTATCCGATCGAAAGCTTTACTGTAGTCAGTGAAGACAGCGTCAACCTGCCCACCTGAATCCATACCCGAGGTTGTGAACTCAATAAACGAAAGCAAGTTGGATGAAGTTGAACGGTTCCTAAGGAATCCGTGCTGTTCCGAGATAAAAGTATTTGATAGAGTATTATATACTTGCGAGTAAACGAGACGTTCGAGAATCTTAGCGAACAGACACAGCTTTGAGATCGGGCGGTAGTTCTTGATCTCGTTTCTGTTGCCACTTTTATGGATGGGGGTGATAAACGCAGACTTCCATAGTGTAGGGACGGTACCTTCTTTAATTGATCGCTTGAACAATATTGAAAGCGGTTTGATGAGGCCTTTGGAACAATTTACTATGAGTGTAGGCGCAACGTGATCTGGACCAGCACCCTTACTAAGATCTAGAGACTTAAGCATTTTAAGTAAGGCCTCTGGGTCGATTTCCACATCGCTTATATTAAGGGTGGAATCGGAGACATGGTAATCGGTATGATAGCTAGCATGATGTGAAGTGACAGGGAGAAACATTGACTTAAAATATGAGGCAAACAGATCACAAATCTCCTCACCAGAGCTAGCGGACTGCGCCTCATATGTTAGAGTTGATGGGAGAGAATTAGTGCCCTTTTTGTTAGATTTGATGAAGGACCAAAATAATTTGGGGTTTTCAGTGATGGATTCTTCAGTATTTTTTATATAAGACGTGTAACATTCATTTTCCACCACTTTAGCTCTCTTACGCAATATTGAAAACGAATGGTAATCAGAGGCATTGCCGTAAACGCGATACTTATTTAAGAATTTATATTTTTCTTTAAGGATTTTCTTTAAGGAAGCGTTATACCATGGAGGAAACTTCGAAGGGTACATAACTTTGGAAGGTACAAATTTATCCCTTAGATCATATAAATGTTGATAAAAGAGACCGATAGCGCTGTCCAAAGAGTTACAATGAAGAGCTTCCCAACCGATCTCTCTTAAAGATGAATTAATTCCTACGTAGTCCCCCGAATTATAAAAATATTTGCGTCTAGGCTTTGACTTAAGGGAGTCAACACTAACCGTACTAAGAATGATGTTGAGAGATTTGTGATGAGCATCCTCAGGCACCAATGGGTCATCACAAGAAGTTACTGAAGCATGTGAGTTACTCAACACCAAGTCCAAGAGCCTATTGTTTACATTACGACACACATTAAATTGATTTAGGTTACATTCCAACAGAGTATCGAAAAAGTAAACTTGAGTTTCACCAGTGGTACCAGAAGGCTGCAGGTTGCCACCACTATAGGTCCAATCAATGTTGCCAAGGTTAAAATCACCCATTACAACAAAGAAATCGTTGGGACACGAATTTACCAAAACCGACATTTTTTCTGTAAAGTTGTGCAACTGATTATTAAATGAATGGCCTCTATTTTCACTGCAAAGATAAAGTGTACATAAATGGAACTTAAGAAGGGAACGGTCAGTATGTCTATGAGATATCGTTATCCATATGTCTTCAGCTGAGGAATTCCATTCGGGACGGTCAACTGCTGTTAACTCACGACGAATGGCTACGAGTACACCACCACCATATTTTTCTTGGGTGCGTACGTAGTTTCTGTCCCGTCGCCAAATTATGTATCGGTCATCAAAAAGCTCACTATCACTAATACCATCAATTAGCCAAGTCTCCGTAATCGATACTACGTCATAGTTATGGAGGTTTAAATTACGTTTGAATGTATGTGTTTTGGTGCGTAACCCTCGAGCATTTTGGTAATAAATACTAAGATTGGCCATTTTCATTGACAAAACTCAAAAGCCTGTACAACTAAGCAAAGCAAAAATTTTAAAATAACCAACAAAAAATAAAAAAGATAAAATAGTTCATAAAAGCATGCTTTAGCCGTTAAAAATAGGTTTAACCAGCAGTACATAGTTCCATCAATAATAATATACAAGTATAGCGAAAACAATATTAAAAAGTAAAATCGTGTATGATAATTAATAAACAGGGTAAAATTTAAAAAGCTGGTAGCCGAAAGAATAACGCACTTCACATTAAGCGAATGTATCAATGAAGCAAAACTTGTTTTGAATGGCGCGATGCCACAGAAACATACTCGTGCGTGCGTATGCGAAAGCCGTATTACTTGAGACAAAAGGTGCAAACTTACGTGCATCAAGTGGTCGCTACCGCAGTAACTCGTTGCAAAACCCGGTTTGGCCGGCGGACAAAAGACTAATAATTTCAATGTGATTCCCAAACTGTGTACAAATAATTTGTTTTTAATCTTAAAGAAAGATACAATATTATAAATAGTTATGTGATTTTTAACAAATCCTTCTCGCACTTTATCTGAAAAATGGGCGACGTATCCGATTTCCGTGCCATAATTTTGCAGTGTTTGAATCACGTTATCTGTAGACCACTAGTGGGCAAGCGCATGCGTAAGCGCGGGCGGCGCATCAAATTAGCCGGGAAGCGAGAGGAAAAAAAGAAAAATCTATTAAAAAGAAAGTGTGGGATACGTTGTACGTAGCCCACAGTTGGGCAGACCTGTAGCGGAAGCGAGCGCGAAGAATGAGTCTATGAAAGAGAGTGACAAAAAAAATAATGAAAATATAGGACACTATGTGTCTGTGTCCCACAAGTGGGCAAACAAGTGCACGAAGAGTGAGCCGATCGCAAAGGCAAAAACAAAAAATAATAAAAATAAAAATAAAAAAAATCTTTTTGATTTCTATTCTCGCTTCACATAGTTCATTAGGGCATAGAGGGCGTCCTCGGTGCTCCTTTGGGGCACGAAACCATACTGTTTTGGACTCAGCTTTGGAATAAGGTGCCATCTTACTCTCGTCATAACCAGCTTCTCGAATATTTTCCCCAGGACCGGGAGAAGCCCGATGGGTCGGTACGACTTCACCTCCGTGTAGTCGCTCTTTCCCGGTTTCCGCAAAATGATCACCACCGCCTTCTTCCATCTGTTTGGGAAGTGACCCAGCTCCAAACATTTATTTGCTATTTACAGATAGACTGAAGGGTGGCGGCTTATTGCCCTATGGCAGATGACGAAAGTGAGACCGTCCTCTCCCGGGGCCTTCTTTGGGTTAAAACTGCTCACTGTGTCTGTTAGTTCCTGTGTTCTAAAAGGTGGGTCATGGGTCTCCCCATCAGTTCGCTGATTTACCACTTTTGCACGATCCCGGACGTCCTGGTGTTCTTGGGTCTCTCCTTGTTCGTTATCCACTGGGTAAAATCTTTCAGCAATGTACTTTGCCAACTCATTCATTTCCAGGATCTTACCCTCTTTCCTCAGCGGTATGTCCTCTTTCCTTACCTCTATTTGTTTTATTACACGGTATACTCCGTCCCACACTGTCTCTTTTTTCTGCTTTTGGCAGAACTCCTTCCAACTTTGGGTTTGTGCGTCCTTTGCAGCTTTCTCATACCTTTCCTTTTCTTCCAGGTACTCTGGCCCTGCGGATCGGCGCTGCGCAGCGGATTCTCCGTTTCATCGTGCCCACTCTTCGCTTCATGCGGAACAAGTCGTCGGACCACCACGGGATGGTAAGTTTCTGCTGTGTCCTCTTCGCTGGAAAGTGTTGTGTGCATGCTTGTGTGATCGCTTCAGTGTACCTGTGTAGTATATTATCTATCTGTGTAGTGTTATTAATTTTGTCTATGTGTGGTGTCGATGTTGTGAAGGAGTTGGGTGAGTTTGTCATCAAACTCCACCCAACTTGCCTTTTTCGTATTGTATATGCGTGTGGTTCTGTTAAGTGTTATGCCTTTCCCTACTGTGAAGTCCACTTCGAAGAGGACAGCATTGTGGTCTGATCCAGTTACCTCCCTATCCACTCTCCAGTCGACTACTTTGTTCAACACGTCCGCGGATGACACCGTGACGTCCACTACGCTGGTGCAAGTCTTCCCGTTTCTCTCGATCTCAAAGGTTGGTATGCTGCCAGTATTGAGGATCTGCAACAGCCATTCGTGGAAGGCTCCCGCCAGTTCCCGGCCTCTTATATCCGTCTTTGCGCTACCCCACCAGACGCCTTTGGCGTTTCTTTGCAATAATCTTCGCCATATGAGCAATGTAGGGCTCGATGGGGGCATTGGGTTCGAAGTAGAACGAGACTACGTTGATTGCCCAAGCGCTGGTCTGGATCCTCACGACTACCTGCCACGGTGGTTAAACCCACCTGCTCCTCAGCTCGCGGGCCGCCTCGCCCCTCCGCGCCTACGCGGGCTTAAATTACACTCTAGCGTAGGGCAGACAAGTCTACGTGGAGTCGGTTTTGCCGCGATACGTTTCTGTCACTGACTTTTGTAGCACAACCTTACCAAAAACACAAAGTATTAACTTTTTAAGACATTTTACTTTATTTACCTAATAATATAAATACTTAGGTATATATAAGAAAAACAAAAAAAAATCTGGGTAAGTATGGTATTTTAGAAAAAAAAGTTACTTCGAATTTTAATACTTCTAGATATTAATTTTATTGTAAGCATAACATCTTCCAAAAGCAAACAAGTAGTTTTGATAATCGGCTAATAGTTTTTCTGCAAAATGAAACATATGTATGATAAGTATAAGGATTAACAAAATTATGTAAAAGCAACAATCTGGTATTTTAAACTTCGTGATACCGTTTTCGAACAACTGAAATTCGAACAGGAAAGTTTCGAATTTATGATAGGTTACCCGTATTTACAGGTAACGTTTGGTGTCCCTCAGGGGTCTATTCTGGGCCCCCTATTATTTCTTATATATATATATAAACGGTATCAGTAATCTCGAACTAAAAGGCGACTTGTCACTCTATGCGGATGACACATGCTTATTCTACTTTGGGTCCGAAATTGACCAAATCATTCAGGATGCCCAAAGTCACCTTGATCTGCTTGATAATTGGTTTCAGTACAATTTATTAACAATTAACGTTGCAAAAACACATTATGTAATATTTTCAGCCAAAAATAAAAATATACCCGATTTTGAGCCTCTCAAGATCAATAATATTACCATAAGTAAATCAGAAAGCGAGAAATATTTGGGTCTAGTTCTGGATAACCGTCTGACATGGAGGCCACATATTGAAAAAATAAAAGCTAAATTACGATCTCTTAGTGGCGCTCTCCGCGGAATAACCCGATGTCTACCACTTAGTATACGTTACACTATTTACAATTCTATGGTCAAGCCGCACATAGACTATCTTATTGAGATTTGGGGCTCAGCTGCTACGACACACATCAAGGATGTTCAAAT
The DNA here is from genome assembly GCA_963921215.1 of Scoparia ambigualis. Lineage (NCBI taxonomy): Eukaryota > Metazoa > Arthropoda > Insecta > Lepidoptera > Crambidae > Scoparia > Scoparia ambigualis. Next base: position 31,028,455 of record OY992516.1, read on the forward strand.
ATCACAGAACAAATTGATCAAAACACTATTCCAATACGACTACCTCACACCGACATTGAAACTATATAAAGAAGTAAGACTAATGAATATTGAAACTACTTTCAAATATTATTCCTGCATTTTAATAAGAAAAATTGTTTTAAAGGAAATACATTCCACTATTAATTTCAAAACTAAAAACGAGTATGCTCACCTTAAGCGGCTAAGGAGTGCGAATAATTTGATATTGCGCCCCCCTCGAACTAATTACGGAAAAAAGAATATTACATATGAAAGTGCACAGATGTATAATAAATTGCCAAACAGTATTAAAAACGCTAAAAATATAACAAAATTCAAAAACCTCTTAAAAAAACATTTGTTGGGATAAAATTATAATTAATAAGTGTAAAAAATACAATATAATAAGTACCTAACACAAAAATACCGATTAAAATATCAATAATAAAATAAAATAAAGTAAATCCGATCAAAACATCAATAATAAAATAAAATAAAAATAAATCCGGCTAAAATATCAATATATATATAACAAATCAATCTCATAAATAAATGTATTATAAATAAAACCTCCCTATTCTTGTTTCACATGCAAGTATGCTGTTCGCACTTAGCCCTGCGTGCCACATCTAGTTGCGCTTATCCGTGTTCCGGCCGAAACCAGTTTCTTTCTATCGCGAGCCCGGTTGCTTCACGCGCACAATAACTGACTGCAGTGTTCGTCTTGTTATGTATCATACAAACAAACAACCCAATTTAGGATTTTGATTTGACGTGTTTATATTGTTCGCTCGCGCGTTGAAATTTGTAATGTTGATATTGTTTAATTTATGTTCTCATGTAAGTGAAATGTATTTTTGTTTCTTATGAGAATAAATCATCTATAAACCTAAACCTAAGTTATAGGAAATACTGGAGGCCAAACTCAGTACTTTAAGTTGAAGCCAAGTCACCCTCTCATCGGGTCATTGAACTGGAAAAGGCCGCTAATGAGGTTTCAGCTCTTCGAGACGATGTTGCTAAACTAAATCGTGAACTGGAAGACAGGGATCAGTGGGCTAGAGCAAACAATGTGGAAATACGTGGTATACCTCTAAAGAAAAATGATAATCTTTTTGAAATCGCAAAAAAGATAGGGAGTCTATGTGATTTTTCATACAGGAAGGAAGATATTAACTACATTGCGCGCATACCTACCCGTGTTCCAAATGCAGATAAACCGATATTAGTTGCTTTCAATAGCCGATATTTAAAAGAAGAATTTGTCGCTTTAGCAAGAAGGAGTAAGAATCTCAATCTAACAAAGCTGGGCTTTTCAGCCCCTGGATTTTTTTATGTGAACGATCATCTTACATCTTCCAACAAAAGTCTTCTAAGTAAAGCAAGAACATTAGCCAAAGAAAAAAACTTCCAGTATTCCCCTCACCTGATGACGTCAGCGCGCGCGCAAGTGCTTCTTTGATTTGGGTATGACGCGGCGTAATTTGATACAGGTACTTGAGTAGTGTTAAGTGGTTTTTGTGGCCTTCCTTTTTTAAACACCACACATATTGTATATCGTTGGATTCCTAGAAAAATTATCTTCAATATTATGGCGGTTTCATTAAAAAATATTAAACAAATATTTAATGATAAATATTTTTTTTATTTATATATTTTTTTTATATTTTTTATTATATTTCAAAATTAAACGCGATAAGGGTATCTTTTTCTTCTTTATATGTAACCTCTTACTACATAGTAATAATAATATATAAAAATGTTTACAACTTTTCATAGAAAAATGTAAAGAAAAACAACAATTTCCGCATCGAGTTATTTTTTATTTTTTTATTTTTATTTTTTAAAAATAGATCTTTACGAAGTAAGTCTGTTTTTATTGACGTTTATTCACACTAGACAGCTCGTGCAGCCAACCGATACAAGCCGCAGACACTAAAAACTGAAACCGAAGTATAAAACAGACTTGAAATACGGAGGCACTACGTGCCTATCATCAAATAAGCGATAACATTTTTAGGCACGTCGTGCCTAAAATCAGGTGAGGGGAACGCCCACAACCGTCCTCCCCAAGATAGCGCTGCCAAGGTTCAGCTCAAAAGTGGAGGACTGGCCTTCCTTCATTGCGCTGTTTAGGAGTCTAACTGACGACATGGCGACCCTGTCGGACAATAAGTTTTTGTTAGTCGATGGTGGTCTATAAATAGCACACACAACTGCACACTGTGTTGAACTTAATTTTAAAATACCAGTTACACTTTCAAATGTTTTCGTTTGAAGCTGCAGTGCAGTGAATTTAATATGATTTTTTACATATAGCATAATTCCACCGCCTCGTCTGTTATTTTGTAGTTGTGAGTACATGTGATATCCAGGAATGTTAAACAGAGCAATACTATCTGAAATACTGGCCTCGGTAATTACAATAACGTCTATTTATAATAATTGTATATCTATCTAAAATAATAAATTTTCTTATTTAAAGTTTGATGTTGCATTCATTTCTACCGCCTTTCACCACCCCACACCTTTTGCTACCTATTTTATTGTCATAAATGTTCCTATGCTTGTGCAATGCCACACATGCAACTTACTCTAAACCGCAATTTTTGCTTGCAATAATACAAGTTCTGACATGAAACAGTTGCATACAAAACGCGCTTGACGTCATGATACCTTATCGCTAAATGCTAAAAGTGCAAGCCGGCAATTTGCAGGTTCTCACTTGAAATTGTTGTATCAACTAAAAATGCGCTCGGTTTCATATACCAAGAAGCTCTAAGCGTTTGTATTCATGTTTGCGCAACGCGCACGTGCAACTCTAAACCGCAAGCTTGCGATAATGCAGGTTCTGACAGTTCAACAGAACTTTATCGTTAAAAGACATAACGAATATTTCAGTTCAGTTCCGATCACTTCATTAGTTGATCAAGATGTAGACATCTTGATCAACTAATGAAGTGATCGGAACTGGTAAGAACCAGATAACACAGTGTGCAAGTGATATGATTACTGTAAACGTCGGAGGTCGGGGAGCGAAGGAGAGAGAAATAAAGTAGACTTTTTGCGGACAAAAAACTGAACTGTGGGTTCCGAGCGTGCGCACGGGCATCCGTGTTGAACTGTTTCGGGCGACTGCCTGCGCGTGCCCGCAGCCGCGGGTGCGCGGAGGGGGAGGGCTCGCGGACTCGTGTGTGCGCTCGGTGACACTTATTTTATTTCTACCCAATATTACAAAAAAAGAAAATATCAATACATAGCTAATTCTTTAAACAAAGTACTTAAATCTAATTTAGGTTGCCATCATCAACATCTTCCCCCCTAGTGTCTGTTTTGCGACACTCATCACCCAATAATAATGCTACACGCGTCACTGGTCGCTTCAACACTCCGGTTTTAGTCCTAAAAGTCCGTCGAGAACCCTAACGCGTCCGTCCCTACCTGGATAAACTACTTCAACTATGCCTTTGGGCCATCGATTACGGGGAGACGTGGGGTCGACCACAACTACGATATCTCCTACCTTAAACTGTACGCCTTCGCGCTGCCATTTTTGGCGCGTAACTAATGTGGGTAGTACCTCTTTCATCCATCGGCTCTAAAATAGGTCTGCAAGTCGTTGGGCATTCCTCCATTGCCTCCTCAGGTACAGGTCTGCATCACAAAAAACACCGGGTAAAGGTAAGTTCGATGACTGACCTATTAAAAAATGGTTAGGCGTTAAAGCCTCTTGGCTGTGGGGGTCCACTGGCACATGTGTCAGTGGTCGGCTGTTGATCATATTCTCAACTTCTGCCATGAGTGTTGTTAGAGTCTCTTCTCTAGGAGATCTTTCTTTTAGCACCACCTTGAGAGCTGTCTTGACGCTCCGAATGAGTCTTTCCCAAGCACCGCCCATATGGGGGCTTACTGGAGGTATAAAGTGCCAGTCAACACCTTTGTTGACCGCCTGGGTCACAATCACTTCCTTATCTATATCTTGGAAGGCTGTGCGCAACTCTTTATCTGCGCCTCGCATATTCGTGCCATTGTCAGAGTAAATAGACTTCGGCCAGCCTCTGCGTGCTGCCATCCTACGTAACGCCATAATGAGTGCGTCGGCTGTCAACGACGAGACAAGTTCGATATGAACTGCTCGGATCGTCAGGCACGTGAACAACACACCGTACCTTAATGGCTTTTGTCGTCCAGCGGTGATCTCCATTGGGCCGAAGAAATCAAGTCCACAAACAGTAAACGGCCGCTGATGATGAGTCAGCCTGGCTTCCGGTAGATCGCCCAGCCTAGGTGGTGTGGGCATCGCCTTTCGTACGCGACAAAAGTTACATTGCGAGGCAACAGTGCGGACAGTGGGGCGTAACTTTATCAACCAGTACTTCTGGCGCAGTTCATTCACTACCGGTTCATTACTAGCGTGTGCAGCGCGGACGTGGTAGTGTCTAACTATGAGCCTGGCTATCTCGTGTTGTCCATCCAGTATTATGGGAGCTTTTACTTCGTCACTTACTTCCCTTGCAGCGTTTATTCGTCCACCGACTCTCAACAGTCCGTCGCTGTCCAAGTACGGAGTAAGATTTCGTAGACGGCTGTCAGCTCGCAGTTGCTTGCCTTTCTTTAGAAGGTTTATCTCTTCTTTGAAAGATTTCTGTTGCGCATAACGTAGCAATAGTTTTTCCCCTCTGTGCATCATCTCGTCCTTCAAAAAGGTAAGTTCACTCTTCCTGCATTTTTAATGAACAGTAGAACATTCGCAGCCGAACCCAGGAGACGCAACCAGCTGGAGAATCGACAAGGATCTGGTACAGGTAAGTATTCATCATTGTTGTTTGCGCCACAGCGCAACGAATAACAGCCGTCTCTGCGCCGGAATAGAGTGCATATTGGACTGCACTAACCCGTCGCGCGGCCATTTTGACTGACGGCGCCCGCGCAAGATAAGTGCCTTTTAAGATCTCAGGACGAAACCACGCGTCGCGCGCCCTTGAAATCAGCCTTCGAAATAAAGCAATAGCAATAATAGCATATGTGTAAAGTTACGCCTAACGCCTAACGAACTGCCCCTAGTGAATAGTTTAGTGTAGTGACTGTGCGCCAGGAAACCCAACCTACCTCGCCGCCCGTGGTCAGCTCGCCCCCCGGTTCCTGTGACTCATCATCCCTGTAAGTACTTTATTCCCTTATACCTCCTGCCTACCCCTTATTTCGCCGCTGTTACGCGAACGCCTTTCGCCGTAACATATTTGATCCTACGAGCCGGATACATACAGTCCACTAGTTTTTAAACCCTACCCTACACATTTCATTTTTTGCCTCGACTCGTGCCGCCACCCATACACGCCTACACAACTGCACAACTGCACATAACACCCACACAATGCACGCGCGGGCCGGGCCCAGCCCAAACACCCCTTACTGCCCTTACTGCAGGACTAGGGGGCATAGATTAATAGCGTGCGCCCGTTACAATGCCCAACCGACACAAGGTCGGTGGAACTTTATAAAGGCGCGCGAGCGGTGCCAGAAGTGCCTGGGCCCACATTACCCACAGGAGTGTAAGTCGGTGAAGGGCTGTAGAGTGTGTGGCATCGCCGACCACCACACGTCCCTTCACCGACCGGACGACGCCACGCAGCATTACCAGCCGGAATCGGCGGCGCGGTGGCTTCCGCCCCATCTGCGGGACACTCCGGCACAACGACCCACCGACAGCCCGCTGCATGCGTCCGCGCATACACAGCAGCCGCATGGGTCGCAGCAGTAGGTACACGTTACCGTAGATATTCAGCCCCACATTATTAATACAGTCCACTATTATATATATATAGGATAACTATTTCAGCCCATTAACTATTTCATTACATGTCCTTACATGACCCTTTCTGCACGATAGACGTTGCAAAGTGCATTGCGAAATATTATTAACCTACCTACAAAAATAAAATAAGAACGTGTTCCAAGAACAGTGTTCGCTCGTGTTAATTTTATATATTTTTTCTGTTTTTAATTTTTGCCTTGGCAATCGGCTCAATCTCGTGCATGCTCACCACGAGAGCATAGTACTTCTACACACGTGCAGTCTGCTTTTTATTTGCTTCTATTGCGGTCGCTTTTTATTGCGCCTTTGCTCTTTGCGCCACAGCGCGCATTGCGCTTTTCTGTGCCTACATGGTACCTGCCCAGCGCGCGCTTTTGCGCTTTGCGCCACAGCGCGCATTGCGCTTTTCTGTGCCTACATGGTACCTGCCCAGCCTTTTTTGTTGTTGTTTTTGTGCCTGTATGCTATCGTGCTCAGTGCACAGCCCTTTTTGTTGTTGTTTTGTGCCTATATGCCATTATGCTCAGTGCACGACTCACGTGACTACATGATGGCATGCCCAGTGTACAGCCTTTTTTGTTGTTGTTTTGTGCCTATATGCCATTATGCTCAGTGCACGACTCACGTGACTACATGATGGCATGCCCAGTGTACAGCCTTTTTTGTTGTTGTTTTGTGCCTATATGCCATTATGCTCAGTGCACGACTCACGTGACTACATGATGGCATGCCCAGTGTACAGCCTTTTTTGTTGTTGTTTTGTGCCTATATGCCATTATGCTCAGTGCACGACTCACGTGACTACATGATGGCATGCCCAGTGTACAGCCCTTTTTTGTTGTTGTTTTGTGTTTTGTGCCTATTTGTTGCTGCCTGCGCTCCCGCGCCTAGAGCGCCAGCCGCCTTCAGCTCCAACCAGATCCTGTGATCACAGCCCGGAACCAAGTAAGCCCCCAGCTATCCTATTTTACCATTTCCCTGCGTCGCATGTTGGTGCCTTAAGCGCCAACAATTGTTATTTTCATTTTGTTCGTTTATGATGTTTATTCTTTCTAATATGTCATCACTAACCTCTTTTTTCTGTTACAGGATCTCGCGGCCACGACGTGCAGTCATCTTGAAGAAACAGAGGACCAGTGAACCACACGCAGTCCCTGTCCAGCTCACAATCGGTGATCTTCGTTGCCAAGTCGGCCACATTTAGGTCTGAAGAGACATAGCGCCACTCAGAAATTTTGCTCAGTTCATCAATTTCACCGAGTCTATTCGCGATAAACGTTTTGTAACTCCTGGTCTCATTTCTTACCCAGTGTAACACTGTAGTTGAATCAGTCCAATAGTAAGTGGCAGTGGGTTGTAATCGGTGCTCCTTTTTTATGCTGTCCGCTAGACGGCAACCCAGCAACGCGCCTTGTAGTTCCAATCTGGGAATGGTGTCGGATTTAGACCGCGGCGTCACCCTGCTTTTGCTAGAAATGAACGAAACATCTACTCTGCCGTCGTTGTACTTCCTACGCCAATATCCAACAGCGGCGTAAGCGAGAGGGGAACTATCACAAAAAATGTGTAGTTCTAGCTCCGTCGCGCCAGCACTCGTGCTTTCGGTCATACGGGTCGCTGTCGCAGTCGTAGTCGGCTCGTTCGCGGCGGTCGTAGCTGCTGCTACGGTCTCGTAGTCGCTCGTAGCACAGCTCGGTTGTCGTAGTCGGCTTGCATTCGACGCGTGGAAGTACCACCGAGGTAAGCGCAGCTTATTCACCTTCTGCAATTGGATTAACCATTCACGAAAACATTTAAATAAATGGCTATTAATTTCGTCGTCCCATTTAATATTTAACTTCCATGTTTGTTGAACTAATATTTTTCCTTTAATAGTTACAGGTCCCAAGAAGCCGTGGATATCGAAGATGGACATAACAATGCGGAGAACATCTCGCTTAGTAGGTATTTTTTAAAAATTCAATATTTCATCAGATATGCGTTTTAAAGATATGTCGAATGCTAACTCATCAGTGGCAGGGTACCACAGTAGCCCAAGGGTGCGTTCTGGGGTATTACTCACCATATTTTTTCCCATATTGCTGCTCAGGTCTTCCTTTGGCACTTCTTGGAGTACCTCCGGGACGTTACTCATCCAGTTACGCATATGAAAGCCTCCTTCTTGATGAATGCTCGACACTTCTTTCACCATCTTCTTAGCGCTGTCCTGGTCTTGCAAACTGTCAATGTAATCATCCATGTATTGGTTAGTTTGAATGGCATGTGCGCGCCGCTCGGTCTACCATCTATAATCGACCACGTACTAATACAGTTATGCATAGGTAAATGTAAAAAACTATATCTCATTGGGGCTGTGTATATTCCCCCGAAAGTTGATTGTAGTACATACCTAACATACTTTGATACTGTGCGGGACTATATACAGAACAAGGGCGTCATTAATTTCTGCATATTTGGCGACTTTAACTTGCCTCATCTTGAATGGCATATAGATGGCTGTCAAACAAAACTTATACTACCGAGTAACGAAAGACCTCCTCACTTTTATTTGTCAAATTTTATGTCAATTTTTGATTGTACTCAAATAAATATATTTAAAAATAATAACAATCGCCTACTGGACTTATGTATCACTAATATACCAAATAGCAAGTCTTTTGAAACTCCAATAACGCTAGTTCCGATAGATACCCACCACCCTCCATTTTATATACTACTATCTATTGATGATGTAAGCAGGAGTTTATCACGTAAGGCACAGATTAGATATTGTTATGGAATTGCAAATTATGAGGAGATCAATCAGGATATTTTAAAAATTGACTGGGATATATTGTTTAAGGATCGGAGTGCTGAACAATGTGTTGATATGCTATATGAGAAAATTTATGCTATTATTCGGAAGCATATTCCCACTAAAATCTCTTCAAACTCTAAATTTCCTGTTTGGTTTAACTCTTCTCTAAAACATATTTTCAGAAATAAAAACGCAGCATGGATAAAGTGGAAAAGGTATAAAAATCAGGCAGACTATTTAGTATTTTCTATGTACAGAGACATATTTAAAAAAGAGGCAAAAAAATGCTACAACGTTTATATCAACAGAATTGAAGACAGCATTAAAACTAATATTAAATATTTTTGGTCCTACATTAGTAACCGTAAAAAACAATCAGATATCCCTAACAATATGCATTACCTCGACTTAAAAGCTGACAGCCCCAGCGACATGTGTAATCTGTTCTCGGCATTCTTTCATTCGGTATTTCAGCCATCAGAAGTGCCCGACTCCTATGACATCGGCGATATATGTGACTTAGACCAAAACACTCGTACAGATAGTATAATTTGCAACACAGAACTATCAGAAAGCAACGTATTGAGAGAACTCAAGTCATTAGATCCTACTAAATCGCCTGGTACGGATAATTTACCGTCAATCTTCTTTAAAAATACAGCTTCTTCAATATTTAAACCAATCCATGCAATATTTGATAAATGTCTCAAAAAGGGTATCTGTCCAAAGGTATGGAAGTCTGCCAGAATTACCCCGGTGCATAAGGGAGGCTCGAAAACAGACGTGACTAACTATCGACCTATCTCAATTCTGTGTACCTTGGCAAAGCTTTTTGAGAGGCTAATACACAGCATCCTGTACTCTCATATTCACAGTAATATTCTCCCACAACAGCATGGCTTTGTCTCCAGACGCTCCACAATTACTAATCTCATGGTATATGCAACTGAATTGTTTAACAATATGGACGTTAATAAACAAACGGATGCTGTGTATACTGACTTTAAGAAAGCCTTCGATCGAGTAGATCACAAAATTCTGCTGCAAAAAATCGCTTTTAATGGCATTCGGGGGAATTTGTGGAGGTGGTTCAAGTCTTATATAAGTAATAGAACCCAAAAAGTGGTCATAAATGGCCATGAATCTGAAACCGTTACGATAACTTCAGGCGTTCCTCAAGGGTCAATAATTGGCCCTTTGCTGTTCGTAATCTTCATAAATGACATAAATGACTGTTTTGTAAATTGCAACTTTTTATTATATGCAGATGACTTAAAAATGTACCGTACCATAGAAGATTTCAACGACCATAAAATGTTCCAAGATGACTTGAACCGATTGACGGCCTATTGCAGCAATAATAAACTTAGTCTTAGCCTAGAAAAATGTAAATGTATAACTTTCACAAAAAAAAAATGCCCCAGTAAATTTAACTACTCATTATGCGGTACAAATCTAGACAGGGTACAAAGCATTAGGGATCTAGGTGTTACATTGGACGCTAAACTGACACTGGACATACACATTGAAAATATATGCAATAAAGCTTTTAAAATGTACGGTTTTATTAGTCGTGCTAGTAACGATTTTAAACGGCCAGCTACGTATATGCAACTATATAAATCATTAATACGTACACAACTAGAATATGCCACTTCCATATGGGACCCATTTTATAACAAATATTCAGATCAGCTCGAACGAGTTCAAAAGAAATTCTTACGTTACATGCATTTCAAATGTTACCGTAGTCGACTATCATATTCGATTTTGTTAGAACGACATAAATTATTACATCTGAAATATAGGAGACTACAAGTGCAGGCGATGTTGCTGTATGATTTGTGCCACAATAAATACGATTGTATAGATTTAATAAATAACATTAGCTACAAAGTGCTAGTCAAGCCGCGCGTGCGAGCCTGCCGAACTAATAAGCTATTCGCTACATCAAGATCCCGAACTAATGCAGGTAAACGCTCGCCTATGTCTCGGCTGACTGACACTTATAACAATTACTTTAATGATATAGATATATTTACAACTAGGATAAGCTCGTTTAAAAAAACAATTATTACAAACTTATATGAAATCAACACTGTCAATAGTAAAATTAATGAATAGAACTTATATATACTTAAATATATATTTAGTACAACTTGAAACCGTTTTAACATAATCATTTAGCTAATAGTCATATTACTCATAACTTTACAATATTTATCAGTGGTTAACGGTGTTGGTTTCACAATTATTAAGCTACAAATAACCTAAACTGCTGTATGTAACATATATTGTGAAACCGTTCGTTTGACCCCAATAAATGAAAAAAAAAAAAAATGTACTGCAATAGGCATCTTATCTTGAAATCTCGATCCGTTTTTCATTTGGTTGATGTACTGTGCAACAAATGGAGAACAGTTCGCACCAAATATAAGTGAAGTCATAACATACTCAACTGGTTGACCATTCGCGTCTATCCATAAGAATCTTAGAGCATGTTGATCGCTTATTTTAACTCTTATACATAAAAACATGTCTTTTATGTCGCCTACAACAGCGATAGGATTTTCACGAAAGCGATACATAATTCCTTACAAATAATTCAATAAATCCGGACCTTGGAGAAGAAAGTCATTAAGACAATGACCTTGCGACTTGGCCGCCGCGTCAAAAACCAACCTCAGTTTACTCTTATTCGGGTTGTCAACAGCGAAGTGCGGCAAGTACCAAACCCGTTCCCCGGTCTCCCCGGCGTCGATCGCCCTGGCGTAATTATTTTTAAATAAATGGTCAATGCGGTCTTGGTAACGGGACGCGTAGTCATCGCTTGCTGCCATTTTCCTAAGAACAGATTTCAAACGATTAAAAGCATTTTGATACGAATCTGGCATAGCGGTGGCGTCACATTTCCAAGGCAAGCCTACAGTCCACTGACCGTTGACAAGTTCACAAGAATTATCTAATAATTCAATGGCGCGTAACTCCTGTTTATTTTTACGCGGGTTATTCATTATTCCAATCGATTCTAATGAGAAAAAACTACGTACTAACTCGTGCAGTTTCAACAATTCATGTTCGTAACTATCATGTTTCAAGTTAAGATTTAAAATTGCATCGTCACTGCATTCTATAATAGGCAAGTTATCATGTGACGATTCATTTGCAAGCCGTGGGCAAACAGCTGAGTTCGGTAAAACAGATAAAAAATTATAACTGCCTACGCGCTTATCACTGCGAGCGAGCGGCGCGGTCTCGGCGGCGGCGGTGCGCAGAGGCGCGGGCACGATAGACGCGCGGCGCGCGGGGGGAGCCTGCCCCCACTCCGGCGGCGGCAGCGCCGCCGGAGCGCTCGCTACGGCCGCGGCCGTAGCTTCGCTCGACGTAGCAGTCGCATTGCAAGAAATAAAGTTAGGTGCATACTCACTAAAACATAAATTAGTGTTGAAGCGAACAAGTGATTCTTTGTTTACCTTATTGGTTGTTCCGTGTACACACCATCCCAGCGGTGTTTTCGTGATGTATGCCTCATCTGATTTACTCTTAATACACACAATAGGAGCGATTAAATCGTAATTATCCTGTCCGATTAATAACATAAGTTGCGCGTTACACTTGCATAAATTGATATTAGCATTAAAATTTTCATAATTACTGAATTTTACGTTATGTAAACACTGCATTGGTAAGTTAAGTTCCGAAATCTTTCTAGCTTGTAATTTAAAACGCTTATTGTCACTATTCGCAATTTCAAAGTTAACTATTTCCGTTTCACACACTAGCTCACTAGAGTCCCATGCACTACGGGCATGCATCGTATGAGGCACTCCGTGTAGTCCCACCTCGTCGGCAATACGAGACGCGATTAGGCTAACAGTGGATCCGTCATCCAACAATCCGTGCGTGTGTACACTACCCTTAGGACCGTATAAGGTAATTGGCACTATTTTTAATAGAACTTTAGGCACGGCTTTACACTGATACGCGGTAGCATGATTCACTGTTTCACTGGGGCGATGTTCGTCATCTTCTGGTGCCGGTTCCTGCCGGGGGGTGGACCTCACCCAGTGCAGAAGACTATGGTGTCCCATGCCGCATCCTTCGACGTCACAGTCAGGGGCAGGACACGTAGAAATATCAGCATGTTGTGATTGTAGGCATTTAAAACACAATCTTTGTGTACGTGCGAATCGCCAGCGATCTCTGCGTAGGGCTCGCTTGAATCTAGGGCACTTTTCTAGTAAATGTGTTGATGTTTTACAGAAGTTACATTTTTGGTTAATCTGGTCGACGTTAGCGCACACTAGTACGTTATTATGGGAACTTTTGTGATATTCGGTTTTGCGTTTGTGCTCAGATTGATTATGTATGAAGCTTACTCCTGCTTTAGCCACCTTCTGTGCTTCTAGGTTTAAAAATTCCGACAGACATTCTAGTTTAGGCTTATTTGTGACGTCACTGGATATGTAGTCTGCCCACTTGGTAACCAGTAGCGTAGGTAATTTAGCCACAATAATATGAACCAGTTCTGGGCTGTGTAGGTATTCAAGCTGCTGGACAGCACTGGCGGCTGCTACATGGTTTTTTATTTTAATTGCAAACTGCACCAGCTCTGTGTGATACGCCTGTGATAATGAGGGCATCTTTTTTAACTGAGACACAATCTTACTCATAGTTAATTCGGGTCTACCGAATCGCAATTCTAGCATGCTAATAATATCGTGTGGAGACTTACAGTCGATCAACAATGACGAAACAGCATCTCTGGCTTCACCTCTTAAGCACTTGCGCAGCCGCCACATATTCTGTGTAGGAGTAAATTTACACAGTGCGGTGGACTCCACGAAGGCGTTGCGGAACTGCAAAAAATCCAGGGGGTCTCCATAGTACGTCGGTAAGTCCTTGGATATAGCTAGTCTTGAGAGTAGTTCTCCACTCTGTCGATCTTGACCCTTGGTGGCGGTTGAGATCGCGTTCATGAGTGCGCCGGCCAGCTCCTGGATATCAGTACGCTGCTGGACGGCGCTGCAGACCACGTTCCCTTGGTGCGCCGTTTGGTCATTCGTGACAGACTTATTTAGCCACTCTTGTACTTTCTTTTTAGAAGACACTATCGACTCAGTCGAGGACGCTGTGGACTTCAACTCTGCGAGTTCGGCTTCGAGCTGCAAGTTTACGAGAGATTTCTGGATTGCCGCTTTCTTGGCGGCGGCATCGGCGGCAGCTTTCTCTCCGGTTTCGATTGCTTGGATTTCAATTTCAGCTTTTCTCCGTGCAGCATCTAATTCGAGTCGTCGTGCTGCAACTGAGGATGTGGTGCGGGTAGACCGTCTACCCTCACTTGGCGTTTTCTTCGCGTCGGGCGTGGCGTCAGCGACTTTCGGAACTTGTAACTCAGGTTCAGACTTGACTTCGGGGTCGACTTTAGCTGCCTTCTGTTCGTCCTTCAACAACTGTCGGCGCGTCTGAACACCGCGAGGAGTGGTGAACAGCGACATCCTGCATACAGGTTTCTCTTCTTCACTATGACGATCCGGCTGAAGGACCACTTTGTAAACGTCGGAGGTCGGGGAGCGAAGGAGAGAGAAATAAAGTAAACTTTTTGCGGACAAAAAACTGAACTGTGGGTTCCGAGCGTGCGCACGGGCATCCGTGTTGAACTGTTTCGGGCGACTGCCTGCGCGTGCCCGCAGCCGCGGGTGCGCGGAGGGGGAGGGCTCGCGGACTCGTGTGTGCGCTCGGTGACACTTATTTTATTTCTACCCAATATTACAAAAAAAGAAAATATCAATACATAGCTAATTCTTTAAACAAAGTACTTAAATCTAATTTAGGTTGCCATCATCAACAATTACTATAAATAATATAAAAAGGACCTTCCTAAATATGTTATAAAAGTTCAGATCCTGGAAGGCATCGACAAATCTGATGAAGTTGAGTTCCAAACTCGTGCTAAAACACAGTATGTAGTATACAATCACCAGGACGAAGTGCTATTAAATACGTATCAGTTAATGTGCGACATTAATGCGGAAATTGCAGCACGCAACGAGAGACATCTGGGCTTCTAAATTTCACAATAATTTGGGTATGTGTAAATTATGATTAGTTTTTTTCATATTGAAATGAGACTTGTTCATAACTCGATATATACACGTGCGTGACGCTGCTCTATAAATAACGTACCACTCTTGTTTAAAATTGTAATAAAAATGTTTTCTATATTGTTTAGTTTAAAAATTTTAAATCCTAATTGTTAACCTTTTTAATTTGAATTTAATTTTCTTTAGTTCATTAGTTCGTCACTTTCATACTAGATGGCGCCGCGTCAAATACTGAATCACGCTATTAGAGTTTTTGATCGATGTAGATATCAGGTGCTAATAAGGTTCAATACAGTATCAGTTTTGGGAGCTCCTGTGTTTTATTATACCTGACCAAAACATTGGTCCTTCGGCCGGTTAGTAGTTCATAGTAGTGAAGTGAAATAGTGAAATATAGTGATAGTGAATTAGTGAGTGAAGTGATAACAGTGACGGATTGGATTTCAGTGTGTACGGATTGGACCTCGGGTACCGTGAGTAATAGACTAAGAAAAGTGAACTTTATTAACTTAGTAAATTCAGTGCAAAAAAAGACTTAGAAAAATTTGTGATAAAAGAAAGACTTAGAAAATTTGTAGTTAAAAATAACTTAGAAAAATAGTGGTAAAAAATAACTTAGAAAAATAGTGAGACTTAGAATAATTTAAACTAAAAATACTTTGAATACATTGTGATTTAAAATAAACAATATTTACATACAAATTGCCAAATTAATAACTTACTACAACAATGGAAGAACTTCAGAACAACCAGATAGAAAAGTACAGTGTTTTAAAAAAATTATCGAATAATGTAAAGAAATGCCCAAAAGAGCGTTTAACTAAAGCGCACTTACAAACAAGACTAGAAACTTTAGAACAACATTGGCAAACGTTTCAATCTAACCATGATATACTAGCTGGAACGTCTGCAGAAAAAAGAGCTCAATTAAGTTATTTTACAGATAATGTAAACGATAGTTGCGTAGATTTATATATGGATTTAAAAACTCATTTAATAGAAAAACTAGAGGCTTTTACAACAATCCACAGCTGCAATCCCGTCTTATAGCCACATGTCAAAGTTATCCTGCAATGTGAAGCTACCGCCTATTGAAATACCAAAGTTTTCTGGTGAATTATAAAATATAAAATTCAGAACAACATTTTTCACAACATGAACACGAGCTGGCAACACTGTGTGGTTAAGCTGTCAAAATAATTAGCTCCGTATTTAATTTTGATAATTAATTGTTTTAAAGCGTATTAACTGCTTCATTTGTAATTAGTAACCTACTTAAGTGCCAAATAACGTCTACAAGTGTTATCTCTGCAAATATTTCTTCAGTTTTTAAAATATTCGCAAAAATAAAATGTCAACTGTCATAATAATATATATAATAATAAATAATAATAATAAAGTACAAGAAACTGTGTTTTAACATCCAAAACACTACATTTTATTGTAAGTGTCAATGTACCTACTAGGCTGGTTCTTCTTTGACATATTAGCATTAAAAAATACAATATCTTAGAAAATAGAGGGACTTACTTACTTCTGAGCTGATAGAATATCATTAGTATCACTGTATTTTAGGAGCATAATATACGATATTGTCACTTTGTACAAAGAGGAACCTAGGTGGTACTTTCTTACTATAAAGTTGCATACCAATTGTTTTTAATCACTTGTGTGTTAACTTTTCTTTTTTTGACTGGTTTTAACTACTTCTATACCAAATACATAAAATTATTTAGTTCAATTAAATCTTGATTAGAAATATAGTTGTAATTATAATATAATAGTGTCATTTAGGAATCTTGGTTTTTAGTGACACATCTACCCCCCACCAGTTATATTAGTATATTTGTTTTTCAAGAATCTTTCTGTGTTAATAAAAAGTAGGTACTTCAACAAAGTAAAATTACCAGAAATAAAATATTAATCTTATTTTAATATTTTTAGGTGCAGACTAAAAAAACTCAAAATGCTTACCCGTACGGCAGTTACTCAGAGTACTGAACTCAAGCTCAGACAGAAACTTCAGGAGCTAAAAGTATCCAAGGATTCCTGCATTCAACTGCTACGAGAGAGAGAAGAGAGTGAGTTGGAAATAAAAACTATTATTGACAGAAACTCACAGCTCAAGAGTGAACTAGGCCAACTGCATATTGAACACCAGGATGTGCTTTATCAGCATAACCAACTGCAAGGTGTGATCTCCAACTTAGAAAGGAGCAACATAGGACATATGAAAGGGCATTGGAACGCATCACAGAGCTGGAAAGGGACCTCAGTGTGGCCAACCATCAGATTTCTGAACTCGTTGAGACTCAGCAGCAACAGAAGTGGAACATACCCAATCTTTGTTCGAGGAGCTTATGGCATCACTTGGTGGAATCTCAGCAGAGCAACTTCCACATAAGAACCACAAAATTAATAATTTAAGTAATAATAAAATTAAGAAATATATAAAAAATCATAGATTTATAAGAACAACGGAGAAATTAATTAAAAAGAACAACTGTTTTCTTAAGAACATTGCTCTTAGAAAAGAACGTATGAGCCTTATTGATTCTTTAGAGATTTATAATAGTAAACTAATTAAAAGTAGGCAAATGTATGACCGAGACACTCGGCAATTACAATCTGAGATTCAGCGGTTGTATGAGGCTCTTGAATAAAAAATATTCAACTGCACAAAAACAAATCGAAGAGCATATTCAGTCAGCTACAGAGTTGATTGATCTATGCAAATACAATGCTGATCGGTATGACTCTTTAGTAAAAAATAATGACTTAAATAGTTGTGAAAACCTTTAATTAAATTCTAGTACTCAGTTAAAGTCAATGGATCCCAGTCCTTTAATGGTGTGTACAGAGATGCCAATTACACCTACTGATGATTTAAATCACTTGACCCAAAACAATGCTAGTAAATTAGTAAGAAAAACACTTTGTTCTCTGATAAATTGGGTCAGGGCTTAGGGTTGCTTATTAATAGAAATATAAACCAAAAAGTGACAAATATCTGTGCCCCTGGTCAATCAATGAATACGATAGTACGTGACATATCTCAGCACTCATTAGACAGTGCTACCAATGCAATTGTTTTATGTGGTGACAGTTCACAAATTAAGAAACGTGACATTATAGAAAATATAAATATTTTATTAACACTTCAAGCGGATACAAATTGCAGGTTAATAGTTAGTGCTTTTCCCTATTGTACAAACTTAACCTGGGAACAAAACAAACGCATTTTTGACATAAATTTATTATTGTATAATTTATTATGCCGTCATAGTGACACTATTTTATTTTTTGACATTAATAAAATTATTAATAATTTTATTTCGACTTTAGATACCATGTATCTTTCGAAGAAATGTAAGACCCAGATAGCTAATTTGTTAGCTTATAATATACAAGATGCAGTTATTTCTATAACGAAGACTACATATTATAATAACGTTATCATTAGTAATTCCACTAATGCAATATTTACAACTAGCAATAAGGTATCAACCTCTGGTTTGATGAACTGAGGTCTAAGACAAAAGCCAAATCCACATACATTAATTTTGTTCATCAAAACATTCAGGGTTTGGCTCGCAAAGACTTAGAATTGGAATTATTTGCAAAGAGTCAGGATATTCATATATTTTGTATAACTGAGCATTGGCTAAGAAATCATGACACATCATTCCATATTAATAATTTTCAACTAGGAAGCACGTACGTGCGTAGTACAGCTATTCACGGTGGTTCTTTAATACTAGTAAGAAATAATATTAGATATAAAGAACGAAACGATATTGTAGGCCTTTCAGTGGAGCGTACCATTGAGCTATCATGTATAGAGTGTAATAGCTTTGTAATAGTGTGTGTATACCGACCCACATCCGGCAGTTTCGGTGTATTCGAATTAGTAATGGAAGACGTACTTCAGAGAATAAAATTGAAAAATAAATTTGTTTTAGTATGTGGGCATTTTAATATAAATATTCTAGAAAACACTCCAGGGAGTGTTCGTCTACTTGCTTTATTTAAATGTTTTAATCTAAGAAATCTATTTCTTGAACCCACTAGAATAACTTCACATTCGGCTACTTGTCGATAATGTTTTTACAGACTATAACCATGTCTCTAAGTCAGTTATTAGTAGTCTTACGTCTGACCATTGGGGTTTGAAGGTGACCTATGATTTTGATGTTAAGGACGAGCCTAAAACTGTAACATGTAAACCAGTTACAAAAAAGCGAATGGAGTGTTTTAAAACCAATGTAGCTTGTAAAATCGATACTTTGCCCTTTTTACATGATGATCCGGATGTACTATATCGCAATCTCTTTGATTTAATAAAGACAGAATACAATCGAGTGTTTACCTCTAAAACAATAAAGTTTTCACAAAAACTTAAGTTCTGTGACTGGGCCACGACTGGTATTTATAATAGTAGAAATAAACTGTATGAGTTATATAATTTAAGACCACATAACCAAAATTTAAATTTTACAGAATATGTAAAAAATTACTCTAAATTGTTTAAGAAAGTGTGCATACTAGCAAAATCTAATTTCATTAAACATAAAATTAAAAAATCTAATAGTAAAATAAAAGCCACTTGGGATATCATCAACCGTGAAACTGGTAAATTAAAACCACGGGACAACACTTTCACTCTTAAAGTTAAAGAAAACCTTATCAATTCAGATGCACAAATCGCTTATATTTTTGATGATTTCTTTATAAACATACCTGTGGTAACAACTTCAAATTTAAATACATCACCAGTGGCGGCACAATCTTTTCTCGAACAACATGTACCCAAATGTAATGTTTCTTTTAATTTTCAATATATTGACTCTAAAAATATTATTAAAACATTCAAATCACTAAAAATGAAAAACACTGGTGATTTGTGGGGCATGTCCATAAAGATAATTAAGAATATTATATATTCTATTGCACCCCATCTTGCTGACATATTTAATTACTTTATTGATAAAGAAATCTTTCCTGATCTTATGAAGTTTAGTAAGGTATATACCGTATACCTTTATTTAAATCGGAAAATAAAGAGGACCCTAGTAACTATCGACCAATTTCTATACTACCAGCACTTAGTAAGATTTATGAAAAAATTATTCTCGAACAGTTACTGGAATACTTTAATTTAAATAATCTTTTACATAGTAAGCAATTCTGTTTTACTAAGGGTCGTTCCACTACTGATGCAGGTGTTGCCCTAGTAAAACATATATTTGATGCCTGGGAGGAGTCTCATAACGCTCTTGGAGTTTTCTGCGACCTGTCCAAGGCTTTCGATTGCGTTGAGCACCGGACATTGGTGATGAAGTTAAATTACTATGGTCTCAAAGGTTTTGCGCTTGATTTGATAAAGTCTTATCTCAGTTCTAAAAACACAAACTGTCGATATCAATGGAACTAAGTCGTCTGGTTCTCATGTTAAAATGGGAGTTCCACAAGGGTCAATCCTAGGGCCTTTCTTATTTTTGATATATATTAATGACCTGCCATTCTTTGTAGAAAACTTCTGTGATATTGTATTGTTCGCAGATGATACTTCACTCATTTTTAATGTGACGAGGTCTAAGAAAAATTATGACGATGTTAACAATGCTCTCTCAGAGGTACTCAGTTAGTTTATTTTTTTTATGCTAAGCCCGGCAAATGACCCCACTCCACCTGATGTTAAGTGGAAATGAAGTCCAGGCGCGAGGACAACTGGTGCAGCGTAAGAGACGTAGCATCAGTCACCCTCACTCTGCCGGCCCACAAAGTGCTTCTTCACGCCTCGTTTGAAGGACCCTATGTCATAGGTAGGAGGGAATACGTGTACTGGTAGACTATTCCATCTTTGGCAGTGCGACAAAGAAACGAGTCACCAAATTTCTTTGTGCGTGATGGAATGTTAGAGACTGTAAATTGGTGACTCCGGAGAGCAGCACGCGTACTCCTATGGAGGAAGGGAGAAGGAGGGATGAGGTCAAAGAGTTCTTCAGAGCACTCGCCATGGTATAAACGGTAAAAGACGCTGAGTGACGCAATATCTCTACGTAATTGCAAAGGCTCGAGAGTTTTAGTGACCTCCGCATTGCCGATAATGCGCACAGCGAGGCGCTGCAATCTGTCCAAGGCATCGAGAAGGTACTTTGCGGAGCCGTCCCAAAGGTGAGAGTAATACTCCACACAAGACCGCACCTGTGTCTTGTATAATAGACACAACTGATCAGGCGTGAAGAATCGCCGCACCTTGTTCAGGACACCGAGTTTACGTGAGGCATTTTTAATCACGGTTTCGATGTAGTCCTTTTGGTGAAGATCGCAGCGGATATTCATACCGAGCATGTTAATACTGCTCTGCAGGCCTAGAGATGTACCCTGAAAAAAGGGAAGGGGAAGGAATGGCGACTTTTTCGCTGTGAACGCGCACACCTGTGTTTTCTTGGCATTGAACTCCACCAGATTATCGGAGCCCCATTTAGAAATGTGGTCCAACACCCGATCGAGCTCATTGACAAGATTTGCTCGCTTCATTTCGTTGTCTAGCCGCCCAGCCGTTGGGTGACCGTTATATCCCCCATGCACTGTGCTATCATCTGCATAGCAATGAATGTTTCCAAGAGGAAGCACGTCATTGATAGCCTTGAGGAACACCAGCGTTCACTGACATGAACCGCGAAGCGCATCCATCCGAAAGGACACGGATTCCACGCTCATGCAGGAAGCTAGCAATCCAGGTACAGAACTGAGCGGGCAAACCGTATGCCGGGAGCTTGGAGAGAAGAGCTTTGTGCCAGACCCGATCAAAAGCCTTGGCTATGTCAAAGCTAACTGCCAGTGACTCGCCACGCTTGTCAATAGCCTCACTCCAGAGATGTGTGACGTACTGTTACATCCCTATGATGTTAGTATATATGCTTACAGCCCTAACTTACTGCTGCATCAGCATATTGCTATCCAGCCAGACGCGCCCGCTTCTCGAGCGCGCCAGTCTTATTCCAACCTCCGCGACGGCTGCCGATTTCATTCAAATCATTTTAATATTAGTTTTATTTCTATTTCCTTTTTTTTAAAACCCTAATCGCGAGACTCGTTCTAACATTTGGTGGCAGCGTAAAGGGATCCAAAAAATAGGATCCTCGGTCCGTCTCAGTTCCAAAGTTTCGAAAAACTTTTACAAAAGTGAAATTACTATATCTATACAAATATATATATATCTATATTTAGTGCAATCGTACTTCTACGTCAAGTGAGAACTTACCTCTGTACCCAGTGCTATCGTACTTCTACGTCAAGTGAGAACTTACCTCTGTGTCCAGTGCTAACTTTCTTCTACGTCAAGTGTGAACTTACCTCTGTATCCAGTGCTATCGTACTTCCACGTAAAGTGTGAACTTACCTCTGCATCCAGTGCTAACTTTCTTCTACGTCAAGTGTAAACTCACCCCTGTATCCAGTACAAACTTACCTCTGCATCCAGTGTAAACATAACTCTGTGTCCAGTGCGAGCTTAGCCTCACCTGAAAAAAAAAAAAGAAGAAGAAGAAGAGGAAGAAGAAGAAGTAAGAGATCGACATCCAAAACCCTCAAGATACTCCGTACCACGTCTACATTACATCGTCGAAGCCGTCGTTATCCTAAATTCTGGAAGAAAAGTCTCATCGACATTCGAAATCCACGAAATAATTCATACGGCTGAACATTGAATCACGAGAATTCACAAGCAACACTCTTCACAGTCGTCCGCCGAATTCATCTCCGAGAGCCCGCAACATTGTTGCAGCGTTACTAAGAAATCATTACATCCAACCGTAATGAACCTTATCGCAGCCGTAGCCGCCGTCGTATCCTGCGTACTGTGAGTCGTGCTATAAACTATCCTTTGTTATTTCATTGTGCTATTACTTTGTCGTTTTATTCCATATCTGCTGTGACTACGAGTGCGAACTAATTGTTGTAATAACTTAATTAAGTTTGTTAATTTTCGTATTGCATGTTGTTTTAGCTTAATTGTTTAAGTTCTAATTTCTAAGTTCCGAGTTCTAAGATGTCTAATCCAAGTTTACAAATACCTTTAAACACTGACTTGCCATTCGATACAGATGATGAAAGGGCCACGAGCCCTCTTGAAAAACAGAAGGGAAAAGGGAAAAAGACTCCCACTCTTCAATCCACTGATATGCTAGATCTAAACATTCTCTTAAAATTTATTAAGCCCTATGATGGCAGTAGAGAAACACTTAACTCTTTTATTATAAATTGCAATAATGCTTATGAATTAGCATCTAATCAACAAAAGACTACTCTTTTTAAATACATATTATGCCAACTTCAAGGAAAGGCGGAAGTTGCTTGCTCAATTAAAGAATTCTCAAACTGGGAACAACTTAAAGAGTTCCTCAAAACTCAATTCAGTGACCGCAAACATTCCTCGCACCTCCTAATGGAGTTACAAGAAAGCAAGCAACTCTCGACTGAAAACGTAAGCCAGTTCGCTCTTAGAATTGAAACATTATTGTCACAACTGCTCACTGAAATCTCACTTAGCAACAGCAAAATAAAAGAGTTACCAGGTCGCTGTGCCGCGATGGAAGAATTAGCTTTACATCATTTTCTCATTGGTCTCCATCCACGCGTATCAAACATTATAAGATGTAAAACACTGAAAACTTTAAACGAAGCTATTAGCTTTTCCATTTCAGAGGAAAGAATTCAAAAAACTCTGTACAAAACAAATATTCCTATCGATAATAAATCTTTCAGTAGAAATCAAAGAGCTTCTAATCCTACTACACAAAATCGTAACACGTTTCCGCAAAAGAATAATCCTAACGTTCAAACTCCTGTATCCCGCGGTTATGCCAACTCGCCTATAATCTGCAGATATTGCAAATTCCCAGGGCACAGTATCGAACAGTGCCGTAAGAGAGAATATAACAACCGGTTTAAGACCCAGTTCGGGCCTCAACCGTCAACTTCCAATCCTAGCAGATTGCGGCCAATCACTTATACTCAGGATCAAGAGGAAGGTCTTGACGAAACTGATTATAACGTCGTTAACCCTGACGATAATAATTTAAACTAGAAACCGTCTCGCTTGGGTGTCACGCGAGGCGCCTCCATAACATAGACACCAAATCTACTAAATCCTTTACCAAATCCACTGTGTCTAATAAAAAACCTACTAAATCTTTTACCAAATCCGTTCCTAAATCCACTGAATCCAATACCAAATCCGTTGCTAAATCCACTGAATTCAATACCAAATCCGTTGCTAAATCCACTGAATTCAATACCAAATCCGTTGCTAAATCCACTGAATTCAATACCAAATCCGTTGCTAAATTCACTGAATCCAATACCAAATCCGTTGCTAAATCCACTGAATTCAATACCAAATCCGTTGCTAAATCCACTGAATCCAATACCAAACCTACAAACTCGATTACTAAATCCACTGAATTCAATACCAAACCTACAAACTCGATTACTAAATCCACTGAATCCAATACCAAACCTACAAACTCGATTACTAAATCCACTGAATTCAATACCAAACCTACAAACTCGATTACTAAATCCACTGAATCCAATACCAAACCTATTTCTAAATCCAAGTCTATTGCTAAGTCCGCTGAATCCAATACCAAACCTGCCATTTCCTTTGCTAAATCCGCTGAATCCAATACCAAACCTACCATTTCCTTTGCTAAATCTACTGAATCCAATACCAAACCTACAAACCCGATTACTAAACCCACTGAATTTAATACTAAACCTACCAAATTCGTTACCAAACCCACTGAATCCAATACTAAACCTACCAAATCCGTTACTAAATCCACTAAATCCGATACCAAACTTTTTACAAGATCCTCTGAATCCAATACTAATCCTATCAAACTCATTGCCGAACCTATTAAACCCAAGGAGGTTTATGAAATCTCCTTCCACCCAGAAAAGTCATTACCGTACATAATAGTTAACAGTACAGCGACAGAACTTCCGCTGACGCTTCTCATAGACACCGGCTCTTCTATTAGTCTTGTCAAAGACACAGTTCTCAAACCCAATATTCCACTTCAAAAAGAAATCCTCAATCTAAAAGGTCTCACATCTACCATATCACAAAGCGACACTATCCCCACTTCAGGGTCCTTCAATTTACAATTATTCCTTAGCGACAAAAATCCCAAATACCACGTTACTCATAAGTTTCACGTGGTAAGCAATTTAGAATTCCCATACGATGGTATCATTGGTAATGACTTCCTCATGGAATCTCAAGGAAATATCGATTTCACATTTAGCATATTAAAACTTAAAAACTGCTACGCTCATATTCATTTCTCAGAACCTTATTACGTAATTCCTGCACGCACTGAGAAAGTAATAGAAACCACTGTCTCAAATCCCCAACTTAAGGAAGGACTTGTTCTCGACCAAATACCACATGAGAACCTTCTTATTGCCAACTGCCTAGTTAAGGTAAAAGAAAATAATAAAATTAATTTAACAGTTGCTAATCTCTCTGAATCTCCAATGATAGTCAAAACTAATCTCAACCTTAAACTTTCTAAAATGATACCCATCAATCTTAATGAAACAACTTCCGTAAACCACTCGGATCCTTGTCCTGAAAGTAAAAACTCTGCTGAAAGAACCCGTCAAGTCCTAGATCTTCTTCGTATAGACCATCTTAACAATGAGGAAGCCGATGCTCTCCTTCAACTCTGCGCCGATTACTCTGACATCTTCCATCTTCCTGATGAAAAGCTGACTCACACTAATGCCATAAAACATGACATTAAGACAACCACAGAACAACCTATTAATACTAAATCCTACCGATTTCCCGAAGTTCATAAAAAAGAAGTCGATAAACAAATAAAGAAGATGCTTGAGCAACAAATAATAGAACCATCCATATCTCCCTGGTCTTCCCCTATATGGATTGTACCTAAAAAACTGGACGCCTCAAACGAACAAAAATGGCGTGTAGTTATCGACTACCGAAAACTAAATGATGTCACAATTGGTGATACTTATCCTATTCCACAGATTACCGAAATTCTAGATCAACTAGGCAACAGTAAATACTTCTCTACGCTTGACCTAGCTTCCGGCTTTCATCAAATTCCTGTCAATAATGCCGAAAAAACTGCCTTTAGTGTACCTCAAGGGCATTTCCAGTTCAAGCGTATGCCATTCGGCTTAAAGAATGCGCCTTCTACATTTCAAAGGTTAATGAATACCGCCCTATCTGGCCTACAAGGCATCCGCTGCTTCGTGTATCTAGATGATATCGTTTCCTATTCATTTGATCTAAAAACTATGATCCTAAATCTAACTTCTATATTCCAGAGACTTCGTCAATTCAACCTTAAACTGCAACCTGACAAATGCGAATTCCTAAGGCATGAGGTCGCTTATCTTGGTCACACCATATCTTCTGACGGAGTCAAACCTAATCCCGACAAGATTAAAGCTGTTCAAAGCTTCCCGACTCCTAAGTCAGCAAAGGATATAAAATCCTTCCTTGGCCTTGTCTCATACTATCGCCGATTCATTCCTGATTTCTCTAAAGTTGCCAAACCTCTAACCTTACTTCTGAAAAAGGACACTAATTTTAACTGGGAAAACCAACAACAGGTTGCCTTCGATATTCTAAAACAAAAATTAACTACTGCTCCTGTTCTTTGCTATCCTGACTTCACTAAACCATTCATACTCACGTGTGATGCCTCTAATTACGCCGTTGGCGCTGTCCTATCCCAAGGTCCTGTCGGCAAAGATCGTCCTATCGCATACGCATCTCGTACTCTAAACAAAAGTGAAATGAACTACAGCACTACAGAAAAAGAACTTCTTGCAATCATATTCGGTTGCAAAACATTTCGACCATACCTGTATGGTCGAAAATTCCAAATTATCACAGATCATCGACCACTAAAGTGGCTCTTCAATCACAAAGACCCGAGTAGTAAAATGCAACGATGGCGATTAAAACTCGAAGAATATGAATACGAAATCCTTTATAGAAAAGGAAGACTTAACTCCGCCGCGGACGCTCTTTCCCGTCATCCCGTAAATCCTGTCATTCCAAACCAACCTGAAAAAGAAACTTCTAATTCCGATTCTACAGATGCTAATAACGATGGTAGACCCCGTCCATTTAGTCCTATGACACTTGATGATTTAGGTGTCACTATTCCTACAACACCTGACTATGACAGCAGTAGCCTGCCTTGCATAGATCTGTTAGATGATACCGATGAATTCCCATTCAACTATAGCCCCACTGATCCTACTAGAGTCGATAAAATAAAATCTCCTAAGTCTAATGAGCCTTTAGCATCTACTAATCCAGAAAACTCACCTGAGCCAACTCCTTCAACTTCAACCAGAGACCCTGCTATACCTACTACTTCAAACTCTGAAACCCAAGACCACTTACCTGAACAACCTTCACTGCATCACGAAAATTTGCAAGCTCCACTGAGTCCTGAAAACTTACCTTTACAAAATCCAACTCAAGATCCTTACTCACCAACGCAAGCACGCGACTCTCTTCCAGCCCCTGATGATACTTACACCAATGACGAATACTCTAAATTCCTAAAAGAAATCAATGACAAAAAGAACCAATTTAATACTACCATCATTGAACATAACCAATCCCTAACTAAAACTCAATGTAAAAATATTATCATTCCCATTTCTTTAGATCTAGATGAATCAAATCCGTTCTTGTCAGGATTTCTAGAAAAAATAACAGATGAATTTCGTTACAAAGATAAACAATTGTATTCCTTCGAAAAAGCACAAACAGCTGCTAACAAAAATATCTATCTTATATTTACAAAGGTGCATTATTTTGATGAATGCACTTATCCAGAAATCTATCAAACCCTTAAAAACATTAAAACGCATCTGATGACAACTGGAGAAAATATCTCAGAAATTGCCATTTCAGATTTTAGAAATCCATTCGAAAAGCTATCCTTTGCCAAATTATATAACATACTAGTATACGTCTTTCATAACACAAATATTCAAGTAAATATATATCATGATAATATCACATTTCCAACTCTTAGTGAAATAAAGAAAATCCTAAAAGATAATCACGATCTCCCAATTGCAGGGCATTTAGGTTGTAACAGAATGCTTAACCGTATCAAAGAAAAATTCTACTGGAAGGGCATGAAAGGTGACGTAGAAAATTACATTAAAGCATGTCCTTCATGCTAAGAGAACAAAGCCCTCAGACGACTCAATCGCGCACCAATGCAAATAACTACTACCTCTACCAGTCCTTTTCAAAGAGTAGCATTAGATATTGTTGGACCTTTACCTGAATCCGGCCCTGCCAAATTAAAATATATCATGACCCTTCAGGACGACCTTACTAAGTTCTCTGCAGCCTATCCTCTACGCAGTGTCTCGTCAGAAGAGACCACAGATTGCCTTGTGCACTTTATTTCCCTGTTCGGTATCCCTCAGACTATTCTCACCGACCAAGGTACCAACTTCACAGCTGATCTATTTAAAAAAACCTGCAGCTTTCTGAAAATTAAACAGCTGTGGTCCACTCCTTATCATCCGCAAACCCAAGGAGCCCTCGAAAGGAGCCACTCCACTCTCAAGGAATATCTTAAATCCTACGTGAATGAGAATCAAGACGACTGGCCCCGATATGTATACACTGCGATCCTAGCCTATAACACAGCTATACATAGCACTACAAACTTTTCACCATACGAACTATTGTTCGGACATAAATCTTTTATTCCCGATTCCTTATACAGCCAAGACCTTACCACATATCCTGACTACGTCAGAATGCTCCAACATCGCCTTAAACTATCCTGGGAAAAAGCATTCCAAAATATACAGCATTCAAAGCAAAGGTCAAAAACCTACTACGATACAAGAACTCAACCCATTCGATACAAAGTCGGTGATTACGTTTACCTGAAAAATCACCTAAGGCTCCGGAAAGCGCTTTCCCCTATTTGGAAAGGTCCCTACAAAATCCTCTCTGTTCACGGTAACAATACCGTAACATTATTAATAAATAGACGCCACGTAAGACACCACTTTGATGAAATCAAGTTAGCGGGCGTCTTCCCTAGTAGTCCATAAAATATTATAATCTAATATATATAACATAAGAAAACTTTTAGAGGATATCTAAAAACTCATTTGTAAATAAATCAACAACAATAGTAGTTTAGAAATTATATAGGGATATAGATATAGAGATATATATGATCACATTATATTCATTTATTAAGATTAAATATATAGGTATATAATATAACTGTAATTGTTAAGCGTTAGTAATATTAAAAATAGCATGTAGATAAGCAAGTATCATAAAGCAAAGTAGATATTATAAATGAACTTACCTTAATTACTTTCAGCATCTTACCCGGGATCCACTGTCAACAGGAATACGTGAAACAGATCAAATCAAGCCCTGGATTATACTTTGATTATCTTGGAAAACTTAAAATTAAAAATGGTCAGTTAGACGTTTTAATACCAATAGACATCGCACACCTAAAATCTCACGTGGAAAACATAAAATCTGCCTTAAGCAATACCGTAAAATTGTGTTTACAAACCCAAACAGTTGAATCCTCGGAATGTCATAACGTACTGGAACCTCTGATAATAATGTTTAATAGTACTATTCAAAAATACACCTCCATCTCGCACCTGCTTGATAATAGAAACAGACGTAATGCAATAATAGGGGGAATTGGCTCCGCGTTTAAATATATATTTGGTACATTAGATGAAGCAGATGGCATTAGATATAATGAAGCTATAGAAGCCGTAGAAAACGATCAGGAAAAATTAGCTACTTTATTGAAACAAAATATTCTAGTAACTACTTCCGTAATATCAGCATTTAATAATACTTTAACCAAAATAAAAAGTAATGAAGCTAATTTGAATGATGCTATCGACAGACTCTCAATTGGTTTGAAGAATGTGTCGATACAAACTGATGAGCTATTGATACAATCATATCAAAATCAGATTTTAAATAGTCTAGAAACTGCAATATTAGCAGTATCTCTACAAGTGGAAGACATAGTAGATGCCATACTGTTTTGTAACCAAAATGTATTACATCCATTTATATTAAGCCCGCAACAACTTTACCTTGAACTTACCAATAGTTATAGACACTTACCTGATAATTCAAAATTACCAGTAATATTAGATTTTAGTACTATTCATTTTGTTTTAAATATATCTAAGCTAATTTGTTATTATGTAAATAAGAAAATTGTATTCGTATTACAAATTCCTTTAGTTTCCCCTGATGAATTCATGTTATATCATAACATTGCATTACCTACACCGCATGATTTTAATAAGCCTAACACCTTTTCTTTAATCTTACCAGATTCCAAGTTTATTGCTATGACCAAAGACAAACTTCATTTTTGTAATTTAGATAGTATTGAACATTGTAAAACCATTACTTCCAGCAATTATATATGTGATGTAACCAATGTCTATGCAACCGATGCTAAACCCACTTGCGCTAGTGAATTAATGTCAAGAATAGTAAATAAGATCCCAATACAATGTAAAACTAATTTTATATATGGAAAAGTAGATATTTGGAAACCGATAAGTAATAACAGATGGATTTATATACAAACAGAACCAAACAAAATATCTATTGATTGTATAAGTAATAAATTGTATGAAAATAGTATTATGGGGACTGGCATAATTACCATTCCCAGAGGTTGTATTGCATATTGTAGAAGTACGACACTTTTACCTAAAAATAATGTTATTAATATTACTTCACCCATTCAAATCACAGATTTCAATCTTATTAATGATGCTTGCTGTTGTAGGTGTTCGTACACCACCTCCACACATGTATATATTTTGTGTCAGCAAATTCATGTAACCCGTGGAAGCTCGAAGCTTCCAGAGCTAGTCGCTCTGCACCCGCGAACTGTATCGTACGTCGCATTAATAAATAAAGCAAACATATAAGTGAACACGCATTTCATTGGGTCACCCTTACCTTCTGGTGGAGGCCTTCAGCCTCCACAGTGGTGACCCCGACGTGATAGTGGAAATGCCCGACGTTATCGTGAAAATGTGAAAGGACACAATTCGAACATTTTCGCCCACGTGTTTGTGCCGCGAGCGCGTCGCGTTACGCAACCATGAACCCGACGCCGCCGCCCGGCGCCGTTCCCACGCTGCCCGGGGGACACCTCGCCATGCCAGCTGCACCGCCAGGTAACCATCAGCGCCCGGATCATTCTCCATCTGCGACTGCTGCCATCGACTCGGTCGCATTGTCGTCGCGACTCGCAGAATTCTGGACGGACCAACCACGTGTCTGGTTCATCCGGACCGAGGCCATAATTGCGTCGCAACGCCTCGCCGACGACGCCAAATTCGACCTGGTCATCTCCAAACTCAATAAAGAGGTCATCGCGCAGGTCACAGACATCCTAATTAATCCTCCAAGCTCCGGTAAATATGAATTCCTCAAAAACCGCCTACTGACGATTTACGAAGAATCCCAAAACCGTAAGATCGAAAAATTAATTAGCGAGTTGGAGTTGGGAGAGCAAAAACCCTCCCAACTGCTACGTCGGATGAGAGAGCTTGCTACCAACAAATTTCCGGACGACACTCTTCGCGTTCTCTGGCAGAACCGGCTTCCATCGCAAGTACGAGTGGTGCTTGCCGTCTCCGAAGGCAAGGACTTGGAGAGCTTGGCCACCATCGCCGACAAGGTTGCTGAGGTCACGCATACAGCCCATGTCGCGGAGCTGACGCCACCACCACAGCCTTCATTCGACGCAGCGCCGATACTGGCGGAGATCGCAAAGATCAATACCCGGCTACGTAGTCTCCATCCTTTCCGATCCCGGTCACGATCCGTTATGAGAGGCAGAGGTTTTGGGCGAAATGGACCCAACCGCAGCAGGCCAAGGACATCAGCAGGTCGCAGCGCATCCTGGAGCAGAGATAGGTCAGAAAACCGGATGTGTTTTTACCACAACCGTTTCCGCGAAAACGCCCGGAAATGCACCAAACCCTGTGCGTGGAAGAACTCGGAAAACTGAGTGGAGTGGTACAGGAGATGGTGGACACTTGTACCATTTCACCCGGTCACCGATTATGCGTTACTGATGTTAATACGGGTCTTAAATTTCTTGTTGATACAGGCGCCAATGTCTCGGTACTGCCAGCAACAAGAAAACAACGACAAAATGTAAGTAGCGACTACCAACTTTTTGCCGCTAATGGCACAGTAATCAAAACTTTTGGCACTAAAACTTTAGTCTTAAATTTTAAGCTTCGTAGACCTTATAGATGGCATTTTATTTTGGCAGATGTCAAACAACCAATTTTAGGGGCAGATTTTTTAGCATATCACAAAATAGTAGTTGACGTTAACTCGCGTAAATTAATCGACCAAATAACAGAATTAAATGTAGTCACATCCATCGCCAACATTACACAACCGTCTATAAAGTCTATCGATGAGCGACACCCTTATTATGATTTGTTGTCTAGGCATCCTAATATAACTAAGCCAGCGTCATTCGTGGAAATTCCGCCACACTCGATTATGCATTATATTGAAACCAAAGGGCCGCCCGTGCATGCGCGAGCGCGCCCGCTGCCTCCTGATAGGTACATAAAAGTCAAGGAAGAATTTCGGTTAATGCAGGAAATGGGAATCTGCCGACCTTCGAAAAGCGCGTGGGCTAGCCCACTGCACGTAGTGCCGAAGAAAAATGGCGATATTCGCCCATGCGGTGATTATCGCCAACTTAATTCGATTACGAAGCCCGACAGATACCCAATTCCTCGCTTGCAAGATTTTACTTATATTTTAACAAACAAACAAGTTTTTTCAAAATTAGACATAAATCGATCTTATCATTGTATACCTACAGCACCGGGAGACATAGAAAAAACTGCTATAATTACCCCTTTTGGCTTATTTGAATTCCCACGAATGAGCTTCGGTTTGCGTAATGCCGCACAAACCTTTCAGCGTGACCTAGATTTCCTATTTTCATATTTAGATGACGTAATAATTGGGAGCCCTGACGAAGTTACTCATAAACAACATTTAGACATAGTTTTTGAAAGATTTCAAAAATTTGGCATAACTATTAATCTAGCAAAATGCTCATTTGGTCAAAACAAGCTCAATTTCTTAGGATACGAAGTTAGCCCCGATGGTATACGGCCTTTAGACGACAAATTGAAAGTTTAGACGATTGTTCTTATCTGCAACAGGATCTTAGCAGATTTGAAAGATATTGTGAACAGAATAGATTGGACCTAAACGTTTCCAAATGTAGCATTATATCGTTTAGTCGTAAACCTGTAATAATTAATTATCCATATGAACTTAAGGGACGGATGCTTGATAGAGTCAACGAGATACGGGACTTGGGTGTCATACATGACTCAAAACTTACATATGAAAAACACGTAGATCATGTCGCCAAAAAAGCCAGCAGGAATCTTGGTTTTGTCATTCGATCATGTTCTCAGTTCTCAGGTGTAAAAGTTATTAAAATTTTGTATTGCTCATATGTGCGTAGCATCCTCGAGTATTGTTCGCCGATTTGGAATACTCAGTATGGTATTTACATTGATAGGTTAGAATCCATTCAACGTAAGTTCACAAGGTTCTTACAATTTAAGTGTTCGACCTACGAGAATGGTTATGATGCGAGGTGTCGAAGGCACCATTTATTGCCTCTTCAAGAAAGACGCAAAATAGCAGACATAGTCCTCTTATTAAAAATAGCCCAGTCATTAATAGACTCCCCTCATCTTCTTTCTATGGTAAAACTACGAGTTCCTAACAGAAAGCTGAGACGACCGATCACTCTTTCTGTACCCTCTAGTGCCACCAACTATAGACAAAATTCTTTTTTTATTCGATCAGCAAATTCTTTTAATAATCTAGCAGAAGCTTCCGATTTAGATCTCTTCTTTAGCAAACCTAATAGTGTTAAACAAATTCTTGCAAAACATTGGTTCAATGTGATTCCTTGACTGTCGACTGTCGATATCGATGTCGAATTGTATTGTGGACCTCAATAGTGATTGTAGTAGTGTCAAATATTTACGTTTAATATTTCTAGTTTTCTATTTTTATTTTTTTTGTTTACATATAATTTTCAAACGAGCTAAGTAAGTTTCTATATGTGAGAACATTGTAATTGTGTACTCTGTTATGTTTTTTTAGGTCTATCTGTGTTTTTCGTTACTGTATTGTTTTCCAAATAAAATAAAATAAAATAAAAATAAAATAAGGTTCATGCCATAATTAATTATCCTAAACCCAAAACCGTACAGGACATGAGACGATTTTTGGGGATGGTCAATTTTTATCGCGCTCATTTGCCGCACGCTAGTAGGTATCTTAACGAATTAAATAAGTATTTGTCAAGCGCAAAAAAGAACGATAAGTCTCCGATCGCTTGGACGGAATCCGCGAACGACGCATTTGCACAATGTAAAGTAGGTCTTCAACAGGCCGCTACATTGTCGCACCCCGATCCGAACGCAAAACTCGCTCTAATGACAGATGCCTCGAACACGAGCGTAGGCGCAGTTTTACAGCAGAAAATTGATAATATTTGGCAGCCATTAGGTTATATGTCAAAAAAGCTAACAAACGCTCAACAAAAGTATTCAACTTATGACCGCGAACTTTTGGCAATATTTATGGCCATTAAACATTTTAGAAAATTATTTGAAGGTCGCCAAATCACTGTGTACACCGACCATAAACCCTTATGCATACCAATATTTATGCATACCAATAATAAAGTAGCACTACGAGAATGCAAAAATGATTCACTGCCGGAGTTGAGGAAAATTACACCTATGACCCAAAAAATGTGTTCAACGCCATCTGTGACAGAACATAAAAAATTCGAAGACAATTTAAGTAACTCGATCCAATCGCCTCTGCCGCTGCTGCGACACAATATGATGGGGAATGAACAGAACGAGCTGCCCAACCGCTCACTAGATGTCGCCAGTGACAAGAATAAACAAAATAGTTACATTATTGGTGATCAACAGCAGCAGCAGAAACATCAAATACAACATACAGAGGTCACTAGTGTCACAAATCGGCAGCAAAATAACGTAAATAAACCGTGCATTTACATTATAGGTGATCAACAGGTACGTGGCCTGGCAAAAAAAATATGTGATGCTCGCTCAGGAAAATGGAACAACAACTACAAAGTGACTGGTATAGTAAAACCATTTGCCACAAGTTCGCAAGTGCTAAATAGCTGTGATTACTTAAAAAAATCATTAACTAAAGATGATATTTTAATTTTATCTATAGGCTCAAATGATAAAAGCCCTTACACTATTATTTCTAACTTGTGTAATACCCTGTGTAACATTGTTAATTGTAAAGTTTTTATATTGGGTGTACAGCAGAATAACTATTTAAATACCAACCAACTAAATGCAGAAATAAATCTAATTGTAAAAAATTATAAAAATTGCAAATTCTTAAATTTTAATCAATTGACATTTAATAAAATGACTCTAATAAATTCTATTTGTTTTAAAGTAAATATAGAAATAGACTATCCAGAATATGTAAATTACTTTATAAAGGATATTAGGTTATCAATGAACACATTTAAAAAACAATGTAATCTGGGAAATTCTGAACACAACAACGAGAACTCAGCTAATTTAAAAAAAGGCACAATACCTTACTATTTCCATAAATATAATACTAGTAAAAAAAATATTTTAAGAGAATCTGGTTTTGACAAAAAAGATCTACAAAAGGGCACGATTCCGTATTATTTCTGCAAATGTAACTTATTGTCTGGACCTGAACAAATAGAAAAAAATCAAAAACTTAGTTTTTTTCGTCCCTAAAGTTCATAATAGATTCAATGTCCTTCATCAAAATATACAGGGCCTCTTATCAAAAAAGGAGACAATAGAGATAACTTTGTCGGAATTTGACTCTGATTTGTGCCCCGATGTCTTGTGTTTTTCGGAAACATTTCTAAAAAACGGCTGGGAAAAAAATGTTAATATATGTAACTATGAACTTGCAACTCACTATTCGCGAAATAATAGTAGGGGAGGTACATGCATTTTGGTAAAGAGAGGAATAACTTATAAAAAAATATGTTGTTTTAACGACATCTCAGTAAATTTCCATTTCGAGTGCTGTTCAATTTACTTAACATTGCAAAATATATTAATTGTTTGTATATACAGATCTTCAACGGCCACAAAAGCCAGACATTATGAGTATTTCTTTAACAAGTTTGAACTTTTGCTTGGTACTTATCTACATAAACATAGTAAAAAGAGGATAATTATCGTAGGTGATATAAATATAAATACTATTATCGATAACAACACGACGAAACAACTAAAATATATAATTGAAAACTTTAACCTTAAACAACATATAACTGAACCCACTCGGGGGAAATCGTGTTTGGACCACATTTTCAGTAATGTTCCAGGTGCATCGGGCTCAAACCTCCCTCTCTGGTTATCTGACCATGATACAGCTCAGTTATTAAGTTTTCGTACAAAAAAGAAGCAAATAGCAAAAATAATTTACGAATACAAAAGATGCTATTCTAAAGAAAACATAAGTAAATTCCAAAATTATATAGCTAGCCTATCGTTTTCTGAAGTCTATAATGAAACGGATCCAAACATTGCTTTCAATGAATTCTATAATTGGTTATGTTTATTGTACCAACTTTGTTTTCCCATTATAAAAATTAAAATTAACACGAAACCAAATTTGTGTTGGATAACAAAAGGTATCAGAAAAAGCTGTGCTGTAAACAAAAAATTAAGACATAGGTACTATACTACATTAAACTCAAATGAAAAACATACGAGAGGGTATAAAAATTACACAAAAATATTGAAAAAATGTATTTTCCAAGCTAAGAAAAATACAAATAATAAATATGTATTAAAAAGCAAAAATATGTGTAAAGCAACATGGAGGGTTATACAAACTGAAACAAATTCTTCAAACTATAAAAATTATATTTACAAAATTGAAAATAAAAATGACATTATATATGACCCAAAAGATATTGCAACTACATTTAATGACTATTTTATCACAATGACAAATAAAGTAATTAATAATGACATTAACAATATGCAATATAAACCGGCAACTGACATTTTACATAATTCAATTTTTCTCTCTCCGATTGACCAATATTATATTAGAAAAGTAATTATGTCATTAAACAATACTAACTCGGAAGGTTATGACGGCATATGTACAAATGTGATTAAAATTTGCAAGGAACAGTTAAGTTTTGTTCTGGCATTCCTGATAAATTTGTCTATGGAAACTGGTACCTTTCCTGAGAAGCTAAAACATTCGATAATAAAACCACTATTTAAAAAAGGGTCTAAAGAAGCGTTAGTTAACTACAGACCTATCACACTGATACCCGTTTTGTCTAAAATTTACGAAAAAATAATGCATATTAAGCTCACATCATTTTTCAATCACTTTAATGTTTTAAAAGCGAACCAATATGGGTTCAAGAAAAACAAATCCACCACACATGCAGCTTTTGACTTAATTGATAGAACTCTAAAAAGTATTAATGATAAAAACTTTACCACTGTACTTTTTTTTGACATGTCAAAAGCTTTTGACTTCGTATCTCATAAGAAACTCCTATTAAAGTTAGAACACTATGGTGTAAGAGGTAACGCGCTTAATTGGATCAAGACATATTTGCAAAATAGGACGCAATCAGTTGAAATAACTCAACTAGATGCAAAACAAGTAACGCAAAAGTATAGATCTAACTTTAAGCAAAATAGATCTGGGGTTCCACAGGGCAGCGTACTAGGCCCTCTCCTGTTTATTGTGTACATAAACGACTTACCATCCATAACTACCCAAGAAAGCATTTTGTTCGCGGATGATATATCGGTGGTAGTAAAAACAGATGTACAAAAAAATGTTAAAGAGCATGAAGTTAACATAAATAGTACAATAGAACAAATAATTAATTGGCTTAATTGTAATAACCTAGAGATAAACATTAACAAGACGAGTTTTATAAATTTTAGTAATAACCATAACCTGAACATACACTATAGAGATCAAATACTCACAAACGCAAATAGTGTAAGATTTTTAGGTATAGAGCTTGATCAAAAAATAGACTGGAAACTTCAAGTCGATAAAGTATGTAGTATAATAAGTAGGTTTGCATTTGCATTATTTAAATTAAAAAAAACTGCTTCACAAAACACAGCCCTAATTGCATATTATGCTTATGTAGAATCAGTTTTACGATATGGACTTATCATTTGGGGCAACAGTACTGACGCTAAAAAGGCCTTTATAGCCCAAAAAAGGTGTATAAGAGCTATTTGTGGTATTGCACCAGACGAGTCATGCAGGCCATTCTATAAGCCTTTACACATTCTACCTTTACCGTGCATGTACATTTTTGAAATCGCGAAATTCGTAAAACTAAATCCAAATTATTTCAAAACTGCCAGAGATCTGTTTCCCAGAAATACGAGAAATCCCCAAAGGTTAGTCAGTGACGTTGTACCTAGAAGTGCTCGTATAGCCAGAAATTGCTACTTTATGTGCATAAAAATATATAATAAAGTGCCTGTAACTTTAAAGGACATGCCATTCAGTAGATTTAAGGTGGCTTTGCATACATGGTTACTTGACCGTGCCTTTTACTCGGTTCAGGAGTTCTTGAATTACCAGCAAAATTCTTATTTAAAATAAAAGTAGTACATATGCCATTGCTTTATATAATTTAACTTATCATTTTAACTTATCAATGTATTTGACATCTTATTAAATTTATGTGTTTATTTTTTAAGTAATTATCAATTTATTAATAATAATTTTATGTGACTTTTTAATGAACATACTTACTTATATTATAGTAATTTAAGTGAAATACGATTGAAGTAGTAGTAATATTTAAATAAGTTGTCTGATTAAATTTTAAATGTTAAAAAAATACATATTAATAAATTAAATGTTTGCATGCTATTCTTAATGGCTAAAAAGGTGAAACTTATAATTATTGTCCATCACTACTGTAACCCTTTTTAATGGCAAATAAAGATTTCTATTCTATTCTATTCTTAACATTCGCGTTTACAAAAATAACAAAATGCGAAAACGAAATTCCGCGCCGTTCGAGACATTTATCATTCATAAGTGAATTTACGACAAATATACAACATATTAGCGGGTCCGATAACAGTGTCGCCGACGCCTTGTCACGCGTAGAAACCATATGCTGCCCGTCACCAATCAATTACAACGAATTAGCGGAATCACAGAAAGACGACGAATACATAGCACACATTTTATCGGACAACAGTAGCGACAGCAAAGTAAATATAAAAAAAATATTAATTCCTTCATGCAACAAAGAAATCTATTGCGAGATATCGACGTCTCAAGTCAGACCCTATTTAACACAACACTACAGACGTATAGTTTTTGATAGTTTTCATAACTTGAGTCACCCTAGTATTAAAACTACAAAAAAAATGATCACTTCTAAATATTTTTGGAAAGGAATGAATCACGATATTACGCAATGGACGAAGTCATGTTTACCATGCCAATGTGCAAAAGTCAATCGCCACACTTTTTCACCGTTCGAAAGCTTCGAAACAGCTGGCAGATTTGCCCATTTAAATGTCGATATTATAGGCCCTTTACTTACGTCACCGGACGGATATCGTTATTGCGTCACCATAATAGACAGGTGCACAAGGTGGCCAGAAGCTATTCCTGTTAGGGATATCACGAGCGAAACCGTTGCAAAGGTAATTTTCGATGAATGGATATGTCGATACGGTTGTCCTATAAAATTAACTAGCGATCAAGGTCGTCAGTTTGAGAGCAGTCTATTTTCAGAATTAATGAAACTATTGGGGATACAAAAGATACGCTCCACCGCGTACCATCCCCAAAGCAACGGCGTAGTCGAACGATGGCACCGCTCTTTGAAAGCAGCACTTTCGGCTCGCCTCATTGCATATGACAGTTCTTGGGTAGAACAACTACCAATCGTTTTACTGGGACTTAGAGCCGCTTATCGCAGTGACACCGGTTACAGCGCAGCTGATATAACATACGGTCGCAATTTACGTTTACCAGGAGATTTCTATGACTCAATCCGTAAACCCACCGATACTTATAATTTAGTCCATAAAATTCGCGACACTATAAGTAAAATTAAGCCAGTTTTTAAGTCGCATAGCAACTCAAAGACTTTCTTTGTTCATCCCGAGTTAAAAACATGCGATTATGTATTTGTAAGAGACGATACAGTGCGTAAGCCCTTGAAACCCCCTTACGACGGTCCCTACCGCGTTATCAAAAGAGGCACAAAGGTTTATACCATACAAATAAATAATCGCCAAACGTCGATCTCTATAGATAGGCTTAAGCCCGCGTACATAATAATAGGTAGTGACGATGCAGATGCCCTGGCGCCTGCTGACGCAGCTCGAGACGCGCCAGCAGCCGACCCACCGACATCATCTTCGTACATGCAAAGCGCGACACACATTCATAAAACACGAAGTGGACGCTTAATTAAGCCTCCTTTGCGTTTTATAAATGAGAACAATTAAAGTAGGTTAAGAGTAATAATTTTAGTTTAGTTTATGTTAGCATTTTTGGAGAGATAATTCTCGCTTTATAAATAACAACAGTTCGTATTTTTAATTATTTCATACGCGTACACAAGTTAGTAACACGGATCGTACTTGTTAGTTTGCAATGGGTAACTACCAAGAAAAAGAACTTATCGTCAACCAGCAAAGTGACGTAGCCACCAAAGTTGAGGAGCGCTATAACCAACTAAGCATTTGGCTAGTCGTAATTGCTAGTTTGCTATCAATAGTTATACTATTTTATCTATGGAAACGAAGCTGCCAAGGTTTAAAAGGGTGGTTGCGCAAGCAAGCCACAGGTGTAGCAGTATCCTCGATACAGCT
This sequence comes from Scoparia ambigualis, assembly GCA_963921215.1. NCBI lineage: Eukaryota > Metazoa > Arthropoda > Insecta > Lepidoptera > Crambidae > Scoparia > Scoparia ambigualis. The sequence continues at coordinate 31,069,265 of OY992516.1, forward strand.
TCAGCATCAGAAAGCGTTTAGTCCACCAACTACAACCGTCGGTATTAACCCGTCCGCATCATCCGCTGCTGATCCTGTTCACGGATACGCATAAGTTAATTGTAAGTAGCTTTAAGATATTTCTGTAACTGTTCGTAATCTTAGTAAATGCTTAGGGTAAGCAGTGAAAAGTGAGTGAATACAAGTGCAGTGAATATAGAACGGTCTTTTTAAAAAACAATCCGTATGCTCGATGCCTACTAGGTACATACATTTCTTAGAATAAGTCTTAGTTGTAGTCACACGGTATTGTACTGTACTTGCTATCGTATGATTACTGTAGTTATAATGTAATTGGATCCAATGTTTATTCTAAGCGTACGGTAACCGGTACGCAACCTAGCATAAGCGTAAGATAAGAATACAGTGTAAGGTAACAATAGCTTTTAGTTGACAGTGTTGACTTAGCGTAAAGAAGTAGGATAAGCAAACTTCTTTGTAACCTAGCATACCTACCTATAACTTTTTACTTTCACTTAGTTTTTATCTTTCTTTGTATCTTAGCACATAATTTTTTCTTTCACTATTTTTTTCTCTTATTACTTTTGTTTTCTCTTTCAGTTATATAATTTTTCTTAATTATATAAATATATTTTTTTAAAGAGGGGAGTATTGTAGGTGTTCGTACACCACCTCCACACATGTATATATTTTGTGTCAGCAAATTCATGTAACCCGTGGAAGCTCGAAGCTTCCAGAGCTAGTCGCTCTGCACCCGCGAACTGTATCGTACGTCGCATTAATAAATAAAGCAAACATATAAGTGAACACGCATTTCATTGGGTCACCCTTACCTTCTGGTGGAGGCCTTCAGCCTCCACACTGTAATATAAGTAAATTTAATATGAAAATAAATAATGTGGCTCCTGTTGAACTAACCAATATAGATTTGGATAATTTAGATTTACAAAAGAGAATTTTAATAGACGCTACTTCCGAGATTGATAAAATCAAGGATAAACCACATATAATTCAATATGGGACACATTATTCCATTTTAGTACTTGTTATAACTTTTATTGTAATTTCTTGTATTTTTTATAAATTTTATAAATATATAACCGGCAGTCGCTCGCGCTTTAACATATTTAGAACTAAACATTTATTACCTAATTCAGATAATTTACAAACAGATATACAAAGTTCAAATTCGGAATCTATCCCACTACCAACCATTAAATCTAGAATTAAAGACTCAGATAACTTACAATCAGACATACAAAGTTCAAACTCTGAGACTATTCAATTACCAATCATTAGATCTAGAATTTAGTACAGAAACTTCTTTTTTTCTCCTAGAAGTTTCCTTTTAAAGGGGGAGGTGTTACATCCCTATGATGTTAGTATATATGCTTACAGCCCTAACTTACTGCTGCATCAGCATATTGCTATCCAGCCAGACGCGCCCGCTTCTCGAGCGCGCCAGTCTTATTCCAACCTCCGCGACGGCTGCCGATTTCATTCAAATCATTTTAATATTAGTTTTATTTCTATTTCCTTTTTTTTAAAACCCTAATCGCGAGACTCGTTCTAACAGTACGCTAGAAGATCACCCGTTGAACGTTTTGGCCGAAACCCATATTGACGATCGTGAATAATCTTCTAGGTATCGAATACGCTGTTTGTTCAATATTCGTTCTAGGATCTTACACAACACTGAAGTTACGGCTATAGGGCGGTAATTAGTCGGATCTGACCGATCTCCTTTTTTAGGGTGGCACATTAGCTTCTCTCCAAGATTCCGGCACACAACCCGAACAGAGCGAGAGACGGTACAGACGCGTTAACACAGGGGACAACTCCGCTGCAAACATTTTGAGGACTATTGCTGGGATGCCATCAGGACCGTTAGCTTTCCGGACATCGATTGACTGCAGCTCTGCACGGTCATCACACTGCCTGATTTTAATATCAGACATTGTGTGGCCACAGTGAGGAATTGAGGGTGGCTGTGCATTACAGTCAGCTTACTGTTAATAATTTACAGCTAAATGCTAAAAAAACCAAATGTATTAAGTTTACACTACCAAATGTTAAGACAGAACAAACTGATGTAAGGATAAACGGTGATAAATTAGATTTGGTAGACTCGACTGTTTTTCTAGGGATAACCCTTGACTCAAAACTTCAATGGAATCCTCATATATCGAAATTGGCCGGCAAACTTAGTTCTGCTGCTTACGCCATTAGAAAAATTAGGCAATTAACCGACGTTGAAACTGCTAATACGGTTTACTTTAGTTATTTTCACAGTGTCATGTCATATGGCGCCCTACTGGGGGGAACAGCGGCTGATGTTGAAACTATATTCATTTTACAGAAACGGGCAATAAGAACCATCTATAGACTAAGCTCACGAACTTCTCTAAGAGATATTTTTAAAAAAGTTGGTGTTCTTACAGCTGCATCTCAATATATTTATAATTGTATAGTTTTTGTGCGTTGCAATATTAACTCATTCACTAAACACGGTGACGTACACAATTTCAATACTAGAAATAAGTCAAAACTTATGATGCCCCTGTTCAGGTTACAGAAGGTTCTCGGCTCTTTCTTGGGGCAAGGTATACACTATTATAATAAAATACCAAGTACTGTAATAGAATTACCTTTAGATAAGTTTAAAAATCATGTAAAATCTTGTTTACTTAAGAAAGGTTATTATACAGTTAAGGAATATTTAGAAGACAAAACAGCCTGGTAATGATAAAATAATCACATTATATTTTAAAGTCCATTTTCTTTGTAACTAACTCATTTTACCCTGGTATGATAGCCTTTTATCAGCAGTGTCTTACAGACAACAGGTACCTACTCAAAACATTGTTGCGTTGCCTAAATGTTTTCTTGCTTGCTTCATTGGAGTTACTCGAGTGTGTCATGGTCTCTCAAAGTGTCTCTGCGGTGGTGGCATGTGCGTCGGGTCGTTACGTTCCCTAAAACATGGTTGAGCGAAGCGATGGCTGATTCACATGTCATACTCGTGAACGGGTGCCGCCTGTGGAGGCTGGTCTGCTCTTGCTAACTTATTTTTATTAGTATATTAGTAGTTGTAGTCTTACTTTTATTTTTCTGTACTGTAAGACATTGATTACATTGATTATTTTATAAGACTTTAAACTATCGCGTTGCATTGCATTAAAACTGTTTTAACGGGACTAAACACGATTAATTTTGTAAGTAAGTACATATCTACTTACTGCTTGACGTTTCAGCCGCGATGCTGCGGCCGTGGTCACAAGCGAACTGGCGGTGCGCGGCGTCGTCGGCTCGGGCGGGTATTTGTTTCTTCATCCACCCTCATACGTTCACTTAAATTGTCACAGTGCAATGAATCTTCAGTAACACGACTCCGGCACACTACACTAACCGTATCGGAGTTTCTTGTTATAGACTGACGTTGCGGTTTGCATTTGCCAATCACTGGATTCCATGCTGATGATAATTTAAACCCGTCCTCCCGATTGAAATTTTTATACTTCTTGATCTCAATCGCTTCACGTACTATCCTGCTATGATAATAACGATCAGTGGAGAGGATTTTAGGATCATGTAACTCCATCCAGTGATTAACTCCAGCTTCCAGCAGGTGTTCAGCTACCGCCGATTTGTCTATTTGTCGATTTTTGACAGCTGCGATGTGTTCCTTGACACGTTCTGCAATAGTCCGCTTAGTCTGTCCAATATATGAACTACCACAGCTACAATCGAGTTTTTAAACTCCCGGTGTTTGGAAAGGTATGACGTCTTTAGGCGACCGCAATTTGTTAGATATTTGGCATAGCTGAACACCTGCTGGAAGCTGGAGTTAATCACTGGATGGAGTTCCTCTCCTCCTCCTCCTCTCTACTGATCGTTATTATCATAGCAGGATAGTACGTGAAGCGATTGAGATCAAGAAGTATAAAAATTTCAATCGGGAGGACGGGTTTAAATTATCATCAGCATGGAATCCAGTGATTGGCAAATGCAAACCGCAACGTCAGTCTATAACAAGAAACTCCGATACGGTTAGTGTAGTGTGCCGGAGTCGTGTTACTGAAGATTCATTGCACTGTGACAATTTAAGTGAACGTATGAGGGTGGATGAAGAAACAAATACCCGCCCGAGCCGACGACGCCGCGCACCGCCAGTTCGCTTGTGACCACGGCCGCAGCATCGCGGCCGAAACGTCAAGCAGTAAGTAGATATGTACTTACTTACAAAATTAATCGTGTTTAGTCCCGTTAAAACAGTTTTAATAATTATTTTATATTTATGAATACCTAAGCTTATTATTTTTATTAATATATTTTTTATTTTTATGTCCTTGTAGTTGTTTTATGTTTTTATTATTGTAATGAAAAGTGCCCTTCTATGATATGGAGGGCATTTTTCAACTCTAATTGACGCTGTAAAAGAAAGGGAGAAAAGAAATGCCCTTGCTGAGTTCCTTGCCGGTTCTTCTCAGTACAAGGCTCCTGCCCCATAGACTTACGAACCGATGGCATAATGACATTCATAAGTGCTGTAATCTAAACATGGCCTAACCTGAATAAATGATATTGAATCTTGAATCACATGACATTTAATTTATGACTTCATGTTTCGCAGAGTTCCTTATCTGTATTTGTTGTGAAATACTTATGTTAATCTAAGAATGAAATAATTATCATTCAACGTTGTATTTTTATTTTGTAACCATTTCCTTATCCCGACTTTCTCGTCGCTCAGCGACAATATTGTTTCGAATTCCGTAGATTAATTTCCAATGTGCTCAATTGTCGTGAGATTCACGAAATCTGTGATTTTTTTACTTTTGTCTCAGTGCGTTAGTAATGAAGATTCAGCTTTGATTTTGGACGTGACGCGTTATCTAGTTGGTAATGTTGATCGAAGTCCCATGTGATATAGTGAATTACACTATCAGCACGTACTCAATAGTACGTGATAATTAAGGTCTTCCTGATTGACAAGGCGTCCTTCCTCTAGTCACGTATAGATGTGATGTTAATTAGTATTTAAGATGATACACTAGAGGATAAAGAGGATTGATTCAACGCAAGACATTGTTTCATTTCGGGTCTCCGTCCCAACGCCATTACATGGCGACCGTGACAGGACTCTTGAGTGAGCTTAAGGCTATTAGAGACTCTATTATTAAATTAAGTAAGGACAAACGTTATTCCGCTCAGGGGCAGAATAAGTTTTTAAGAGCAAAGGAAATTAAAAATATTTTTGAACAAATATCTGCAGACTTATGTAAAAAGGGATAGATGCTGTAGAATTACAAATAACAAAAGCAATATCGTCAAAGTTTTTATGTAATTTTGAGGAAATCGAGTCACTCGTTAACCCGCATCATTCAGAAACGATCACAACCATGGCCACGTTCGATCTAAAAGTCGCGCTCACGCTCCTCCCAGTAGTAGATTGCGACGAAACGCAAATTAACCAACTAATAGACGGAATAGAGTATTATACTAGAGGATAAAGAGGATTGATTCAACGCAAGACATTGTTTCATTTCGGGTCTCCGTCCCAACGCCATTACATGGCGACCGTGACATGGTGTCACAAGTCCGCGCCGCGAAATCGCTAGTTGAAGTCTACAAAATATCAGGAAAATAGTGCTACACGGGCCTACAAGAAGGACGAAGGAAATAAGAAGAAAAACTGTAAGCCAAAATTGTTTAACTATGGGAAACCCACAATCTAAAGACAATATTATTGTCAGTCAATCACCAACTCAATCGGCGGCAGCATCAACTCCCTTGGCCGTTGGGATGCAACTTTCAGAGATCTTTTTACTGACCATCGTCGTTGTACTAGCGGGCTATATAGTACTTAGGCTGCTACGTTACTTCAACGCACGACTATTAGAAGAGGTAGAACGCAGAGCGGTTCGACGGGCAATTGGACCAGCACAGAACGTGTAAGCCAGCACGAATTAATATAACTATGCTACCAAGAATCTATGTGTGTGTGTGAGTGATTTTTTTTTTTCTAAAGTGTGTTCATGGCAAACCTGTCAGAACTCTTGAGTGAGCTTAAGGCTATTAGAGACTCTATTATTAAATTAAGTAAGGACAAACGTTATTCCGCTCAGGGGCAGAATAAGTTTTTAAGAGCAAAGGAAATTAAAAATATTTTTGAACAAATATCTGCAGACTTATGTAAAAAAGGGATAGATGCTGTAGAATTACAAATAACAAAAGCAATATCGTCAAAGTTTTTATGTAATTTTGAGGAAATCGAGTCACTCGTTAACCCGCATCATTCAGAAACGATCACAACCATGGCCACGTTCGATCTAAAAGTCGCGCTCACGCTCCTCCCAGTAGTAGATTGCGACGAAACGCAAATTAACCAACTAATAGACGGAATAGAGTATTATAGTAGTACCCTTAGAAACGAGGACCAGCCTCTGTTAATCAATTTTGTTTTAAAAACTCGTCTTTCTAGCAGTGCTAAAACAAAAATTAATAAGTCTTATGTGTCTGTGGCAGACCTAATAAAAGATATAAAAAATGTTTTAATTCCGATTAAATCATACACAGCCATTTTAGACCGAATGCTACGATGTAGGCAAGGAAACAAGACCATAGAAGTGTTTGGTAGTGAAATCGAAAAAATGTCCAACGATTTAAGTACAGCACAGGCTAATGGAGACGAGTCGGCATATAATTTATTAAAGCCGATTAATGAAAAAATGGCTATCAAGCGTTTCGCTGACGGCCTAAACAATGCTCGTACAAGCATTATAGTTACGTCTAGGTCCGTAAGCACAGTTAGGCAGGCAATAACTATAGCCTTAGAACAAGAAGACTCGGTAGTGAAACCACCAATAAACAATTATGTTAACTATGTTTCGAACCAGCGATTTGAAAAGATAAATAAAAACTATCATCAACAATATAATAAGTCACGTAACAACAACGCGACGAGTCAGCAAGGTCGGGGTCGTGCCTACTATAACTCGAATAGGTTTCAGGGTCAGCGCAACACCAGGTTTACGTCACCTCATAATAAACGTAGGAATGTACATTTCTTAGTTGACTCAGCAGAACAGTCTAATGACGAGAACGAAAGTGAACGTCAGAGTATACGTCAGAACGAACATCATAGCGATGATTTTTTTCGTTCTGAATAGCGCTGAGGTAGATATTTGTAGTTATGGTAGTGGTAATTACGTTTGTTTTACTTGTAGTCAAACTCAAATTTCTCTATTAGTAGACACAGGAGCAAGCATTTCAATTTTAAAGTTAGATTGGTTAAATAAACTCCGTAGCGTGTCCCGCGACGCAAAGCTAGTAAGGGATGAAATTAAGATTAAAGGAGTATGTGGGGATTTAGTATCAATAGGTTATGTTTATCTAGACTTATGTGTTAACAATTATAATTTTAGGCATAAGTTTTATGTGTTTAGCAACTTCCACTGTAAAAATGATGGAATTTTAGGAGAAGATTTTTTATTAAAATATAGTTGTAAAATTAACTATGAAAATAAGCTGGTTACATTACAGGATAAGATAAGTCTAGAATTAGGCTTAGGTAAAAACATAATAACGACTATTCCAGGGAGATGTGAGGTCGTAAAATATGTTTCGTCAGAGATAAAGGGCGAATGTGTCATTTTAGCGGAGGAAGTTATTGCAGGCGTATTTGTAGCAGGCGCCGTGGTAATAGGAGACGGGAAAAAGATTCCGGTGCGATTTTTAAACACACGGGAAGAAGATGTAAAATTAAATAACTTTAGCCCGAAAATTAGAAAATACTCGGATTATTTCGTATGCTCTTTTGATACGGAAAACGGAAAATCTGTCGAGAGGGTTAAACAACTATTCAATTTTCTCAAATTAAAAACATATCTTGGTGATGAAGAGAGACGGTCTATTGAGAAAATATGTGCAAAATATGCAGATATCTTTCATATGCCGGGTGATAAGCTATCCGTTACAAACTTATACGAGTACAACATTAAACTGCAAAATGACGCGTCTCCTGTTTATGTCAAACCGTATAGAATACCGCACGCTCAGAAGGCTGAGTTAATAAAACAGGTAGGTAAATTGTTAGAAGAAGATGTTATCGAAGAGTGTACCAGCGAATGGTCTTCTCCATTATTATTACTTCCGAAAAAAGCTGACAGTAGCGGTGAAAAAAAGTGGAGAATCGTAATAGATTATAGACTTTTAAATAAAAAAATAGTAGACGAAAAGTTCCCGTTACCAAATATACAAGAAATTATTGACTCACTTTCGGGATGCTTATACTATTCTCATTTAGACCTCAGTTCTAGTTATTACCAGCTAGGGTTATCACCAGAATGTAGGAAATTCACTTCTTTTACAGCTGATAAGCAATATCAACTGAAAAGATTACCTATGGGTCTCAAAACGAGTCCTAGCGTATTTTCTAAACTTATGTCTATGGCTCTATCGGGGTTAAATCACGAGATATGTTTTCTATATCTCGATGACGTAATAGTTTTCGGGAAAAGCCTATCGCAGCATAATACAAATTTAATGAGTGTATTTGAGAGGTTTAGGTCAGTTAATTTAAAACTAAACCCTTGTAAGTGCGAATTTTTGAGGAAAGAAATTAATTATTTAGGGCATGTTATTACGCCAAACGGGGTGTTGCCAGACAACAGTAAAATCGAGGTCTTGGAAAAGTTCCCAGTACCTAAAAATGTAAATGAGATTCGTCGTTTTGTGGCTTTTGCGAACTTTTATAGAAAATTCATAAAAAACTTTGCCACAATAGTGTACCCACTAAACCGTCTTTGTAAGAAACATGTCGAGTTTCAGTGGACGGAAGAATGTGACGTGGCATTTCAGACCTTAAAAAAGTCACTTAGTTCATTTCCTGTCTTAGATTATCCAGATTTTGGAAAAGATAATGTTTTCCGGTTGCAAACCGATGCGTCAGGGGTAGCCTTGGGGGCTGTATTATCAAATGGAAATAATAAGCCCGTAGCTTATGCAAGCAGACAATTAAACAGTTCAGAAATAAACTACCCAACCATTCATAAAGAGTTATTAGGGGTAGTGTGGGCTATAAAACATTTTCGACCATATTTATACGGACGAAAATTTAAAGTATTAACAGATCATAGACCATTGGTTCATTTATTTAGCATAAAAGATCCTAGTAGCCGTTTAACTAAGTTTAGACTTTGTTTAGAAGAATATGATTTCGATATTGAATACATAAAAGGTTCCGAAAATGTAACGGCAGATGCCTTATCGAGAGTCATTATAACATCAGACGAGTTAAAAAATCTAAATTCAAATTTTTTGGGGGTAGTAACCCGTTCAATGAAAAGAACCATGGAGCAAAATAATGAACCCGCTACCTCTGGAAGTAGCAGGGTTGAGCCCCCTGTTGATCATAGGCAACCAAGAGTGGTAGATATTATGCAGAAATCACAAAATGATGTAAGGTTAGATATTTGTTCGTATGAAAACTTCGTGAAGTTGAGGAAAAAGAAAAGATACGTCTCACAGACGGGTGATATGTTATTTAGTGACTCTACTATTTACATAAATCAGGAATCTCTACTAACGGAGGCGCGCCGAGACGCAACGATAGGAGAACTGAGTGCATTATGTAAAAAATATAATATTGTAGAAGTCGTTGTGATTAAAAATGGGTTTAATAAAAAGTTTATTAAAATTTTGACCCAAACTTTCATGAAACATAAAGAACTACCGCGGTTATGTATTATTAATAACCAAGTTGAACATGTTACAAATAAAGACTTGATACGTGTTATACTAAATGATTATCATTTATTGCCGACAAGTGGTCATGTAGGCATAAATAAAATGACTAAGAATATTCGAAAAAAATATTTTTGGAGTAATATGCAAAAAGACATAACTGAATATGTGACTCGCTGTAAAGATTGCCAAAAGCAGAAATTTTGTAATAAAAATAATAAAGAGAAAATGGTAATAACCACTACAGCATCTACTTCTTTTGAAAAATTATATTTAGATATTGTGGGGCCGTTGGAGGTCGATAATTTGGGTAATAAATACATATTAACAATACAATGCGAATTTACAAAGTTTGTAGAAGCTTACCCAATACTTGATAAGTCAGCTGAAACTGTTGCTAGGGTTTTTACTGAAAATTTTATTTTACGATATGGTACTCCCAGGGTTATTGCGACTGACTGTGGAACGGAATTTATTAATTCCACGTTAGAAACAGTATGTAAATTGCTAAATATTGATAAGTTAAATTCAACACCCTATCATCATGAGAGTATAGGTTCGCTAGAAAACTGGCACAAACATCTCGGATGTTACTTGAGAATACAAACACAGAATCAGTCGGCAAATTGGAGTACCTGGATACCATATTGGTGCTTTGCTTATAATAATTCTGTAAATACTAGTACCAAATACTCCCCTTATGAACTAGTTTTTGGGAAAACATGTAACGTACCTAGTAATTTAGTTAGTAAAGTTGATCCCTTATATGTATACGACAATTATCCATCGGAGTTAAAATTTAGATTGCAAAAAGCTGATAATGATGCCAGGAACAACTTATTAATATCAAAACAAAGTAGAAAAACTAATTATGATTTAGATTGTAAGGAAGTACACTACAAAAAAGGTGATCTACTCTTGTATAAGAATGAAAATTATAATAAATTGAATGACTTGTATTTAGGTCCATTTGAAGTTTTAGAAGAGCTAGGTACTAATGTAAAAATATTAAAGAATAATAAAGAATATATAGTTCATAAGAATAGGACTAAGATATTTAGAAAATAAGAGTTTACTTTTCAGGGAAGGGATGCCTAGCCTTTTCAGGGGAGGTGTGATATAGTGAATTACACTATCAGCACGTACTCAATAGTACGTGATAATTAAGGTCTTCCTGATTGACAAGGCGTCCTTCCTCTAGTCACGTATAGATGTGATGTTAATTAGTATTTAAGATGATACACTAGAGGATAAAGAGGATTGATTCAACGCAAGACATTGTTTCATTTCGGGTCTCCGTCCCAACGCCATTACACCCACAAGCCGTTATTGCCGAATACATGACATACATACGGTCACGATTATATCCCCAAAGAGATTGTCAGAGACCAGGAAATGAGGCCTGCAAATGCAATTCACTGCCTAGTCCACGGCATACCAAATGATAACTGCACATGTGCTTAGATATTGCACATGTGCAAGAAAAAATAGAAATCTAACTAAGTCACAACTAGTAATAAAAAGTGTACAGACATCCCTAGCAAACGTCAAACGTGGGCACCGGCAGGTACCCTAAGGAACCCACGATATCTAATCCCTATGGATTGGATATCGTTTCACGACCTGTTCACGTCCCTTATTATAGAAAACGACTCATTGAGCAAGGTCAATAAATGCCAATATCTCAAATCCAGTTTGCAAGGTGAAGCTGAAAGCTTAGTAAAACAGATTCCCGTCACAGAGGCTAACTACAAATTGATATGGGAAACACTGAAGAAGAGATACAATAATCGTAGACACATTATCAATTCGTACATAGGCAAACTCTTGAATCAGAGAAAAATCACTCACGAAACACCTAAAACGATCAGGGATACCTTAGACATTACATAAGAATGCTAGACGTCATTGAAAGCCCTAGACGTACCCACAGACAAATGGGACGATATAATAGTTTACCTTATAATCCAGAAACTAGACGCCGATTCACACAGACTGTTTGAGCAACGCATGGAAGCACAGGATAGGCTGCCAACTTGGAAGGATTTGTCGGAAGTTTTTTTGGAGTTGCGATTTAAAACCTTAGAGACACTTAAAGTCAAAGACACCACTACACACACCAGAAGCACGCCTACTGCAAAAAGCTTCACTGCTAGTGTGACCCAGCCATTGAAATGTGTATATTGCAGTGCTGATCATAGAATTTATTCATGTAAAGATTTCAGCCAGCTAGAGAGAGAGAGAGAGAGAGAGAAACATTTATTGACAAACATAAAAAAATATAAATGAAACACAAATAAGAAAAAAAAAGACAATTGTCAATCAGGACCCCGCCTCAGCTAGTGTCGTTGCGAACAGAACGTATCGCAACAACGCTGGTATTCTGGCGGGGCCTGTCGGTCGGTGCACGGTACACGAACAACATACAGAATGAAACACATACACATTATTTACATAAAACTATACATAGACAATACTAACAGACAATGAAACAAATACTGGCAGAATGTCCCCGACTCCTTAACCTATATTATTTTTAAGATGGACTGTCAATGTCAATTTAAATAACTATGTCTGTCTTGTCTTGTCTATGATGCCATTAATGATGCAAATTAAACAAGCACAAGCATCAATTCTGCACTCATTCATACATACGCAGAAAGTTACCAATAGATAGTTAACGTAGTAGTGATCAAATCGTTCCATACAAAGTATAAAAGAAAACAATTCTACATAGTTATTTGCCTACTCGTTCAATGTTGATAAAAACTTGGTGAAGCTAGAGATTAAAACAGCGACGCGAATGGGATAACGCGATAGCGAAACGGCAGAAATTTCCCACGCCCGTCGAGTGCTATTTATTATTTATTTCAGGTCTCGCCACTCCGGGAAAGCAATGCCGAACCAAAGGTAAAACATTAATAACAAAAATAAATTCATATGTAAAAATTAAGGCTGCATAATTAACGACGACATTAAGTAGCACTTCAGTTTACTTATTAGCGCTTTCCTTGTCCCCAGATCTCGCAGCGGGGGAGGAAGATCATTCCAGCACTTGGAGGCGGCAAATCGGAAGGATCCACGAAATGCTGCAGAATGGTGTTTTGGAGTTGAGAAAACATGAATGCCAGACCTTTTTGGGTACTTAAAGTGAGCCTGTACTTGCTCAAGCTTTTCTAAAAAGATATTGTGGCTTACCCGTGTGAATGATCCCAAACAACAAAGACGCCATATGCATACGCCTACGCGCTTCCATTTTCAATATGTTGGCAGAGTTTAGGAAGGGGGTGACATGTGTTCGTGGTGGTATGTGGAAACAAAAGCGTGCGCAAGCATTCTGCACTCTCTGTATGAGCCGAGCTGTTCTTGCTAGTATGCATGGACCATAAACTGTGTCACAGTAATTGAGCTTGGATAACACTAGTGACTCGCAAAGCGCAACTCTAAGTTGCTCTGACAAATACCTTCTTATTTTGTACAGCAGCTTCAACCTATAAAAACAGTTGCGCACACACTCCGCAATGTGGTTTTCGAAATTTAGACTGCTGTCGAAGGTCAAACCCAAACTCTTGGCTTTTTCCACTCTCTCTATAATTACACTATCAATGTGTATATTAAGTGTGCAGTCGCTGAGCCTTTTTATGTTCTTTCTGCTACCAATAAGCAGGAGTTTGGATTTTTGAGGATTCAGTGCAAGACAGTTAGATCGAGACCATGCCGCTATCCCTGCCAAATCCTCGTTCACTTTGGCTACAGCAGCAATGGTGTCAGTTGGTTTAAATGAGTGGTATAGCTGTATATCATTAGCATACATATGATAACGACATTAACGTATGCTGCCCACTACATCTGCGCTGTACATGATAAAAAGAACAAGACCCAGCAACGACCCCCGCGGTACGCCTCTAGTGACTGGTAGAGATTGAGACCGCAATTTAGTTCCATCAGCTGCCGTTAGCTCCACATATTGTTGCCGGTCTGATAGATAGCTATGGAACCATTGTACAGCACTTATGTCGAAGCCATAGTATGCCATCTTAGATAATAAAAGTGTTGTATTTATACAGTCGAAAGCACGGGAGAAGTCCAGCAGCAGCAGCGCACTGACCATTCCATGGTCCTGTGCAGCCAAGAGGTTGTCCACAACATCTGCAAGAGCAGTTGCGGTGCCGCGACCCTTGCGAAATCCAGATTGCCACAGTGGGAGTATGTCATTATCCTCGAGGTACCTGGTGAGTTGATCGCAGACTATTCTTTCCAATATCTTTGAGATACAAGGAAGGAGGCTAATTGGTCTTAGGTCTTTCATCGCTGTAGGATTAGAAATTTTGGGCAGAGGTTTTCTGCCCTCTTCCAGGCTCTTGGGAATGTGCTTTCGACTATAGAACCATTTACTATGTCAACAATAGCCTCCAACAACTGCGGCAAGGTCAACTGCAACATCTCCAGTGATATGTGGTCATCCCCCTGAGCGTTAGACTTTAGTCTTCTAATGGCTTTAAGTACTATGTCCTCACTGACCGGCTGCAGCCAAAAAGTTGCTGCGCTATGTCTATGGTGTTCGAAGAACGTGAGATGGGAAATCGATATGCGGTCCTCTCCCGGCACATCAAGGAAGTGTCTATTAATTGCGTCAGGGTTGGTAAAAGACGGTGGTAATTCATATTCGGCTCTTCTACTAGGCAGTATATTCTGTTTAAGGTTCCTCCATAACTGTTTAGGATTACCTATGTTATTATTTATGCTATTAGCAAAATAACTAGTCTTTTCACGTTCAACAGCTTCAGTCACTAGGTGCTTCATGAAGATGTATTTGCCTTTGTGAGATTGAGCTTTGTACCTTTTATATTTTTGGTGATAAGTATTTCTTAAGCGCATCATAGATTTAACTGTGTCTGTTATCCAGGGGTGAGGGGGAGACTTAAATTTTTTAGTTGTGACTGGAGCATGCAGATCAAATAGTGCTGTAATAGCAGACGCAAAATTTTCCACCAAAGCATCAACATCCTCCCGAGGCCGCTTAAAATAATCCCAATTAACGCATTCCAGATCAGCGTTAAACCGTTCCAAAATAATGCTCTTAAAAGGTCTATAGGTTACCAGCTGAGGGAATATTTTTCTTTTTTTATTTTAAAATCAGCTGTCAACATAGCGTGTCCACCCAGTTCTGGAGTATGCGTGACTGTAACATTGAGAACCGATATATCGGAACAGATTACATCGATTAGGCTGTGACTGTGCTGCGTAAAGTGTGTTGGCTCATTGACCACTTGTTTCAGGTTCATGCTGCATAGGATTTGCTTGAGAAACTTGGTTTTCCCACTGGCTGTATTGAGGAGGTCTATGTTGAAGTCCCCAACCAGTATCAGACCGTCCTGTTGAATCACACATCGAATTACCAATGTTAGTCATGTAGAAAACACGTGTGCTTGCAGTGTGCGAAACAGTTTTGCCCTGATTGCCAATGAAAATACCAAAGTTCAATTGCCAAATTTGTGAGATGATACTTGTCATTAGTGCATTATATTTTTTTTTGATGAAAAATATCTTAACTTTATGGAAAAAAAGTATTTTTGTTATTAAATGTTTATTTAATTTTTTTTAACTTCTAATTGGTAAACTTACATCTATTTTTTTAATGTTAGGGACTACATACGTTGTTATGGAGAGTTCCTAATAAAAAATATATTTAAAGTACACTACTTTGTTTAATTTGATAATTTAATACATTGTATTATGTAGAGTCTTGAGGGATGTTGTAGCGGAGAGTTATATAAAAGTCATTTTGGTTTCACAAGTTTATTGTCACACGTTAAGTGCTACATAATGAATGCATCGTACTATGCTTATACAATATATTTTATTATAAGTAAATATGGGTCAACCAATGTGCATCACTATGTCGCAGCGCGTAACCTGTAGTCACAGTGCAAGTGTTGATAAATACATATATCTACTACAATATTACTAAACCGTCTTTAAACACTGCGGTATGCTACCATACTTAATTTCTATGCTATAGACCAGATACGATAGCGGTCTCTCATACCGCTCGTCACCAGTTATGTTACACTAAAACCATGTCACCAGTCAAAGGTTAACAACGGCTCCGCTCGACGTCCGTAATAAGACTGTTGGAACCTTGCATGCTGCTCGTATATTTATGAAAACATATTGTTAGCAAAATCAATATTCAGTTTAATTGCTATGATATTTAAATACATCATAATATCTGGGAAATTTTAGGTTAGTTAGTTTGCAATCGGGTAGCGATTCATTGTCATGCTCGCAAGCGGCAAGTAAGTTTAGTTTTATTTGGCAGAAGATATGAGCATTTGTATGTGTATTTATAATTTATTATTATATGCGGTTAGTACTAAATATTAATATCAGATAGCATTCAATCGTACGTTCGAGAAGTGATGTTTACTACATTCGCTGCTTCACTTTGTTCCACGGTTGTGTTAATTTAAGCCAGACACCCCAATAACATTTCCAGAAAACCACTTTAGAACGATCAATCGATCGCTGCCTGATGCAAATATTTAATAAAAGACGCT
Source organism: Scoparia ambigualis (assembly GCA_963921215.1). Lineage (NCBI taxonomy): Eukaryota > Metazoa > Arthropoda > Insecta > Lepidoptera > Crambidae > Scoparia > Scoparia ambigualis. The sequence continues at coordinate 31,085,572 of OY992516.1, forward strand.
GATGTTTGAAATATTATTGGGAAGTCTGGCTAAAAATCAACACAAGCGCGGAACGAAGTGAAGCAGCGAGCGAAGTGAGCGTGGTTGTGTTGAATTTTTAGCCAGACTTCCTAATAATATCACTACTGAAGGGTACAGACAGCAGACGCAGTGAGAGTAAGATTTACAATTTAAAAGCTTCAAATAAGAATGTGCGTGTTTGTCAAAGTATGTTCTTAGGCACGCTCGGAATCAAGGAATGGACTTGTAGGTATTGGTTGGGCGAAAGAGGACAGAAAAAAGTTCCCAAGAAACTTCTGAGCAGGCCAATAGAGATCACGTAACGATAAAACTCTGTTTTGAATGTTTTGAATTTTCTTCAAGAAATTCCTAAACTTCCCTCAAATGATACCACGAAATCTAGCAAAAAAACTATATTTGGAGCGAATTATTCAATCTAAGGCCCATTTATACCGTTTATATGTTGAGCATGCAAATTCTCTTTTCTCTCTATTAGCAGACCGAAAGTTTTTTGAAGACTTGTTTTCTTAACAAAACATTGCCATTTTCAAACCGACATAAGACGAGTGTGATACTTGTTGTGCTCATAAAGCTGGCAATCTAAGTGATGAGGAACATAATATACATCTGTCTCTCAAAACAGCAGCTCGTCAGGAGAAGAATAAAGACAAAGAGGCGGCGATCAATGAAGAAATACACGTTATAACTGCTGATTTGCAAGCTGTTATGTTGTGCCCATATTTAAACGCCAGTGCACTATATTTCAAGACTAAGGTTTATGTACATAATTTTACTGTTTATAATCTTAGTAACCACCAAGCAACCTGCTATTGGTTTGACGAAACTGTTACTGATTTAAAAGCCACCACTTATGCTTCGTTTTTTGTAGACTAACTTACCTAAAAAGGACCCTAAAGAAGTGATTTTATACACATATGGTTGCACAGCTCAAAACCGTAATAATGTAGTTTTAAATGCTCTTTTCCGCTTGGCCGTCAAATATAATGTAACGATCATCCAGAAGTTTTTAGAAAAGGGCCACACACAGATAATTGTTGACTCGGTACATTCTGTTATAGAAAGAAAGTTGAAAAATCGTGAAATTTTGCTCCCAAGTCAGTATGCCATGATATCAAAAGAGGCCAGAATAAAACATTTCCCCTATGACGTGGTGTTGCCTGATTACGCATTTTTCAAAAACTACAGCCGAAAAGACTATCTAGTTTATGTGTCTATAAGACCGGGACGAATCGCTGGTGACAGATGTGTAACAGATATAAGAGTACTAAAGTACAATACAAATGGTACTATTGATTACAAATTATATACACATGAACGAAACGTTCCATCACGTAAGCCAAAAAGACCATCTAGTTTATGAGTCTATAAGACCGGGACGTGTAGTATGTAAACATTGTACTATATAAGCAATCTTTTATTCAATATTAAACAGTATCATATTAGCATCCGTTCGTATCATTCCTCTCTCCAAACAACACCTTTACGTGGCGACCCTGCCACCGCCACGCTGGCGACGGTAACAAGAACCAACGCTATCCGTACGGTCGGGGTCAGAAAATGTTTACCAATTTTGAAATTAGATTCTATATCACACTTTTTTTACCTAAGTCTAAAATGCCATATCAAGTTACTTAATACCTTTCAAAAGTTATTATTCAATATGACGCATCGAGACAAAGAGATTATTGACCACTTTTTGATGTTGAAACTTATTTCTTTATTTGTTGAAATGACATTTATCAAAAATGATTGTTTGAACGCCGTCGTTTCGACAAGAGCATAATTTTACGAAAGATATTTATAAAACGAAATAAAATGGCAAGTTTAACCCTGGAGCAAGGGGCTGAAATAATATTTCTCTTCGAAGATGGACATAGTATTAGTGCTATATCACAGGAACTCAATATATCGCGATTCACTGTGAGGTTTTGGATTCGGCGTAACGGCGAAGAAGGGCAACAGTTTAGGTCCGTGGGCAACAGATCATAGATATAATTCAGGACGACGACCGATACTAACTGCCGCGCAAATAACATGGCGCGCTCGGTTTACTGATTTAAACCCTATTGAAAATTTATGGGGGCTTAAGGTTCAACGCTGGGACTGTCAAAATGAAAGAAACCCTCATGCTCTTAGATCACACTGGGCTCGAGTATGGGAGGATATCAGAGGGACTGATCTATGCGCGCGCCTTGTTGCATCAATGCGAGATAGACTACGTGCCATCATATAGCTGCTGAGGGAGGTTATACTAAATATTAAATAAAAAAAATTGAAGTTTCTATTTTGTTATTTCTTCACAATCCTATAGTTATAAAATAGTAGTTAAAAGATAAAATGTTTAATAGAAAAACCGGCAATCCAAAGGTCGTGGGTTCGAATCCCACTTGAGCTTCCTGAGACTGGTTGATTTTTTTCTAGTAAACATTTTATCCGTTATCTATATAGCATTGTGAATGCAAAACTTCAATAATAAAAGATAGTAGTTAAAAATTAAAAATATTAGTTTTTTTCAAGATGGTTTTCAAAACTTGATAGTAGTCATGGTCCATCTCCTATAGCGATTAATTCTCATAACATTAGAAAAAAAAAATTTAATCTATGGTCAATCAAATTATTATGAAATAGACATTTAGAACTTATGACCTAAATGTGGTGCTTGCAATTGTGATACTTACGCCTTTAGCACACCGACGCCGCGAACCGCGATAGCGAAAACTTAGCAAACACGAAAATGCGGAAAATAAGCGTTATTCTAGCGGTCGTTTTCACACCTACTCGAATATCGCTTGTATAAAATTGTTATTTTCAACTCATTCGAATGCAATAATAATAATTCGTCTGAGTCAGACTGGCTTTTTTCCGAATCTCAAGAAGAAGAACTATTACTTCTTGTATCGACATTAAGAAAAAGACGAAGAATATGGGTTCTTGAAATTAATCAAAAAAGAAAGAAGCAATTTTTCGCCATGCTGCTTCTTTTTTATAAGATTTCCTATCTTAATATAAAATAATCTCGAATTTCATTAATAATTTTATCAGTTTCTGCTTCCGTCATCTTGTTTCGCAGCGATATTCTGTCCAAAAAGACAAACCACGTCGTTTCTCTCCGAGTGGCGAAACGAAAGTGGCGGTACACTGGCGTCCGTGTGAAACAAGTATCGCGAGTATCAGCGATACTATACAAACTGAGACGCAATTATAGGTAGTCACAGACGATAGAGCGAGACGCAACATACTCGATACATTTTAATGTGTGTAGACAGATTACCGCAATTTCGCTACCGCGGTTCGCGGCGTCGGTGTGCTAAAGGCGTTAAGGTGGTAAACATTTTCTGACCGCGACCGTATATGGCCCGGGAACTATAAACACTATCGGACAATCGTGCAGTGAAATTAAGCAAAATGATTGACTATTCGCGCTTCGATCTCGGCGAGATTTATCGTTTTAATTGTGTTGCTGTAGTCTTAATAAAGAAGAAAAATGGGACGCTCGTACTCTAAAGAGCAAGAACCGGTCATCATAGCACAGAATGCGGCTGGAGGAGAAAACTCATCTCACTTGGAGCAGTTGAAAGGACATGCAAGTACGACCAATTGCAAATTGATTGTCATCGCTTTAGTTTTGGGCATAGGCATTATCTTTGTGGCCTACAAGACGTATAGAAGATGTCATAAGAAACTGGTGCAGAGGCAGCTGAACGAGTTTACCTTGCGGAGATATGCCAGTCTACTCCGAGGTCGACAGAAGGAGTTGGTCGACGTCCCTACAGACGTAGTGTGAAGAAAAACGGGAAATCAGTGGTTTAGTGCAGTGTGGTGTGTAGGTAAAACGTGCCGGTATGTGAGAAACATAATTTTTATTTTATTTCTGAAAGTTTAAATTATCTATAGTATTATCCCAAGTAATCGCATTTAAAGGTATTTATATTTTAAACATGTATATCTATCTACGAGATATTTTAATTATAATATGTAAGAATAGATATGTAATTATCATAGTAATGCTTCATGAACTTTAATGGCTGAGGAATTGACCTTAATTTTAAATGAGTTAAAAGTGATTAGAACTTACCTCATAAAAATTGGTTCTAAACGAAGGGTAGGTCATATAGTAGAAACAAAAAGATTAGAAGCTAATAAAGTGCTAGAAAAATATAATACTTACATAGAAATATATAAAACTAAATTAAAATTAGGTAAAATATCGCTCCACGTGGTACCGAAGAAGGATAGACATCTGAGACCCTGAGGGGATTATCGTGCACTCAACGCGATCACGAAACCCGACAGGTATCCGATCCCAAGGCTGCAAGATTTCACCTACGGACTGGCAGGTAAGTGTATATTTAGTAAGTTAGACGTAAATAGGGCATATCATAATATTAGCATACATCCGGATGACATAGAAAAAAAAGCGATCATAACACCATTTGGATTATTTGAGTTCGTAAAAATGAGTTTTGGATTGCGCAACGCAGCTCAAACGTTTCAACGCTTCATGAATAACAGCGTCTTACAAGGTTTAGAATATTAAAAGATTAAAGAGGATATGCAGAATGAAGAGAAGGAAGCAGAAGATAGTTCCTATTTATTCTGTTATATTGACGATATAATAGTGGCCAGCAAAGATGAAATTTCGCACAAGAAACATTTAGAGCTGATATTTGAGCGGTTTGAACAATACGGTATTACGATTAATCTAGCTAAATGCAGTTTAGGACAATCTAATATAGAGTTTCTAGGCTACGAAGTCAGTTATGAAGGCATTAAACCGTTGGGCTCGAAGGTCGAGGCCATCCGACAGTTCCCAAGGCCGTCCACAGTGGAGCAGCTTCGTAGATTCCTAGGAATGATAAATTTCTATAGATCGCATCTTAAGAACGCTGTAGAATATATGGGTCAGTTAAATAAATTTTTGCATAAAGGTAAAAAAAGAGACAAAACTTTAATTCAATGGGACGAAAAGTTGGAGAACGCTTTCCAGGAGTGTAAAAATAGTTTAATTAGGGCAACTATTTTGTCGTACCCAACAACAGAGAGCACGTTGTGTTTAATGTGTGACGCATCAAACACGTGCGTAGGCGCGGTGTTGGAACAAATAATAGGTAATGAACGTAAGCCATTAGGTTATTTTTCGAAAGCGCTATCAGAGACCCAAAAGAAATATAGCACTTATGATCGTGAGCTTTTAGCCATTTATATGGGAATAGTTCATTTTAGGAACATTATAGAAGGACGCCAATTGAGAATATTAACCGATCATAAGCCCCTAACATACGCATTTAGTAAAATAGGTACAGAACGCGAAACACCCAGACGTACAAGGCAACTATTAAACATTAGTGAATATACAAGCGATATTCAACATATTAGCGGTTGCGAGAACCCAGTTGCAGACGCTTTGTCACGTACAATAGAAAGTATTATGTGCCCAAGCAATTTAGATTTCGAAGAAGTAGCGAGAGCACAGGATGTAGATAAGGAACTTGCGAGAATGTTAGTCGAGTCCGATAACAAAGTAGCAGTACAAAGAATTAGTTCACCATTGTGTAGTAGTTTGTTGTATTGTAATGTGTCGGAGAATTGCGTAAGACCTTACCTACCAGTACAATACCGTAGCATAGCTTTTGATAGGATCCATAGTATAAGTCATCCTGGAATAAGAAGTACACGTAAAATGATAGCACAAAGATATTTTTGGCCAAACATGAACAAAGATATCAATAGCTGGGCTAAAACTTGTTTGAATTGTCAAAAGGCCAAGATTCAGCGTCACACGGTGTCGCATTTAGGTAGTTTTCCAGCATGTGATCGTTGGGAACATTTAAATATTGACCTGCAGGCTTATTACCGATCTTTTGCGATCACTCGTAATCGCGAAATTGTACAATCATTGCTGTCAAAACGCAAATTCGTATTACGGAACGTACAACTACGATCAAACGCCAACAGCGCCTCTAGCGAGCAATCAATTAACTAAAACTGCATGGCAAACGCTTTGAAACAAAGCGACCGATTGTTTATTGGTATTACGGAACGAAATTTGACAGCGACGCGAGAGCAATAGCGACGGCGATTTAACAACTGGTGATTGAGTGATTGTTTGGTGTTTCTTAGTAGTTGCTTTGTCAAATTAGAGTGTTATTTCGTCTCATTTAATTGTAAGTAACAATTGATTTTACCTAAAAACGATCTTATAATGATTTATATATGATTCGTTATTGATATTCAGTCATGTTCTACTTGTAGTGTGTACATAATTGCGATTGCGCGAGCTCTCATGTTATTGGATTATTTCAATAAAGGAGCAAGTGGTAGAAGGAGGAGCACTACTAGTATTCGGAGGAGAATCCGAAACAATGCCATCAGAAGCGCATTTGAAATTTCTGACTTTGAATTCAGATCTCATTATAGGTTATCTAGACAAATGTTTGAACGTTTATGTCGTGAACTGACTCCTCTCTTGCCTAGACGACAAAGGAGGAATAGAATTTCCGTGGAATGTAAGGTAATTTCAGAAGACTCTTATTAATGAGAAATAAAGTCTTAACAAATATTAGTAATATAATTTATGTTGCTTATTTTATTATTTTTTCAGGTATTAACTGCCCTCTCTTTTTACGCCACTGGGTCTTATCAAAAGCCAGTGGGTATGAGCTATTTACATGGGCTCAGTCAACCCAGTGTGTCAAATGTAATAAGAGAGGTAACTGATGCCCTAAATCATCCGAGAATTTTACGGAAATATTTTAGATTTCCTCAGAACCAATCTGAAAGGACAAGTATCATAAATCAGTAAGTGCTAATCAATATGATAACTTTAATATTTATTTTTCCAGAAAACTAAGAGAATTAATAAGTAATTATTGTAATGACTACTACTACTATATGTAATAAAAACAGTTAATATAATTCCCATTTATTACAGATTCTCAAATAAATTTGGCTTCCCTGGTGTCTTAGGATGCATAGACTGCACCCATGTGGCTTTGGTGCGTCCTACAGACCATGAGGAACGATTTTTTAATCGGAAACATTATCATTCTAGAAATGTTCAAATTGTGAGTACTTACTTACTTATTTTATTTTAATAAAAAAGCAATATTAATAAAATAATAATATTTTATTTTAATTTCTGCTTTATTTGTTACAGATATGTGACAGTGAACTACATATTTTAAATATTGATGCTACTTTTGGTGGAGCTTCACATGACTCATTCATTTGGAATAACTCTGAAATAAATAATCATGTGCAACAACTTCATCAAAGTGGTGAAAGAATATGGCTTTTAGGTAAATATCACTTCATATATATATAAATTAACACTTTTAAAGGAAATAGTGGTCTTTGAAAAAAAAAATCTCGTACAAGTAGGTATATATCTGCCATTCCGTTATTTATAACTTTTACTTTTTCTTGCAGGGGACTCAGGATATGCACTACGACCATGGCTATTGACGCCGATTACAAATGCTGTTCCTGGCAGTGCAGAAGAATATTATACAGATATTCACTGTAGAGCCAGAAACACCGTTGAACGCTGCATTGGGGTCTTAAAAGCTCGTTGGAGATGTTTGCTTTCACACAGAGTTTTGCACTATCATAATAGCACTGTTGCTAAAATTATAAATGCCTGCGGTGTTTTGCACAACATTGCCAACAGGGCAAGACTTCCAGTGCCAGATTTAAACCAAGACGAGTCTGTCAGGGATTCTGCCAGGCAAATTCCTGCTAGAACACCTATAGAATCATCCCAGTCTGAACAAGAAGCAGGCCGCATTCAAAGGGCAATAATAGTACAAAGGTTATGGAGAAGCAGATAAAATATCTCTTGTGCCACTTCCTTATCAGTGCTTTGTTTTTCCAATTCCAAACACTGAATAATTATTAAACCATACAGTCACAAGCACAAATATGTAAGCACTTTGGACTCTATTTAATTACTTAAATTATGATTTACAATTGCTGACAAAACTATGCTCTTGATTGTACGTACATAGTGCCCAAGTAAAACTTTTGTCTTAGATGTAAGTTTGCATGTTTACTGTATGATTTTTGGTAACAACATATTATTATTTTATAAATGTCGTTACTTTGCGCCCATTCTTCTCCACAGCTAAGAGACGTCCTGAATGGGTAGTAGGCAACAAAATATTTGGACGATTAAAAAAAAAATTGAATAAAGAACGTTTTACTTTGTCTGTCTTAATAATAACTTGAATTTTGCATTTTTATTTATTTACTCCTGATAAGAACAAGGCAGAATGACCGAAGATGTTGCACCCATAGTAAAATATTGACATACTTAACATTTTCACATTTTTGACTTAACTGTAAACTTTGCTGTTTAAAGTCAATATTTCATTTATCAAAATTTGTAGTTTGGTCAATGTTTTTGTGTAGAATAAATAAGTGATGACAGTAGGCAGCTTTACAAATATAAAAAATTAATAACTACAATTTAAAAAAATATTTATTTATAAGATGCATATATAACAGGTTACAAGCATACAATACGATAACAAAAATTGGTACCAAACTCACAGACTAGGTTGGAACCCTTAATACACACATCAAAAGTGTCTAGGGATCAACATATATTTTTGCAATAACTTTTCTCCTGATTGATATTAATTAAAATTTTCTTTAAGGATTCATCAAATAAAGTGTTTTCGTTTGTCTACAGTAACGATAAACCAAGTCACCTTTGCATTAATAAAGAAATTTGCCATTTTCCTAATAAAGGGATTTTTGACATTTGAACCACTAACATTAAAGTTCGAAAAAAAGACTGAAATAACAGTTTTCTTTAAAATTTTATTGGGTAACTTAAACAATTAATAATCCGTGTTTCTACCGCGAACACTAACAACACAAGAACATCGGTTTGGCATACTCAAAATGAGTTCATCCAAATCACGCTGTGGAATGGCCGCCCATGTTCGTTGCAACAACAAAAAAAGGTGTTCTTGCGACTGGATACCGTCCATATTCGGCAGAGCTCTTCTCTGTAGCATATCCCATGCATGCTCAATCGGGTTCAAGTCTGGCGACTGAGCAGGCCAGGGCATGACATTGATGTTAGCTGCGGCGAGAGTCTGTCTTACAACTCTTGCGGTGTGCGGTCGTGCATTATCATGCATTAACAGAAATAAGGGACCGATTTGCACTTGTAGAGGAACGATGACGTCTGATACAATCGTCTCAGCATAAATTTGAGCGTTGAGGTTGCCTCTGATCCAAATCAACTCAGTTCTTCCGCCGATCCAAATACCCGCCCATACCATGATGGTTCCACCACTATAAGGATGGACTTCCTGGCAGGATTTTAATCGCTGTTGGCGTCCAGGGGTTCTCCAGTGTCGTATACGTCTTGTATCCGGTCTCATACCAAAACGAGACTCATCAGAAAAGCACACGAAACGCCATTGTTCTTCTGCCCAATTTCTGTGTTCGAGAGCCCATTGATATCGAATCCTACGATTGTGCATTGCTATAGGTGGTACCCTTAGCGGTCTTCGGGAATGAAGGTTCACTTCATGCAAGCGGTTTCTGACTGTTTGGTCGCTAATTAAGTTCCCTGAAGAGTGATGAAGCCTCACGGCTAACATCATGGCGGTTATTGTTGGAGCTCTTCGAGTTGTGATTTGAATGTATCGGTCTTGTCTCCGTGTGGTGCAGCGATACCGTCCTCCATGGCGCTCAGCCACGGTACCAGTGCTTCGGTAACGTGTCCAAAGTCGACTGATAACACTCTGACTTGTATTCAGAGCTAAAGCCACAGTACGTTGCCGGGAACCAGCTTCTATCATTCCCACGGCTCTGAGCATTTCTTCCCTGCTTAAATGACGTCGCCGCTCCATAATAACGTTGGTTTTAATCAGTAGTAGGGAAACAGTAGCACTAATAATGCCTTCAATGCGTTGTATGTTTTTATAGGGAAAATATTGACAGCTGATTTTCATCTTTTACTAGAAATTGATTGAAAGTTCCTGTTTCAAATTATGAAATGCACCAAAAAGGATCCATATAAATTTATAAAATCATAAATTTATTACAAAGCCACATCTCAATCTCAAGAAATCCGCATAAAAATGCTTGATCCCTAGACACTTTTGATGTGTGTATTATGTACAATATACTACCAAGCAGTGAATATGTAGCGTATCCTCAACTACTAACAAATATTAAACTGATTGTGCTATTACTAAACTAATGAATAACAATTTATTGAATTAAATTAAATAACATTTTTACGTTATTTAAATTCTATAAACAACTTATCAATATTAAAAACATTGACTACTTTGTGAATTTTATTTATTTATGTTATACAACAAAACTTACTAGGTACTACCATTGCAGATAAAAACACAATGCGACAGTTAAAATTTCTAACCAAACCTATTTACATTTGAAGCAAATGAGAAGCAGAATATGAATAACTACTAAAGATGATTGATTCTGCATTATTAAATTAAATAAAATTACATTCTTACAATAAAAAATACATTATCTATTAAAATATTAACTAAGTATTTCAAATGTTTCCTAAATTCATTCTTAAATTTGAAAAGGCATGGCTCAAATCCACTTCTTACCCTTGTGCAATATTAATTCTATCTGAATTCGGATCCTCTATAAAAATGAACTCGCTTCTACTATCAGGCCATCATTTAATTCGGTTCACAACTTCTTTACCTATATTATAAAAATAAACCAAACTATAAAGATATAAAAGGATTAGCCCATGTCTCTACCAAACCTTTGTAAGCAAGCAATAATATTTTCCAAGATAATGACAATCACTTTACAACATTTAAACCTGTTAGTTCCTAACAGTTGTTATTTTTAACTCAAAACTAAAGCCTGCCAGTAAATTAGCATAGACATAAAATTCTTCCAAATAAATGAAGATTGAAAATTAAAAGACGGTGCTTGGAATAACTACAACAAAAATTAACAACAGATAGTTTAACTAATAACAGACATACTAGTTATTTTTTTAATAATTGGACAAGCTCAAGTAGAGCTTTCGCCTGTACTTGAGCAGCCTCAGCTTGGATCATTGCAGCTTCGGCGTTAGTTTTTGAGGCCTCGGCAATTATTTTTATTGCTTGGCTTATATTTTCTTCAGCTGCTACTCGCCGCCTCTCTAAATCTATGACCCACGAATGATTTGAGTCAGTTCTTGCTCCTGAAATAATCAGATATTCAAGTTTTTATTTCAACCAAGGTAAGTACATACTACATGCTGGCTAAGGAGAGAGAGAACTGGAAGGAAATGGGGTAGATTTTGCCTAGCAGTGGAACACTTAAGTTAGGTAAAAAAAAACTTTATAATAATATTACTAGAACTAAAAATATTGATAAATATAAGTTTAAATGTAAGTATGTAAATAGATCTAATTATATACTACAAAATATAATGTTATGTTAGTTCATAAGATGGTATGGTAAACTACTGAATGAATTACGTAACTTACTAAGATTTGATCTTGGTCTATTTTGAGAATATGATGGGCTGGCCTGGGTCTGGCGTCTATCTGCAAAGAGAATAAGAATAAACTTATTTGCTAGTGAAAATCTCATTGAAAATAAATTATTATAAGATATGTATTAGTGAGTTCAGAGAAAACGCCAAAAACACATTGTCAGAAAATGACTGGGTTTTTCTGTTGCTCTTTCATTGTAGGAAACTATTGTAAGCAGTACTATGATTTAACAAATTACAAATTAAAAAAGACATGAGTCTGACATGAAAATAAATAAAATAAAATTTGGGTTAAAATTATTAAACATCATTATGTATGATTTAACAATTAAATTATTTATTCATTAAGAACTCTTTGCAAATATTTAATAAGTACACTTACCTAATATAATAGGGGTTTGTCCACTGGTAGATGGGGAATGCATTTCCTGGATTTCTCTTCTTTGACGGGTTGGTGACAAACCTACAATATAAAATAAAAGATACATTATATGTTTTGCTACATTAGCAACACACATAGAAATTACATATTTTAAGACAATATATGCATACCTGTTTCATTGGATATTTCAATTATCTCAGTTTGTGGAAAAAGTTGCCTTTGTACAGATGGCTGTGGCGAGCTTTGTTCAAAGTCCTAAAAATAGAAATCAATATAAAACAATTTAAAACCCTTAATTTAAAAAATATTTTTATTGTATATGGGACTTACAAAGGCAGGCACCCTAAACTGTACATCACCACATGCAGCTTCTTCACCAATAATAGCCAACACTGAAGGGGTTCGTGACTCCGTTGGGAACCTCCTTCGATATGTCCTTCCGGGAATCGAACCCGTAAGGCCGTTAACACAAGTTTGGTAGGAAAACAACTTAGGCGAATTACTGTAGGACACTACGGAAGCGAATTTAAACTACTTATTTACAGCAAAGCTAAATTTATTACTAAAACAGGCAAAATTACAATATGCAATACTAAGCAAGTTAAGCCGACAGAAAGCGAAGCAGTAATACTGTCGAACGCCGGAGCGCGGCCTTTTTATCTTGCGGCTCTGCGCGCGCGCCGGGTGGTAGCAGCCGTACAACGCCATGTTGAAGTGGGTGTGGCCACGCCCTCCGCCAGCGGGCCGTCTGCGCGCGCCTTCCAATGATAGCGCGCCGCGCGCAGACATCTTGCTAGTGCGCGCGAGAACAATGAACGTGACGTCACATGAGGTGACCATCGTATGATTTAAGGATCTGGCGCGTTTCACGGGCGGCAGCGTTTGCGGTAGCGATTCTAGTCGCTACACCACTCCCCCGCTGAGATCGTTCCTACGATCGATAGTAGTTCGGAAATCGCACTCTCCGCCCACTTTTGGTGATCTTGATGGTGTTCTGCGTTGGAGCTGCAGGAGTAGTTGAGTTTGCGTTGGTTTTCGATGTCGACCTCTCCTCGTCTGCGACGAAAGCTGGCTTCAGGCGGTCGATAGAAATTGTTTGAGTGCGACCGTGTACCTCAACATCAAACGTCTTGGATTGTCGCTTAAGCACCTTGAAGGGACCAGCATACGGGGCTTGTAACGACCCGCGGGCGGGGCCTTCACGAACAAAGACATGTGTGGTTTGATGCAGGTCCTTGGGCACGTAGAACGGGCGAGTACCGTGCCATGTTGTTGGAGTTGGAACTAGGCGTCTTACATGCTGCTTCAGTCGGTCAACGAAATCGGTGACGTCGATTGGCTCATCTGAAGTTTGCTGGAGGAACTGTCCAGGCAAGCGAAGAGGCTCGCCGTAGACTAGCTCCGCTGTTGAAGTCTGCAGGTCCTCCCTCCATGCGCTGCGGAGACCTAGAAGCACAAAAGGCAGTGCCTCTGACCACTGCATTGTGTTATGATCTAATGGCGGCTTTAAGTTGCCTATGAAGACGTTCAACCAGCCCATTTGCTGCGGGATGGTAAGCGGTTGTTGTGTGATGCACTGCCCCCACCAGCGCTGCGATACGTTTGAAAAGCCGGGACTCAAACTGGCGACCCCGGTCAGTTGTGATGTGGTCCGGACAACCGAACCTGGCGATCCACCCTGACACAAATGTAGCTGCGCAGGTTTCCGCCGTAATGTCCTGGAGCGGGAATGCCTCAGGCCAACGGGTGAAGCGGTCGACTAGCGTGAGGCAGTACCTGTAACCAAGGGAACAAGATAATGGCCCGACAATATCCAAATGGACATTCCGGAAACGAGCAGATGGTAAGTCAAATCTTGCTAGCGGTGCTATCGTGTGTCTTGCAACCTTATTACGTTGACATTCTTGGCACTCTCGAGCCCATTGCCTACAGTCTCTTTTAACACCTGGCCATACAAATCGTTCTGTTATGAGGCGCATCGTCGCTTTTACTCCGGGGTGACTAAGACTATGCAGGGTGTTGAACACCTGGCGTCGGAACTTACTGGTGATGTATGGTCTAGGTTCTTCCATCGAAACGTCGCAGTAAACCTCGAAGTTTGTATTGATAGGTTTTACTTTTTCTAGTTTGAGGCTAGTTTCACCATTCAAGATATGACTCAACTCACTGTCGATAGTTTGATCTTCCATGAGAGACTGATAGTCTATAGGCGCTGCCACTTCGTCGATGCGGGATAAACTATCTGCGACCGTATTGTCTTTCCCTGCCACATAGCGTATGTCAGTGCTAAATTGGCTTATGAGGTCCAAATACCTGAATTGGCGGGGTGAACAGTGGTCTCTACTGGAACCAAAGGCAAAGGTCAGCGGCTTGTGGTCTGTATAAATGGTGAATTGTCGAGCTTCCACCATATGCCGGAAATACCTAATGGACTCGTAGATTGCCAGTAACTCACGGTCATATGGGCTGTACTTCCTTTGTGCTGGGCTGAGTTTCCTTGAAAAGAAGCCAAGTGGTTGCCACACGCCTTCTTTCCTTTGCTGTAGCACTGCCCCGATTGCTGTATCTGAAGCATCTGTGTGTATGGACAGTTCAGCGTCCGTGTCGGGATGAGCTAGAAGAGTGGCTTGTATCAGGCTGGTCTTACACTTCTCGAAGGCTTCCAGTAGCAGAGGTGATAGTGTAATAGGCTGGGCTCCTCTGGTTTTCGGACCGGTCAACAGCTCGTTCAGCGGCGCTTGTAGTTCTGCAGCCTTGGGTACAAACCTGCGATAAAAGTTTATCGTACCCAAGAAGCGCCTGAGTTCTTTGACTGTCTTCGGTACTGGATACTCCTGGATCGCCTGGACCTTGGACTGTAATGGCTTCACTCCCGCTGCGGTGACTGTATATCCCAAAAATGTTACCTGGTCTTGCCCAAAAACGCACTTAGATGTATTTATAAGGACACCGTAATCTGATAAGCGCTGAAATAACAAGCGCAGATGCTGCTGGTGCTGGGGCTCTGACTCTGAAAAGACCAGTACGTCGTCTATATAGCAGTAGCAGAAATCCAACCCTCTTAGCGCTTCATCCATAAATCGCTGGAAAGTTTGTGCAGCGTTTCTAAGTCCAAAGGTCATAAATTGGAACTCGAAAAGTCCGAACGGTGTAGTGATGGCTGTCTTTGGAATATCGGCTTCGTTGACCTTCAGCTGATTATATGCCTTTAACAAATCAACCGTTGAAAATACCTTTTTACCTGCGAGCTGATAATCAAAATCCTGGATATGTTTGACTGGATATCTATCTGGTATTGTTCGAGCATTTAGCGCCCGATAGTCACCGCATGGTCTCCAGCCGTGATCCTTTTTACGTACCAAATGCAACGGGGATGACCATGCACTCTCTGATCTGCGAGCTGTTCCACTCTTCAGCATTTCGTCAAACTCCTTTTTGGCTATAAGTGTCCGTTGTGGGTCAAGGCGGCGAGGTCGGCTGGATACGGGCGGGCCCGGTGGGGTTCTAATATGATGCACTTTATTGTGTTTAGGTTCAATGAGCTTACCAGCGGGTCGCGTTATATCTGGGTACTCCCTGATGATGTCCAAATAAACTGAGTTGCCATGAGTTATGTGTATAGAAGAAATATTTTCTCGCAGAACTTTCCGAGTGACTTCAGTGGAAAGTGACGTAACCTGGTCTTCTAATCTTTGCTTACGACAGTTAACCAGCAGATTGTAGAAACTCAAAAAGTCGACGCCAATAATGGGTTTCGAAACGTCAGCCACTGTAAATCGCCACTCAAATGCACGACGCAGGCCCAGGTCCAATGTTAAATTAATGTACCCGTAAGTATGTATTACTGTACCATTTGCTGCAAAAAGTTCATATCTAGTTTTTGTACGCGGCCCGCTTATTCGAGAGCGAGGAAACACGCACAAATCAGAACCAGTATCTATAAGATATTGAAGCTTGGTTTTGCGCTCAGTAATAAAAATGCGGCCTGTTGTCGTCGGGCAAGCACTCTCGGCCACTAACGGCTGCCCCTCTCGTTTCCCGCCTTGAACGTGCATGGAGCGACGCATTTGTTTGCTCTTGTCCCGAAGCGGTAGTGATACCAGCAGTGCGGGTGGCCTTCCGGTGGATGTCTGGATCTGGACTTTGAACGCGATCGACTGCGGTGCCTGTCGTTACTGTACCTGGGTCTGTAGCCTCCTGGACGGGAGCTCCTTTTTTGTTCAATTCGTATAGACTCCACCTGTCGCGTCAATTCGGCTATTCTGTCGCATAAATTATTGTAAGCAGTACCTGGCATTAACGGAGACGAAGTGACCTGAGCGACATTTAATGGTGCAATATCCTGGATATGGTCTGCCAAGTCCGCCACGGCTTCGAGAGAGCTATCCTTCTGTAATGCAACGATGGTTTGCAAATTAGACGGCAATCTACTAGCCCAAGTAGTGCGCATAAGGTCGTTAGACACTGTTGCCCCTGCTAAGCTTTGTAAGTGGCGTAAGAACTGCGACGGCTTACGATCGCCTAGCTCTTCATGCATTAAAAGCTGTTTTATCTTTCTTTCTTTAGAAGTAGTTAAGCGTTTAATTAGCTCTGTCTTAAGCTTATCATATTTATTTGTAGCCGGCGGGGATACAATTATATCTTTCACTTCCGCCGCGAATTGATGTTCTAATTGGCCAACAACATAATAAAATTTCGTCGCGTCACTAGTAATATTAGATAGGATAAACTGACCTTCTACTTGGGCAAACCATACTTCGGGCTCCTCAGGCCAAAACGGCGGCACACGAACACCCACACGGTACGATTCCGCCGATCCGCTTGCGCTCATCCCGCCGCTTGTACTTGGACCACCACCGCCTCTGTTATCATCAGCATCCTTGTAGGCTTCTCGTTGCGCCATCACTTATTATCGCAGGTGCTAATAATCTTCAATGCAGCTGTTCTTTTCGGGATCACCAGTGAAGGGGTTCGTGACTCCGTTGGGAACCTCCTTCGATATGTCCTTCCGGGAATCGAACCCGTAAGGCCGTTAACACAAGTTTGGTAGGAAAACAACTTAGGCGAATTACTGTAGGACACTACGGAAGCAAATTTAAACTACTTATTTACAGCAAAGCTAAATTTATTACTAAAACAGGCAAAATTACAATATGCAATACTAAGCAAGTTAAGCCGACAGAAAGCGAAGCAGTAATACTGTCGAACTCTGCGCGCGCGCCGGGTGGTAGCAGCCGTACAACGCCATGTTGAAGTGGGTGTGGCCACGCCCTCCGCCGGCGGGCCGTCTGCGCGCGCCTTCCAATGATAGCGCGCCGCGCGCAGACATCTTGCTAGTGCGCGCGAGAACAATGAACGTGACGTCACATGAGGTGACCATCGTATGATTTAAGGATCTGGCGCGTTTCACGGGCGGCAGCGTTTGCGGTAGCGATTCTAGTCGCTCTTCTTGAACGTGTCTGACAAGGGTTTCTGTTGGCTTGGCCCACCACCAGTTCCACTCTGTTCTCTTCGAAGCATAGCAGCCTTGTTTTTGGCTTTATGCTTTAAATCTATCCAATACTGTAAAAATACTTATTCGTGAATCAAGTGTACCATTAATCAGCCTTTTTAAATATAATAAGTATCATTAAAATTATACAACTTACCCGTTTCCATTGTGCACCACTTTTATTACTCCCACGGCCAAGAGAATTCAGATTAGAGGCTAGCTGGTTCCACAACATATCAGAAGTCTCTTTGGACCTCCCACCTAAACCAAAACCTTTAGCTAATGCTGGGTGACTCATGAGATAGTCTAATAAGATTTCTATTTGATCGTTTGAAACGCGGCTTTCCATAACTGAGTTTTACGACTTTACAGCAGTGGAGAGAGGAACGAAATGAATCAATAGAAACTGAACTCACCAACGTACGACACATATGGAATTTTTATTATTAAGATAAAAACTTTTTCTAACACTTTTTATTTGGTCTGAGTTTCGAACAAAGTTTTGAAGTGTTTTTTTTATGTCACTTCAAACTTTTGAGAAGACTAAAAACGCGAAACACTTAAGTTCTTATTTGAGACCACTTATACACTGATAAGCTGCGTGCGACTTGCAACAGGCAAACAAAATCCATACGAGACAAATAACTTTTAAATAATTATTTAACAGGACTAACATCTTGCTTGTTGGTTATATTTTTTGACGTTTGCGTTTACCATTGGTTGCCGTTCTATCGCGAGTGGCGCTAGTTGCCATACATTTTAGTCGCGAATGCACCAAGCGAGCGACCAGTTTGCGATTCACATCCGTAATACCAGTTAAACAATCGCAACTGGTAGCAATCGCGTTGCTATTGTACAATTTGCAACCAGTTGTTAAAGAACGGTAATAAGCCTGCTGGTAGGTCCTTTACCCACCACTAGTGAAGGATATCGGTACCTGTTAACGATGGTTGACCGATTTACTAGTTGGCCGGAGGCTATACCATTGTATGAGATTACAGCGGAATCGGTAGCGAAAGCATTATTTAAGAACTGGATATGTCGGTACGGATGTCCTAAAAGGATAACAAGTGACCAAGGTAGGCAGTTTGAAAGTGAACTTTTCAGTAGTTTAATGAAAATGCTAGGAATTCAAAAATTGCGGACCAAAGCTTACCACCCACAAAGTAATGGGAAGGTAGAGAGGTTCCATAGGTCGTTGAAAGTAGCACTAAAAGCTCGTCTGTCGGATAATACATCTTGGGTCGACGAATTACCAATGATCATGTTAGGACTTCGCGCAGCCTGCAAGAACGACAACAACGTGAGCACAGCGGAATTGGCATTAGGTCACACGTTACGATTACCAGGCGATTTTTACAGTAGCGACTGTAGCGTAGGTACAAAGTTCGACGACGAACACAGTTACGTAAATAAACTAAGGCAAAATATGAATAGAGTACGACCTCAGTCAAGATCGAGTAGCGATAATAGAAAATTTTTTGTGCATAAAGATTTGAAAGTATGTAGCTATGTTTTCGTAAGAAACGATATGGTAAATAAGCCGTTAACGCCTGCGTATAGTGGTCCTTACCAAGTTGTCAGTAGATCTCCTAAGTTTTTTGTCATTAGTATGACAGGGAAAGAATCAAAGGTATCTATAGACAGACTAAAACCAGCATACGTAGTAAATGATAATCAGATTCCATTAGATAACGATGAGAATACAAGTAATATTGTTGTGAGTAAAGAAATGAGTACCAATAATAATACGAATAATCAGAAAACGCTACCGCCTATGACTAAAAGCACACGTAGCGGTAGGACAGTTAAGCAACCAGTACGATTTTTGCTAGATTGATAAAATTGCGTTGTAATAGTGTGTGTCATATATTTTCGTATCATTATACCACTCTGTGAGCTACAGTACACTTTAGTAAATTGAAATAAATAGCAGTATTTTGTAAAATGGGTAATTATCAGAACAAAGAATATGTGGCCAACGCTCAGGCACAAATCGTTACAGGACAACAGTTGGAAAGTAAAATTAATTACTTTGGAATTGCTTTGATTATAATAATTATACTAATAGGTTTTGGAATAATCTATGCCATTGGAAGAAGATGTATCCATCAGATGCGATCATGGGTGCAAAAAGAAGTGCCGAAAGTAACGTTAGGAAGAGGCAACGTTCAAAGCCATCCCTCAAACACGACGGGCATCGCTTCGGACAATAAGGCCGGGACTCCACCAAAGCGGAGACGAGACGAGCGGAGAGGAGATGTTTTTTAAACAACCAATAGAATTGAGTTATTGACACGTCTCCTCTCCGCTCAGCTTCAGTGGAGATCGCTGTGCGGAGATGTCTAATATTTGTATGTCGCGATGGAAGCGGAGATGTGAGCTGTGCGCGGACGACGCGCAGTGGAGACGAGAGATGTGAGCGGCGTGCAGTGAGCGATGTCACCCTCCCCCCTCTCGCCCGCTAGCAACCCGCAGAACCCCGCGCGCGCGCCGGCCGGCCGGCCATCTTGCTAGTACCGTGCACGCGAGCACACGCTTTTATCGTGAATAATTTGTGCAGTTTGTATTTTTCAACGTAAACAATTAGTTAATTTAAATAAAACGTAATGGATGAACAATTTATTGAATCAGTAAAAAAATATCCATGTCTATGGAACACATCAATAGATACCTATAAACTTACTGACGTCAAAGATGCAGCTTGGGAGAACGTTTTGAAAGAAACTCAATTATCTGACGGTAAGTGCAATTTATTATATTAAGTATTTCGTTCAAGTAATATTGTAATACGAGTGTCTTGCCATGGAACGGCGCCCTCGTTGTTGAAATAACTACAGAATTTTTCTCGAACTTGATAGGCATCCATATTGTCATTCGATAATAGATTTTCCACGTTTGTGTCGTTAAACATAGTCGTGGCCAAACCCGTTTCATTATTATCTAGATAGCCAGGCATCTTGTCAATTAAAAAGTTGTGTAGAACACACGTTGCTTTTATCACTTTTTCCACTGTTTCTATTTTACATTCAAATTCTTTACGGTATACGTACCATTTCCGTGATAATACACCAAATGTAGCTTCCACAATACGACGAGCTCTTGAAAGTCTATAATTGTATGTTCGTTTTTCGTTATTTAAATTATCGCGTGGATATGGTCTCATTAAGTTAGTCATCAAAGGGAAAGCTTCGTCTCCAATAAAAACAAACGGTACAGGTTCTCCATTTTGGTACAAGGGTTGTGGCTGTGGTAGATTTAGTCTGTTTTCTCTCAAACGAATTCCGAATATACTATCAGCAAAAATACCACCATCGCTGAACCTTCCCATTGAACCTATATCTACCATAATTATTCTTCGGGTAGCGTCGGCTACGCACATCATTACAGTTGAAAACCTGTGTTTATAACAGTAATATGAGGACCCAGATTTTGGGGGTGCAAACATGTACACATGCTTGCCATCAATGGCCCCGACGCAGTTTTTGAATTGCCAGATTTCTTCAAATTGCTTTGAAATTTTTTTCCAATCATTTTCATTAAGTTCTGGCATAACCAAAGGTCGTAATACTGTCCACAAGGCATCGCAGACATCTTCTATAATTCTTGGAACAGTCGATTTTCCAATCCTAAAATTTTCAGCTATTTGTGAAAATTTTGAACCAGTCGCCAAATACCTGTAATAATTATAATATAGATTTATATTTATGTGTCGTGGTTTCAGTTAGAATAGAAGGGTCATTTCAAAATAATATCTTAATCAGTGTCGTGTTGTTTCCGGAACTATAAAAGATTAGGCATTACTGAAATTATGTATTTACAGAATTTTCACTCGTTCAAAAGTTATAGCCATTTTTAAATAATAGAAAAGAAACAATTAAAAGTCTAAGATTCACACGAGCACAACACATTGAAATCAAACAAATAAAATGGATTTATCACTCGTTATTTATTAACATTTCAAATTTCGACGCCGCCGTCTGCCGCGACCACGTACGAGAGATACAATCCGTTTTGTTTGTTTGATTTCAGATATTTTTTTTTTATAAATTGGTTTCCCTTGAAACTCTGGTATTTTTTAAATATTTATAATGGTTATAAATTCTGCATGAGTGATAATGCGGTAAGTATATTTTGACTATGGCAATGTCAACATTTAATATTTATAATGATTTCAATTATTTTTATTTCAGTAAAAACGGCTAAATCTAAGTGGAAAAAGTTGAGAGACAGCCACCGGGACGCATTAAAAAGGAAGAATGCCACTAGAAGTGGACAGAGTGGTAAACAAATTCGTGAATGGAAATATGAGAAGGTAATGGAATTTTTGATACCATATATGACGAATAGAAACAGGACTACAAATTATACCTCACAAACAAATATAAATGAACAGGAAACAAATTCATTGGAAAATAATGTAACCGATGAGTTTTTTGAAACATCAAGCAATCATACAAGAAGCACTCCAGAAGATCGTCCATCTGTACAACATTCGCCGTCACCGACATCAAGCGTCTCAGCCTCGACATGCAGAAATGCAACAAGAAAATCGGATGAAATAAGTAATTTACTTATACAGCACCATGCAAACCGTGAAAGAATACGCCAAGAAAAACTAGAAATACAATCATTGATAGAGAAAAATAATACCCTTGACGAAATGGACACTTTTTTTCTGTCGATATCAAAAAGTGTAAAAAAACTTTCTCAATATATGCAGCTTCAGGCTAAACGTAAAATTTTCAATGTTCTTTTAGAATTGGAAGAACTTGAGCTACAAAACACATGGTATAACACAAATGAAAATAATTGGTATTCCCCCGGTTACACTTCAACACCGGGTCCAAGTTCGACACCGGGTCCTAGCTCAACACAGGCACCGGTTCTTACATCAACACAGGCCGGTGGTCCTAACTCAACACAGGCACCGGTTCCTAGCTCAACACAAACACCGGGTCCAAGTTCGACACAGGCACCTGTTCCAAGCTTGGAAGACACGCACATGACCGATGAACAGATAGAAGAAGCATTCAGAAACGAAGAAGACACATATGATAATTTGTAACTATATGGAAAAGAAAGCAATATGTCTCATGTGATTTACTGTTATAATTTTTTTGTACGTTATGTTTCTAATATAACCTTACGTTTTTTTTGCTACTCCCAGAACGGCAGTTGATTTTTTTGTTTTCTTTATGAATAAATAAGATAATATAAAAATATATTTGGTTTTTACATAATATGCATCACTCCAGTCTCCCGAAGGGGTAGAAAGAGACAACGGATCTCGATTTCTCGTAATCCTTACATACCTCAGTTTACATAATATTTTTCATGTATTCTCGTACTTCTTGATTCTCGTTTTGAGTACTTCTCACTTAGCCCTTTTACACAAAAAAAAACAAACACTCAAAAAAGACTGATCACATTCAAACGCAGATAACACACATAAACACAAACACACTTAACAAAAAAATAATTAGGTAGGTACTTACTTCAAACATACTGCTAGCCGCTCTTGGGTACAGATAGATCTCCTGTAGTTAGTATCTTGCTTAAATATATGCGGTTTAATTACGTTATGTAGTTCGTAGAATATATTCCTCGGTAGTCTGTAGGACTTGGTAAAACTTTCATCATCTAACTCATTAAACAGAGTAAAAAATTCTCCATGACTGGTATGGTAATACAAGTGACTTCTTTTCCAAAACCGATGTTTTCTTTTGTTTAGGTAGTATAAAGCTATCAATTCTGCTTCTTTAGACTGTAGTTCTTCTTCAAGTAAAAGAAGATACTTTTTTTGTAATAATAGCGACATCGTCTACCTTTCGTGTCAGAATGCGTACTGAGCACTCAACGCCCCGCACCCGAGCTGAAAAACATCTCTTCTCGCACAGCACACAGCACACCGCACACATCTCCGCTTTGGTGGAGTCCCGCGAGCTGAAAAACATCTCTTCTCGCACAGCACACAGCACACCGCACACATCTCTGCTTTGGTGGAGTCCCGGCCTAATGGTTATGTGTAAAGTGGTTAGTGCTAACGAGTGAATCACTGGTACGTAAATAAATAATTTCCGCGTTTTTTGTCATAATTTGTCCTGTGTACTTATTTCATGTACGTGCTTTAGTTAAGAAACTGTAAACAGCGTATTGTTATTTTTTTTGTATTTTGGCGTTATCAAAGCAGGTGCTGACAAGTCCAAAGGACTGTTATTTTTAATGTTATTTTTTTGCAGAGCACGCTACTTTGATAACTACCCTTAGATGGAGTTAGGTTAGTTTATTAGGAACGATTTATAGACGGCCCCACACAAAGATGGGTGACCGCAAACACATAACAATGTATTATGTAATGTGTAGATTTTATGTAACATGGAGTTATATTGATTTTATAGCAATATAGTAATTTGATTTTTTTGTATTTTTGTATGTTGATGTAATGTGTAAAGAAGTTAAAGAAAAAACAATGTCTGTTGTGCTATAAATAGAACTAGCTACACGGTTGTAGCAATGACGTCAGTTGACGCCTCGTAGCGTCGCACGCGCATGATTGTAGCGCGAGCCGTAGCACAGGTTGTTATGTCTACGACAACTTATAGAGATAAGAGTTGTACTGTTGGTTGTACGCTTAGGTTTAGCGGTTAATGACATGTAAGAACACACGGGTTCGAGGTAAATTTAGTAATTTTGTTTTTTTATCCTAAAAATTTTTTTTTCTAAAATTTTTGAAAAAGACGGTTTGTGTGATGTGGCGACCGACAGCACTGATTTCTAAGAATGCTTAGAAGGCAAATTATGGCACGCAGCGTTGGGACGCGTGAAACGGTGTTGGCAGTCGCGCGCAGACCTCCGCCTTGTCCAGTCATATACAGTCTAATATTTACATATAAATGTAACACGTGTATAACCTGTAAAGAGTGAAGTCATTACAATCAGTGAAACACAGACTCAGTTGTATCATTTATTTCCGACCATAGGCACCGATAAGTGAACACGTATACTACGGGCTTAAACCAAGCCCACGCGTGGGAAGTAACAAATATCATACGCGCCACAGGTTCATTAAAGAAATAAATAGTTGTGACAAATGGTACGGGTTACGTTTGTGTATCGTAAATAATGCTCTAAGAATAAATAACTTGGGCGACAGAAAGGTAATATTGAACGACTTTCACTTGCTGCCTACTAGTGGCCACGTGGGTATCAAGCGAATGACGAATAATATTATAAGGCATTATTTTTGGCCGAGTATGGAAAAAGACATAATTGAATACGTTTCTAAGTGCGATCAGTGTAGAAAGCAAAAATATTCAATAGGTAATAAGCAACCCATGGTAGTAACAACAACAGCAAATTCGGCGTTTAAAAACTTTTCTTAGATATAACAGGACCCCTTCCTAAAGATTCGAACAACCATAGTTACATCCTCACTATACAGTGTGAGCTTACAAAATTCACAGAAGCCTATCCATTGCAGGCGAAGGAAATAAGTGTCGCGAGTACTTTTGCAAATAACTTTATTTTAAGATTTGGTATACCTAATGAAATTGCGACCGATCGCGGTACGGAATTTATTTCCAGCACAATGAAAGAAATATGCCAACTCTTAAAAATAAATCAAATTTCTTCAACAGCCTACCACCATGAGAGCATAGGAGCTTTGAAAAACTCGCATAAAACTATGGGTGCGTACTTAAGAATGTATTGTGATAATAAGACAGATCACTGGAGCAGCTGGTTACCGTAGTGGTGTTTTGCTTACAACAACACGGTGCACTGTGAAACCGGATATGCTCCACACGAACTTGTATTCGGTAAAAAGAGTGTATTACCAAGTAATTTTCAAGGAGGTATAGTAGATCCTTTATATGCTCATGACAGTTATCTTTTAGAGTTTAAATATAGATTGCATTAGCACAAAAAGATGCTCGAGATAATCTTATTAAAAGTAAGTTGAAACGGAAAACAAAATATGATGTTAATGTTAAGCTCATATATTATAATAAAGGTTATTATTTGTTATTAAGAAATCCTTCAGATAACAAAATGGATCCTATATATTTAGGACAATATCTAGTAATTGAAGACTTAGATTCTAAAGTAAAAATAATGAAAAAAGGAAAAGAGGACATAGTGCACAAAAATCGCACAAAATTATGTAATTGTTGTGACGAAAGTAAAGATTAATTATACAATGTGTAGCCTTTTTTTTCTCTCTAACTTAGTTTATATTATTATGGTAATAAAAATTGTAAAACTTGTTTTACTAAATTTATTTTTAAAAAAAATAGTGTATCTACACTAATTATTTTTTTTTCTTGAAAAGGGGAGATGTGGTATGTAAGCATTGTACTATATAAGCAATCTTTTATTTAATATTAAACAGTATTATATTAGCATCCGTTCGTATCATTCCTCTCTCCAAACACCACCTTTACAGACGAATCGCTGGTGACAGATGTGTAACAGATATAAGAGTACTAAGGTACAACACAAATGGTACTATTGATTACAAATTATTTTATTCTCGGATGATTACATGGGTTTACCCCGGCGTGCAACACCAACAGAAACTCTTTTGCCTGAAGCTCCACAGCTTCATGATGAACAGCAAAAAATAACTTAAACTAAATTTAATAATTTAGTTGCAAGAGCTAAAAACAGTCACACCCAACGATTGCCATGACTTTTACAATAATTTGCCTTTTCAGGATTAAATATTAATTCTGCTGCAATATGTCAGTTTTTACGGGTTTTTAAAATAAACTTTTTCACGTGCTATTAGGTATAATAGTTAAGGATACTGTTGTGTTTCACATATAATTTATTTATTTAATCTAAACTTTTCTTTCTTATTTAGATATTATACCTTGCAAACAGCTGTATTTTAAGTGTTTTAATACGTTCTATTTTGCCGCGAGTTGAATATTGTTGATGTTTTATATTTTTGTGATTGAGAAGTGTCTTTAGTTTGTGTTATAAATGATTAAATGGTCATTTTGAATTTTGATCATAGTTTCAATTACGCGTATCTACCCTCTGATTACATTCTATGGCTGATAAAGATATAACAAAACCGCGTAAGTGCTATAACACGGCAATCACTACAAAAACCGCACATTTTCTAACACAGATTCATAGCCCCTAAAAACTATATTATATTTCAGTGAGTCAGTCAATAATAGATCAGCGGTTTTGCAGTATCGCCGACGCTAACAAATATTATTCGTATTACGGTGATGGAACGATTCGTGCATGCCCTAAGCCTTTCTACCAACTGTATATATTACACCTAGATTTTTTCTCTTCTGGCAAGTTTGTAAATGTGATTCCTGCTATTTTCGCATTTTTGCCGAATAAGACTGAAAAGACTTACAAGCGTCTATTTAACTTGCTCAAGACTCAACTAAATATTTGCGTTAGATTATTCAAGTGTGACTATGAACTTGGTCAAATAAATTCGGTTAGAGCTGTTTATCCAGAGGCTAAAGTAACAGGCTGTTTGTTTCCAATATTATAATAAAGCGATATGGAAACGAGCTAAAGAGACCAAACTCAACAAAACTAGAGAATAGGCGTGAAAGTTGCTCGACTATGCTCTTTACTTGCTTTACTGCCCGCTTCTTACATAAAACGAGCTTGGAACGAAATTGTTGCTATTGCCCCGAGTACGTAACCATGGAATGCATTCAAAAAGTATTTTAAAAACCGGTATTTTAATAACCAGAAGGCTACCATAGAAGACTCAATACCAAATTCTCTGAAAAACCTAATATTTATTTAATCCCGGGCATTTTAGTAGAGAAATTAAATTAGGTCCGTCTCCATACCGTTCAAGCCAAATTTCCGGTCCCTGGTTATAATCCTTACGTCGGAACGCTTTAAGATGTATGTAAACTCATTCATTATTGTAGGTACAGTCGAGTTCATAAATATTTATATACTTTAGTACCTTGTCTATTTAATTAAACGTCTGTTTAAACTGCCATACATTAATTGTCACAGCGATTAAAGTGACAAGGTACTAAAGTGTACACATATTTATGAACTCGACTGTACGCATCCAGTCCAGTTAATCTTGAAAAAAACATGAATACAGGTGTCTCGTAACCACTTTATTAGAGTTTATGAAAAAACTACGATTTAGGAAAGTGTCAAGTTAAGAAAGAGACCAGTTAGGAAAGTGTCAACTAAACATCCTACGCCAAAAAAAGGCATTAAAAAATCCGAAAATTTACTAGTCCATAAAAGAATTAATTGCATTTATCTCGATAAATATGCACCTTACTGTGAGTGAGTGTGACTGTGAGTGACTGGCAACACTTGCCACTGTTTACACTGTGCTCCTATAATCTTTTCTGAAATTTTATGATATCCATAACTATTAATTGTTAAAGTGTGCAAGTTAACATTAGGCTGCATCATCGTTATCCAAGAGAAAATCCGTCTAATAACTCAGGAAAACACAGAGATAAGTCTGATTTTTCTACCCACTTTATTCAACAAATTGTAAGCTGCCATATTTTTATTGCAACATACCCGCTAAACACCAACATTGTTGCCGTCAGATTCAAATGACAGTAACAGATTTGAGTTTGACACTGTCGTAGTGTTGCCATCTGGTAAATTTTACCCATGTCAGTGGAGATTCCATAGATCTGGCTTACAACTTTTGTCGCGGCTCCGCCATCGTCGCCTAACTGTGCCAGATCTCCCGACGTGCCTTTGCGGCGCCATCTGGCGACGAGCGAACCGATCTCTATATAAGATGGTGAATTGCGCAGCCTGTGGGAAATTTATGTCGCCAACGGGGAGCGCCGCCTGCTCATTGTGCCCACTTAAATACCACAAATTGTGTGTAAGTCTGCCAGACAAGGCTCTAATCAGCAGGGACTGGTCCTGTCCCAGCTGCAAGAAGATTGTCCGCAAGGAGGACAGCACGCCGGTGAAGGGCTTAGCCGAAGTCACAACCCCGGCTTCCGGTGACGCTGGGATACAAACCCAGACCCACGGGAGTCACTTCCCGTCACTGTTGATATGGAGGAGCGCCGGAACAAAGAACTTGCTGACTTTATGGCGGAAATGAGGCAATTCCGCAGAGAGATGGCACAGCTGCGTGAATCCCTGTCGGCGCGGCTCGACAGCGTAGAGCGCAGGCTTGACGCTCTGGAGCAGCGCGACCCGGACGCCGGATCTGGCGGAACCGCCGAACTCGAGCGCATTATCGCCAGCCTAAAGCGGGAGTTCAACGACCGCGACCAGGAGGCCCTTCTGGCCGATCTGGACGTCGGGGAGCTGCCGGAGGAGAAGGGCGTGAGCGTTGTCCAGTCGGTGACCGTGCTGGCCGCGCGCCTGGGCGTGGCGCTGGAGGAGCGTGACGTGGTGATCGCCGAGCGCGTAGGCGTGCCGCCGGCGGAGGCGGGCGGCCGCCCGCGCCGCGTCGTGGTGCGGCTGGCGCGCCGCCACCTGCGCGACGAGCTGTTGCGTGCCGCGCGCGTGCGCCGCACCGGCCTGGTGTCGGGCGGAGGCCCCAGAGTCTTCATCAATGAGCACCTGTCCCGTGCGAACCGCCAGATGTTTCAGCGCGTCCGCGAGGCGTGCCGCGGCCAGCAATGGCGCTACGCGTGGACGAGACGCGGCCGCATATTCGCTCGGCAGGGAGACGGGAAGCCGATATTTCAGTTTCGCTCAGACGAGGATTTCGACCGTGCTTTTGACTCTCGGGCGGCAAATGTGGCAGTGCAGCAGCACCCCACAAAATAAAATGCTTACAGTGCCCTGCAAATTACAAACATTGTCATATTTTTACATTTTGCTTGCATCTATACCATTATATGTTTGCATGTTGTTACTGTTTTATGTAGAACTATGTGAGGATCCACCAAATAAAACTTTTATTTTAATTTTAAATAGATATAATTTGACAGACAAGTACAAAATTTACTATTGTAAATAAATTGGGCATTCTGGCTCACAAAGTTGTGTCCTCACCGCTCGCCGTGCTCGCTTCGTCGTCGCTCCGCGACGACGTTCGCACACAACTATTGTGCGCCAGAACGCCCAATTTTTACTACTGTCGTAGATAACAAACAAAAGTATTACTTACCATGTTTAAAGTTTTTTTCTAGAAGTATATGTTTAGGTTGGTATAAAAAGATTTTGAATGAACGTACAAGTTACAAAAACGTAAACCATCTTTATGAAGTAATAAACTAATCACTAAGTTGATCTTTCCGCAATTCGATGGGCCGCAAACAATACAGCGAATAGTATTTGATATAAGGTACCATGGCGTTTTGGAGCGTTTGATGACGTAGGACAGATGCATTCCAATTTGAATGATTTTTTGTTTAACAAATTTTATAATTAAATTGGCTGCAGTGTTTCACAGATTTCAATAAACTACTTAAAATATTAAATGTAACTTGTAAAAATCAAAACATTCGGGATTTTATAGATTAAGGTTCCAAAACAGTTTCTAAGGAAACTCAAACCTAATTATATTACGACGAGATAAAACATAATTTACCATCACAAACTTCGAACCGCAGTAAATCGATACAAAAAAGATTTAAGAAATATGTAGTTAAAAATAGCGCGACATTTTATTACTCCTTATAAATTTTTATAGTTTTAATATTAATTTCTAAATACTTCTTTTACAATTCATATTTTAGTGCCAATAACGGATCAAATATACGTAAAACGTTTTATTTATGCAAGGTAAATCATTCAAGCTCAGAGCAAATATACTTTAAGACTAAATATTCGATAATAAAATAAATTAATAAGAAAAAAACAGGTATCGGTAACTGTATCTTTTCCTCCAAAGTTAAAGTGCATCCCTTCGTCGGGAATTGTGAAGACGTCCTACATAATGTACTTATGTATCCCAGACAATGCTGAGCACTTGAAACAGACTTGAAGTAGGTTACGTAACACTATAGTATTTTTAAATAGTTTTAAGTATTATTTCCTTCAAGTTACAATGCATCCCTTTGTCGGGAAACGTGAAATGAGCCCTACAAAACAGACTTTAAGATTTTCTTAAAACTGAGATGTATCCTGGACTTGCGAGGCACATGGCTTTTCACAACAAAGCAACTACGAAGTACTCAACACTGTTATTTCTTTCAAAGTTAAAGTACATCCCTTCGTCGGGAATTGTGAAGGCGCCCTACATAATGTACTTATGTATCCCAGACAATGTTGGGCACTTGACTCTTACACGACAAATCAGCCTTAAAGTACGTAATACAGTATACCAATAGTCTTATTTTTTCTTTCAAGTTACAATGCATCCCATCGTTGGAAAACAAAAATGCTCAGTTTTAAGAAGTAGGTTCTTAAAATTCTGATCTACGAACTGTTTTTTTTGTTATACCTAACTGTTAAATCAAATTTAATGGTAACCAAATTTATATTACATAGTTATTTAATTGTTGGTTGACGGAGCTTACAAAGGTCGCGATATTTTTGAATGTGTTATAAAAATTAAGGTAAAACACTCACCTGATTACACTTTTCAGAAGATTTATCACTTGTTATCACAATCGCCAAGTAACAACGTATCAATGTATCCTTCATTGTGAAGCAAAAAGTTCTACAAAACTGTCTATAATTTTTTAAAACAGATGTATCCCGGTTTCCGAACCATGTATGCAAATGTAAACCATCGTCGTTGACGACCACTGAAGACTAAAATTTTATTTTATTTCTTACTGTTACAAAGTATTAAGTACACTGCGAGCTTAGCTTATTTCGCTCAGTATAGCACGCAAAATAACATAGCCATTCATAGTTCACAGCCGTTTCATAGCTTGCGGTGGACGTTGCGATTAATGCGCCTTATAAAATCACGACGGTGTAATTTCATGAGAACGATAATGATTAACTTGCTATTTTTACATAGGTGCAAACAAAGCATCAGCTCTGTGGGAATAACTTGTAACCAACTTGATAAAAAAGGAGGTTCTCAATTCAATGCAAGGTTTTATTTATTAATTATTATTTTTAAAATATTGTATGATAATATATTCAATTAATAACAGCCGCTGTGGTCTCATACCCAGAGGTCCCGGTTTCGATTCCCAGGGCACAATGTTGTGTTCAGTTTGGTTGGTGGTATAGTTTGTTCTAAGTCCGCCTGGCTAACTTAGTATATAGATGGTAGTCCATCTTACCTAGGTCTTGCGCATAGCAACAATGTTATCTGCATTGTTGTGTTCCATCATTTAGAAGTAAAATAGCCAGTGCAAAGATGTAATGTTTTTTTTATAAATATACATAAACATAGAAAAACACCAAGACCCGAAATCAATTTTGAAAAACAGTTTTTTCCAAACTGACCCGACCGGGAATTGAACCCAGAGATGGCGCGACGCCAAACCCGGCGCGCTAACCACTCGACCACGGAGGTCGTCAAGTCAATATATTCAATTCTATGCTAAAACATAACACACAGTACAAGTACATACACAAAACATACAATAATATTACATGTACCTACTTACTAATATTATTATTTGGACTTTTATGAGTAAGTAGGTACACCTGCCTAAGTTTTTTTTGGGAATCGAACTTAGCACTGCTACTTACCTAAGCTTATTACTACACGTAACTGGTTTTATAATTTATATTTTGATGACACTTTATTTTAATTACTTCATAATTTGTAATTCGATGAAGTGATTGTTGGTCACACGTTATTGCTGATTTAGATATCTACGAATGTGTGCATAATTGCACACATTTTTCGTGTATCTGTATTTACCAAGTTTTTGTATAAATAAAGTTTCCATAGCACGTCTACCTATTGCTGCCTGCAGTGTTATTTCCGTCACCATTAATCTTCACATCAAGTGCGTCGACATAATGTTCGTGAGTCAATAATATTTTACTGTTTTTTTTTTTTTCATTTCATTATAATATATTTATTTATTGGTATTATTTACAATGATTGTACGATGGTTCACATACAGACCTATAATTTATTTTCCGTTCGTGTCTCTACAGGTCTGAACACGAGTACAAGAAACGGCTCGCCGCCGCAGCTGTCCTAGACTCAGACCGTGAACAGTCATCTGACTTTGAAGAAGACTCTAGGTAATTATTTGCTATGCATATCTCAAGACTTTGGTACTATGTCGCCATAATTGCCATATTTTTAAATACTTTATTTTTATTTTCTTATTTTGACGACCTCCTTGGTTGTATGTTGTATGTACACCAGTTTTCATGGTGTCGCCATCTCTGAGGTAACGGGTTCGATCCCCGGTCGGGTCAATTTTAGAAATTATTGTTTTTCTATATTTTCTCGGGTCTAGGTGTTTTCTATGTACCTATAATAAGTATGTATTTAAGTATTTTAAGTATGTTTATCCGTTGTCAAGTAACCATTTAACGAGTTTCATAACGAAGCTTCTCTTGGGCTAGATAATTGGTGTGAGTGTAGGAAAGGTTATTATGTTTATAATTTATGTTCTTTCTTTTCTTTTTACAGTCCTCCGAAGAAGGCGAAAAAATCGGCGAAACCGAAAAAAGAGCCTGCGAAAAAGAAGTCAAGTGGGTATGTATAACGTTTTTAAGTTTTAGCATAGACGAATACGATAATTTTTTAGACAAAACTTTGGTTTTAGACAATCACACTAATATTATAAAGGCGAAAGTTTG
This sequence comes from Scoparia ambigualis, assembly GCA_963921215.1. Taxonomy (NCBI): domain Eukaryota; kingdom Metazoa; phylum Arthropoda; class Insecta; order Lepidoptera; family Crambidae; genus Scoparia; species Scoparia ambigualis. Next base: position 31,118,644 of record OY992516.1, read on the forward strand.
TGAGTGTGTATGTTTTTTACTTGTGCACGTAAAAACTACTGAATGGATTTGGATGAAATTCGGCACACAGATAGTTTATAACCTGGATTAACACATAGGATACTTTTATCCCGTTATTCCCACGGGAACGGGAACCATGCGGGTGAAACCGCGAGCGACCGCTAGTTATTTAATAATTCTATTATAAAGAGTTAGTTACTGTGCTAAAAATAGATTTCATGAATTGGCGGTAACAATTTATAAATACAATTGTTTCAGGAAGCCTACTGCAAAAAACAAACGGCTCGGCTTCCGTGCTGTCCGACCTATTTGGCTCCGACGACGAGTCTGAGCAGCCTAAGCGCTCCTCCAGCAGCCCCTTGTGGTCGTCGTTGTCTCGGCGAGTCGCGGGCGGGGTGTTACGTCAGGTGGAATTGGTGCCTGATGGTAACATATTTTTTGATGTCAAAATATATAATACCGAAGACATCATTAATCTCGGCTCTCGTGAACGCTCGGACAAGTGGATTGCTAATCTTCGCTTGCGGGTCTCACCAGACGATCCGCTGTGGAAAGAGTTGAAGAAATTGTGCGCCGAAGCGAAGAAGAGATTCTCAAAAGAGGCGATGTACTACGGTGACAAGGTTGGCAGCCAATAGGTTCATCCATCAATTCACCCTTTTTTTTTTTTTTTCACTACATTGTAAAAACTTTATTGTACTTATACTTAACTAATGTAATGGTTAATCTAGGTAATATAAATTCTAAAACTATATTTTCTTTTTTTAACTTAGCTTAATCAACCGCAGAACTAATAACCACTCACTATGGGTAAATCTATCTATTGTTCGATTTGTCAAGAGTCAATACCAAGTAAATCGTTTTCGGGGCATTTACGCAGTATTAAACATAAAAGTAATAGTGCAGTAAGTCTCGATAGTGGCATTGAAAAAATAAGTTCCGCGTTTCGTTGCCGCATAGCGTCTTATCGCATACGAGCAGAGCGCGAGCGTCTGGCTGACGGCAGCGAAATAGCTGCTACTTCGCCCACGCACTTCTTGCGTTGCATTGCCTCAAAGTTACAAACAATACTTCATTCAGCTTTATCTAATCATATAAATATAAAAGTAAACTTTGAACTTTTTGTTAAAGTAATTTTACCTAAAGATGATTCTACGGAAACTAAATCATTTACAACTGCAAACATTTCTTTACATTTAAACTACAGTTTTAATGATCTACTAAATAACATTTCTGAAATTATTTGTAAAAAGATAGACGAATTTCAGGAAAAGGGGAGTGGATGGTCTATGTTGGATATTTTATACCTCGAAACTAATATTAACAAATATACGCCATTGAGAGGATCATCATATCTAAAATTACCAAAAAATATTTACTCAAAACAAGCTTGTGTAAATATAAAAAATGATGATGAATATTGTTTTGCTTGGGTTGTGATGGCGGCTTTGTACCCAGTTAAAAAGAATGCTTGTAGAGTATCATCTTATCCTCACTTTAGTACAGTATTAAACTTAATTAATATGTCGTTTCCAGTTGCAAATAATGACATAAAAACATTTGAAAAAAATAATAAAAACATAAGTGTAAATATCTATGGTTTGGTTAGTAAAAGTAATATTACTGGGCCGTTGTATAAAACCATTTTACGAAAAAAAAATCATATTAATATGCTTTTAGTTCAGAATGGTTCTAAGTCTCATTACTGTCTCATAAAAAACTTTCCTAAACTATTAAGAAGTCAAGTGACTAAACATCACAGTAAGCTTTATTTTTGTGATGATTGCTTGTTGTTTTCTAAGTCTAATCTAAAATATAAAAATCACTCTTGCGGTGGAGTCGCAACTATTTTGCCCGAAAAAGGTACTTTGGTTCAATTTAAAAATTTTCATTGTAAGCAATTCATACCTTATGTAATATATGCAGACTTTGAAACATTATTACAACCGTGCGTTGAAAGTCAAAGTAAACACACAGCTAACATTCAACGGCACATTCCCGCTGCGTTTGCGTATTATATTGTTTGTAATTATGATAGCTCTCTAAACCGCCTAGTAAAGTATCGCGGTCCTGATTGTGCATTCAAATTTGTTACTTATTTACAGAAAGACGTGAAAAGAATTATGATATTATTCAGTCGGCTTCAGAGAATCCAGTGCCTATAATTTTTAGTAATATTGCAGACTATTGTTATTTATGTTCAAATTTATTAGTCGTAGATAAAGTGAGAGATCACTGTCACTTCACAGGTGTTTCTCTGTAAACAGCAGCGCAGCTCATTCATACTGTAATCTTAAATTTCAGATTCCTAAATTTATCCCCATTTTCTTTCATAATTTATCGGGTTACGATTGCCATTTGTTTATTCGGGAATTAAACACAATATCAGGCTCAATCAAAGTTATTCCGAAAAGCAAAGAAAATTATATTTCTTTTACTAAGTTTATTCCACTTTCAGATAAAACTTTCGTTGCAGTACGTTTTGTCGATTCTTTTAAATTTTTAGGGACAAGCTTAGACCAGTTAGCTAAAAGTCTTAACCCTAATGACTTTATACATTTACGTAAAAATTGCGATAGTGAACGAAAATGTTCATTGTTGCGTCGCAAGGGTATATATCCATATGAATATATGTCTGCTTGGGAGGTATATGGGTCAAACACAAAAAACGAAAAAAAAATGTTCATGCTACTTAAAACCGTTATTTTAAAATTATATCAACATTGAATGCATTTAATAGCTATTTCGTCTTGAAAACTTCACATGTTTCTTAAAAAATTAGCGCTGTACTGGAATTTACTTTATTTTTTTCACTTTTGAATCTGAAAAAATCTCCTTCTGTAGACTGTTCGGATGCCAAGTAGTTGAGTTTAAGTGATGGTTAAAAATATATACACATACTTTCTATACTTTCATTTCGTTTCATTACATCAGTTATATTATCAAATATTCATAACATAACGTATTAAAAAATATTATAGTTCTAAATTTTAAAATACACCGTATCAACATGTTGTTCACAGATTTTAGGTCTACTTCTGTAGACGCATAAATTTAGCCAAAATTTGCCAAAGATGAACGCATCGTTATTATTTTATTTTTTGTGTTGGTTGCACTGTATTCTCTGTCATTTGCTCGGTTGTCATTTTACGTGCAGTGTGTGTGACATAAAAACCTCCAATTTTATTTAATTACACAAGTTTTCTGTCGAGATCAGTGCGTCTTTCCTGTGCAAGGGATACCTGGGTAAGTAGCCTTTACAAATAAATAAAAACATCAAGGTAGTATATGCGTATGGGTGCGGTATGCAAATATCACCATGTTTAAATCCTAACCTGTTAATGTAGGACGCCATCTTTAATTTTTGAAAATGTGTCTCTCGTGTAGACATCTTTACTGTAGACTTAGTGTCTACAGAAGGGAGGCATGCCCACAGAAGTGAATAAGCAATGAAATTTCACTGCATTTGAAAAAAAAACAGCAGTGTTACTCGCTTTTTAACAGATTAATAAAAAAAGGAGGTTCACAATTACAATGTCTTTATTTAAATCCTTTTTTATAAACAAATTTTGTAATGTCGGATGATGAATTTCGTAAATAATTAGAGTATTTTTTGTAAAAATGTTTCTTTTTGTGTTTCTTTTTTCATCATTCATTTTGCTCACTTTGGCCTTCCAATTTGGTTTGCTTTCATTTGCATTGTGTTGCTTGCAGTGCATGACGGTTGGGGTCTTTTGTTTCAGTTACTATGCCACGAACAAGTCGATCAGGGCAGCTTACCGAAGAAGAAAAAAAGAAACGCAGGCGTGAGCAGAAAAAACTTAGTATACGCCGTGCTCGGGCAAAAATGGATGAAGCAGCTCTCGAAGAAAGAAGAAGGAAGGATAGGGAGAGATACAAAAGAAAAAAACAGTTAGGTCAAATTAAGACTGTTAAAGACTATACGCCAAGAGAACAAAGGCAGATAAGAAAAATATGGAGAGAAAAGGCAAAAAAGAAACGCGATAAAGAAAAAATTAAGAAAAGAGAACGTGATTTTGTGCAAGAGAACACACCTCCATCAAGTCCATCGTTTTCGCGTTTACATGTTGGCAGAGCGGTGGCTACACGGAATAGACGACGACTTGTTGCAGAAAATAATCATTTAAAGATAAAAGTTCTTGAATTAGAGTCTAAAGTTGCCAAATATAGAATGAGGTATATAAGAGCAAGTAGTAAACTGGAAAAGAAAAATGAAAGTGCTAAAAGAAGAATAAAAATCATGAAGACTCAAGAGATAAGAAAGGCAATCCATGACTTTTTACTGCAAGATGAACACAGCAGATTGACGTCTGGAAAAAAAGATACTATTACAAGAAGAAAGATCAAGAAACAAATTCGCTTTTTAAATGACTCACTTTTGAATCTGCATAAGGCATTTGTGAATAAGACTGGAATACCTATTTCATATGAAACATTCCGAAGAAATCGACCATTTTGGGTTTTATTCCCTAAAGTCGATGCTAGGAACACTTGCCTATGTGCCATACACACAAACAATGAATATATTATTCGAGCATTATATCATTCAAAATTAATTCCGTATGTCTCTGCTTCTTCTTTGATGAAGGATTTGTGTTGCAATAATGCCCTGGCAGTAATCTGCTTAGAACGAAATTGCCCTGATTGCAAAGACAAAACTATTCAATGTAATGACTTTGTTGGAAACGATACTATAACTTACGAGAGATGGGTAACAAAAACGGTAACTGTCGTTATTAAGGGAGAAGCAAGACAATGCAAGAAAACTATTAAAGAAAAAGTACAAACCACGAAGAAGGCTCTTGTAGACATATTAGACTCTAATTTACCGATTTTTATGAAACATGTTGCGTATGTGATGCATCAATTCAAGGCCATTCAAAATATAAAATCACAATTAACGCCAATAGACGGACTTCTCCATATAGATTTTTCAGAAAATTATCAGTGCAAATACGGTCAAGAAGTACAATCTGCTCACTTTGGGGGTTCAAAGATACAATTATCCTTACATACTTCCGTCTACTACTCTACCCAATTAGTACCTCCACACAATTATTCAGAAAGTACATCCTTCTGCACTGTCTCAGAAAATGTTAGGCATGATCCAGTTCTCATCTGTGTTCATTTACAAGCATTGGTAAATAGAGTTAAAGAGTTATCTCCAGATCTGAAAAACTTGCACATTTTGAGCGACGGGCCTTCTACGCAATATCGGAACAAATGTATGTTTCACTTGATAGCATCATATTTAAGCAAAGAGTTTAGCGTTGATTCTATCATTTGGCACTATAGCGAACGGGGACATGGCAAAGGTGCCCCTGATGGAGTGGGTGGTTGCATCAAACGAACTTGCGATAACCACGTTGCAAGAGGCCATGATGTGGCTAGTTTGGATGAGATGATGTTATGCTTGGGGAATAATTGTAAGGGAATTGAAGTTTATAGGATCAATGAATCACTAGTTCCTGAAATTCAACAACTAATTGACAACAGCACTACACGGCCTTTCAAAGGTACGTTTGGAATTCACCAGTTAACATGGAGTGTTAAAGACCCAGGACTTATCCACGCGAGACGTTTAAGTTGCTTGGGATGTGCTCCTCACCAGATATGTCCACATTACGAAATGGGTCGAATCCAAATAAACCACATAAGGGATTCGATAATGCCTGGCACATCTAGAAACATAGCCACTCCTGATTCATCTTTGTACAATTTGTCGCCTGATTGCCCTGAAAGATCAGGATCACCAGACTCCTCATCTGAGCATTTGCCTATCCGTGATTCTCCTGTGGCTCCAGCTACTCCTGAGGCTCCGACTGAGCCAAATTCACCAGGACTATCAGATAGACTGACACCAGATCTTTCTATCGAAATATTTAACCAAAGGCATAGACCCCAGAAGAGAAGAATCTATTCAGACGACTCTGAGGCCTCAGAACATTCACCACAGAAAAAACGGCCGACTAATTCATGTGGGACGATTCGGACGACGATAACATATTTTAATATTCTGTTCCTTTATATGCCTACAGAAGCATAAGGTCTGTTCTGTGGACAAATTTCGATTATTTTTTTGTACTGATTTGGTATAGATTTTTGATTATGACTTGTTTAGGAGTTGAGGAGAACTCTATTTTATTTTATTTTCTTTTGTTTATATTCTTGATCTTATTGATATGATTATATAAGGTCAATTTTTGTTCCCTTCTGTAGACAACACAATCTCTTCTGTAGAGGTAAAAAAACTAAAAACGTGATTTATTCCTAAAATATCCAAGACTGATCTCTAGTGATATTATTGTAAGAATATTATTTTCTAACTTTAAATAAATATAACGTTTCACAAAAAATCATGAAGTTTTATTATAAATATTTTGTAATGTTCACTTTTTGTGTATGACCCATATGAAGAAACTAGTTTGCCGCCGATAGAAAAATTTTACAGTAGTCTTACGAGTGAATCAATTAGCTTAACTGATTACCAACATGCCTTAACCGTATGGAAAACTTTTGACATACAAAATTTAGGAGAGTATACAGATTTATATGTAAAAAATGATGTTTTATTATTAGCTGATATATTCGAAAAGTTCCGCTTAACTTGCAAAAAAAATTATGATTTAGATCCGGCTTTTTATATTACAGCACCAAGCCTAAGCTTCGATGCAATGCTTTTAAAAACAAAAATAAAGTTGGAACTTTTATCTGACTTGGAAATAATTGGTATGATACAAAAGGGTATTCGAGGAGGCATTTGTTTATGTTCAAAAAGGTATGCTCAATCAAATAACAAATATCAGCCTGATTTTGATTCATCTCAATAGTTATTTAATGTACTTGGACTGTAATAACTTATATGGTTACGCTATGTGTAGCTATTTGCCCTATGCGGACTTTAGATTACTTGATGAGGAGGAATGTAGTCAGCTTAACATACTGAGCATTCCTAATGAAAATGAATATGGATACATTTTAGAAGTAGATTTAGAATACCCAGAGAGTTTACATGACTTACACAATGACCTTCCATTTTGCGCCCAAAATTTTGTTCCACCGGGTTCGAAACATAAAAAACTGATACCTAATTTATACGATAAATATGAATATGTCATACATTACGTTCATTTGAAAATGTGTTTGAATCATGGATTACGCCTTAAACGAATTCGCAGAGCAATAACATTTAAGCAGAGTCAGTTCTTAAAACAATATATTGATTTAAATACGGAGTTAAGACAAAAATCTAACTCTGCTTTTGAGCAAGACTTTTTTAAATTGTTAAATAACAGTATTGTTGGAAAAAAAATTAGAAGATACAGAGCGCAGAGTCGATGTAAAACTTGTTAATGCACGGCATGACGATCGCAATAAAACAAACAAGTACTATTCCGCCGAACAACTGATAGCTCGCCCTAACTTCCATAGCGTAGCAGTGTTTGATGAAAACTTTGTAGCTATTCAATTAAAACGAGAAAAAGTAATATTGAACAAACCAATATACATAAGGTTTTCAGTTTTAGAGATATCAAAAAGCCATATGTACGATTTTCATTATTCTGTTATGAAAAAATATTACAACGAAAAACTGTCTTTATGTTACACAGATACTGATAGCTTGTTATACTCCATTCAAACGGATGACTTCTATCGCGATTTGAAAGACCACTTTTTGAGTTATTTTGACACTAGTAATTATTCTAGTAATAACTGCTTTAGTATTATTCCAAGGAACAAAAAAGTCCCTGGTTTGTTCAAAGACGAACTAGGTGGTAAACTTCTCTTGGAATTTGTAGGATTGCGGTCCAAACTGTACAGTATTAAAACAATTGATAATGAGGTTAAAAAAGCAAAAGGAGTCAAAAAACCTGTAACTAAAAAGTTAAAATTTTCTAGTGATGGGACTCGAATCACATTTGATTCGAATAATTCGAGTCATAACAGTTAGAGCTCGACTCGAATGAGATTTTATGTTAATTCGAATCAGCGTTTGATTCGAATCGGGTGATTGATTCGAATCAATTTCATCGATTCGAATCATTTTTATTGATTCGAATCTTGGTTGCGCGGAAAGCTTACCTTATTGATGAGAGACGAGTAGGATTTAATCAGTGTTTTTCTTAAAATTAAATTTAACTCGTTGAGAAAAGTATTTAGGTAGTTATTTTAGAAGAATAGTTAAGTAAATATTATTTAAATTTTGTAATAAACCCAGCTATTTGTGTTTTAGAAAGTAACAAAAATTGTATTTCAAATACGTTTATAATGTGAGTGAACATACATTGTGACTTTACAAAGATTATTTTACCCTTTCAAAAAAGTAGACTGAGTTTATCAAAATTAAAGTGCTCAAGTAATCATAATTATAACATTCCTATCCTTATATTTTTTACGTGTGACATTGAATTTCGTGATAAGTTTTTGTTGTTATTGTGCCTGTAAAGTGTAAAATAAAGTGAACTTTAGTATAGATAGTACAGTGGACTTAAATTATTTGGTTAACGTTTTTATAGAGATACTTAGTGACTAAAACTTTAAAAAATATGGCACCAGCCAAAAAAAGCGTAGTTTGGGACTTTTTCACAAAAGCTGGAGAAAAATCGACATGCAATATGTGTAAAATCGAGTATAAAAACTCAAATACCACTACTAATTTAGTGAATCACTTAAAAAGAAAACATCCCGTGCAATACAATGATAAAATGAATATATCCGAATCAGAGCCAGAGCCGTCTACCAGTGCAGAAAATGAAGTTCCAAAAAAAAAGTCACAGACAACGTTGTTCCAGGTAACTTCCAAATTGTCAGGAGCCGAAAAACGAAGATAGACAAAGCTTTATTAAATTTGATTATCTGGGATCACCAACCTCTGAGCATTGTTGAAGATAAGGGTTTTGTAGCATATTCCAAAATGCTAAATTCAAACTACCAACTCCCGTCACGTAAAACAATTTCCACAAACATGCTCGACGAACATTATAAGCTAAGTCGAGCCGCTGCCCAAGAAAAACTAAAAGGCGTGGATTACATTTCCTGTACCACTGACATGTGGTCCAGTGACAGCAATCGCAGTTACATTACATTAACCGCTCATTTTATCGTTGATGGCAAACAGCAAGCTATAACAATCAGCACAAAAGAAGCAGGTTTTGATCATGATGGAACTAATATAGCGCGCTCCATTAAAGAAACCCTGGACGAGTGGGAGATTTTTGACAAAATTGTCGCAATTGTCACTGATAATGCGGCAAATATGAAGAAAGCTGTCAATGAACATTTAAATAAAAGAAACCAGTATTGTGTAGCGCATACTCTCAATTTGGTAATTGGAGATTGCGTGAAAGACAAGAATCCTGATGCTAATATGGGTATTAATGTTGATGAACTCTCCGAACCGAACTTACCGAATTTCCAAAGTTTGCTCAGTAAATGTCGTACTATTGTTGCCCATTTTAAACACAGTGACAAATCCTCATATAAGCTCCGTCAAATACAAAAGCAGATGGAGTTACCAGAATTAAAGGTTATACAGGATGTTCAAACTAGATGGAACTCGCAGTATAACATGATGTCAAGGCTTCTCGAACTCAAAGTCCCACTAAGTGCCGCCATTGTTGCCATATCAAACTCTCCCGATAACCTTTCCAATGAAGAATGGGCTACTGTTGAAGAAGTTGTTAAAATATTGAAACCAGCAGAGCAAGCGACTCGAACCCTTTCAGGAGAAAATTACCCGACTCTTTCTTCAACCATTCCGCTAATAAATTCAATGAAAGACTCAATTAGATACAAAAATCCCGAATCGGAAGTCGGAAAAAAGCTAAAAAACCTTTTGCTTTCTTTGCTGGATAAAAGACTAGGGATCCTTGATTGTAACAAGACTGCCTGCAAAAGTACTTTTTTGGATCCACGCTTTAAAAAAGAAAGATTTTGTTCAAATTCTGTTGCGGATAGAGCACAACAATGGTGCTTAACTGAGTTAACTCATATAATTTCAGAAACCAGATCCAGAGATGAACAACTGTTTACAAACGAAAACCTTCAAGAAAATTTAAGTATTACACAGTCAGTAGATCCAGCCAATAACACAATAAATGACAATGATGACGATCTTTGGTCGAGTTTTGATGAAAGAATGAAAAATATATCTGATTGCGCTCCTATCACTAATGCTGCAGTTTTAGTAAAGCAATATGTGGAAAGTAGTTATGTAGACAGGAAGAGTGATCCATTAAAATTTTGGGAAGACAGGAAAACCACTAACCCAGTTATGTACAAAATGGCCATGAAATATCTGTGTATACCAGCAACTTCTGTTCCATCAGAAAGGGTATTTTCGGAAGCTGGACTGTTGTGTAACCAGCGACGTAATAGGCTAGATCCTGAAAAAGTTGATCAAATTCTGTTTTTAAATAGTTTTTCTAAATTGCAGTAAGATTGGGCGGTTTTTTTTAATGAAACATTTTTCGTAATATTAGTAACGTTTATAATTTAGAGTTGATTGATATATCTTTTTTTCTTTATTTGATTATTATAAGCAACATCTTGCTAGTTTCCGACTTGTCCAACAAACAGTTTTTATTACTTATTTCAAAAAACTATTAAGTTTTGTTTGATTTCAGTTCAAAATAGGTATATTTTCGTAACTTTCTTTAATATTATTCATTAAAAGCATTTAAAATACCTGTTATACATTTATTTAATGTTATACCTACTTCATTTCACCTACGTTTATTTTTATGTAATAATTTCATATTGATTCGAATAATTGCACCGATTCGAATCTTCGTATTGATTCGAATTGATTCGACTCAATACTAAATATGAATCAAGTGTCAACTCGAATCATGATTCGAATATTTTAACAATGATTCGAATTCATTCGAGTTATAATTTTCGATTCGAGTCCCATCACTAAAATTTTCTGATTACGTAAATGTTCTTTCAACAGGAACAGATCTTAAAGGTAAAAACGTTCTATTCAAAACCATAAAGCATCAAATTTTTACATAAGAACAGTATAAAGTGGCATTGTCGAGAAAAGATGATAAACGTTTTATTTTAGGTGATAACGTGTCAACGATATCGTGGGGACATTATTCTATTACAATATAATACACTATCCTGCAATAGATAGTTTTTACCATAGGTGATAATAATGTATGATGGTTTATATCTAGATTAAATCACTAAAACTTTAACGTTTTATACTATCAATTTAATGTTTTACTGTCATCGATAAATTTAAAATATAAACATAGATTTTTAAGATTAATTTTAATCTGATAGGTAGTATTAAAAAAAGTTAAATAATCTAAGACCTTTAATCAGCTATATAATATTTTAAGTTAATTAATTGGTGTTAAGTTTGTTTTAAATTTAAAAATAAATATTTGTTTACAATCAATTTGATGTGTAATTTTCATTTTTGTATGGATTACACTTTATATTGTTGAAACTAAAACTGTAAATAACAATGAAGTGCATTTTTGTATGTTTTATTTAAGTTTATGTCTAATAATTGTTTTTTCTTAAGTTACTAAATAAATGTTGTTGTAATATAATATACAAAAAAAGTTTTGTATTGTCTACAATCAATTTGATGTGTTACTTTCATTTTAGTATGTACCTATCCATACACTCTTTATAAAAACTGTTGTTACTTAATTCGTGAATAAACAATAAAGTGAATTTTTATGTTTTATTTATACTTAGCCCGAGTATTTTTTTCCTTAACTATTACAAAGCACAATTATTATACAAACTAAAAGTACTTACCTACTTGTTTAGTTTATTACTAATTACTTTTATTACTTTGAATTAATGGTTTTATTTGATGATAAGCCTAAAATTACTATTTTATACAATTACCTTACATAACATTATTACATTATTTCATAATTAGGTGTAATAAATATGAAAGCTGAGTAAAATTTCAATTAAAGAATTATCATATAATGTAAACTCTACGAGGACTAGGTATCAAAAGCATAAGACTTTTTTAAACCAATTTTAACCGCACCATATTTTATATTTGTTAAGTTGTTATCAAATTCTAAGAAAGATTGTACCGAACTGTATGATTTAAACAAGTCATTACATGTCGACAATATAATGCTGATTATGATGGGAAGTCATTTGATGCTATTCGCACACGTTTCACAATAATTACGTGTCATGTTGTTGAAAATAACACCTAGTCAGCGGTTAGTTTTTTGCATGTTTAAACATGCAACGAAGCAACTTACACCGACGCACACATATTATCGGTCGTAGTAAACTAGATAAATAAAGCGTGGTTTGTCATGTAATTCATTTACATTAATAGACAGAACGTTGTCAGCAGCAGTTGCATTGTCTCAATTGTTTTTATTTTTTTGTTCTAAATAAAAAGTTATTATCATGGTAAGTGGAATTATGCATTTAAAAATGATGGACATAATTTATATTTGTAAGTGTTTTATATTATTTTATTTTATTTCAGGAAACTCCACCCACTTCACCGGTCTACATTCTGCCTGACGAGGAACACCAAGATCGAGTACTGAATCAATACACACAAGGCCAACATGAGGGAATTGACGAAGCGGGTCCCTTTCACTATGGATTCAGACCTCAGAACCCGGAGCCGGAGATAAAGAATTTAAAACATAGACATCAAAAGAAAAGATGTTTTCTAAGACACTTTCACAACAAACAAAATTCCTTTGTATTGAAAAGCGCGCCGAAAAAGGGTCGCTATTTAATCAAAATTCAAGTTATTGACTTACAATCAAGAGTGCCTGTTCCAGAGAAGCTGTTGTGCGCACAATATGTTGTGGAGGATGATGTTGATGGATGGATATTATGGATCAGACAGAAGGAGTTATTAGTAACATTTCAAAAAAATTGTGCGGCTATAGCTATAACTTCTATTGAGGCTATATGGCGCAGATTTATTTGTAAATTAAAGTTCTCAAAAGGTTTCAAGCGTAATTTCCATATTTACGTGTAAACCTCCAGAGACACATTTAAATATATAAAATATTTTGATTGTATAAAATCTTATTTTGAGGGGTACAATACTTAGTTACACAATTTTCTTTTTAGTATATAAATAAATTTAACGTATATATTTTTAAATGTTATTGAAACTTGTTAAATTTTTTGTAAATTTAGTAATAAGCATTATAATAAACTTAAATAAAATTAAATAATAGTAATAACGTTTTTTTCATTTTATTGCTCTCGGTTATATTGATTATACTCGTAGTTTAATAAAGAAAACACAGCATTCAATTTAAATTTATGTTAATTAAAAAATATCTAATACGTATTAAAGCACATACTTACATTATAAAAACACGGAACGGAACAAACTCCCATCTGAAGTTCGTCACTCGAAGTCACTTGCTTCTTTCAAAGCCAAACTGCATTCGCATCTTTTGGCTAGGTCCTAGTATGCAACAACCGTTATACACTCGGCGTCAAAAAAATCGCACCTTTTAAAAATCATCTTTAAAAATTCTTAAACCTTATGTAGAGGATAGTGTTGGGTATCATTAGAAAGGTAACAAAAAGGAGTATCAAAAAACAATTAAATTTAACTTTCTGTTTAATTATAATTATACAAACAACATTAAAATTAATAAAATAATAAAAATCCTTAATTAAGTCCTAATTAACAACAGATAATTTACAAAGAAAAATGTACAAAAAGTGTCTTAAAATTAACTTAAAATCTAGTGTTACCCCCCCTTGCCCTGATCACGGCTTCCATACGGTCCCTCATGGACCTCACCAACTTCAGGAGCTCTTCTTGAGGGATAAGCCCTCATTCTTCAATCACCGCGTCTTGGAGCTCCTGTAGAGTCGAAGGAGCTGGATCCCGAGATCGAACCTTACGTTTAAGATGGTCCCAGAGGTGCTCTATAGGATTCAGATCCGGACTTCGCGCTGGCCACTGCATCACAGAGATTTGGGACCTCTGCAAGAAGTCGCTCACGATGCCTGCAGTGTGAGCGCGAGCGTTGTCGTGCATTAATGTGAACCCCTCGCCAAAAGATTCGGCAAAGGGGACCACATGCACTTCCAGGACCTCAGTGACATAGCGGCGAGCAGTCAGCGACCCTTGTCCGCGAGCACCTCCAGTCCGGGAGACGCAGACAAGGTCGGTTTTGCCGGCAGCAGACATACCGCCCCAGAACATGCAGGATCCGCCACCATATTCCACCGTCTCCTGGATGCAGGCTTGGGCGAAACGTTCACCCTGCCTCCGGTATACTCTTCTCCGTCGGTCGTTGCAGAAAAGACACACTCGCGTCTCGTCTGAGAAGAGAACAGCTCTCCACTGCTCAAGGGTCCAATCGACGTGGTCACGAGCAAACTGCAAGCGGGCTCGCCGATGCGCTGCAGTCAATTTTGGACCCGTAGCAGCTCTGTGGGCCGCTATCTTCTTCTCCTTCAATCTTCTTCTAACCGTAGATACGCTTACGGTGCGTCTGCGAACTGCCTGGAGCTGCTGTTGCAACTCAACAGCGTTGGAGAAACGATTTCTCAAAGAGTTCGACACAACGAACCGGTCGTCTCTTTCCGAAGTGCAGCGACGTCTACCCGAACCGTGTCTGCGGATATAGCCACCGGTCTCTATGAAGCGCTGGTACACTCTTCGAACGGAATAACGGCTCAGGTTCAGTTGCCGGGCGACATCACACTGCCGCACCCCTGATTGCAGTAGTGCAACCACTTGAGCGGCTTTATCAGCTGTGGTATCCATCAAAATCTGTGCGTGTGTCCTCTTCAACGGTTGAATAGCGAATGACCCACATTGAACCCGTGTTGACCGTTTTATACCCACAAAGGAAGCGCAACTAGCAACTCTCACGGGTAGCAAAATTTGCATCGAATTTTTGTGACACTTTATTTGTTGCATTAGGTTTTATTTGATAATGAAAAGTAATGTTTTTTATTAAGTTAATTAAGTAACCTTGTAAATAAAATCATAATTAATGCGACTGCATGTGCATATCAAGAGTAAATGACATTTGAAAGTGATTTTCTAAGAGGTGCGATTTTTTTGACGCCGAGTGTAATATTTTAAGTATTTTATTATATTACTAGTATAATATATGTATACAAATATAGATTTATCTATATATTTTTATAATATAGGTACCTAGGTATCAGTATTTTATGTTTATCTAATTAATTTTTGAATGATATTAAGTATTTGAATTCTGTTTTTATTTTTTTATTTTTTATTTTTATCTCATATTTGCTTTTTCTGGTGCATTGCCTGTCGCTCTTTTTTTTTGATGTCCTATACCTCAAAGGTTGTCTGGAAGAGATCGCTTTAAGCGATAAGACCGCCTTTGCCCACATTAGTTTTTTTTTTTCTTTTTTAATGCTTACTGTTTGTACCTTTCTTTATTTTTGTGTGTGCAATAAAGCGTTGTATCTATCTATCTATAAAAAACAAAAAAAATACTTTTAACATTCACATAAAAATAAAAAGTTCTATTCTAATGCCTAGTTCTATAAAATTCAATGATTAAAACCTAAATAAAACTATAATTATTACAAAATTATAAGATCACTTTATTTTGTAAACACCATTTTTTAATACACAGTAAATTTTTTAATGCACATGTTTTCCTATGAGTAAAACAGTTATATACGAAAACATCTTTACAATACAACTCAGAAAGAGTTTGTAAATTAGGAAGCCCTAAATTACTTATGTCTAACACGTTGTTATGATCACATAATTCTTGTATCCATGTAATCTTTTCTTTACCTTTAACTAAAATTGTACGATCTTTTAAATACGGTTTGATAATTCTTCGAAATTCCCTATAATCTATGTACCCTTCGCTCCATCGAAATCCTCTGTTCCGTTCAATCCACCAAACACTTTGCTTTTCTTTATCAGTAAGAGCGGTAAACGGGTAAGGTGGTTTTATTAAAAAAATATGGGTATATTCTTCAGTGGCTATAGCTAATTCCTTTACCAGAAACTTATTGTTTAGGTTTTTAAATCCTTGTACATCCACGATAATTGTATTACTTTACATGATAACTTTTTCACAATGTTGCTTAAAGGCTTGTACTCGAATATACAGTCGTTTAATATAAGACAATATGCAGCTGTCTGATCAGGTATCTCTTTTTCAGTTTCAATTTCAACTCTTACATCTATTGACCCCTTTAATGCCTCGTGTTGTCGAGAACAATCAATTACGAATAATGGAGCGATATCTTTAAATTCTTTTAAAGTCACCAACGGTTCTGCTCGGCGTCCGTGATAAGTCTGTTGAAATCTAGCATATTGCTCATATAATAAGTAATACTTGTTTTCCGTAAAGCTGACGTTCAAATTTTCGTAAGGGTAATATGAAGAATTCAAAAAAACTTTTACGTCACTAACATTGCAGTGGTCAAATTCAGCCATTGACATGTCCGCCTGATTTTTACGATTGGTTTGAAATACAATAATTACATAACGTGGTTTTACTATTTGCGTTGAAGTTTTAATTGACCATATATGTTTGCGTGTTTTTGGTAATAACGGGTATTCATATAAATCCCAATTTCGGAACGCTAAGGTAACAGAACGATCTTTTTCTAAATGTTTTAACAAAGTAATCCTTTCACGATCTGATACTTTTACATGCGGAACTCTCCAAACTATTTTACTTATATCAAGGTTATCGATAATTTCATTTTTATTTAACTTTAATGCATTAATATTAGTGCTGCTTCTTAATAAAACTAATTCGTGTTTACAGTTAATAATTATTTTTTCATAGTCTTCTGCAAACCCCAGTATTTTGTTTAAAGGTATTGAAGCGGAAAAAACTCCATTATTGGTCGTACCAATAGTAGACCAACCCCAAACATTTGCAGATTTTGATTCGTTTTCGTTTAGCGAAAGATATGATTTTAAGGTGGTCGTAAGGCCAACATTTTTTATTTTGTCTATTTCAACACCATTTAGTTCGTATCGTATATCTTGAAATAGAAATAATGCTGCGTTATTTATAAAATGCACACTGGATACTTTTGCTTTAGTAGTGCTATCATGAACATGTACTTTGCCCTCAATATACAAAGTGCTGAGGGAAGGCAACACATACAAATCTTGTTGGTTAATAGGTATACGTATTTCATCATTCTTGTTGAAACTTGTCACGTATGGTTTATATGAATGATATTCGAAACTTTCAATGCTATTATCGTGTGACGATGGTTGAGATATATTTAAAATATTCATTTTATTACGCCTATTAACTTTAGAAACTCTTTATTTTCTTTGGTTAACTTCTTTTTGAATTTAAGAGGTGCTACTTTTAAAAGTGCTCTTTTTGAACTGACTTGAGTCCCGGATGGTAAATGGGTTTTATTAAAATTTAGCATCTTTTTCTAAAGTGCAAATAAAGTTGTACTTCTTCGCCACGTAAATTGATTTGCTTATTTTCAGCGTCTAACAATCTTATGTTTAATGAACTGATTGAGTTTTGGTTAACTGGAAAATATTTTATATTCTTAGGTATTTCAATAATTCGATAACCAGGTGGTACGTTAGGCACAAATTCGTAGATTATGTGACTTGCTTTTCCGTTTACAAATGATCCGCTTACTGTGTCGCATTCGATGCGGACGATGGTTGTTGATAAAATACTAACAGGATACTGTGACTTGCTACTTATATTAGCCTTCACCGTTTCCATACCAAAACCCAAAGTTTTTCCAAGCGCATTGTCATTTTCAAAGTGCACATCCTTTGTACAGAAAATATTGGTCTTAAGTGTGTTATTATTACAAGTTAAATTAAAAACACAATTTTTTATATTTGCTTTTAAATAATCACAGATGTCTTGAAGTTTATATGAACCTTCAGGAATTTCAACAACTTCGTTGGTACCATAATAAAACTTATTATTTCTCTCGTCTACATTTGGGATTGAATTAAACGTAGAAAAGTAAAGTAGTCCACATTCATATTCTCCACATAAGTCTAAGGTTGGGGAATAGCTAGTTGCCATAAAGGCTCCTCGACCAGTTATCGACACAGTGAAAGACATTTTTATACTGAGAAATATATTTACTATTCTGTATTTAAATGGTGTTTCCAATATTCCTTTAAAAATTTTAAGCAAAGATGTCCACAATTTAATGAGCCAAAATTTTGATGTTGTGTATAATTATAATTTATAGGAATATTTTTTTAATATTTTTGTAATTCTAGCGGAGGTTTTAAATTACCAAAACTATCAAAATATTCAGAGTTATTGTTTTTCTTAACGTAGGCTACCCAATGAGTTCCAGGATTCACAGAACTGTCTAAATTAATTATAGCACACTCATTTTTTCTTGGTTTTGAAGGTAAAGTATCTCTCATAAAAACACCACGGAAATACGGAATGTCACATGCGTGTTCTAAAATATCCAAATTTGTTAATGCTCGCCTGGGTAGCCGTTCCACTAGTTTTTTGAATTATTTAAATATAAACCTGCCCCTTTTTTATGAGGTCTAATATACAATCCTTTCCCAAGAGCAACCGCTTCCATCATCTTGTTATGGCGTTCAGACTCTTGAAGACTTCTCTGAGCAGCTTTGGCATCATTCACGGCCTTTGCTATACCTGCCGCACCTCCTGCTAATGAACCCAAAGCTGACAATCCAGCGAAGATTGGTATCAATGGTAAAAACCCACCACTTTTAGGAATGGGAATACAGCGTGGCAGGCGTATACCTCTTTTGTTCATAAATAGCTTTTTGGCAGCAGCATAAGCATACTTAATAGCTGAATTATTGCTTTTGGATTTCAATTTCTTTACTTGAGATTGTAGTTTTTTCACGATAGACATGAAAGAACGTGCTTCACCACCAGCTTTAAGCTTTGCCTTCATTGCATTTTTAACTATCCACGAGGCAACCTTTTCTCCTTTTCCAGCGTCTTTTGATTTCAATCTTTTCTTAGCCATATTCAAAAGATCTAAATCAGCTTTATGACGTACATCCAAATCACTATTGATGTATGCAATGTCGTGGTGCATACAAGCTTCATCCAATTTGTTTACACCTCGATTGCCTTTTTGTAACCGTTTTTGAAGTTTAGTTCCAGGACCGCAAAATTGATAACCAGGTAAATGTAATTCAAAAGGTAAATTATTAATTAAACTGTTAATGATACCACTTCCTTCCTTCATTGATACTCACAAAATGATTGAGCGGGTATTGCGTTCTTTATTTATATTACATCACTAATGCATTTTTTTCTACCCAACTGTTTTCTTCATTACTTAGGCCTAACCATTTCACAAAAAGCCTGTTCCCTTTTCTTTTTAAAACTTTTTCTATGAGATATAAGTCTGGAAACATAGTTCTTTGTAATTCATATTCATAAAATGAACCTAAAATACTGTGGTTTTTTCTGTCTTCTATGTGATAAGTTGGTGGGTTTGTATGATTGATTTTTGTGATAGTAAATATTTCAGTAGACCAGTTAGGGGTATAACCTTTGTAAAAATCGCCTTTATATTTACTAATACGAACATGATCACCAACACGAAACTTAGGTCTTTTCAAAGTATTGTGCTTTTGGGATTTAATTATGTTGGTTCTTACCAACATCTGGTTTCTGTTGTTAACATCGACTGGTTTAAATTTGGTTATGCGATGAATGGTATTATTATAGCATTGTACTACTGAGTTTAAATTTTTCCCTAACCATTCATATCGACCACATAAACTAAAAAGTTTAAAAAGACGACTTTTTAGAGTTCTTATCACACGTTCAACAATAGCTGCTTTCTTTACAGAGTAGGTTGAATAATGATTAATTTTATATTTCTTCATCAGTTGTTTAAAGCTATCATTGTAAAACTCCTTACCTAAATCAGTTAGCAAATTTTTTGGTATTTGAGTAGACTCTGCTAGTATACGTTGCATCGCAAAAGTAACACAGACTTTCTCTTTTGATTTTAAGGGCTTTACCCAAACATACTTAGATAAAGTGTCAATAACAACTAATATGTACTTATAACCTTTATTAAAGGATGCATATTTTTGTACATCTATAAGATCTGCTTGCCATAAATCATATATTCCTTTTATTATCGTGCATCGTCGTAGAAAATTTCTTCTAGCAGATCTATGAAGCTCATCTACTATGTTTTGTTTACTCATTTTTGGTTGTCTTAGTATTAATCAGAAAATCGATTTCCGTTTTTGTATAATACAAAGTACTCATATTATTAGAAGTAACTTTTTCTAAGTTTTTAAGATAAACTCTAACGTCGTTAAGAACTTTTTTCAATTCTTTTTTCAAGTCTTCAATTTCTTTATATAAATGAGCTTTATTTACAGCTTCATCATCATTTTGTGGAGGTAACAAACCTTTTAATCTTGAGGATTGCAAATCGTAATCTTCAGTCTCTGATTTTGCTAGCGTGTAGTCAAGAGTATTCATAAATTCAGAATATCTTAAACGCTTATGAACGTGATGTACAAATTTATCTATATTCATTGCAGTCTTTATGGGTTGTTCGCTGCTATTAAACTGCTTAATTTTCTCAATACATGCCTTTTATATTCTAGTTTATAATACCAGCTTCAAACAGTTCTTCGATGATTGCTATAATCTCACTGTTTAGGCCAGTGTTGCCTGCTTCGCGTGATGCAAGCAGTTATTTTAGTCGTTCTACTAATTCATTTGGATCATCCCAATAAACCAAATCGGTATTCTTTTTAACTTTTTTAAAAATATTTACCTTTCCCTTTTGGGATGCTTTCAGTATTTGTAGTTACTTTTCTAGTAAATTTGAATAAGGGTTTAATAATACTCATGTATTTGAAGCCTTTGTTACTGTTTATAGGTTTATTTGGATCAAAATTACGTCTGTGTGCGTTGGTATCAATTAGAATTACTTTATAATTTTGCATATCCTCGTCTGTGCATATATCTATATTTGGTGTTTTTTTAAATAATAATTCCATAATACCAGGCGTCTTCTTCAGAGTGCGATTTCCAATCTTTAAGATACGACCCTGATCATAAACGCGGGCTTTCCCCAATATTAACTTATCGCGTTCAGTTCTTATTCCAAAAGGCACATCTTTAAATACTTCAGATGATAGTGACCATGATAAAGATCGATTTTTCATGCATGGCGATGATTCGGGTGATTAAAAGGTTTGAGTTATCTCTCACGAGCTGTTTTGGGATCTTGGTATATGTTTGATTTATGTAGAAACAGTCTATGTTTTTATGACGCCCCATAGCAAAATAATCACGAATGTTGTTTTGATTTTCACAAGCAACATCATCGAAAACAATGATTGAGTTTGGTAAAGCTTCATGCGGACTTAGAATTTCACTATTATAATTATATTTGTTGTACGACGTGCCTGCTACCAAATTCAAAGTTTTTTCTAGGTATATATACTTAGGTTGGTATAATGATTTTGAATAAACGTACAAGTTACGGAAACGTGGACCATCTTTATGAAGCAATAAACTAATCACTAAGTTGGTCTTTCCGCAATTCGACGGTCCGCAAACAATACAGCGAATAGTATTTGGTAATAAGGTACCATGTCGTTTTGGAGCGTTTGATGACGTAGGACAGATGCATTCCAATTTCAATGATTTTTTTTGTTTAACAAATCTCATAATAAAATTGACTGCATTGTTTCAAAGGTTACAACAAAATGACTTAAAAATTATAACGGTTCTATATTTAATACTTTTGTTTGTTATCTACGACAGTAGAAAAATTGGGCGTTCTGGGGCACAATAGTTGTGTGCGAACGTCGTCGCGGAGCGACGACGAAGCGAGCACGGCGAGCGGTGAGGACACAACTTTGTGAGCCAGAATGCCCAATTTATTTACTACTGTTTTCTTATTTATAATTTTTCTCCTTACTTGTATATTAATATTATAAAAATTAGGGGGGGGGGGGGCTTTTACATACGCAGAGGCATAAACGTTCGCACCTGCCCTCACTCCAGTGCGGTTGCCGTGGAACAAATGTGGTTGAGCGTGCGTATAAATAACCAGGATATAGCTATTGGAACCACCTATAGACCACCTAGGCAGGACGTAAATATATTTCTGGACGCCTTAACCAGTTCCGTCATGTCTTTGGCTACATACGATCACATTATTTTACTAGGTGACTTTAACATCAATCTTCTCAACAAGAGTTGTGGCAGGGCCAGACTGTCCGATCAATTTCTGCATAGTGTTACCTTGTGTCAACTGGTTGAAGAGCCCACTCACTTCACAGACCACAGCCAAAGCCTCATAGATGTCATCTGTACAAACGTGCCGACACTAAAAGTTAGGGTCAAGTATTCTCCAGACCTTGGTGGCCATGCAATGATAGCAGCAGAATTTAAAATAAAGAAGGACAGGCCAAGTCCACGCTGGCTAACCTACAGACCAATGAAGAGTATTCTAGTGGATCAGTTTAATTCGGACGTCGATTCTATTAAATGGAGTAGGTTCAATGAGTTGAAAGATGTTGACACCCTGGTCGAAGCTTTTACTCTCTGTGTGAGGACGCTATTCGACCTCCATGCCCCCATTTGAAAACAAAAATTTAAACATCCTCCACATCCATGGATAACAGACACAGTAAGATCTATTATGTGCATCAGAGACAACTACCACAAGAGATTTAAAAAGTTAAATACATTAGCCTTGAAAAATAGCTATAGAATAATGAAGCACACATTACTAGCCGCTATAGAAAGTGAAAAAAAATGTTTTTTTAATAGTCATATAAACAGTAACTTAAATAATTCAAAGAAACTATGGCAAAACTTTAAAAAATCCGTAATTCCAAATAAAAAGCCTACAATAGATCTTCCTACTTTTTTGGAAAATCCAGACCAAATTAACGCACACTTTCTTAACACACCTGGCGACGACGGAGTGTCAATATCTCAACTAACATATCTAGAGCACCACAGACATGGCACTGCAACTTTCTCATTGAAACCAGTCAGCGAGGATAAGGTTCTAAAAATTATTAGGAGCTTCAAATCCAACGCGCAGGGTGACGATGGAGATGTCACTCTTTGGAGATGTTGCAACTGACTCTCCCTCAATCACTGCCGACTATCACTAGCCTGATTAACAGGTATCGACCTGTCCAGTAGAATGCACATTTTCAAAGGGTTGGAAGATTGCAGTTGTGAAACCGCTTCTAAAGGGCAACCAGCCTAACTCTGTGCATGATCTTCGACCTATCAGTCTGCTCTCTTGTGTCTCCATGATTCTGGAAAAAGTGGTATGTCAACAAGTCACCAAATTCCTGGAAAATAACAACATACTCCCTCAATCACAATCTGGCTTTCGCAGGGGCTATGGTACTGCTACTGCTTTGGCGGATGTGGTTGACGACCTTCTGACGGGCCAGGACCATGGGATGATTAGCGCCATGGTCTTGCTTGATTTTTCTAGAGCTTTCGACACAATTAATACAACTCTTCTGCTGTCAAAGTTGTCATTTTACGGAGTTGATGCAGGAGCGGTCCAGTGGTTCAGTAGCTATCTGTCGCACAGGCAGCAGTATGTGGAGTTGACCAAGGCTGATGGGGTTAGAGTTCAATCTTCCCCTTTACCTGTAACGCATGGTATGCCTCAAGGGTCTATTTTAGGTTCTATCCTCTACATTTTGTATAATGCAGATATAACAAAAACAATAACTCAGGGTAAGTGTCACTTATATGCAGATGACCTGCAATTATACCTATCTTTCCCACCTTCCGACCATGCCGCAGCTGTGTTGAAAATAAATGATGATCTATCCCGAATAGCCTCATGGTGCCAATCGAATTTCTTGACCCTGAACCCCAGAAAGTCTAAACTTATTCTATTTGGAGCAAAATACAACCTTCACAATTTTATTAGCAGCTGTACAACCTTTAATGTTACTCTCAATGGGGAAAGCATTGAACGAGTAGAGCACCCTACTTGTGCTCAGGATTAGGTTGTGTGAGTCACTGGTCTTGTCCAATATGAATTATTGTGACACTGTATATGGACCATGTCTTCTATCCAGGTCTATAAAACTCATCCAACGCGTGCAAAATGCCTGTGCCCGGTTTTGTTTCCATATACCACCCCGTACACATGTAACTCCTTTTCTTAATGCTGCAAGTCTACTTAAGATGGAGGCGCGTAGAAAATTTCATCTTGCTACAATGTTGTTTGACATTGTTAATGCAGGGAGGCCACAGTATCTCTATGACAAGCTGGTATGGGCACAGGAACATAGCAGATATCCAAAAAGAGCTTGTACTCACATCTTCTCTACTCCCAAGCATCGCACTATGGCTTTTCGCGGATCATTTAGATATGCGGCCTCTCGCTGCTGGAATGACCTCCCGCCCCCGATGCGTGACCTGAAAACCAAAGTTATTTTTAAAAAAACACCTTAAGAACTACCTCATCTAATTACAAAAGCTAGTTTAAAGACTGCCTCTGTTACTAACATCTAATACATAAACTTACGTTCAGGGCTTTCACGACGTGCTTGGGACGGGTTTAGGGGTCCAGTCACCGGGGCCGCCCTCTTGAGGAGCACCATTTTTCCGTTTTCTCTTTAAATTCTCTGCCACTAATATTAGTCGGTTTCACGGACATCTCAGTTTTCGCAATCACTGGTTTGACTTGTTGGTCTCGGCGTGAAAGCAGACATGCGTTGAATACACGCATGCCACCATGCCACGTCCATGATGCCAATTCACATGACCAATTGCTGGATTGCCACGTCCCGTGCCACGTCATCTATTGTTTTACCACATGGCCTTGTAACAATTTAAGTAATTTTTTTAACATGACCTGTTGGTTATGTTGTATTTTTATTTTTTTTCCTTAAACGTCATGATTGAGTTATCGGTGGGTCCGGCAAAGGAATCGTGCTCACTGAAGCCTTCATAGTATTTTAATTTTATTTTATTTTTTGTTTGCACTTTTATTTTATTTTAAAATAATGTTTATTTTGTTTTGATTTGTCTGGTCACTAGCCTCATATAATTTAGGCCCTGTCAGAATAACAGCGCTTCTGAGTCATTCTGAACATCCATGAATGACACAGCAGCTTATGCTGAGACAGGGCTCTTTAACTTCACACTGTTAGTTTATTTTTTATTACTCATCTGTTCTTTTTTTCTGTCTATTTGTATTATTTATTATTTTCTATCTTTCTTTTTTGTCTAAATGATGTAAGCGTGTGTATGTTAATAAATTATTTTCTATTCTATTCTATTTCTTTACGAAAAAAGTTTATATGACGAAAATTGTTCCTCTTAAATATTTTAATCCAAAAATCCAAAAAAGGGGGGTTATCAGTCGTCGATATTCTAACCAATATTTTCCTTGGAAAAAATATTTTAAGGGTCCTATAGTACCCTGAAGGCAATACTCCAACAGCCCTCGAAGCGACACTCGGACCGAAATGTGGGTACTTGGATAATACTTTGCGACATTTGTTACACTATTCTTTTATAACCACTATTCTATTGCACCTGAAAAGTCTGTCATAGACAGGTATCGCAGCCTGCCTTGGATCACAGACACAGTCAAAATCATGATGAAGTTGCGCGATAGTGCTCTGGCTGACTTTCACAGACAGAGACCAAATAGTACCAATGTATACTATAAAACCTTAAAATCAATTGTAAATCAAGCCCTATTTCACGAGAAAGCTGCTTTAATAGCAAAATTCAAAATCCCAAATTACTATGGTAAAATCTTAAAAATACAATTTTGCCCCAGAAAAAGAATGATTTGCCCTTATTTTTCAATGTTCCCGATATTATTAATAATTATTTTTTGAATATACCAGTTAGTCCCGATGTTTCGATCTCACAGCTAACCTTTTTTGAGTACAACAGATTTTCGAATTCAGTTTTTAATTTAAAACCTGTTACTTTGGATAAAATCATTAAAATAATTCATACCTCCTTGGTCGAGTGTTTTGTACACCGGTTTTCATGGTGTCGTCATCTCTGAGGGTTCGATCCCCGGTCGGGTCAATTTAGAAATTATTGTTTTTCTAAATTGTCTCGGGTCTGGGTGTTTTCTATGTATAATAAGTATGTATTTAAGTATTTTAAGTATGTTTATCCGTTGTCTAGTAACCATTTAACGAGTTTCTTAACGAAGCTATTCTTGGGCTAGATAATTGGTGTGAGTGTAGGAAAGTTGTATGTATAATTATGTATAAGTATGGGGTGTGATTCAATCAGTCTGAATATGCTCAATTTGACTTTCCCATACACTATAGACAGCATCAAAGATATTATAAATTTGTCAATTACTACCCAAACAAACCCAGATTTGTGGAAACTGGCTACTGTGCTTCCACTGCCTAAGGTAGCAAACCCAGTGGATTTAAAGGACCTGAGGCCCATTAGTATACTGCCCTGTCTGTCTAAGATCCTCGAGAGGGCTGTTTGCACCCAACTAAATGATTTTCTTGAGAAGAATAAAATCTTACCAGAGCTACAGTCCGGCTTCCGGAAGGGGCGTGGTACCACAACTGCTCTACTAGATGTAACTGATTCTATACTGCATGCACAGGATCAAGGCATGTGCACTTTGCTGGTTTTATTGGATTTTTCTAGGGCTTTCGAATCTTTAAATATAAATCTTCTATTGTCGAAACTAAGTTACTACGGATTCGATAATCAGGCCCTTTGGTGTTTTTATAGTTACCTCAGTAATCGTTACAAATTTGTAAAATTGAGCTCTAACAATGGTTCCTCTATGGAATCGGAAAAGGTGGCCATTGATAGAGGTGTGCCTCAGGGTTCAATTCTGGGTCCAATCCTTTTATTTTGTACTCAGCAGATATTACAACGCATATCACACATTGCAAATATCATATATATGCAGATGACACCCAGATTTATATATCTTTCAAACCAGAGGATATTGACCAAGCTTTAGTTAGAATTAATGAGGATCTTTCCAGAGTTGCCCATTGGTCTGATTGCAATTGCCTTTTGTTGAACTCTTCAAAAACTAAATACATGATCTTTGGGACCAAACATCAGTTAGGTAAAGTAAATTCTCCGGTGCTTGTCAAACTAAAAAATGAATCCATTGAAAGAGTTTATGAGGCACGAAATTTAGGTCTTAAGATGGACTGCAACCTACGTTTCGAAAATCTTATTGGCAATTCTATTCGAAATTGTTTTTATAAACTAAGAGTACTATATAAGGTTAGGCGTTACCTAAGTGAAGAGTTGCGTATCCAGCTGGTAGAGTCTTTGGTGTTGTCTAAGCTAAATTATATGGATACTGTTTATGGACCTCGCCTACTTGTGAAGACTCAAAGACTAAACCAAAGAGTGCAGAATGCCTGTGCTCGATTCTGCTTCACTATTCCGTTAAGGGCCCATGTGACTCCATTTTTGAATAAACACTGCATGTTGAAGATGCGATACCGCCGTAAACTTCATTTGGCTTGTTTAATGTTCAGTATTGTAAAGGATCAAGCTCCTGCTTATTTATATAATTAATTTGCCTTGGGTTTTGAACCGTAAGCCTTATGGAGCCCAAAG
Source organism: Scoparia ambigualis (assembly GCA_963921215.1). NCBI lineage: Eukaryota > Metazoa > Arthropoda > Insecta > Lepidoptera > Crambidae > Scoparia > Scoparia ambigualis. The sequence goes on from OY992516.1 coordinate 31,146,234, forward strand.
ACATGCTTTACAGCTGTCAACTACACATCACGCATCTGCTGCTTTCCGAGGAAGTTTTCGATATGCAGCGACAAAATGCTGGAACAATATTCCTCCACCGATTAGGGACCTGCAAAACAAAAACGGTTTTAGGCATAAATTAAAATTGTTTTTAAGCTATTTTCAGAGTACACAAGAGATTTTGCTGCAAGATACAAGCGCTTTATAATAAAACTTTAACCTACCTTGTCTGTATGTCCTGTAAATGTATGTTCGGTTGTGAGGCGTCTTGTGCTGGCTGGCACATAATTTAACTTTGAAAAGCACTATGTTATTGTTAAATTCTGTTAAATGTCATTGTTTTGTAAAGCTAATTTCAAAATTATATAAATTAATTTCATTACTGTTTGTGTTCTGTCTCATTCATAAAAAGTATTTGTGGTTTTTGTTTATGAAAATATGAAGAGAAATTTTTCGTCTGAATCTGAAATGAATGACAGCCCCCCCCCCCCCCCCACCCTACCCGTTTGTTCTTTTTGTTGTTTTTATTTTTAAATCTGTTTTATAAAAGGCGAAGGTTTAATGTATACAACCCAATTAAGTGTTAGTTTATCATAAGTATTAATTTTATTTTTGTAATTAATTTTTGTTCATTCCATTTCTGTACACGTTGCCTATCGCAGCATCACCAAACAGGTTCCGTCGGAAGACCAGTGCTGACCGTAAGGCCAGCATCTTGCTGAGACGGAATCCATTTTGGGACATTCTTTCGTAATATTTACTTTTTGCCTGTTATCTGAACTGTGTTTGTCCTAAATAAATATTTTTTCTTTCTTTCTATCAAGTAGGTATTAAGTAGTATACTATAGTAAAAATACATATTAATACTTACATATATATAAATATAAAAGACTTATAAGTGTTTGATTCAACTACGGACGGTACTTTAAGTTATTAAAAATTATAGTACAGTGATTACAGCGATTTTTATACAGTTCACATGGTTGTTTCAATGTTTGTCCCCCCCCGAACCAAAAGTCTGGATACGTGTCTGGCGCCGCCAAAAGCACGCCTCCGCATGGTGTCGCTCTGTCAGATGCCGCTACAAGGTGATGTTCTAAAACCGTCAGGTTATTACGCCACGTACTTAGCTTAGACTTTAGCCCACGGACATTTTGATAAAAGGCATTTATCGTCGTTGCGCTATTGTGTGAGTGTTGGGCCACGAAAGGGCTGGGTTAAGCTTTGTTGGCCAGTTGTTTTTTTTTATATGTAATCCAAGGCTTTATTTTCGCATTTACACTACACGAACGGGAGAAATAAAGAAAGCTACTGGCAACAGTAAAAGACTATGGGAAATTATTAAAGAAAAAATTTTCAATAAACCAAATAGACACGTTCCGAGTGAGTTGTTGTCGACCTCAGATCCCTTACTGTCGGTGAATGCTATAAATGAATATTTTGTAATGTTGGTAGCACGTTGGCTGAAAAAATCCTAAAGAATAATGAACCAATCGTTTAAAACCCACCAAATCTTTTACATAACTCAATGGCTTTTCTGCCTACAGATGAAGAAGAGGTAGCCAACATTATTATAAACTTAAAAAATAGCAATGTGCAAGGGGCAGTCGGAATATCTAGTATTTTTTTGAAAAGGTACAAAGATGTTTTAGTTCGTCCTCTTACTTTCATTTGCAATTTGGCCATTGACACAGGAGTATTCCCACAAGCTTTCAAGATTGCATACGTCCAACCGATACACAAATCGGGAGACAGAGACTGTGTTTACAACTACAGACCCATATCTATTTTACCAACATTATCAAAGGTTTTAGAGCGTACTATGAATATAAGGCTAACCAACTTCCTAGAAAGCGTTCAGTCGCATAATGCCAAATTCGCAAAATGGCAACCGAGTCGTAATTGGACAAATTCGCATAATGGCATATTCGTAAAAGGACAAATTCGCGAAATAGCATATTCGTAAAAGGACAAATTCACAAAAAGACTAATTCGCAAAAGGACAAATTCGCGAAATGACAAATTTTTACCAACGCATGCCGTATCGTGAACAATATATACGTACGATATTATTATAAATGAAATGCACACAAACATTGAAAAAATCATTTTAATTTTTACAAAAATAATCACAGGTCGTTATAATTAGAGAAAAAGTCTTAAATCAAAACACAAAAAGTCACAAAAAAATACGATAAGTAGGTACGATATCAAAAAAATGTTTTAAATATGAAACTTTCATACTGAAAGGGACAAACATTGAAAAAATCATTTTAATTTTTACAAAAATAATCACAGGTCGTTATAATTAGAGAAAAAGTCTTAAATCAAAACACAAAAAGTCACAAAAAAATACGATATGCAAAAAATGTTTTAAATATGAAACTTTCATACTGAAAGGGAAAATTATAATAGCATTTGATAATAAATTATCCTTTGAAAAAAATATTTAACAGAAATTTTCTTATCATTGAGTTCTGCTAATAATTTGTTGTACTTTTTGTCAAATTGTATGTCTTTATTCCTACGGTTTTTTCGTCTTGGAGTAAAAAGATTCCGTTTCATGATAATGTCGAAATGCTTTGATTCTTTCTTTATTTTGTGTATAAAATTAAACAAGGACGGACGCGTCGGAATCAATACATTTAGTCGGTGGTGCCATCCTTCCAGCGCATTTGTAGTACGATGACGTTGTCCAGCGCAACTAAGAAGTGTTGAGCCTAATCTGATCCACTGCCTCTCAAAATAGTGAAGGAAATTATCCATATCACCAGTATCTTCTATGGCTGCAGATATTATTTGCCAACCTTCGGTGATGAAGTCGGGTGGCAGAAGTACCAAAATGGCTGCTCTCCGAATAATATTTCTTTGACCTCTTGTTTTGTCGACTTTTAGCTCTTTAGCCTTCTTCCAAACAGCTTTTTGGTAATGATAATAACAACCACTTACTTTAACTTGCGGAAATACGGCTTTAACCGCATTCATGGCTGCAATTTCATAGTCACTTTTAAATGTTTTTATCGTCACGCCTAGAATATTTTTAATCAAGCGGAAAAATCTTGTGTACGTATTTTGACTTTTATCAGGCAATAGTGCATATACGACCGGAACGAGTGATGTTGTATTCATATCCGAATGTAAATCTATGTGCAGAGTATATAATTGGTAGAATGGTTTCGGTACACTTTTAAATGTTCCATCGCCATAATAATTTAACGAATTCGAACCTTTCATCATTCTTCGAGATAATTTAGAAGCGAACACCTTCTTCGCCATCTTGTACCAATAAAAAATGTTGAGCTAGACTTTCAGGTACAGATACATCTTTTACCGAATGAAAAGTCAGCTTTTCTGCATTTAGAAATGTTTTCCTTGCTTTGTATAAAGTATCCTTTTTTTCATGGAATGTAGGCAATGATGTGCTCGTCGTATTCGTTGTATCAAATACTTTTTCAAATAGACCCTTTATAGGCGTTAAATCCTTGCACACCGCTCTTTTCAACTTATTCATTTTGATTAGCACATCGTTTTTTTCTTGATGAGGCAGACATGTATGTTCAGGTTTTCTCAATATTTTCTTTAAATGTTCGTCCACCGTAACTGACGCATTACACTCATTTTTATTTACACAACGCCAACGGGAACTTTTGTTTTTATTTATTCGCTTGGTTTTATTAAATCTATGTCCATCGAACAACAATGTATCATTGCCCTTTTGATTTTTTTCAAAAATTAAAATATCTTCTTCCATTATCTCGTCAAATAACCACTAATACTACCAAATCCAGAAACAAACAATGCAGAAGAGTAAGTGACTTTAACGTTAACTCACAAAAATACGAAACTACCTACATTATTTCATTAATTTTTCTTTGACTCGTTCCGTTTCGCATTGACTGCATAAATTGTATTGTAAAATATCCATAACGATTGTAGACAATAAGTATTAAGTATAGTTTATTTGTGCTGAGTGCATAAATAAACTATAAATGTAAATAAGGAAAATACCCAGCAATTTTTACCCTATCTAATATATGTCGGCATTCACTAACCACGTAGTTTCTCATTATATAACTAGATGGCGTTTTAATAATAATCTACCAGTTTTTTTTAATCTTAAGATTATTAAAATGATAAGAAAATTTTTTTATTCAAAGTATAATTTATTATCAAATGCTATTATAATTGTCCCTTTCAGTATGAAAAATTCATATTTAAAACATTTTTTTGATATCGTACCTACTTATCGTATTTTTTTGTGACTTTTTGTGTTTTGATTTAAGACTTTTTCTCTAATTATAACGACCTGTGATTATTTTTGTAAAAATTAAAATGATTTTTTCAATGTTTGTGTGCATTTCATTTATAATAATATCGTACGTATATATTGTTCACGATACGGCATGCGTTGGTAAAAATTTGTCATTTCGCGAATTTGTCCTTTTGCGAATTAGTCTTTTTGTGAATTTGTCCTTTTACGAATATGCTATTTCGCGAATTTGTCCTTTTACGAATATGCCATTATGCGAATTTGTCCAATTACGACTCGGTTGCCATTTTGCGAATTTGGCATTATGCGACTGAACGCTAGAAAGTAACCATCTCATCTCAACTAACCAATACGGTTTCCGTTCTGGTAGGAGTACTGCTGATGCTGTTTATACACTTACTGACTACATAGTAGATAGCCTCGACAATAAAAAAAACCATCGCGGTATTCCTCGACCTCGCTAAAGCCTTCGACACGGTTTCTGTCCACATACTCGTTCGTAAGCTTGAAAGTGTAGGAGTCAAGGGGATGCAACTGACGTTCTTTAGAGATTACCTTCAAGGTCGAACTCAACATCTTAAGATCGACTCCCACATAAGTGATGGTCTCCATACTATTTATGGAATTCCTCAAGGAAGTATTCTTGGGCCGAGTTTATTTCTTATTTATGTAAATGGATTGTGTGATCTTCAAATACCAAATGGGAAAATAGTATTCTTTGCAGATGATACAGCCCTTCTTTTCAAAGCCGACAATTGGTCTGACGTTTTTAAGGATGCGCAAGTGGGCCTAAATCTAGTGATGAAGTGGCTTTCGAACAATGTACTGTGTAATGCAAACAAAACAAAATACCTCACCTTTACTCTAAAATCAGTACCTACATCAAATGTTTTGATAGCTCATCTTGTTCGGATCCCAGTGGGTCCCCATGCTCATGTCCACTTATTGGATCAACAATTAGCATTAAATATTTGGCGATATTGATTGATAATAAACTTTCGTTTGCGCCTCACGTGGACTTATTGACTAGCAAAATACGCAAACTTATTTTTGTTTTTAAAACTCTTAGAAACGTCGTTGATATAAAAAATCTAACACTAATATATTATGCTCTTTGTCAATCAATTTTAACATACTGTCTTACGGTCTGGGGAGGGATGATTAAGTCTGCACTAATTAAGCTGGAACGAGCTCAAAGGGCAGTCCTTAAGGTTGGTCTATCTTTGCCATTCTTATATCCTACCTCAGATTTGTACAAAACCTGGAACGTGCTCACTATGCGCCAGCTATTTGTATTGAACACAGTGAAAAAAAACACTCATCCTTCGTATATAACCCAATACAATTGGAGGATAGTCGTAGAAAATATAAAGTTTGTCCTACACACGTGTGTTAAACTAGATTCGCTCAGAGATTCTTCTGTTTTCTTGGCTCACACCTTTATAACAAACTAAACTTCAGTCTATCAATCTATCTACTTTGCAAAATGGAATGTAAAAAGACAGTGACCAAATGGCTCTTACGTTTAGATTACGATGCAACTGAAGATCTGTTGAATATTTTTTTTTTAAAAACATGCACATTATTATTATTGTATGTGTTAGATTAATTCCTTTTTCTTTATTTTTATTTTTATTTGTTTTCAATAATTCCAATGTAACTTTCCGCTATTGTCTGTATACTTGTTAATCTTTTTTGTGGGAGGGGAGCCTGGCAGTCCGTCAAACAGGTCCTACCTAGGATGGATGCCAGCTTCCCACAATACTGTAACACAAAAAATGTTAACACCTTGTCGCTTGTTTATACATTGTGAGAAGAAATAAATAAATATTATATTATAATTTTATATATTTATTGGCCAAACTTCACTGGAGAAGCATGTCTCGTAGTGGACAAGAGGAACACCAATTTTATATAATTTATAATTTCCCCTCGGGATCAGCTCCTCCACCGTACAGATACCCGTAGTGCAGATTTTCCCAAGATAGTCACGAATCTCTTCAACATTAGATTCCATATTGTTATCGACTTTTGAGTCTCTTTTGTATCAGCTGCAGTGATATGAGTGTTATCGGATACAGGAATATAAGGGTTGTGATTGCGGATTCAACGGGGTGATTATGTCTTCATAGTGCTTATTTTTTTCTGAAGGTCATCCACTTGACAAGCATAACCTTCAAGTTTGCTGTCGTAAGTTGTTATAAAAGAAACCGTTTTTGTAAGTTGGTCGCTCAGCATTGCTATTTCAAGTCTTAAGCAACGTATCTCTTCTGAGAGGTCCCCGATCTCCACGGTATGTACTGTATTGTCAGAATTGGTAGTAGGCAATTTCCACAATGGGTGACGTTCAAATCGCAATCTCTCTTCAACAAACCTACAGGTGTATGAGTATTGTATTGAATAGAACGACCGTTTCCGAACGGCAACACTGTAATTTTAATTATTAGACAGACGGCTGTCAGTGTGACGTGTGACACACACGTTGGAACAAAATGGTTAGGTTAGGACTTGACCGCGGGGTCGCGTAGAGAGTATTGAATTTGCATATGATAATTTGATGTGTAGGGCACATATTGTTAAAATCGGCGGACCGTAGTGAGTGAAACAGTGTAGAACATAAGTTTAGATTAGTATCCATGGCGGGCTAGCTAAAACCAGTTGTTTGGTCAGAGTGCGACACGTGGAGTGATCGGTGCATATCGGTACGTAGTTGTCTTGGGTAAAGAGCTCTGGGGGTAGTCAAAGGGATGTTTAGGGACATCTAGGGCCATCAACCACCCGAAGACGCGCCGGAGCGCGGTCTACCAGCAGCCAGAGACAGCAGCCGGGGAGGCGAGCTACCACCACCACAGCAGCGTGCCGAAGACAGCCGGCGCGGCGGACTGCACCGAGCTGAGGACGAGCGAGACAGTAAGGGTGTGGCACACCGTCTCCACTAGTATGTAAGTTATCTTTTATTTTATATGGACCATACATTGTTGGCTAGAAATAGCCTGGTAGCAGAGTTTTAATGATATGTCTTATCTTGCTGTAGAGAACTCAGTCAATGACCTCTCTGGACCACACATTTAGGTACCCAGAGCACGGTTGGTTTATTGAACTCTCTATATCAAACAAGTATCATCACCACCCTTCTTGGCCGCGCAGCAGCACTCGGGACAGACCCAGCCACTGGGTTCATCTGGTGGGTGTCTAACACCTGCGCAAAGTGAGTGGAAGGTTTTATTGCAGATGTCTTGAGTGCAACATAAATAAACCTCTTCATAATCAATAACAATAAAGCAAGCGGCGCAATGCATTTTAAAGCGTAACCAAGAAACAAAATAAATGATAGAAGTGCGCAACTATTGGTGCAGCGGATGACTCTGTCAGTATCAGCGCAGCCGTCACGTCACGAAGCGGCGAATGGCGAGCAGCCGATCAACCGGTTTCGGCTCACGGCACGGCAACAACGGCGAGGGCAGGCGCGATGACTTACGCGCGCGTACAAGAGCGGTATGGTTATGTTGCCGTAGCAGGTCGTAGAAATCGTAGCTCCGTAGATGGGATGTAGCAACGCGTAGACTCAGCTGTGGATAGTAGTCGGTAATTTCAACCGCGCTGCGCCAAGTGATCGTGGTCGAGTGGTAAAGTGCCAACTACTTACGCCAGAGGTCCGGGGATCAAATCCTGCCGCGCCTCAAAAACATTAGAGTGTCTTCCTTACAACACCGGGGGCTTAGCACAAGGTCTTCAACGTTGGTCAGGGCAAAGTCCGGGGCTCCAACTCAAATTAGATACTTAATTTAAATAAATTAAAAATAAACTGCACACGACCGCTCACTCAGAAGTTCACACGTCGAAAAAATTAATTTGAAGTATAATTTGAAGTTTAAAATATCTCGTAAATTAACCTTTTATTCGTATATTAATATTTATTTGGTACAGCACAATGAGGACCTGTAAAAGAAGGACTGAACGAGCTGATACACCAAAAGATGTCGTCGAAAGAGCTTGTCATCTAATATTTTTTGACAAAAACGTATTAATGCAACTTTAAAACAATATGACATTCCCTATAAGATATTACACATCGTTATGTGGCGAAACTAAAGGAGGAATTGCAACGTAATTCGAACTTGACGAGAGCAGGATTAACCTTGGAATAAGTGGGATATATTAAAAATAGGCAAGTTTTCATGTTTTCAGAATAAAAAGCTTTAGCAAGTTATTTAAAGAAAGCCACTGATATTTATTATGGATTGACACCATATGAGACTCGAAAATTAGCATATCAGTTCGCCATAAAAAGTAACAAAGCTATGCCCTATTCTTGGAGAACAAAATTGATATCTGGCGAAGATTGGTTAGGCTCGTTTCTCAAACGTCATCCTTCTTTTTCCATAAGGACACCTCAAGCAGCAAGCCTTTTAAGAGCTACATCATTTAACAAACATAACGTCAGTATGTTCTTCGCTAATTTAACTGCTGTTTACCAACGTTTGATTTTAAGCCCTGGTGATATCTGGAACGTAGATGAAACAGGTATGACAACCGTACAAGTACCTAATAGAGTAATAATTAAAGTTCTATTATAAAGGTATAATTAAAGAAAATTTAAGTACCTAATAAGTAATAGTAATATACTAAAGCATTTACTTGTATCAGAACATCGAGCATTCGCCATTTTTAATTTACTCGAACCGCTCTTCTGATGTTTTGTTACAGCCTTTTAAAAACCAACGAGCATATTGGTGTGACATTTCGTCGAGCCTTTGCACGAGTGCGCGCGATGAGCGGGTGCGAGGTGACGCGGAAGAAGGGGGACGAACGACGCACGCGGTCCGCGCGCGCGATTCTCTATTTATCAAGTACACACGGCGATTTTACACGTGCATTGCATTAGCTCGTTATTTATACCTATTATCTATTTTCTATTCAACTATGTCGTGGGATAAGGAAAAAACTTTGTTGTTTATTGAAAAATACAGGAATCATGTCATTTTATGGGATCCTAATCATGCTCAACATTACAATAAAATATATAAAAAACGACGCGTGACAAGATATCGCTACCAAAATGGAGAGCTCTGCTGATGACTGCAGAAAAAAATGACCTGTCACGGTCGCCATGTAATGGCGTTGGGACGGAGACCCGAAATGAAACAATGTCTTGCGTTGAATCAATCTCTTTATCCTCTAGTGTATCATCTTAAATACTAATTAACATCACATCTATACGTGACTAGAGGAAGGACGCCTTGTCAATCAGGAAGACCTTAATTATCACGTACTATTGAGTACGTGCTGATAGTGTAATTCACTATATCACACAAGCCTTCTAGCTTCCCTTCGAAGAGAAAAAATGAAGATCGAAAATAGTGTTGGCACTGGAAAAGGTTAGTGATGATAATAAATGCGAATGTACAGTCAACAGCACGTCACGTATACACCTGAAGTGATGTTGACTGTACATAGCACAGCAGATATATTCAGTTTGGATAAAATTATGACGTAAATGAAAAAAAACTAATTTTATTTTAAATTGTTTTTATTTACATTTACAGGAGCAGACGAAATTTATAAAAGTTCGTGGTTTGGGTACCAAAGCTTACAGTTTATGCTGGATAGGAATAAACCACGTCCCGTTGATGATTCGGTGAGTTATTTTTTTAAAGGTATTTCTATATTACAATTTGTAAGTACCTATGCATATTGGTTTTGCCACTCCAACGCGGCTTCTTGAGAACAGTATTCAGCAATTTCATCTCTCATTATTTTTGCAAAAGCACTTTCTGATAAGTTTCGTTGTTGATTTGCAAGCGGAAGAAATGATGCGTGGCCCTCGTTATAATCACTGGTATTATTGTCTTGTGAGGTGTTTTCATGTAAGTTTATTCCTTTCTAATTCCTTCTAATGAAATTGTGCAAATGACATGTGCACTTTACAATCAATTTAACTTTATCGGGGTTTAATAATATAGGCTTTCGCAAAACACGGAATACTGACGACAGTAGTCCAAACACATTCTCAACTACGCGCCGAGCTCTACAGAGTCGGTAATTGAACAATCTTTTAGTAGACCCTTTGGGATGCATTCCAGAGTAAAGCTTCATCATATTTTTCATGAGAGGGAAAGCTTTATTGGCAACGAAATAATATGGCATTGACATTTGCCTACCTGGCAGTGTCGAGGACTGTGGCAAATTCAATGATTTATGTTGTAGTTTTTTATATAACATACTGTTATGGAATACTCCACCGTCTGATATTCGTCCTTGGCAACCTACATTAATGTAAATAGTTTTATAATTTGCATCCACTACTGCCATAAGTACAATACTAAAAAACCCCTTATAATTATAAAATTCACTGTCACTTGCAGGTGGTGCTTGTATAACTATATGTTTCCCGTCAATAGCACCTATACAATGGGGAAATTCCCATATTTTCTCATAATCTTCTGCCACTTGTAACCACTCCAAAAAAAAAGTATTATAATTTCAGGCTGACAACAAGACCGAGGAAAATCACATGCAGGCTAAAACGGCTCATTGCGAGTCGCAGTCAGCACATCCTATAAAAAAGAAAAGGAAAATGATTTCTATATCAATACAGATGACGACAAAAAAATGGAAATTGCATCAAAAAACCGCTATGAAAAATAACTTTAATCATGACGAGTTAGCAAGTTACGGTATTTTTATCGCCAACAAAATGAGAAAATATAATGAAGGGACCAAACATTATGTGCAACATCATATATCGAATATACTTTTAGCGCTGATCAAGGAGAATTTAACTATCCCCGTGGATACAGTCAACACTATAGGGATAATTGTAGGAACGAAACATCTCGAGGATATAATACAGCTTCAACATCAAATCAATCCTTTGTAAGTCAGGATCGATACTGTGACTAAAATACAGACAGAGGCTATACTCCCTCTATCGAAGAGGTCCGAGGTCCGAATCGAGCCGGTGAAGCAAATACAGACGGGGGCGATACTCAAGATAGCAGTAACTTTGATATGATAAGTCACATCTCAGATTACTTGAATGATTTGAATTAATCTTAAATAAAGTATAATGATACTCACGTGAATGTTTTCTTTCAGTTCCTCTGTTATTGCTTCACATACTTCTGGAATTATCTTCCCAATACTATGTCTTGATATTCTAAAAAGATACTGTAAACTAACGAAGGAATCACCTGTAGCTAAATAACGTAAAGTTAATGCTCATCTCTCCTTCGCCGTAATTGAAACTCTGAATCGTGTATTTTGCTTTGATATTTTAGCACCAATTGAATTCAATAAACTTTCAAAATCACTTGAAGATAGTGCAGTAAAGTTTTTATATTCCTGCGATTTCAAGTCTAACATTAATTGCAGACCTCCAAGAGTTTGTCTTCTATTGTAAATATTCATTAGCCACCATCTTCTATTTCTATTTTTTATTTTTTCTTTTAATATAATTCATCAAGATAAACGCAGCACACGCAACTTGTAGGTCCAACATTTTAAAGAAGAATGGACGCAGGTACCACGAAATGTTACGGGTAAATGCACACTTGCTGTAAGCATTTACCCGTAACACAACGCCGAGCATTCGTAGGAACGTTACATTACATGGAAATGCTTAGGCTAACTGAGCTTTTGCCTGTATTGTACCATTCGTAAGAACGTTACATTACACCGAAACGCTCGAGGAAATGCTCAAGTTTATACTCACTTATTGGTTAGCTTATTTCAAGACAAATTCAAAAATATACGATACAAGCATATTACTTTAGTAGTTTCGAGAATAGAGCGCTTTTGTTACCTAAACCAATACAATAGCGACCACCCACTTCGGGTCTCTGCAGTTGTTGTCAGTTGCGCCATATTTGTTTCCTCGCTTTTCTCAGACGAGAGGTTATTCAATAGACACTTGTCATAGTTTGAGCTTATTTTTCGTGCGTAGGTACAAAACATAAACTTAATAATTATTTGTAAAAAATTCATCATCATCATCAGCCAGAAGACGTCTACTGCTGGACAAAGGCCTCCCCTAAGGATCTTCAACACGACCGGTCTTGTGCAGCTTGCATCCAGCGGCTACCCGCGACCTTCACCAGATCGTCGGACCACCTTGTTGGAGGCCTGCCCACACTGCGTCTTCCGGTGCACGGTCGCCACTCGAGAACCGTTCTGCCCCAACGGCCATCGGTTCTACGGGCGATGTGCCCTGCCCATTGCAACTTGAGCTTGGCGACTCTTTGGGCTATGTCGGTTACTTTAGTTCGTCTAAGAATCTCCTCATTTCTGATTCGATCACGTAGAGAAACCCCGAGCATAGCTCTCTCCATTGCTCTTTGCGTGACTTTGAGCCTGCTAACACACACTGGTCGAAGACTTTCGTCTTGAGACACTGCGGTATTTTGGACGAGAAGATATTTCGTAGCTTACCGAACGCTGCCCAGCCGAGTTGGATTCGACGATTGACCTCTTTCTTAAAGTTGGACCTACCTAACTAGACTGTTGGTCCCAGGTATACATATTCGTCAACAACTTCAAGAGCAGAGTCTCCAACCTTCAGAGGAGTGGGTACGACACGTGAGTTAGACATGATTTTCGTCTTCTCCATGTTCATTTTAAGGCCTACTTATTGAGAGACTCTGTTGAGATCACCGAGCATTGTGCCGAGGTTCTCCAGGGTCTCAGCCATGACTACTATATCGTCGGCAAATCGAAGGTGACTGATGTACACGCCGTTAATATTGATGCCGAGTCCTCTCCAGTCCAGAAGCTTAAATACGTCCTCCAGTGCAGCAGTGAAGAGATTCGGAGATATGACGTCTCCTTGTCTCACTCCACGCTGCAGCTGGACTGGCTTCGAGTTCTGGTCCTGAAGACGAACTGTCATAGTGGCGTTTTCGTACAAACACTTCAACACTTCGGTGTACTGGTAGTCAATTTGGCACCGCTGGAGAGACTGTAGCACGGCCCATGTTTCGATCGAATCAAAGGCTTTCTCATAGTCCACAAACGCTAAGCAAAGTGGCCGGTTATACTCTTCGGTCTCCTGTATAAGCTGCCGCAGCGTATGTATGTGGTCTGTGGTGCTAAAGCCTTTTCGGAATCCGGCTTGTTCGATTGACTGGAAGTCATCAAACCTGCGTGCAAGACGATTAGTTATAACTGTCGAGAACAGCTTTTAACGTGACTTACAAGTGATTGACTGTACTGTTACGTTGTAAATTCAGGGCCCTGTCTGCCTTTACTAATCTACAGAAGGGGTTCGCAATGGTTGAATAGTGCTTACCTGAAATCATTGTTTTTGAAAGATCAGATGTCCAAAAAACATTAGTCCTTGTAGCTTGTTTGAATTAAATCCATTTTTCTTCACATTAAAGACATGGAGCCTTGGCTGACACATTACAAGACACACTTTTCTTGCATTTTCAATTAAAACATATTTCTAAATCAGTTTTAGCAAGACTTTGCGTTAGATTTGAAAGAAAATAAAGATTGTTTACGTTTTGTATTTGACATAACACCATAGACAAAATGACAGCCACCGTAGCGACGCCTAGCGGTAGCGGGGCGAAGTGGCTGTCAGCTTTTAAGTTTCACATAAAAGATGCAATTCTAAAAATAGCCGAAACAGTTCCAATAATAAGTTACGTAATAAATTAATATGTATAATAATTACTTTAAATAATTAAATTTAATTCAAGCAAATCCGGAAATAGAACTATTTTTTCTATAAGGACTTTTATCTAGAACATTCGAACGGGAGAAATATTTTTTATATGGATATTGTCTCTGCCCGTAGGGGTTACCAGCAGTGCGATTCTATAAGTTAAAGCCTTGGTAGCAACGGCTGCCGCAGCGCTAAAAATTGACTCTGTCTCTTTCATATTCATAGAATTGGAAAGAGACAGCAGATTACAGTCATGCGCGCAGCGTCTATGTGTCGCTTAGAGAATCGCAGAGCAGAGAGGAAACTAATACTTCCTAATATTTAGACAGGGTATTAACTCGAGTGGAATTGATTTCCAAATTTAAAAAAGGACGAAATTCAGATTGCTAAACGTTAACTTGTCTCTAGTTCAAGTAGTTTTCCAATTGACAGATTCTTTCAGTGTCAGAACGAGAGATGAAAACGTCACATTTGACGTTTTGATAGTTTGAAGGAAAATTCTAAAGGAACTGCGTTGTTAAATATTACCCGACTTTGAGAGTAGATTTCATAAGATGGCATTCCGGTTTGAGTGTTTCCGGTGAATTGGAGCAGCCGGGTCTGATGACGTCGAAACGATTTCAATCTCTGGCGTGAAGTGGTGGGTGATGTACAGAGATCAATTCACTAAGGGATCCGTGCCCGAAACGAAGTTCCGGTCGCTGGCAGCAGGTGGCCGCTGGTACCCCGACGAAGCAGGTCTCGCGTCCAGGCTTTAGGGCCCAGCTCTAAATCCTGGCGGCGAGACGGGCCTCTCGAAGCATGCGCTGGGAGATTTTATCTGTGCGCGTGGCTGCCAGCGACCGGAACTTCGTTTCGGGCACGGATCCCTTAGTGAATTGATTGAAGACCGAGTTGTGAATAGTGTGTGTGGATTTAAAACAGCTCTTCGGAGAGAGTTACGACAATATGGTCTACCGTGTGTTGTAATTACAGGAATCCGTGCGCACATCACATGAGTTCCTGTCGCCGGCCGCCACGTGCGAAATAAGACTTACAACAGCGCGTAAGTATTGCTTCCTAAGTGTTTCCCTTGAGCTCTGTTAACCAATGGACTGTCATCTTTTACTGAGAATCCAGAAATTCGATTCTGCAGGTTTCCGAATCACTCCTTGGCAACTTGTGTCGCCAGGCGACGTAAAGCTCTTAGCCATATGGCATGTCAGCCCTTAATCTTTAGAAAGTGGATACTGCATCACCCAACAATAATCTAGCGCATTGTTTAGTCGAATACAAGCGCATTGTTGTACCTTGTGTTCTAGTTAAATGTGAAAAACACTAAAATTAAACAATGGTGTTAAATAGTATTGGACTAGTGTTAGTTTATAGGTGTACCACAACGCAGGGATGCTAGGGACACACCAGTTGAGAAGCGAGTCCCTGAATCTGATAGGTTGATGCTCAGGTTTAAGATGAAAGACTGCGGGACCAAATTTCTTATCGGTACTGGCCTAAGTATGTGGTACCTATGTAGTGCTAAGACTCCGTATTGTCCGTATAATTCCAGGTGCTTCGAGAAGCTCGTCTGGCCGCCAGGATTTAGAACTGAGCCCTAAAGCCTGGACGCGAGACCCGCTTCCTCGTGGGTCCCAGCCGCAACCTCCTGCGTCGGCTGTAAGGCGAGCAGAAACCGCCTAGCGGACGAGCAGGCATAGACGGTTTTTTTTAACACCACAGGTTTTCTTTTCGATCTAATTTTTTTTTAATACCACTATTTTATTAAGTAGGGTATTCATACCCTACTATTCCAAATATCTTTATTTATACAACTTATAAGCGTTGGCAAACTTATCAAACTTTGAGGATCTGCGAGTTCAACCTGTATTGTGAAGTTGTAGGTTAACGTCGTCTCCCAGGTCCGGATCGATTGTACGATCCTGGCGCCCATTATTTTTAATTCTATTTTGGTATAACCCCACGGTTCCATGGTTTCACGGTTTTAGGTTTTTATACGGTTAATCTGGTTAAACGCTAACTTTATTTTTTTTAATACACCGGGCATTTTTATTTTCTTTTCATACTCCGGACGGTACTGGTTTTATCCCAACCACCCACGAACATAGCTCGTACCGCTAAAATATTAGCTAGCTGGTTAGGTAGTAGAAGGAACACTAAAATAAAATTGATTCAAAATTAAAATTATTATAGACCCGCTGGGTCATTTTTGACTCACAAGATTTTCTTGTGTTTTAGGGTGTGTAAAAGGTTAAGATTAATTTAGACAGTAAATTAAAGGTGACAAAATTATTCGAAAATTTATTTGAATTTGACCCGTCGGGGCAATTTCAACCGATAGCTTTTTTTTTGTATTTTCGGCCAACTAAATTAAAATAAGGAATGTAATGGAACCACCTAATTTAAAATAAGGAAAAATTGTTAATTAATTTATTGTCATTGACCGGAATTTAGGGTGTTTTAGTTGTGTTCTTTTACAATATACTACCTAGCTGTTGAACATTTTATTGTTTTATTTTACAACAACCCACTGAAGCTTGCGTTTGGGATTATCGTCCTTTTCCCTAAGAGGGACAAAATCTCAAATGTAACAATATAACATGCCAAAGTTCCTGACTATATTTTTTCATAACTTTAGTTTAAATATACCAAAAATAGAAGGAGTTTCTGACACCAAGTTTTTGGGTCTTACTATCGATCAAGATATAAATTGGAAAATACATGTCGACAATGTTTGCAAAAAAGTCAACTCCTTTGCTTATGCTCTTGGCCAAGTTAAAAATGTGACAAATAAATCGACTGCGATTATAGCCTACCATGCTCACATAGCATCGGTCTTGCGCTATGGACTGATATTTTGGGGGAATAGTACATTAAAAAATCAAGCGTTTATTGCCCAAAAGAAGTGCATACGAGCCATCTGTGGAATACCGCCCGATGTATCTTGTAAACCCCATTTTAAATGTATGGGTTTGTTGCCGCTGCCGTCCCTTTATATTTTTGAAGTGTGTATTTTTGTCAAAAAACACAAGGAGCTATTTAAAAATGCATCGCAACAAAATTCTAGACTTCACAGAGAGAGACATAAACTTGTGCTAAAGGAAATACCGCATTCAGACAAGTATCGGAAGAGTGTTCTAATGATGTGTATACGAATATATAATAAAATACCTAAATATATTAAAGAACTGAACACACACTTATTTAGAAAGAAATTAATGCAATGGTTAATTGAAAAAACCTTTTATGACATAAAAGAGTTTTTTGACGAAAGAACATAATTCGACATTTAGTAGTTAATGACATACTTATTTAAATCGAATGATATATTATTAATGATTTTGACATTTACTAAATTAATGAATTATATTGTAAAATTTAAAAAAAACTGTACCTAGTATTCTAATATTGATTTGGATAAATAATTCTAAATATTGAATAATATTTTATTTCCATGCTGTATACTACAAGCAAAACATGAGATCTTTAAAGTGTACTAAGACCATATTACCATGTTTTTAGCAAATAAAGTTTTATTATTATTATTATTATAACTTATCGGGTTATGATATCCATTTTTTTGTTTTCTGAGGTTTAAGCGAGCACTACACATTGAAATGAAACACGTTTTTATGGATTAACTTGCGTTTAATTTACTATTTACATAGTTTTTACATTATCCTGACGTTTCGAACCCTTTGCAGGGTCCGTGGTCACAGGGAGACTGAGGTGTTGGTCATCACATTGTTAGAAGTTATTTGCCTACCGTCAATAATTTTTATATTTAACCGGGTGCGTTCAAGTTTACACAATACGAGCTAACAATATTTTTAGGTCTGGCAATGTGTTGCTGTTGGGGCTGGGATTTGATGACCTGTATGATGGGGTCCCAGGCAGGTGGTGAATTCCAACCATCCTCTCTATTGAAATTACGATGTTTTTTAATTTCAATAGCCTCGCGTATCATCCTAGGGATGAATCGTTGTTCCTTGGCGAGTATTTGAGGTTTGTCAAATCTGATGTAATGGTTGGGTCCCTCGAGAGCATGTTCACATACTGCAGACTTATTTTCGCGCCTATGCTTGACGTCGGCTATATGTTTTTTTACGCGGGTTCCTACACTTCTCTTTGTTTGCCCGATGTACGAGAGCCCACAGACGCAGTCCAGTTTGTACACGCCTGCATCTTGAAGGGGTATATTGCACTTGACAGGTCGTAAGAACTGGTTGATCTTCTTTGGCGGCTTAAAGTAAGTATTGATTGAAGCTCGCTTCAAGATGTGACCAATCTTGTCAGTGACGCTTTTCATATATGGAAGTACTGCAGGTTGGCGCTTGACTGTGGTTGGTTTTTTGCGTTTTTTGTGACGAAGCCGCGGTACTTGCAGTTTGTTATCCTGTAGTACATGCTTGACGTGCTGAAGTTCAGCAGCCAGGTGTCGGGTGTCACAGATGCCGCGTGCTCTCTGAAACAAAGATTTCCCTACAGTATAAAGTAATAATACTCGTCTGTGGGCAAATTCCAACGGCTGGGCGGGTAGACACCGAAATGAAGCGAGCAAATCTTGTCATTGAGCTCGATCGGATGTTGGACCTCATTTCTAAATGGGGCTCCGATAATCTGGTGGAGTTCAATGCCAAGAAAACACAGGTGTGCGCGTTCACAGCGAAAAAGTCGCCATTCCTTCCCCTTCCCTCTCTTTAGGGTACATCTCTAGACCTGCAGAGCAGTATTAACATGCTCGGTATGGATATCCGCTGCGATCTGAACCAAAAGGACTACATCGAAACCGTGATTAAAAATGCCTAACGTAAACTCGGTGTCCTGAACAAGGTGCGGCGATTCTTCACGCCTGATCAGTTGTGTCTATTATACAAGACACAGGTGCGCTCTTGCGTGGAGTATTGCTCTCACCTTTGAGACGGCTCCGCAAAGTACCTTCTCGATGCCTGGGACAGATTGCAGCGCCGCGCTGTGCGCATTATCGGCAATGCAGAGGTCTCTAAAACTCTCGAGCCTTTGCAATTGCGTAGAGATATTGCGTCACTCAGCGTCTTTTACCGTTTATACCATGGCGAGTGCTCTGAAGAACTCTTTGACCTCATCCCTCCTTCTCCCTTCCTCCATAGGAGTACGCGTGCTGCTCTGCGGAGTCACCAATTTACAGTCTCTAACATTCCATCTCGCACAAAGAAATTTGGTGACTCGTTTTTTTGCCGCACTTCCAAAAGATGGAATAGTCTACCAGCACACGTATTCCCTCCTACCTATGACATAGGGTCCTTCAAACGAGGCGTGAAGAAGCACTTTGTGGGCCGGCAGAGTGAGGATGACTGATGCTACGTCTCTTACGCTGCACCAGTTGTCCTCGCGCCTGGACCTCATTTCCACTTAACATCAGGTGGGGTGGGGTCATTTGCCGGGCTTAGTATTAAAAAAAAAAAAAAAAAAAGTAGCCAACTGTCTAGGATGGTGGTGAGAATCACCATTGAGGTACCTATCTGTATGGGTTACTTTACGAAACACAGTGTGGCTCAAACTATGGTCAGGATTCCTGATGATTAAAGTGTCCAAGAAAGCTAACTTGTTGTCTGCCTCTAACTCCATTGTGAACTGTATTTTAGGGTGTATGGAGTTAAGATAACTAAGAAAAGCAGATACTTTATCAGTTGGTAAGATAGTGAAAGTGTCATCTACGTACCGCTTATAGAACCTTGGGGTTACGGGTGATGTGCTTAGGGCCCGCTCCTCGAAGTCTTCCATGAAAATATCGGCGACAACGGGTGATACAGGGGACCCCATAGCAACACCCTCTATTTGCAAGTAGTAAACTTCATTCCACAAAAGGTAGCCAGATGTTAGACAATGCTCCAATAGTACTGCATATTCGTTGGGCATATTTTGTTCAACTAGTCTTTTCTTGGTAATTTCAATGCAGTCCTGTACTGGTAGACATGTAAATAGGGACTGGACATCAAAACTAACCATGGTTTCATTGTCAGCAAGATGTAGGTCTTTAATATCACTGACAAACTGGTGAGAATCCTTCACATAAGCTGTTGTATTACCTCTTAGTGGTAGTAGTGAAAGTATTTTTGCTACATGCCTGGCCAAACGGTAAGTTGGTGAGTCGATCTGGCTTACAATCGGACGTAGCGGAGCCTCAGGTTTGTGGATTTTTGGTAACCCATACAGTTTAGGTGGTTTAGGGCAGGAAGGTGTTAAATAATTAGTGCCTAGATTTAACGTTTCGGAGTGTTGTTTGACAAGATCACTGGTTTTCTTTAATATTTTGTTAGTTTGATCGCATTTAACGCGTTTGTAGGTCTTGTCATCTGATAAAAGTTGAATTATTTTTTTGTTATAATCTGACGTATCCATAACTACCGTAGCATTACCCTTATCAGCACGAAGGATGGTTAATACTAGCTTAGCTCGCAGGTTCTTTAGGGCGAAGTATTGATCGCGAGGAAGGTTGGATTTCGGCACTTTGCTCCGGCGCAAGACAGACGATATGTCTTGACGTAGTGCTTCAGCATCAGCCTTCCTAATATTATTTTTAACTAAGCAATCCTCTATGTTACTAATGATGCTTTCATACGGTATCCTGCGAGGGGCTACGGCGTAATTAAGCCCCTTTTTTAGTTTGAGTGGTAGAGCCACGCTGCGTTGCAGAACGCATTGGGCCGGCTCGCCCGGCGTAATACCACCCTCTCACTAATATTCGGCGTGAAATAATGGCACTTGGTGCTGTTGTGTTTCGTCCGACCAGTGAGGGTTCCGGAGGCCCCTCCCCCACCCCCCTCTGGTTTTGCGGGTGTCCATGGGTGGCGGTGATTACTCTCCACCGCGTTTATTGATCCATTTTTTTTAAAGAATTAGGGAAAACTCCGGAATCTATAAAGTGATACCTAAAACAAAAGAAAATTATATTTCTTTTACAAAGTATTCCGATTTCCGTAAATGAAAGCATACAGGTAAGATTTTTTCAAGTTTTTAGGAACTAGCTTAGAAAAGTTAGCAAGCACAATGAAAAAACAAGACTTCAAACAATTTAAATTTAATTATCCTAAAAAAACACAATTTGATCTACTTATCCGTAAAGGAGTGTACCCATTACGAAGATACATGTTTACCATCTAAAAATATTTTTTACAACTCAACGCGATGAAGACTATGAGCACGCGCATATCATTTGGTCGATATTTAATATTAAAAAATGGGTATGTTTACAGATTTATATCATAATACAGACGTGTTTGAAAGTTTTAGAAATACTTGTAAAAAATATTATAATCTCGATCCCGCATTTTATCTCACAGCACCAAGTCTGTCATACGATGCAATACGATGCAATGCTTTTGAAAACCAGAGTTAAATTAGAATTGATAAGTGATGTTCAAATCTTTAGAATGATACAAAAAGGTATTCGAGGAGGTATTTGTATGTGTTCCAAAGGACATGTCAAAGCAAACCATAAATATTTGATATCTTACGACCCGTCCCTTCCGAGTTCATTTATCATTTATTTAGATTGTAACAATTTATATGGTTATAGCATGTGTCAATATTTGCCTTATTCTGATTTTAGGTTCAATAGTCAAAAGTCAATAGTCAATAGTCAAAATATATTTATTCAATAAACTCAATTAATAAGTACTTTGAAACGTCCAAATATTTTTTACCTACCACCCATTCAGGACATCATTTTTTAACTGTGGCAAAGAACGGGCGCAAGAAACGACAGCGCACAGAAGCAACGACATTTACAAAAAATATATATATATATATTATATGTCGTTACCAGGTCACAAAATACAAAATATGAATTTGAATGTAAATAGTTTAATTAAATATGGTGCTCTATATAAATTAATTATAGGCAATTAGAAATAGCTGTTGGAGTAGGTACTTGAGCATTTCAGACCCAAGCTGTTTTGTCTTCTGTATAATCCGACACTTTATAATAAGCTTTTTTATAAAGCTTTTCTTTGATTTTGATTTTAAATTTATCAAGATCTAATTTCTGAATATCATTTGGTACTTTGTTGTATAATCGTACACACAGACCCTTAAAAGAATTATTTATTTTATGGAGCCTAGTATAAGGCACTGCTAATTTGTTCTTACTTCTGGTATTTAATTTGTGAATATCACTGTTTTTTGAAAACATTTCAATATTTTTATGAACATACACAAGATTTTCATAAATATATTGTGATGCAACTGTCATTATACTTATATCCTTAAATCTCTCTCTGAGAGAGTCACCAGCCTGTAGGTTATATATTGCTCGAATAGCCCTCTTCTGCAGCACAAAGATAGTTTGCATGTCGGCAGCATTTCCCCACAGTAAAATGGCGTACGACATTACACTATGAAAGTAACTGAAATAAACTAATCTAGCTGTATCAACGTCAGTTAACTGACGGATCTTCATTACTGCATAAGCCGCAGAGCTAAGTCTATTCGACAATTTAGCTATATGTGGGCCCCACTGAAGCTTGGCATCCAACGTGATGCCTAGAAACACAGTGGTGTCCACAGGATTCACATTCTTATCTTTAATTTGTACACTAGTTATTACCTGCTTAACATTAGGCAATACAAATCTTACACATTTGGTTTTTCCCTCGTTTAATAGCAAGTTATTAACACTAAACCAGTGAACAATCTTTGAGACCGCATTATTCACATCGTCATAATTTGGGTGTCGTCGTTTCACTTTGAATAAAAGTGAAGTATCATCAGCAAACAATACTATCTTATGACTGTCTTTTACAAAATAAGGTAAGTCATTAATATAAACCAAAAACAAGAATGGACCAAGTATTGAACCCTGCGGAACTCCCATTGTAACCACTGATCCCGGAGATCTTTTACCGTTAATGTCGACCTTTTGAATCCTGTTACTCAAGTATGAGATTAGAAGGCTCAAAGAAGCAAAATCAAAAATCAAAATCAAAATAACTTTATTCAGTAAGCTTAAATTAAGCGTTTTGAATCGTCAATTTTTTTTTTTTTTATATGGATGGATGGATAGGCACAGGAACCCACCCACCCACCCCACCCATTCAGGAAGTCTTTTAGCTGTGAAGAAGAACGGGCACAACAAACTCCACAGCTTTATAATAATACAGAGGTAACGACATTTACAAAACAATATGTCGTTACCAAATTATACAGTCAATAGTCATAAAACAATTATATAAAATAAAAGATAAAAACAAAAGTTAATCTACAAGTTTTACTCGGGCACTATGAACGCATTAGAACAATGTATGCGAAACTAGAGGAATGTTAATTCCATGCATTTTTGTCATTGATGTAATCGCTTACAGTGTAATAGCCCTTTTCTAAAAGTCTGTCCTTAACATGTGTCTTAAATTTGTCTAAGGGCAAAATTATAACATCGTTCGGGATTTTATTGTAAATTATGACACTTTGTCCCATAAATGATCCATAAACTTTCTGAAGTCGAAATTTAGGAATTACAAGTTTATTCTTATTTCTAGTATTTAGTTTGTGTATATCGCAATTTTTTTTGAAATGAGTAATGTTTTGACGCACGTAAACAATACAGTTATAAATAAATTGTGATGCAACTGTAAGAATATTTATTTCTTTAAACAGCTCCTTAAGGGAGTCACGTGATCCTAGGTTATATATGGACCTTATTGCTCTTTTCTGTAAAATGAAAATGGTTTCTATATCTGCTGCTTTACCCCAAAGTAGTATACCATAGGACATAACACTGTGAAAGTAACTAAAATAGACTAATCGAGCAGTTTCCACGTCTGTAAAATGCCTAATTTTCCTAACAGCATAAGCAGCTGAACTAAACTAAACTAAGCATTCCTAATTCCATAGTGGTTAAGCTTCCTGACCAAAGTTTCATGTAAAACACAATCAAAAGCCTTGGATAAATCACAAAATACCCCTAGGGCATCCTGTGATTCCTCCCAGGTATCAAATATTTGGATTAAAAGCTCAACACCGGCGTCAGTTGTAGAGCGACCCCTAGTAAAACCATATTGTTTACAATGTAAAAGTTTATTTTTATAAAAATGAATTTGCATTTGGTCTAGCATTAACTTTTCAAAAAATTTACTAAATGTGGGTAGCACAGAAATAGGTCTAAAATTAGAGGGGTCAGAAGTGCTACCTGATTTAAATAATGGAATTATTTTACTATATTTCATGAGGTCAGGAAAAACACCACAGTCAATGCATTCATTAAATATGCAAGCTAAAACTGGAGCTATTGTCATAATTACAGATTTAGCGACGTCCACGGAATTACCCCACAGATCAGCAGTTTTCTTTTTATTGAGAGTGTTAAATGTTTTTATTATATCTATAACACAAATTTTTTGAAAACTGAAATTACCTTTACAATCTTTAACATTCTCCTTCAAAACAGATTCAGCTACAGTGGGGGAAGAAATCAAGGATTTGTAGTTGAAACTGGAATGTCAGTAAAAACCTCTCAAATGCTGCAGCAATATCAGCATCAGAAGTCAAAGTTTTATTATCACAATTGAAATTGTACTCATTATTACGACTTTTGACCTTTCCTGTTTCACTATTTATAATATTCCATGTCATTTTTATTTTGTCATTACTATTCTTAATCATAGAACTCAAATAGTTTGCCTTGGCTAATCGACATACTCTTTTGAATAACTTTGAATAATTTTTAACATATAATTTGAAGTCATCGCTGGTGTTATAGTTGCGTTCACCATAAAGTTCATAAAGGCGTTTCCTACTTCTGTGAATACCAATTGTAGCCCATTCATTAAAAGTTACAGTACCACTAACTGAGATCTTTTTTGGAATAAAAGTTTTATTAAATTCTGAACAATAAATGTTAAAAAAATTATTATAAAAGACATTAGGGTTGTCATTGTATTCTAAATAATTTAATTTTGTATCTAGATTGCTTTTAAAGCGTTCCAGCCGACCTGCAGTTTTTGGTACAACAGTGATATTCTTTTTCGTCACTTGTTTACGCTGGTGTGGAAAGCTGACCATTTGGCCACAATGATCAGAGTCCAGGTTATTAATAATTTGCTTAGCCAGTGGTTTTACATTTGTATATATGTTATCAATACAGGTGGCCGAAGTGGCAGTTATTCTTGTCGGCTCCAAAAATAAATGATTTAAGTTGTATGATAGAAATAGGTTTTTAATTTTAAATCATAAATAATAAATATTTATTGCACTTTCGTGTAGGTAGTTACAATAGCTGTTATAAAAAGCAATTTTGGTCCTTACACGAACCCGGTTAGGGCATGGCAACTTTAATTTTTAAATAATTAAAATTAAAACATATTAATTAAAAAAGATTACAATTCATTAAAATAAGTAAATTAATTGAAAATGCAATTAAATAAAATTCAATTCAATCATTAAAAAATTCCTGCAGAGTGTAATAACATTTAGAAATAAGCGTTGTCTTCAATTTGTTTTTGAATTTATCTATACGCTGTTCTTCCTTTAACGACAATGGTAATTTATTGTATATTTTTACACACATTGCAAAGGGGCTAGCATGTACAAATTTTAAATTAGATCTTGGAAGAGCCAGTCTGTTAAGTTGACATTGTGGAATTTTCTAACAAATTAATATTAAAATCCCCGCGAACAATTATTGTTTTACCTACATTACGGACTTTATGTAATGCCTCATCCATAACTTTTTCGAAAAAATCATATGATGCTGAAGGAGGTCTGTACACACTTAATACAACAAACTGCTCCAACTCCACACAAGCTATTTCTATTGTTCGCTCAACCGAGAGGCTCACTATGTCTTTGCGTTCCTTTAATTTAAACGTTTTACTAACAATAATTAAGGAGCCACCATGTATTGCATTTCCTCGACTGAACGAACTTCCTACCAAATGATTCTTAAAATTGAACATGAACTGATGGTCTTTAAGCCAGTGTTCTGTTATGCAAAGAATATCAATTTTATTACAGTTCATGAACAATTCAATCTCCAAATCTTTGCCCATCATTCCTTGAATGTTCTGGTGGACAATGTTTAAAGATTATAAATTTTTTAAATTTAATGATTGACATGGGCTTTTGCTAAAGCTATTTTTACATTCATTTAATTTCATTTTATTAACAAACATTTCGCAAGAGTTTTCCTCTTTTGTCATATAATTTAATTAAAATAATTAATTGGAATGTCAGTAGAAACACTACTGACGTCTATGTCAAATATACATTGCTCAATAGAAGCAACTTGTTTAGCCAAGTTTTTGGCTGACGTTTGAATACAATAGGATAGCGATAAAGCTATTTGTCGCTTAAAATAATTTGGCAGATAATAACTAATCATAGATAATGACTAATCTCTTGTCAAATAAAAATTACTAACATAATTGTTAGTGTCAATTAAATGCATTATGTCATTTTTGCAAAATGAATGTAATGTCAGGTTAAGCTTATGTCTAATAGAATTTTACTCCTGTGGCAAACTACTACAATAGGGTAATGTAAACAATATAATTTTCTTTACAATTAACTTATTCAAACATTCTAAACATTTTATAAGGTTTGTTTTGTTCAGATTACCTCTATTACCAACAAATAATAATAAGGTGCTATTGGGGTTATATTTATGTTCTACAGCTTTTTTCAAAATATGTTGATAAGAAGCACCCGGTATACAATAATTGATAACTGAATGTCCCAAGTCAAATAACAACCGACCCATGTTTTTACCAAATTCATCACTAAATATTACCAAGTCACTATTACAATCTGTCTTACATGGAATCTGGTTGGTTGGTAAAAGTTGTGGTACATTTTTAATTGTGCACTGAGTAAGGGAACCTTTGGAAGAAACATCAATCAATTCGACAGAGGAAGAATCACATGGGATTGATGAACGGCTTGGTAACTGTTTACATTTACAATTACTTGTGAGTGAATCAATCATTTCAGAAGAATTCATGAGTAGACAGGAAATAGATGATTTACAATTTAGCATAATAGATATTAGCGACACCGCAGAAAACGGTTATATTCTTGAAGTTTATTTATTATATCCTAAATCATTGCATAATAAACATAACGACTTTCCATTTTATCCAGAAAAATTTGTTTCACCGGGCGGCAAGAATAAAAAACTAATACCGAATTTGTATGTCAAATACCACTATGTTATTCATTACTTTAATTAAAAAAATGCATGCAACATGGATTGGTGTTAAAAATGGTTATCGTGCAATTGTTTTTAAGCAAAGCTGTTTTTTGAAACAGTACATTGATCTTAACACTCAACTACAACAAAAAGCAGAATCAACATTTGAACAAGATTGTTCAAATTATTAAATAATAGCATTTAGGTGTCCGAGCCTTCGCTTGACCCACTGGTGGAAAAGCCCCCTTAATCTCTTGGATTTTACGTGTGGCAACACTGTTTTATACTCTGTAGCCCCTACTGTGCGTCGAGTGACGTCATCATCGACTCCCCACTCTACAGACCACACTCACAGCGCCAGGTGCTCGCGCTTCTTCAGTACGTCTTGGATTTTTGACGTCTTAACACTGTGACATGAAGTGAAGTGAAAAGCAAGCTCCTTTTTTAATATCAGTAGCTACATATACCCAAAGGTATGTTAAATCTTAACTAAAACAGGAAAGCCCTGAGCAATGTTATTTTTGCTATGCACTCTTTTAAAAACGGGTAAGCCCCGTACTGGAGTTATGGTGCCCTGCACTAGAAGCTTGCTAATAAATCGCTGGGAAAGCCCTAGCACCTCTGTCGTCTGATCGTCATTTTCAAAAATTCGACATACGTCAGTCGACACGTCGTCTGTGCCAACTGACGGCGTCGTCTGCTCAGTCGACATACTACAAGTAATCAGTCGTTTAACAGCTAACTAGTCGACGTCGTCGCCTGCGGCTACAAACGTCACCTGCAGACAACAAACACCTAGCTAATCGACTGACTTCACCTGGGCACGGCTTGCTCTGCACTAAGCACGAAGGCTAATGTCGCTCAGCCTACACAAAACACTTTAGCTTACACTTGCGCTTTAGCCCGCCTGTCTGCTTACACGTGAGCACTACAATGGGAAATCTGCTAGAATGGCGTCCACCTGTAGCCGATGAAGCATGTTACCAGGGGACCTAAAAAGGCCAAGTTGCGCAATATTGCTAAAAATAATTCTATTCCAGAATTCCTTGCAGATCTGAAACGATTCCTCTATTTTTCCTAAAATGGTCACATTTTTTAGCAGAATTGCCGCAATTCAATTCACTAACAGATTCATATTTGGTCGTTATGTTGCCACATGCCAATAATAAAAAACCGTGCTTGATCGAAATATACCGGTTTTCGTTTTGTATAGTATTTTATTATTTTACGCGCTAAATCTCTTAGAATTATTCATTGTTATAAATTAATGAAAGAAACCTTTATCATGAAAATATTTCAATGAAAGGGCCAAAAACATGAGTATGAAAAATTTAATTCACAATTTCCATTTACGGCTGGCAATAATGTAGATGTCACGCGTCAGCGTCACCCATAAAAATTAAAATAAATGGATTCTTGAAGTTCGAAACTTATTAGAATTGGTACCTCTACCAAACACTTGAGTTTTAAATAAATCTTAGTTTTGAGTACTTTTTTTACAGTTTCAAACATTCCAAATGTTATTTTTTGTGATTTGCTGGAGGGGCTGTACACAATTAGATCGTGAATTTTGTGTTAGTAGAGTTCACAACAAGTTTGTTTACAAACTAGTGCAAGGTTATAACTTACTTAAACTTCGAGAAAAGTAAGTATCTACTTATTTTTTACTTACTTTAACACCATACATTGTTATCTTTGTGTTAAAGTATTTCAATATTAATTATATTTTCAGAAATGGAGAGACGTACACCTAGCAGGGGATCTGAGGCTCAATGGGGTATCCTCATGGAGTTCTTGGAGAGTAACCTCAACTTAGCTAGGG
Organism: Scoparia ambigualis; assembly: GCA_963921215.1. Taxonomy (NCBI): domain Eukaryota; kingdom Metazoa; phylum Arthropoda; class Insecta; order Lepidoptera; family Crambidae; genus Scoparia; species Scoparia ambigualis. The sequence goes on from OY992516.1 coordinate 31,175,149, forward strand.
CACGAGGCTACAACAATAGCGCTCGAGGAAGAGCAGAGTCACTCCGTTTGTGGCAAGAGGTGGCCAATCTCTTAAATGCAGAGGGTTCTGGCACAACCAAATCGCCAAAGGAATGGTCTGTTGTAAGTACTTAGGTAATCCAATAATTTAGAAGGCAATGAATTTTGTTGAATTAAATAAAACCAATAATAATTATCCTCATATTGTTTGCAGTATGTCAGCAACTACAAAAGTAAACTTAAAAAGATAGTTGCTGATATAAACACAGATGCCAATACAACAGGCGGTGGGCCTCCCCAAGCCAGTCAGAACCTCACAGATTGGGAAATGCGATTTTTGGCTCTGCTGGGACCAGGATTTGGGCAGACGGCTCCTCGAGTGATGGTTCTACCCATTCACGATGAGGTAATTCTCTCACTTATATAATTTTCAGTACATATTTTGAACAAATTCAAAAAGTTAAATAAAAATGTATTTGTATTTACAGCAGCCATCTACTTCAGCGGGCGCAGCTGAGTCTCAGGAGGTGTTGCTCGAGATGGAAGATAATATACAGTAAGTATAATAACAACATTATTATCCCAAATCAACTTAGATCAAATGTAATAAATCATAATAATATTATTAAGAGGAAAGATTTGTATTTTTCTTAAGTAATAAAGTCAAAGACTACTGGACCAATTTATAAAATTATTTTACCATTAAAATGCTACATTAGCACTGAGTAACATAGGCTATACTAAAAAAGAAATTTCCACCCGTGCGAAGCCATGGCGGGCGGCTAGTACTTCATAACTTTATTAAGAACTTTTGTCTTTTAGAAGTCGGGAGGAAGTAGTCACAGAGGAACCCACAGAAGCACCACCGCAACATAGTGATGATGTATCAATGCGGGTTCCTACTCCTACACCAACTTTGCCCGAGAGTAACCAGCAATTGTTGCCTCAAAAAAGTAGGCAAAGACGATTACGCAGTAAGTTTTTAATGACACTATGTGGCAATCAAGACTAGGGCAGACTCGTTAGTATACATCCAGACAGTGAACCAATTAAATATTTATGCACAAATAAAATGGCGAAAATAATGCAAGTAGTGCCTTAAGCACAGTCATTTAATGTTTAATAAAATTATACCAAATTTTTACATTTTGTCCTCATTGATTGTTATATTTATCATTTATAAATCAAAATAGTTTGTGACATGTTACTTAATGTTATGGCATTAAGCATTTTTAAAGAAATTGTATAACAAACAATACAACATTCATCATTATGAAAGGCTCACTATCTCGTTGTATACAGAGTATATTATTATGTAATATAGAATATTAAATAAATAGAACATTTTATTATGAATTTTAATAATATTGAAAGTACTACTTTGATGACAGTAACAATACTTATTTGTTTCAGCTCGCCCTCTGGCTCCCTTAGATGAGGCACGGCGAATTCTTTCGCAAGTAGAGATGCAGCGAGCCCTTGCAGATGAAAGAAATGCTCGGGCTCATGAGCTACTGGCTCGTAATATTATGCCGGTGGCTGATATAGCAAACAATTTAGGACGGCTTGCTGATGTTGCCGAAAGATATTTGGAATATCTCATGACGCCTAGGACTATTCCCTAAGATCAATGGTAATTTAAGTAATTTAATTCTAAATAACTTTATTTTAAGTATATTTTTCTCTTTATATTAGTATTAAGGTTAATTTTAAACTAAATCATTTGTATACTTTCCATAGTTTACATCCCGGTAAAAGCATCCTCCAATTTAATTGAAACAGTTTTAATCAATTGAGTTTTATTCTCTTGTGTCGTTTAATTTTTATTACAATCGGTTTTAGGTATCGCCAACTTGATGGTTCGAATCCCGGTTGGGGTAATATTTGTAAGATGAATACGAGCATTAGTACATAAGTCATGACTGTTTATGTATATTTCTATAAAAAATTAAGTTGTTATTTATGTATAGTATACCATAACATAAACCTTACATTGCTATTGTTACTTTATTTTAATTAATTTAACTTACTTTTCATTGTAGTTTTTATACTATTTTGTCTATAAGGGATGTCTGTTACTAGAGATTGAACTTATAATAATTATGTTATTAAAAGTAAAGCATTACTCATTTCTTGTAAGATGCAATGTATGTTTTAGCAAGTTTTTATGTAATTGCTTTGTTTGCTACCCCAATTAATAAATAAAATAAAAATAAATTGTGTGCATGTAAGCAATATTTTTTTGTTAATTTATATTGATTGCAAATTGCACCCGTGACAGGTTCTGCTATTGTCTACTTTATTTAAATATAAGTTTTGAACACTACTAAATAACTAAACCACTTAAAATCAGAAACTATTATTTACCTAAATTATACATAGTAATAAAGAAAAAAACTACTTAACTAAACAAAAGAAACATTTTATTTACCTACTACATACAATAAAAAATAAAGAAAATATAAATTAATGTTAATTTATTAAAAAAAGAAATAACTTAAACCCGTCATGATCGTGCTGACCAAAGTCTCTCTATCCACTCACTCTTGGATTTTTTTGACACTTTTTTGACAGTAACTGTCAATATCAAATTTGACAAAATGGAGCATAGACTATGCGATATTGTGCGATAACAATACATAAGATGAACCACAGAACCGAAATAACCAAACTTGTTCATACTAAAGTAGTCTGTAAGTCTATGAAAACACGGTACAAAGTCAAGTGTGTTTTTGTAGGTGCGGTCTCATGCGACCGCTTGGGGTTTGAGGGGTTAAAAGAGCATTTCGCACTGACTCCCCAGCAGCTAAACGATTGTCTCTTCTCACTGTAGTTTCATTGTTTGTATTTCTTATCTGAAACAGAATTAAACATTGTGTAATTCCGATACATATAAAGGGATTTTTATTTTATTAAATAGGTCAACAAATATTATTTACAAGAGTAATTATGTTAGAACTTCTCACTGAAATGTAATGTATGTTTATTTCCAATGAATCGCATTCATTTAATTGCGGTGGTGCTGATTTTAATTACCTACCTGCATAGTTATTTCATGCTGCTCCTCCTGTGGCGTTAATGGTGAGACGGGCAACCTAGCCGCATTACAAATATTGTGCAAAACTACACAAGCATTTGTGATCAACCCTGCTGTTGTCGGGTGATAGTGCAACTTGCGTTCCACCAATAAACAACGCCAGCGAGATTTTAGTATCCCGATGCATCGCTCCACGGTATTCCGAGCCCGACAATGTAGATCGGTGTAATACCGCTGCGGAGAGTTAGGTTCGGTGTTGACGATAGGTGTCATCAGGGTCGAGCGTAAGGGATAACCCGAATCACCTGAAAGGAATTTTGTCAGTATAGGCAAAGCATAGTCGAGTACGGTAGATTATACTGAACATCAAAACTTGTGTTGGTAACTGACCTAAGAACCATAGCGTTTCATTTTCTGCCTGATGAAGGTGTTCAAGGTGCTGTTTGAGAGGGTGGTGGTTCCAAATAAAGGAATCATGACTTGCACCTCCGTGGCTAGCATCTATGTTCAAAACATTCAAATCTGAATCACATACCTAAAACAAAAATCCCTTTATTAGAATGCTAACATAATGTTTAAAAATACTTTCATCAAGTCAAGTTAAATAAATTACTTACGTTTAAGGAACATCTTAATTACAAAATTATTAAAGCATTATTTAATCTATACTTGAGTAATACAGTTACAGTGAAAAGGCAGACTTAATACCTTAGAAATTTTCATCCAACTATAGTGTGATGTAGGTATATAATGAATTATTAATTAGGTTCATAGGTAGGTACTTACCACTTGAGCATTCAAAGAGTGGTATCTTTTTCGATTAAAAAACCTTTCTTCGAATTGTGCAGGCCGCACAATAGCAATATGAGTGCCGTCTATGCATCCCACAACCCCTGGAATACCAAACTTTAGGTAGAACCTGAAATATTATAGAGTACATTTTAAAAAAATTGTAATAATATATTAAGTACTTACGCCCATTTATGGTGTAATATTTATTTTGTCCAATTAGTTGCAATTAACGATTGACTGATGTTTTTGGAATGAAACATTTTTATTAAATACTTACTTAAGTACTAGGTACTTACCCATTTTTTATAACATTCCGTTCTTCCCGCGTTTGGGGGAAACGGATATATTTTCGTCTAAAATATTCATGATTAAGGGCTTGTGTCACAGCCCTCATACAATTTGATACACTTACTTGATGCATCTTGTGGTGCGCACTTGCTCCTACAAATCTCTGATAGGACCCAGATGCATAAAAGCTTAGTGCACTTAGTACCTTAAAGAAAGTAAATTAGTTTAGTAACTACCACCAAATTAACTGTAATTATAAGAATTTTATAGGACAGGCATAGGCTTTTAAATGGTCATAGATTTACTTACTTTTGAGACCACGCTTATTCCACCACGTCGAGCTGGTATATACGGCTCTAACTCTTCTATGAGCTCGCGACACAAGCCTTTATTTAGGCGAAAAAGTCCAACAAACTCAGCGTCCGGCATTTCAAAAGCCAAATCCAGTTTTCTTAGAGCCGCACTTCGCCGACGGTTTAAAATATCTTCTGTCACACGCGCATGCTCTAAAAAGTTTTCATAAAGGCCTAAATCTGCCATTATTCGTTTTATTTATTTGATTTAAACAAAATAGAATTCCGAGATGTTACTCTCGAGTAGCTTTTTATGATTCTGCCAATTGACACTCGAGCAATTCCTATTTAGTGGTCTATTTTAGGAATTCTCATACAAAACTGTCAAATTAATGAATTGCCGACTGTGAATTGTATCCGAATCATAATATGAATTGTTGGCTAAGTGGCCATTTTGCGATTTTTAATCTGAATCTTATTAGGAATCTAATGAGAATTGCGCAAAGCGGCCTTTTTAGGTCCCCAGGGCCTTATCATTGCCTTGGAAGAACTGTACCCAGAAAACTGGAAGAACTGGGTCGTGAAAGACACAAGCTTCAAGGACCTCTTCGGCGATACAATTACATCCAACACCGAAGCCCGTCTACGATTCGCAGTGCTGACTGTACGTTTAGCTAGAATTTTTCATTGTGAAAATTCGCTAAGTGAACGCTAATACAGAAAACTGAAGCGAAAACTTCTAGAATGGCCCATTGAGCTTGCTTTAATCTACCAGCCACTATCCGTAATGATAAAGGTTCATCCTTCCTGTACAAATAATAAGTCCGAGGAGATGCTTCCAAGACTGAAACCGCACTTACTTTCCCGCAAAGAGGCACCTGATCTCCTTAATGCAGAGGCTGGTGAGGGAAATGACTCCAGATCTAGCATATACCGAGGCAGTCCTCGAAGAGACTACATAGCACAGAACGTGTCACCAGCTGTAAAGTACCTAAAACCACTGCCAACAGCCATTCTGTCGACTCACTGTCGGAGTACATGCGCCAACAAAACGAAATCCTCGGAAAGCTTTGCGAGATTATCTACGGTCTCGTTCAGCCCTCACCGTCAAAACAAAGTCACCGACGAGCTTTTACGAACTCTCACGCTGTCTCTGAACCGAAATCAGCAACTGATGAAGGCAGCGCAGAACATTTAGAAGCTTGGAACGCCCCGCACTTTAGAGACGATAAAAGTGAACGGGAGGAAACCATGGAGGAACCCTTACTTGACTTTGCACCTGAAACCAAAGAAAGGGAAGCAAAAGTAACTAAGGCCCCAAACTAAGACCATTAGCGAACTTTTACACGCAATCCCACCTTCAACTACAAATCTATTTGCCGAAGCACAGTTAAGTGACTTTGTAAAAGAACAAGGTGGAATATCAAAGTTATTTAAAAAACACAATACAACTATTGCGAGATCAAAAGGCAAACAAGAGTTCAAAGAAAAATGGACATTTCGTAGACCAACTTACCGAAACTCGGAAAAAACGGCTCGCCCCCCACCTAAGCGACAGCCGGCTAAAAACAGGAGAAGATATGAGGGGAAAAAGTACTAAATTTAAAGCGGGACAGATCAGTACTAAACTTTACCAATGGGAAACACTGGGTGCTCCTCAATGCATTCTATCAATAATATCCGGCTACCTAATACCGTTTATAAAACGCCCACCTTCATATAAACTTGATCAAAACACTTGCACCCGATATCAAACTAAACTGTCTACAGAGATGTCTCATGAAATCGGTGTACTGAAACAAATGGGAGCAATCCGCAAGTGTCGAAGTAATACAGGCTTCCTATCAATCATGTTCCTACGTAGGAAGACAGACGGGTCCAATCGGCCTATCTTTGACTTAAGAAGAATAAATCTCTTCTTAAATCCTCTGAAATTTAGATTAATAAATACTTACAAAATTCCAGACTGTTTAAATTTAACAGACTACATGACCAAAATTGACCTCTCTCAAGCTTGTATACAATGATGCGAATCGATTCTCTCCTGAAAGTATTTGCAAGTCAGTTAGTAATGTTAGCGAAAGTACATGGGGCGGTTGCTAACCCGAACGGCAGGCAGATCATTTCATAGGTTATACCATCATATACGAATGATAAGTATCTGCGATGGCCTTTAGCTATTGAACGAGACGACCGAGCTGCAAGTGTTTTTTACCTTGACGTACGTACAATTTCTTAGTCTATAATATGAATTATATAAATATTTGTTAAAAAAAAAGTGTATTGCTTTCTGTTATTTATTTTAATTTGTTCACTTTTTGCTATGTAACTTACAAGATTTTCATATAAATTCTTACCAAATAAACTTTTGTAAAAAAGTTTATTTTATTATCACAATTAGGTTTATTCATGTGAAATAAATTTTGTTATCGAAGTGTAGTTTTTAATTTTATTCAAAAGAAATTTGCATATTTTTATAATTTTAGGTACTTAAAGATAACATACATCGTGATTGGATACTTTGCGTAAAACCAAATTGATTTTTTTTACAGTTCTTTATTCATGCTTTACAATAATACAAATACACACATCAAAATTGTCTAGGGATCAAGCATTTTTATGCGGATTTCTTGAGATTGAGATGTGGCTTTGTAATAAATTTATGATTTTATAAATTTATATGGATCCTTTTTGGTGCATTTCATAATTTGAAACAGGAACTTTCAATCAATTTCTAGTAAAAGATGAAAATCAGCTGTCAATATTTTCCCTATAAAAACATACAACGCATTGAAGACATTATTAGTGCTACTGTTTCCCTACTACTGATTAAAACCAACGTTATTATGGAGCGGCGACGTCATTTAAGCAGGGAAGAAATGCTCAGAGCCGTGGGAATGATAGAAGCTGGTTCCCGGCAACGTACTGTGGCTTTAGCTCTGAATACAAGTCAGAGTGTTATCAGTCGACTTTGGACACGTTACCGAAGCACTGGTACCGTGGCTGAGCGCCATGGAGGACGGTATCGCTGCACCACACGGAGACAAGACCGATACATTCAAATCACAACTCGAAGAGCTCCAACAATAACCGCCATGATGTTAGCCGTGAGGCTTCATCACTCTTCAGGGAACTTAATTAGCGACCAAACAGTCAGAAAGCGCTTGCATGAAGTGAACCTTCATTCCCGAAGACCGCTAAGGGTACCACCTATAGCAATGCACAATCGTAGGATTCGATATCAATGGGCTCTTGAACACAGAAATTGGGCAGAAGAACAATGGCGTTTCGTGTGCTTTTCTGATGAGTCTCGTTTTGGTATGAGACCGGATACAAGACGTATACGACACTGGAGAACCCCTGGACGCCAACAGCGATTAAAATCCTGCCAGGAAGTCCATCCTTATAGTGGTGGAACCATCATGGTATGGGCGGGTATTTGGATCGGCGGAAGAACTGAGTTGATTTGGATCAGAGGCAACCTCAACGCTCAAATTTATGCTGAGACGATTGTATCAGACGTCATCGTTCCTCTACAAGTGCAAATCGGTCCCTTATTTCAGTTAATGCATGATAATGCACGACCGCACACCGCAAGAGTTGTAAGACAGACTCTCGCCGCAGCTAACATCAATGTCATGCCCTGGCCTGCTCAGTCGCCAGACTTGAACCCGATTGAGCATGCATGGGATATGCTACAGAGAAGAGCTCTGCCGAATATGGAGGGTATCCAGTCGCAAGAAGACCTTTTTTTGTTGTTGCAACGAACATGGGCGGCCATTCCACAGCGTGATTTGGATGAACTCATTTTGAGTATGCCAAACCGATGTTCTTGTGTTGTTAGTGTTCGCGGTAGAAACACGGATTATTAATTGTTTAAGTTACCCAATAAAATTTTAAAGAAAACTGTTATTTCAGTCTTTTTTTCGAACTTTAATGTTAGTGGTTCAAATGTCAAAAATCCCTTTATTAGGAAAATGGCAAATTTCTTTATTAATGCAAAGGTGACTTGGTTTATCGTTACTGTAGACAAACGAAAACACTTTATTTGATGAATCCTTAAAGAAAATTTTAATTAATATCAATCAGGAGAAAAGTTATTGCAAAAATATATGTTGATCCCTAGACACTTTTGATGTGTGTAGTACACAATTTGGTTACATAGGTAATTACCGACAAAAACCGGGACGGTTTATCTGCGGTAACGTGAGTCACTCGCTAGATCGCATTAACATTTACATAGTATAATATTATTTTAATGCACATTTACATGATTTGTTATTTGTGTTTTTTAATTTTGATACAAGTTTAGTAGGATAACTATTTAGAGTAGATGGCAGCACATACTCCCACATTCTTTGCCCATGTACATTATTGTATGATGGTACATTAAATTAAATACATGGTATTATATGGTATTATATGATGGTACAGTACATTACATTAAATTAAATTTGTTCTGTTAAGGAACAGGCTAAGGTCAGAGACCATACTGCCTAGTCATTAGTTTTTATTTATTTTTTTCCCTAAGTGAGGGAGGTAAAACGTCTGACGTTTTTTGTTTTTTTTTTCTTTGTTTTGTACGTTCCGTTTCTGCCTTTTACTTGTTATTTTTTTTCCAAATTATTTTTGTATCGGGTCCACAGATAGTTTTAGATAATTTTATTTTAAATGTTTATTATTAGCATTACATAGTTCCTTTTAATTTGTTTTCTACGATTTTGTTTTTTAAATGTCTGCTTTATTTACTTTTCTTATTTTATTGTGTTTTTACGATGACACAAACCAGCGGGTGGAGTTGTTGTACTTTACTTATAGTTTTTATAGTATTTTTAACATAATTTGTGATATTATTATTTTTATGTCCACCTCAGGTGATGATTCGAACTATCTTTCTTTACCTTCTGATAGTAGTGATGAAGACAGTTTTGTTAGCATCCCGTCCCTCTCCGACACACTACAGTCTCAGTTTTCTGATGTACCAAAAAACTTTAACGTCGTTCACATAAATGCGCAAAGTATTCCGGCTCATTATTCAGACATGCTGGCGTCACTCGATAACAAAAATATTCATGCTGTATTAATCTCCGAGTCGTGGCTTAACCGTGTTTACCTTCTACCTCTTATGCTCTGCCTGGCTTCCATCTTATACGCAATGATCGTACTGGCTCCCGGGGTGGCGGGGTTGCTATATACTTACGTGCTCATATTCCTTTCTCTGTAATTAGCACCTCGGCACGACCACCTCCAGCTAACGCAGGCGAGCATCTGTTGGTTAAAGTTGTTCTTGCTCATAATAAAATCCTTCTCGGAGTTTACTACAGCCCTTCTTTACTTGTAAATTTTTTCACTTCATTCGGAAATCTACTTGATGACTTAATTCCTTCTTACAGCCATTCTATTATTATGGGTGACTTTAATACTTGCCTCCTTAGGAACGATGCCCGTACTTCTTCATTTCAATCCGTTATTAGTTCCAGTAACTTAAATATTCTCCCACTTACTGCCACCCATCATTTCCCGAATTCAACTCCATCTCTTCTCGACTTGTTAATAGTTTCATCTCCCCAGCATGTTGCGAAGCACGGTCAATGCTCAGCCGACGCTTTCTCGTATCATGATCTCATTTTTTTGTCCTATAAAGTTCGTCCTCCTAAAGCTAAACCCAAAGTAATTCTTCAGCGCAATTTTAGTGGTATGGATCAACATGCGTTCCGTGAGGACGCTTGTAATATCGATTGGTCTTCCGTTACATCCGCTCAGTCCGTTGATGAGCAGGTCAATACTTTTAATTCGCTCGTAACGAAACTATATGACAAGCATGCACCGTTTCGAGCCGTTAAGATTAAACATCTTCCAGCGCCATGGTTGACAAATGATTTAAGAATATTGATGCAGAAGAAAGTCGCAGCAAAAAACCGATTCAAATTACGACCTAATGATCACAATAGGGAAAACTATGCCAAGATTCGTAATCGCTGCAATAGGGCGTGTAGGGATGCGCTACGCCGCCACATCCATAGTTCCGTCGAAAATGTAGACACATCCAAAGTTTAGAAATTCCTCAGGTCGCTTGGAATCGGAAAGTTAAAACAAAATCCTATTTCACACAATATTAATATTGACTCACTGAATCTTCATTTCTCTTCATCATCATGTATAAGTGATGCCGATAAAGCGACTACGTTACACAAACTGTCTACTATACCGGTTCCTAATCTTTCTCCCTTTGTATTTGACCAATTATCGGATTGTGATGTTAAGAAGAGCTTGCTGTCAATTACTTCCAATGCGGTGGGTAATGACGGTATAAGCCGCAATATGTTAGTACCAATCCTTGATGTCATCCTCCCAGTCCTCACTTTCCTTTTCAATAGCTCCTTCTCCAACGCTGTATTCCCTTCCTCTTGGAAAGACGCTCAAATAATTCCTTTGCCTAAAAAAGGTAACCCTAAATCATTTGCTGAATTTCGACCCATCTCCATTCTTCCTTTCTTATCCAAGGTCCTTGAGCGTCTTGTCCACGACCAAATCAGTAAGTTCCTTTCTAATCATAAACTCCTAAACCCACTCCAATCCGGTTTCCGTCCTGGCCATAGCACAGTCACTACTTTAGTCAAAATCACTGACGACATCCGCCATGGAATGGAAAACGGCCAATTGACTGTGCTGACGTTGCTGGACTTCAGCAATGCCTTCAACACTGTTAATTTTGACATCCTCTTAGCTTTGCTGCGCTCTCTTAACATATCTCCAACGGTAATTGAGTGGTTTCACAGCTACCTGTACGGGCGCAGGCAGCGGGTTCGCCTTGAGGAGAAGTTCTCTTCGTGGTGTGACTCGACGGCTGGTGTCCCGCAGGGTGGCGTTTTATCTCCTCTTCTCTTTACTATATTCATCACTTCAATTTCTGAAAACCTTTCTTCTTCCTACCACCTATATGCAGACGATCTACAGATATACTGCCAGGCACCACTTTGTAATCTGGCTGAAGCTGTTCAAACTACCAACGGCGACCTGGGTCGAATAGTTGATTGGAGTCGAGCCTTCGGACTTAAGGTCAATCCAAGGAAAACGCAGGCTATTGTGGTCGGCAGCTCCAGATTGCTCTCAAAGGTCAACTGGAAAACACTTCCCAAGGTCGACTTTGATGGAGTGACTATCCCCTATAGTCAAGTTGTAACGAATTTGGGTGTAGCTATTGATAGTTGCTTGAGTTGGGGGCCTCAGCTGCAAGCTGTCAGCCGCAAGCTTTACGCATCTTCGGCATCTTTAAGAAGACTACGCAACTTTTTACCCACTGCCACTAAAATTTCGCTAGCACAGTCGCTGCTCCTTCCTGTCTTAGACTATGCTGACGCCAGCTATCTTGATCTTACGGAGGACCAGCTAAATAAACTTGAGCGCCTTCAAAATCTTTGTATACGATTCATATTTGGCTTGCGTAAGTATGATAATGTTTCTGAATACCGCGCTAAACTCAAGTGGCTTCCTATTCGTCTTCGCCGGAATACTCACATCCTCTCCCTTCTTTATAACGTATTGTTTAATCCCAATTACCCTAGCTATCTAAAGGATCGTTTTAGTTTCCTTCATTCTTCTCACTCGCGCTCATTACGGTCATCAGAAAACCTAACTCTTAAAACCCCTCCGCACCACACCACCTTTTACGATAACTCCTTTACCGTACAAGCTGTTCGTCTCTGGAATTCGTTTCCAGTTGCGATCAGGCGTGCGAAATCTATCCACACATTTAAGGAGCTCGTGAAAAATTTTTACCTATCCGCTTAACCACATCCTGCTGCAAAGCTGCCATTGTCAACTACTTTCTACCTGAGACTATTATGTTTAAGTATGTATATGTATATACATATTATTTACATACTAATATATTTATTTCACACACACTTATTATTTATTTTATTTATTTATTTTATTACATACATTATTTATTTTTATTTATTTATTGCTATCTATTCACTTTTATTTAAATTCCGTAAAAAGTTTACACCTCCGATTTTTGAGTTTATATGATCTCTCCATCCGACTGGTTGTCTGGAAGAAATCGCTTCATAGCGATAAGACCGCCAAATTGTGACTATGTATTTTACCTATTTTCTTGTTTTGTATGTATTTGTATTGTAAACTGTTGCAATAAAAGAGTTATCTAATCTAATCTAATCTAATCTACATTGTACATGGGCAAAAACGTAAGTTGGCGCATTCTCGCATCTCAAGTTCTCACTGATAATGATTGGATTTTGTCAAAGTATTCACTTACAATTTCCAGTTTATACCGATCAAAAACATTTACTATCTTGCAGTATTTAAACAGGCCGATGTCGTCGTCTTTGAATTGTTTTTTTATTTTTTGTGGCACTATTAATTTAAGTAAACTAATTTGACGTTTATAAATAATATTGATATGTGTTTTGTATGCTCTGCCATAACTGCTAATACAATAATTTATTATGCTATCTGCCAGCGACATGTACAACATGCGCATTGTTTTATAAGGTAATTTAAACTTTAATATGGACAGTCTCGATGTAATTGCTCTTAGTTTGTTACATAAATAATTAATATGCGGTACCCAATTAAATTTTGAGTCAATAATAAGACCAAGGTACCTGTGGTCTGAGACTAGTTCAAGCGTCCCGCAATGACACTTACTATGATAGCTGTGTTGACATTGATGCTCGTGAGCAACTATTACAGGGGTGGTGGGCGCTTTTAGATGGGCAGTATGAATTTGAAGAAGCTTGGTTTTTTTTGCGTTAATATTTAGCCCAACGTCATGTGACCATTGACATAGAAGGTCAAAGTTTTCTTGCATTTTTGCTTGCGCCACATTAATGCTTTCGTGTGCCACCAAGAGACAAGTATCATCTGCGAACTGATACAAAGAGCCCTGCTGGAATATGTCGCACATGTCATTGCCATACAGTAAGTATTCAGTTGGCCCAATGATGGAACCCTGCGCGGTTCCTTCACTAGTAGGTATCATATCACTGAGTTCTTCGGATATCTTTACTGCCGTATACCTGTTAGAATGATAATTTTTAAACCAGTCCAGCAGGGGTCCCTGTACCCCAGCCTGACTTAGTTTATTACATAATACATTACGTTTTAAAGCATCGAAAGCTTTGCTGAAATCGACGAAGACAGCAAGCACATGCTTCTTTTCGTTCATGCACTTGTTAACCTCATCCGTAAACTGTGACAAGAGTTGAGAGGTACTTTGATTTTTTGAAAGCCGAACTGCTTAGTATTGATAATATTATTATTAGATAGATATTTGTTTAATTCACTACCAAAGTATCTCTCAATAATCTTGTCAATAACAGACAAAATCGTGATTGGCCTGTAATTATTTATATCAGTGGGGCTACCTTGTTTTTGTATGGGACGGATTATACCAAATTTTAATTTATCGGGGTACACTGATTTTGTGATGCAGGAGTTAATTAGATGAGTAATAACGGGGGTGATTTTCTTGTTTATATATTGCAGATCTGAAACACGAACTTCGTCGTAGCCCGGGCTCTTACTTATGTTTAATTGCTTAATTATATTGTAAACTACATCACAACTGACCTTGTTCATTCTCATGTATTGATTAGGTACGTTTGTGTGCAGGTACTCGTTTAATAACGGCGTGTTACAGTGTGTGCTACTTTTTTTTACATTTTTTTGAAACTCATACGCGAATTTATTGGAAATATTTCTATAGGTAGCATTATTGCTGAAGTGCTTTAAAATAATAGCATCTACTGATTTTATTATTTTACCACATAGTCTATTTACTATTTGCCATATTTTTTTTGAGTTACTAAAGTTTTTAATTATGTTTTTGACGTGACAACGTCTTAAATTAGGTTAGCTGGGAGACACTTATGAAAAAGTGTAACGCTCGTCGGGAACGTAACGATGAGTCACCGAACGAGAGAGAGGCCCGCCGAATGCCTTGCGTCTCTCTCCCACTAAATAGTTAAGTTTAAGTTTACATGTACAATGTTTTAGTAAACAAAATAAAACAAAATAAAATAAAATAAAATAAAATAAAATAAAATAAAACAAAATAAAATAAAATAAAATAAAATAAAATAAAAAAATAAAAAAATAAAAAAAAATAAAAATAAATAAATAAATAAATAAATAAAAAAAAATAAAAAAAAAAAAATATATATTTCTATAGTTAAAATTTGTGCAATTCTTATTTTCATTCAATTCCTTGTTCCTATTGTGCAATTTAATTATATTCATATCAATAAATATTCTACCGAGAAAAAGTTTTTTATAAAATTGTTTTTTACGTTATTAATATGTTTATTTGTTTTTTTCCTGTAAATATTATATAACAGTCGATTTGATAAATTACTTTCGTCTTGTTCCCATATCGCGTATAATTCGTCCTTTTTTTACACATAGCTGTAATTTTATTACTAACCCACTCACAATTGCGTCTGCTATTTAATTTTTTAATTGTTTTATATTTACACTTTGAATAGACAGTTTGAATTTTTTCTGTAATATAATTTAATATATCATTTGGATTTTCAAATGAAAATACTGGGCTCCAATCGATTAAACATAACTCTCTTTTAACTTTTTCTTCATTTAATTTGGTGATAGGCTTACATTGATAATTGCTCACTAACCCGCTGTCATCAATAATCGCAAAACCTGTTATGAAATGGTCAGCTAGTGAGTTTTCTATTACGGCCGTGCGCAAGGTGCGAGCGAGTGAATGAGCCATGCAGGAGCCGGCGTTGCGTAAGAAAATATGATATATGCAGGTTTTGAATAAGATACCTAATTTTGTTTCGATACGCGTAAACTGGTTTATGCCACTTTCAAAGCCCGCTTCACACATTATATTTAAAAATTGATTTACTATAGGATTGGAATGTTTGAGGTCAATATTGATGTCTCCTAAGTATAACATAATTGTTTCTACTTACATTTTCTAGTACGTTTTGTTGCAATTCCTGTATGAAGCGTGCCTTGCTTAGGCCCGGTGACCTGTAGATGGCACATACGCCAGTTTTGTACCTGTGATATGTTTCCACTTCACCTAATATGCACTCAAAAGTGCACGTATTCACTTTATGTCTTTTAAACACAACACTTTTATGTGTATACATAACAATGCCGCCTCCTTTTCTGTTGGTTCGTAGCTTCGTGTGCATTTCGTAGTCCTGTAGTTCGAACAGCTGTTTACATTGGTTGGTTATGTTGGCTTCTGTGATAACAATAATATGTATAAGTCGGGTGCTGTTGGCGACGATATATTCCAGTTGCGAAAAGTTTTTCAACATTGATCTGATGTTAATATGCAGTGATATCAAATTATTGCTACTTGTCGGTATATTTTTTATAGATTCGTTCCAGTTTTTGTTGGTTGTTTCCAAGATAGATGCAGAGGAGAGTTCTGTATCGAAATAAAAGTAGGCATTTGACTACTGTTACTCTTTGTTTTTTTTGATGACTCCCTTCTGGAATTCCAAGGCAAGTCGGTCTATGTCTCTAGTCGACCTAATAATGTATGATTTTTCTTTATCGTTCTTTCTTGCCATGACTAGGCGCCGCTTACACCATACAAAGTCGCACAGGCTGGTATTTTTGAGCTCGCTTTTGGCTTTCCATAAGAGAAATGCTGTGGCAGGAGCCAAGGATTCTCGAATAAATATTTTTGTTTCTCCACTTAAACCGATGTCTTTCGTGGTGATGTTGGTGGTTTTTGCCGACTCTAGCCATTGGTCCCAGCATCCCTCTTTCAAACACACAACAATCGGCGACGTGTAGTTACTACTTATGTTGTTGGGACCGCCCTTTTTTTCTAGAAACCTTTGTGATGTCGTCCGGAGTTTGACCTATTCTGCTGCATATAGTTTTAATTATTTCTGTAACGTTTTCTTTTTCTTCCGGTTTAATGCCCGATATTTCAATGTGATTAGCGAGTAGGTTCTGTTCTACGTTGTTTACTTTTTGTTCCAGCGCATCATATTTCAACGCTAGATTTTTGCAAGTATTCCGTAGATCATTATTTTGGTTTTCGACAGCTTTTATTGCACATTCGTATTGTTTAATCTTGTCCTCATAATCGTCAATTTTTTCTGCATAGAATTGAAGGGTAGATTGCAGTTCCTCGCGAATTACCTCCCTGATCTCACGACGAATTTCGGATAGTATTTGCTTCCACATAGGAAGGCACCTCAGTATTAGTGTATTCTTCTTATTCAGGATCCGGCAAGATGCATGACACTCGTTTTGGTTTAGAAGTACCAGTGCAGGTTCTGCATTTCCAGTCAACCGACTCAGTAGCATACAAAGCATTCAGCTGATCCGTTGATATGGCAGCGCAAGATCCGTGTAACCACTTGCTGCATTTTGAGCATTTAATGCCCGGGGTTTTTTTCGACACTAATTTCGAACACTTGGAGCACTTAACCATCGTGTGACTGCGGAGTATGCGCGCCCAAGTAACACGCATAGGCTGAATACTAGATGAATAATGGATTATTGTGTACTTAGCGCTTAACAAAATTACTAAATAAAAGCAGAGTAGCATGCTATTCAGCCACTACACTGCTTAAATGGGCACAAATTATTCAGCTTTAGTTTGCAATTGCTGAGTAATAGCAATATAGTAACGTTATAATCGCACTATTAGGTGTAACAGGTTGTAACAAGGCAAAATACTAGCAAATTAAGGAATCACTAGTTACACTTTATTTAGACAATTGTCGTCCATATGCGCTTTTATATATCTAGTAATAAAGTCAAAGGTTCACGATTTGTTCTATAAGAACGTTTTTAATACTTTTGGTGACTCATGACATATTTAATAACAGTGAAAGAAGAAAATGTTTTTAAAGTGATAATCAGTAAGTACATTTTGTTAATAACTTCATTATTTTACGTGAAAGCTAGTGGGAATTCAAAATTACTGTTAGCGTGTACATATATTTCTAAGAAAATTTTCAAGCGCCAGTACATAAATAAGTTTTTACTAAAAACTATACTAAAATAAATACATATATGCGAAAACGTGTCGGGTAAATATTGACTGATTGTGTCATTATTTTAATCTGTAACCAATAATAACATTAAAGATATCTTTTTGGAATTCCTTAATTTACTAAGTTAGTGTTAAATATATAAAATTATGTATACCGGTGTAGATATTAAAGGTTATACAGAATAAAAAATGGTGGTGAAATAAAAGAGCGATGTGAACCGGTATACTGTCGTAGCCTGCGTAATGGGGCACATATGTCTACTTATTCAAACTTAACCGTACGTCGCCTTACACTGTTTACTGACTGAATATTCGTTCGAACTAGCAACGATAAAATATGTATTAAGACGACACTTTTAGGGATCCGCTTAATACAGACTGAACCATTTTATGGACATAACGAAATTACCTTTATATGTTGGGTACTTTTTACCTTCTTATTTGCTTTTTTCTTAGACGCGTTAAGGTAAAATAAAATTTAAAAAAATAAATAAAATGTTTTTAGTAACTCAAAATTAGGTATTTTTATAATAAGGTACTTACCTACCTACTTATTATTTAAATCAATTGTTTTCCAAAATACGTAAAGTGTTCAGGTTGTAAATAATTAATAAGTTCCTAGCCACATAAAATATTCTAACCAATAATTTAATTAACTCTTGATAAGTTTAATTCAAACCATATTTCTGTGACCATGTGTCATAATATACCCCCACCTTTTAAGAAGTGCCTGACATTGTGTTGTGTTCTTTTAAATACAAATATAAAAGATTCCTCTTAGATTTGCAAAAGGACTCTTTCTAATTTTGTATTAAAATTTAGCTATAACACTTTGGCCACGGCTTTCCCACGTCAAAATACTATGTCCATCATTAAGGGTTTATTCTAAACATTGGTGAAATCGTTGTTAATTGGTTTAGTCGGTGTTGAGTTTCTTCCGAAAGCTTCTTAAATGTGTCAGTTTTATATATTGTAATTATAATTTAATGATGTATATTTTGTATATAATTTAATGATGTATACTTTGTATAAATTTTGGTTTGGCTTAATATTTATGTTTGTAAATGAATTTTGAGGTAGGTTCTTAATATAATGTTGATAAATCACCAAATTGTTGTGCGTAGCAGTGCGCTCTTTAGCTTTAGCTTTTAGTTTTAGTGTAGGTATCTACGGAAGACCAGCGTCGTAGCATTACTGAGATGCTACGACACAATGCTGAGTAGATGCCTTTTCAGTGTCACATAATATTGTTATTTGTAATTTTTATGTTGTGTTTTTGATGCTGAATAAATGTATTTCTATATTCTATGCATTTAGTAGTAGGTAAATGTTTTTTCAGTGTCACATAATATTGTTATTTGTAATTTTTGTTGTGTTTTTGATGCTGAATAAATGTATTTCTATATTCTATTCATTTAGTAGTAGGTAAGTATGCGCGCTGTCGCAGACGACTTATCGTATCCGTTCGGCCCGGTGTTCGGTATCAGTCGCCGCGCGCTCTAAGTCGACACTTAGCTTACAATTTCTTATTATTCTGGCAATACTAACTCGTTCGGGTGACTGATTACTATATCTATAGAATAGAATACATTTTTGATGTCAAATAGAAAATTTTCAAGGCAGGTTGCAATAAACCGGTCTTTACATTCGTAATGATAACATTCGTTTACCTGTCCCAACACTAAAATCCAAAGATAAAGTAAATTAACAAAATGTCAAACAGTCGTGTCATTTTTTTACCGTGCCGGTGAATTTTTGATTTTGTGTGAAGTCTTATGATAAATTGATAAATTTGCAGTTTTCAGTGAAAAATCAAATCTAAATAACGTATTCTTTTATAGTACAAGACTTCTGTACACAGAATATATAGTGAGATTAAGTCAGTCAGTCGTGTTTTTGTGGTTTTGCTATGAGTGTTGTTTGTTTCTTTATTCCACAATAACTATTAGACCCCTTAACCGATTTTAAAGTATAAGGTTTCGTTATTATATATGTAGGTACCAAGTAACATTTACTAAGTTAAAACAATATTTAAGTTACCTAATGATTATAACATATCTTACTATTTCTTACAGATAAAATGCCTTTTAAAATAATCCAAACATTAGAAAGCGGAAACCCTCGTCTGTGCATTGTACCTGCACTATGGGAGAAGGAGGGAAAATTAAAGTGGCCGCCGAAAAAAGGAAATGCTGCCAAATTCATTAAAGATGAAAATTGTTTGCCAAATACCGACTGGCGTATTATGGACTGTGTCTTTAAGCGAAATAATATTCCTACCTACAAACAGGCCGAGAAGGAAATTGACATGATGGAGGCCAAATCAGACACTGACGCGAACGATCTCAATGAGCCAATAAATATAGTTGACTATGACAGAATAGCAGAAAATCTGGTAAGTGAATATCTACTAAATCTTTTATTGCCCACTTTAAGCATTTCTTAATTTTTAAAATAAAAAATTTCTTACTGACATGTCAATTAGCTTAGACGAAAGTAAGCACTGGCTTGCCGGCTAAAGGCTTGTTTGACTACTAAGGTAACGGATGGAATATATATTGCAATACTTATTTTAGTAGGTATATTTTTTATTGAAATGTAGGTATATAAACAGCCATGACATGAAAAATATTTTAGAAATAAATGTTCCACATTAGTTTCCTGCTTTTTACTTTAGTTAGGTAATATCTTACTGCCCTGGAAATGTAGTTCGCGCAGAAGTAAATATTAGTAATAGGTAATAGGTACCTATTAAAAATGTCCCGTTCTAAGTAGGTACGCATAATAGTAGTGAACAGCTATAATAACCTAAACTATGCGGATTCTCACTTAAAATACTTTCTGCCTGTTGGGAGTATACCTCTATACGGTTAGTAATGTGCATATCTTTTCAGGGAACGTGTACAAGTAATGAGCTATTGCCGACCGAAGAATCGACCATTTTTGAAGTTTGCCCCAACTACAATGAACATAACATAGATATAGTGATGCAAAACCAAAATGTAATTTCCTAAAAACTTGATCTTTGCTTGACTATGCTTGATAAACAAAGCAAAATTAAAAGGCTATCTTTTCTGTTCAATTGCAAGACGTCCATGAAAAAGTTCACCAATTAAACGATAATGAGCAAAGTCTGTTGGAATATACGAAAATACTCTATTCAATTGTATCTATTGATTATACTATACGATTACTTTGTGTAACATCCCTACTTTTATATTAGTCACTCAAACGACTTTTCATTATAAAACCGTTGTGCCAACGGAGCGACTTTTACTTTAATAAAAGCATTCGTTCAGACAACTACGAAGTTTTACTTTGCCGTCACTGCGTCCCTGCCAACAGGTCATGGGCCCAGGGACCATAATTTTCAAAAGTAATTTTTATAAGTAAATTTTAATAGTAAATTCATATTTAAATAACCAATGCTGTACGTGAGTGATAAAGAAATACCAAACAGCCTCGATTAAAATTGGCTGAAACGGAACCTGATTACTAAAGGTACGAGTGTTGAGTTTTTGGGCTATGCCTTTTTGAATTTTGCAAAAGGGTCAGCTACGGCTAAATCAATCTTGACAAAATTTATGTAAGAAGAAGCTTGGCGACTCAGTAAGCATTACGTAAGCAATTAATTCACCTAAAATTGCAACCGATGTCAGTTATTCCAACATTCACGAGTTTTGATAACAGAATTACTTACCCTACCCTATAATATATGGCGGTATGATCACGGCGCTGTAAACGCTAGGAGAGGATCACCATAGCCTAGCATTCGTAAAACTCGTCTGCTAGATCATGAAGTTAAGTTGAAGACCGAAATATCTACCGAATTTAAAGTTTCGAATACCAATACAGAGAAGTTTTCTATGCGTAATAATTATAGACCGGACAAGATGAATAAAAATGTGTACCCTCAATCTTCAAGAACAAAATCAATATCAATAAAAGTAACAAAATAATGTTTGTCGTCGCCGGTAGTCGGGCTGACCGGACCGCATGAATCCGAATGAATGATAAAAATGGTCTATTTTGAACAGACTTTCCTTTTTCTTTTGCAAAAAGAAGTCGCGATCTCGTGACTGATTACCTATTATGCATGGCTCAGATAATAATATGCCGTCAGTAGATTAATGTAACGAATCATTAATTTATGATCAACTAAATTTATAAGAATTATAATTCTTTGCTTCTTTACATGTTCTAAGCGTTTATGCCATAATTCAAAAGATTTCGAAGCATGAGATAATTAAATTACATACACATCACGACTATGATCCCCAAAGGGTTAGTCAGAGACTAGACAATGAGGATAGCAAGACTGCAGTCATCTGCCATAGTCCACTTTTTACCAAATAGCGAATTTAAATAAGTTGAGAGTAAATTCATTTGAAATTCAATTTTACAAAGGTTGTTGCTACAGTATTGCATAATGCAATTTGTTATTTTCATAGATATGAACACCATTTGAATCAAATAAATAGCAATAATTGGACTTGCTTGCTTGCTGCATTCGACTTACGGACAGTCAATTATGAGAAACTTTGGGGGAAAAATAAAACGATCCTCGAATCGAATCCATTAATAAATGTTAATGCAATTGAAAAAGTTGCTATTTCGACGTTTACGATTATGGAATATTTCCTTGATGGGATATTGATATAACCGATTACACGACCTAACTTTATTAGAGTTTTGAAAACACTCATTTTGAAAAGACTGCAAGACCTCGTCGAGGCTTACACATGTATCTGTCCAACAGATTGCCGATTTCAAATTGGCCGATTAATTGAAGTCCCACAGCCCATCGGTGAGTTACTTTACGCACTAGGCAATTATTACTGTCCCTGAAATGGAATTCAGTATACGTTGTCTCCACCAGCCGCTGACCCACTAACTTTCTTCCAAGTTGACCCAAATATCCTTTCGACATTTATTTCATTCATGAGAATGACAACATCGTATAAGAAGGTTCCCTTCCCGAAGATGTCTGAGAGCGAGGGCCTACCTTTAATGCTACTAGCTAAAGAGGAGAGAGATGGACCGCGCCAAGTCCGAGGCGACTCGACAGTGCCTACACCGTCTGATGCCTAAAAAATTATAATATTCACCTATAGTACGGAACCCTCGGTGGGCGAGTCCCACTCGCACTTGTCCGGTTTTTTTTATATAAGGTGGATTCTAGAAACCGCAAGAAACTTCAAGGGCTGGTCAGGTCAAGTGTTTTAAACATGACAAAAATGTCATAAAAGTAATTCGCGTTTTTTTCATTTTCAATTAAATAATTAATTTTACGAATTTTAATTGGGTAGTCTTTTAGCATCTAATTTATTTAACAGCAAACACAAAAGAAAAATAAAATGAAAAACAATTAAAAATAACCATTATTTACAACGCGCGGAAAACGGCCGGCCGTCTGTTGTCCCGCCCGCGTCAGCTGGGCGATAAGTAACTACGATGAGACCCATTTATTTTCCTTTTACAACTGAATTGAAATGTGCGTATTTAAGGTGCAGTTAAGTCCAACGACTATCGATAGCATCAATTTATGTTATGGCCACTATAGCTCCTAAAAAAGTTGACCAAATATTATTCCTAAATAGCTGTAAGAAAACTTTGTGCTAAATTGATTATTTTTTTTATAATTGTTGCTTAAATTTATAGTAACTTTATTATGTTTTTATTACTAAACACAAATTATAATAATATATACATATAAGATACCTATTATGGATGACTGCCATACACCACCTTAAGTGGAAGAGATGGTTTGACCATATTATTTTGTTGTTTCTAAGCTGTAAGGAAACTTTGCGTTATATTGATTTCATTTTCATATTTTTGCTTAAATATATAGTAACTTTATTATGGCTGTAGTTAAACTACTCTTAGTAAGTGAGTTATTAATTAAAAGATAATTTAAATTTAATTGCAGTTAATTTCATAGAAGTGTTACAACAAAAGGTTGTTTATTTTATTTTTAAATAGCGAACTATTTTCAAGTGTCAGTACAATACAAATAATTTGTATTGTAATTTTGACACTTGAATATTGTAATTTATTTTACCTCCCTCAGGGTTATGAAAATATGAAAAAATATAGTCGATTTAAATTCGTTCTTGGTCTTTACTTTCTTCCAGAAACGAATGAGTGATATTTGTATTCATAATCCGGTTTCCTTATCATAAAATTCTAGCAAGAGCAATACTTTGTCATTTTGGTTTGTTTGTAAACCGGTTTACATAGATTTTTGCGGTTCGGTTTACAAGTTACATTGGTTGCAAGTCGGTTTGCATAAACTTGAAACCGGTTTGAGTCTGTTTGAAAAATTTCGAGATCGTTACATCACTACTTCAAATGTCCCTGGGGGAGTATATCTTTCTGGAGTGTTTTTTCTAAGAAAGTTATGTACTATTATTACACATGTCATAGTAATTTCTGTTACAGTACTCGGGTCTAAATCAATTGGGCAACGGTAAATTCGAAATACTGAAGTTAAAACTCCAAACGTGTTTTCCACTACTACCCGAGCTCTAGATAAACATTGATTGAATATTCTTTTTGGTGAACCGACGTTATGCTGTCCTGGGTGGAGTTTTATAACATGCATGGTCAGTGTAAAAGCGCCATCTCTTATAAAAACGGATGGCACATTAATTTCCGATCCAGAAAGAGGGCATGGTGTAGAATAAAATAGAGAGAATAGAGTAGAAAGGAAAAAAATGTAGGATAATCTATTTCATTTTTACAGATTTTTTGCCATAATAATGAATTATTAAAAACGCCACCATCACTTATTTTCCCTTAGCATCCTATGTCTGCAAATATAAATTTGTAATTGGCATCAACTAATGCCAAAATAACGATGCCTAACGTTTTCTTATAGTTGAAATACTCAGTTCCGCTATGAGGTGGACTTTCTATAAGAATATGTTTCCCATCTATAGAACCGAGACAGTGAGAATTTTCTTGTATACCCACTTTCTATATTCATCCAAGCATCTGATGTTGATGGCATTTGAAATAAAAATAAAAAATGTCAGATAAAAAGATAATAACAAACTTAAACAATTAGTTTTACAGATTTGTTTATTACAGGAAGCACCATTAAAAGAAATACCAGGTGAAACTGCAGTTATAGAACAAGAAGAAGGAGAAGATAACGATTTAGTGCAGCCATAAACTTCTTTCCATACGCCAACACCTGTGACTTCCCGTCGTCGTCCTGCTACCGATTTAGCGGAGCGGCAGATGTCGTCAGCTTTTGGGCAGTTATCGAATATTTTAACTAAAAGAGAAAAGAAACAGTGGATGTTTCTTTTCTCGTTTAAGTCAAAATATTCGATCGCCACCAAAGAAAGACGACGACTGCGACCTATATGCAAAGTAGTTAACGAAAAAATTGCGAAAACTTCCTTCTGATGATAGAAAACTGTTTATGTATGATATATACACTTTATTTATTAATATAATTAAGGAGAATCCTAATTGGCGTCAAACCCTATCTTCCCATTACTCAGTCCTATACTAGTTGTATTCCGTACCACATGCTTCACTAATTTCAAACCGGTCATCATCCTTTAAAACATTACATTCCGAACCTTTACCAAATACATCACCGTTTTCAAACCGACCATCTTCTTCCCAAAGGTCGTATTTCGAACCTTTGCGAAATCCATCACCGATTTCCAACCAGCCATCTATCCTCCAAAACGTCACATTGTGAACCCTTGAATTTTGAATCACCGACTCTAATCGAACCATCCACTTTAATTAATTATATAACTCCCACCATTCCATTATATATAAAGAATTAATTGGACCACGAACAGGACAACACATTGTTAATGAAGCATTAGTTAAAGCCTACGAAAGACTTTGATTACCGTAAGAATTGATTAAGCGCTTATCCAATTTTCATGTTTTGTTCTGTATAGTAATAGGTTTTTTAATAAACACTTTTTTTATAAATAACATTTTTACGGCTTTTAAATAAAATCATAAAAAAACCTTACCTTTATTTCATAGCAGACTTCAGGTACAATTTTTGATATTATTTGGGGAGATACTTTGAATAAAAAGTGTAAAATTTTGTAACTGTCCCCAGTTGCAATGAATCTTAATGTAATTGCTATACGATATTTCGCTGGTATGGCGTTTCTGAAGTCCGTATCTTGCTTCGAAATCAGAGGAGAAATGTTGTCTAGCAAATATTCAAAATCTGCAAAACTCATACGGCAAAAGTTATGAAACTCTCCTGATGGTTCATGAAGAAGCTCCTTCCGTTCCTTCGGCTCACTCCGTTCGCCTCCGTTACTCTCGGTGGAGTAGAAAGCCCAATAATATTTTTGAGGCACTCATCATTTTAAGGATTCTTTAGAACTATATTTATGTCAATGCAATAACAAAACCGACTAATTATTAATCAATCGTTTTTAAAGTAGTAAATTAAACTACTTCTGCTCAACCGATTTTAATAAGACAAGCTAACAAATTTATATTCAACGGAAAAGAAAATTTAACAAATCTCAACGAACCTACTAACGAGAATTAATTTGACTTTTGCTAGATTCACCTCCCACATAAATGTAATTGTGAAGTAAAATATTCTCAACAATCATACTAACAAAAATTAGTGAAACATACACAGCTGCTCATTAAGTAAAGTGGTCACTGTAAAAGAATATTAATAGTGTGTGTTTATTGTGGTCTCTTGTTAAGGCACCGACAGACGGAAGGTGGTGAGGAAACAAGCTACGGAGTAGAATTTTTTCACTGCCAGTCAAGCAGACTCACAAGACTGATCAGAACTGACGGCTAAGGGTGTCTTGGCCACAGTGAGAGGAATATAGTTACCAGGTAGCAGCAATGATGCACCGTTTAGTCCGAGTACAAAGAGAATTTATTTACAAAAATAGGTTCTTAAATACTAATGTTATCTTACACACACAACAATACTTGTTAACTAGTGACCCATCTGTGAAGATTGCAGTCGTGCATTTTCTTGCAGTTTTCTAAAGTGTGTCAGCATAAGTCGCTGCGCAAATGGTTAAAGGACGTATACACAATCGGTATGCGATCAATTCTGTTTAATATTACGTAAACGACATATCTTTTTGAACCACTGTTATACAATGTATTTAATGTCTAAAATTGAAATGATCTATTTTTATGTTGCTATTGCATTTTTTGTGTTTATAAACAAATTAATTTTAAACAATAAATTACATTCGCTCCAGTATCTTCCAAGTGACAAGTGGTACCAGCACTAACAACTTTTAAACATGTAAGTAAGTACTTCTTAACTTTTAAATTTGTTGTATACTGCTCAGCTACGGCCCTGGCTTTTGCCTGCCGGCTGTAGCAACTATCGTGTCCTACCTAATCCTGATTGCTACTCAGCTACGGCCCTGGCTTTTGCCTGCCGGCTGTAGTAACTATCGTATCCTACCTAATCCTGATAGGTACTCAGCTACGGCCCTGGCTTTTGCCTGCCGGCTGTAGTAGCTATCGTGTCCTAACTCGTCGTGATTGCTACTCAGCCACGGACCCGGTTTCTGCCTGCCGGCTGTAGTAATTATCGTGTTCTACCTATCCACCGTAATTACTACTCAGTCACGGACCCGGTTTCTGCCTGTCGGCTGATGTAACTGTTATTATTCTGTCATAAATTGTTTAACTTTATATTTATTGTATTTTAAAAATTACCTATTGGGGGATAAAATGTTTACTAGAAAAAAAAATCAACCAGTCTCAGGAAGCTCGAATGGGATTCGAACCCACGACCTTTGGATTGCCGGTCCACTGCTCTAACCGCTGAGCTACCGAGACCCCAGAAGACTCGTTGAATTTTTCCTAGTAGTTTGATTTAAGCTGCAAGCCAGCGGTATTACGTCACTGTGAAGTCTACCCTCACATTCGAAAGAAATACTATTTGCAAGTATTTAACAATCGATAAAGACGTAATTGCTTATAAATATCTTTATTATTGAAATTTTGCATTCACAATGCTATATAGTTATAGGATAAAATGTTTACTAGAAAAAAATCAACCAGTCTCACGAATCCCATTCGAGCTTCCTGAGACTGGTTGATTTTTTTCTATAAAGAAAGATTTCTCAATAATAAAGATACCTATTGGGGGGTTATTTGTTTGATATTTTAAATAATATTTTTATGTTTTCTATAGGTCCGACTCCGACGTTTCCCGTGTGTCTGACTACATAAAGAGCCCGGCGACAGCTGCAAAGGTCGTACCGTCGTAAAGACCCTGGCTACGGCAAAGCTTCTTCGGTTGTGGAATCGGAATCAAGGTAATTTATGAATACGGGTTTAAAGAAACTTTATTCTCATAAGAATACAGGATTCACTTACATGAGATTATTCTTAAAAGTAACATTGCCTTGTGACAAAACATGCATTTACAACAACGATTTACATTTCCCTACTAAAACTTCAACAATCCATATGAAAAACAAATATCACTAAGGAGGTAGGTAGTAACATTTCAAAACAAGCAATTCTTGGCCGACGGGTTCAAGTAACAAGACCATTGAAACGACACCACTACACCGAGATACCCTCATTACCCAATAATCACTCACAGTCACAGGTGAGTACGTAGGTAGCAGTAGCAGAGCAGTGTGAGCATGTGCATGTGTGCGCACCAATAGTGTCGCGCTCGCCGCGCTTTGGTTTGTGATGTACCTAGTTATGTTACCTGTAACCAGCCCTAGCTCTACTACAATGTCTACAGTCAGCCCTAGCTCCATTACAATGTGTTAAAGTGCTGACTGATGGACTTTGCAGGCGGGCGACGCTGACGCAACATTATGAGAACGCCGTGAGACTGTCACGAATATGTCAACGTTGCATCCGCTCTGTGTAGAGATAAGTTCTTAGAAATGAAGTAGTTAAAATCTTCCTTTGTATTTTAGTTATAAGCTTTGCCAGTTCCAAATTAAACTCCGTACTAAATAGACGTGTCTAGTTTTTAAAAACCTTCGGTCGACCCCTCGAGATTTAACTGGCGCAGCCGGCAGGATTGCTGGCTGTTACCAGACGCGAACAATCGATACAGATCCAACTAAATTGTGGATTTCGGTAAAAACGCATCGGTAATTAGCTGCACGTTTCAACGCGCGGAAAAGCAATTCGAACCAGAAAACAAATAAGTTAACGACGGGCACCGAGTTTTCCAGTCTACGAGAAGAGCTTTACGGGAAGGCATGGGATCGAGCGGACTGTAAGCAAACCTTTTTACTTTTCCTACCTTTTCCCGGCTATTTCCTGTGGTTATTATCGTGTGACTATATATTTTATTTATAATATATTAAGTAACTTTTAACAAAATCGTATAAAGTTATTTGACTTCTGCACATAAATTGGCAAACTAGTTAAGTAGGTAATAAGTAGGTATTAATAAGTAAATTTTAGTGTGTTTTAAACATGTCTGTAAATGGCGAAAGTACTGTCCAAATGATCCCTACGGATCTTTTAAATTTAATTCCTATGTTTGATAGAGATCAAAACATACTCAATTTATTTATAAAAAAATGTGAATATATTTTAAGAAATTTTAATGGACCTACGAGTAGTAATGCTGTACAAACATCATATGTGTTCCATTGCCTTACAAGTAGAGTGTGTGGTAGAGCGGCGGCTTTACTCAGTGAACGCGAAGATATAGTTACATGGGAACAACTAAAAGCTATTTTTATACAGCATTTTGGGGACCCTAGATCTGAAGAATGCGTGGCTATTGAACTAGAAAATTTAAAAATCAAAATGGGCGAAACTTATTTACAGTTTTGCAATAGTATACAGCAAACGTGTAGCGCTCTTTGTTCTAAGGTTAATTTGTTGAGTGATGATAATTTAAAATTAGCTAAAATAACTATTTACAATAACATGTGCTTAAATGTGTTTCTATATAATCTAACAGAAGACCTGATAAGAATCGTAAGATTAAAAAATTGCTCTACTTTAGAGAATGCGCTCAGTATAGTTATGGAAGAGGTTAATTTCCAATTCCAATATAATTCAAAAAATAAAAATAAAAATAGTACAAAACCACAAAATTCGTTCTCACCTAACTTTGGGAACAATAATGAGCAATTTAAAGGCCCATCTGGCTTTAAAACGAATTTTCCAAATAATTTTGGCTCTCCCGTGAATCAAAACTTTAAATCAACTTTTCCATATTCGATGCAAAATAATTTTAGATCTGGCGTAAACGGATTTAGATCCAACATACTACATAACATACATACATAACTAGGATATGGGCATAGCAGGGGTTACTGCAAGGAGTAGGAGACCTGGTGCAGCCACTGTGAGAACGCGGGCCATATTGCTATAGACTGCCCCACATGGTCTGACGCTGGGATCCCCCGTCTTGCAGAAACTGCTGCAGAGCCCAACTAGTGCAGAGGGAGCATAACGCCTTCAGCGGCGAGTGCCCTATACGCAAAAAGTGGAATCGACTGGCCCGCTCAGCAGTCGCATACTGCTAAGGGCACCACTGCGAGGACCATGGCTCCATACCACATCATCCAGGCGAACCTGCAGAAAAAACGACTTGCGACGGAAGAGATCCACATCGAGGCAGAGAGGCGTAAGACGGCAATAGCGCTCATACAAGAGCCATACGTGGGAGCTGAAAATAATAATAATAATAATAAAGTTCTTTATAAGAATAAAAACACAAATACAAAAAAGTCTGCACGATAAAGCCTGCATAAGTTTAACTGTGTTGCAGACTCTAGCGCCCACCTCCGAAAAAAAATACAACTTATAAAGAAATTTAGTAATAAAAACTTAATTTTAACAATAATTTGTTAAATTTAATTAGTTTTGCGGGTGTCCATGGGCGGCGGTGATTACTTTCCATCAGGTGACCCGCCTGCTCGTTTGCCTCCCTCTTTTATAAAAAAAAAAAAAAATTAAGTAACATTAATCTTTGCTCAGCGGTAGAACAAAAATAGGCTAAATAAAAAAGAAAGGTATGTAATTAAGAGTAAACAATAGTTGTCTGTTTGTCTGCTTAACCCTACGACTTAATTCTTGGGATCGGTTCAATGATACCATTAAGCAGAACAACACGAAACATAAAAATGGCTTACATTGAATTAATTATTAAATGCCCGCTAACTCTTGACAAGGTTTTCAGTCTCATAATAGGTCAAGCTTTGGAGCCATTTAGTAGTAACTGATTTGCATTCTCGCAAAGTTAAAGGGTATATATTCAGCACTTTATTTACTCTGTTATAAAGTGTTGGACTGAGGAAATAATTGTGACGTCTTGCCAGTTGAATCCTACAAGGTACAGTTTTGCAGACTCGATCAGATCTACGCTTCGTCAATATAATATTACCATCAAAGGGAGTACAGCAATGTTTGCGCAAGATAATTTGTAACAAAAACATCTGTCTGACAGTCAGAATATTACACAGCGAGTAAAGCTCACTTGTAGGAAATCGCACAGGCTTAAACGACATGACTTTAAGAATTGCTCGTTGAGCTTTTTCTAGTCGAAGGAACATGGTTTTATTTGTGCCTCCCCAAGCAGCTATACAATAGACCAATATGGATTGTGCCAGTGCATAGTAAACCATCTTTAGGGTTGCGAAATCTGCAAATGATCTTAGCTTTCGAAAAATATATATTAGCTTTCTGACTCGTGGTATTAAATAGTTTAAATGTGGGTGCCACGATAAAGTTGCATCTAACACAACCCCGAGATACTTTATGCTATGAGTACGTGCAACTTGTACACAATCACAGTTAAGATGTTGAAGACACTTATGAGCAAAGAGTGTAAGCGTAGATGGAGGGAGTGACGACATGTTTGGTGAGAAAGTTACATATTTCGTTTTATCTAAGTTCAATGTAAGAAGATTTCTAGAGAGCCATTCCATAACGTTGCTTAAAGCATTTTGCGCACAATCAAGAACATCGTGCCAATCTTTGCCATGAAGGAGCAAAACTGTATCATCAGCGTAGGTTATGATTTTACAATTAGTGAGAGACAAACTACAGAGATCGTTAATATAGATTAAAAATAGGGTAGGTCCGAGGACACTACCCTGTGGGACACCATAATGAATAGATCTGTCCTGACTCATGCAATCGTTAATTTTGACACTTTGAGTTCGATCGCTAAGGTAACTTCTAAACATTTTAAGAACGTGACCCCTAATTCCAACAGCCTCAAGCTTCTCAAGCAGGATAGGTATGGAGACAGTGTCGAATGCCTTAGTAAGATCTAGGAATATACCTATAGTCTTAAGCTTGCTGTTTAAACACTTCGCCACTTCATCAGTCAGCTCCAGAACGGCATCTTCCGTCGACTTTCCGGTTCTAAAACCATATTGATTGTCGCTAATAATATGGTTAGTATCTAAGTAGCTAATAAGATGACGATTGAGAATTTTCTCAAAGACTTTCGAAATTGAGGTCAACACAGAAATTGGTCTGTAATTGGTCACATTGCTTTTATCTCCAGATTTATAAATCGGATGAACAATAGCTTTTTTGAAGACCTTAGGGAAGATACCAGTAGATAAACAAATATTAAAAACATGCGTGAGAACAGGGACAATAATATTCTTACATGCTGTGAGAATAGACGTAGGGATGTTATCCCAGCCCGCTGCAGAAGTGTTTTTAAGGCTTAGAATAGTACGTTCCACTTCTTCGTTGTCTGTGTCTATTAAGGCCATTGACGTTTCTGACTGTAGCGGAGAAGAATTGAAGTTTCGAGAGAACGTTCTACTACAACTAATTTTGGAAGCTAAGTCTTTACCGATACCGGCAAAGAAATCATTAACATAGTCGATAGAGGAGGAAACAGGATCATTCGGAGACAGCAGTTCACTAGCGGAGCATGGCGCCCTGTTTAAATTAGAAACCTTCTTGATTGTGTCCCACGAAGCTTTGGGATTATTTTTTGCTTTTTCAAACTCACTGCGTTCGTATTCTCTTTTTAATTTTTTGAGTATGTTGTTGCAGAAATTTCTATATCGCGTATAAATTTTTAATGTTGATTCATTGTTGGGTTGTTTTTTAGTATTTTTATACAATTTGTCACGATTGCGAATACAACGCAGGATTCCAGGTGTTATCCAGGGTTTTAGTATTCTTTTTCTGCTTGGAATATTAACCAAATATGAATGTCTAGATACAATGATAGAAATAGTGTTTACAAGTATCGTAGCTGCTTGTTCCGGATCAGTGGATTTATAAATAGGTGTCAGATCGGTTTCTGTCAGCTCGGTTATACAAGCAGATTCATTGAGCCGGGTATATGTACGTTTTGTGGTGTTTGCACTGATTTTGAGATCTGCAACAAGAATAACAGGTGCATGATCGGTGATAAACGAGTCCAAAACTAAAGTTGTGGCTCGATTTTTTGTCTTTAAGATGACATGGTCAAGGCAGCTATTTAGACGTGTTGGTTAAGTGTGAGCTGGTAGCATGGCATGTGATGCAATGGTGTTCAGATAGAATTCGGAATTTGAGTCTGTGTTTTCCGGTACAATATTTATGTTAATATCGCCTATTATACTAATATTTGGGAAATGGCTAATTGATTTTAAAGTATCATCTAAAGATTTAATAAAACTGTCAGAATTCCTAACTGAGGGAGAGCGATATATTGCTACCACAGCGAATGTATTCGAAAACGCTTCATTTGACCGCATTCAACGCAGAATTGGCCGCAACGTGGTTATTTCAGGTCGGCTCGATCCACTGGCTCTTCGGAGAGACGTTGCGTCTCTCTGTATATTGTACCGCATTTATCGCATGGGGAGTGTTCTGAGGAATTGTTCGGCTTGATCCCTGTAGCTGATTTCCTTTACCGCACTACAGGCAATCGACTGTCATTCCGTCCACATCACCTTGATGGATAGTGGTCTACTACTGTGCGTATTCCACGAAATTTCTTGTCTCGAACTACAGTGTTGTGGAACCAGCTCCCGGCGGCGGTATTTCCGGACCGTTACGACTTAAACATCTTTAAGGAACGAGCCTCGCCTAGTTCCTTAAAGGCCGGCAACGCGTCTGCTATTCCTCTGGTGTTGCGGGTGTCCATGGGCGGCGGTGATACTCTTCAACAAGTGACCCGCTTGCTCGTTTGTCTGCTTCTTTTACAAAGAAAAAGAATACCACCCACCCCTTGAGTGTTGTTTTTTCAACGGCGACTAACGGACTAAAGACAGCACATACATCCAACAGCATAGAGCGGCGATGGGCCCGACACCTATCACGCTGAGCGCAAATGTGCAGTTGCAGGTGAAACATGGACTATGGCAGAGAACTGATTTTGCGGTAATCATTGCCTAATCTCTGAATTACCCTTAGAAGAGATAGTGTTCGTGAGTGTATTTTTTTATAGTAGAAGGAGGCAAACGAGCAGGCAGGTCACCTGATGGAGAGTAATCACCGCCGCCCATGGACACCCGCAAAACCAGAGAAATCGCAGGCGCGTTGCCGGCCTTTAAGGAAGTAGCCGGCCAATATTTCTAAGTGGACCGTCGAAGAAGGACTCACCAGCTCCGACCATAACGCCATCACATTCCTAATAACCCTCCAGAAATCAAAAGGTGTCAAGATTGAACGCACAACAAGGTTGTACAACACCAAAAAAGCGAATTGGAAGGGCTTTAGGGATGAACTAGTCAGGCTACAACACGGCCTCAAACTTGAACATCCCGAGATAGATAGGGTGGGGAGCAGACAAGAAGCTGAAAACATCGCAGCGCAATATAACCATATAGTAACCGAAACCTGCAAGCATAAAATACTACCAAAAAAGAACTGTAACGCTCTTAACCTACCCTGGTGGACTAAGGAGCTGGCTGAATTAAAAAGAAAGGTGATCACTAGAAAGAACAGGATCCGCTGTGCAGCCCTGCACCGCAGGGCAGCCGTCGTAACCGAGTACTTAAAGATGAAAGAGGAGTACCAGACTGCAGCAGCCAAGGCCCAGACAGAGTCGTGGATGAAGTTCTGCTGCAAACAAAATAACAAAAGTGTGTGGGACGGCATCTATAGAGTACTCTCACGAACCACACAAAGAGAAGAAGACCCCATGCTGAAGACAAATGGTAAGCTGCTCGATGCGGTAGGATCAGCCGGACTAGTAGCCGAGACATTTTACCCGGCGGACTCCGAAGAGAAGGATGAAGAAATACAAGCCAACATCCGCAAAAAAGCAAGGTCTGTAAATGAGGAAACAGATGCTGATACATCTGATCCCCCATTTACAAGAACAGAGTTGCGCATGGCAGTGAAGTCCTTCAACCCTAAGAAAGCGCCGGGTAAGGATGGCCTCACAGCTGATATCTGCCGAGCAGCCATAGACAGCGATCCGGACCTGTTTCTCCGAATCATCAACCAGTGCCTAAAGTATGGCTCTTTCCCGAGCGTCTGGAAGCAAGCAACGGTGGTAATCTTGCGAAAACCGGTCAAGGGCGACTACACGACCCCAAAGTCATACCGACCCATAGGCCTTCTGCCAGTATTAGGGAAAGTGTACGAAAAGATGTTAGTGGGTAGACTCAAGTACCATCTTCTCCCGAAAATGAGCAGGAGGCAGTACGGCTTCATGCCACAACGCAGCACCGAGGACGCCCTCTATGCCCTTATGCAAATTATAAAGACCAATTTGGAAAGGAAAAAGATCATCACACTCATTTTCTTGGACATAGAAGGCGCCTTCGACAGTGCCTGGTGGCCGGCCATCAAGGTCAGATTGGCGGAAGAGGGCTGCCCGTTAAACATCCGAAGGGTTCTGGCTGACTACATGTGCGATAGGCGGGTCACAGTTCGTTATGCTGGAGAGGAGGTCCACAGGGAAACCACCAAGGGGTGCGTCCAGGGATCCATCGCTGGACCTATCTTGTGGAATCTCCTGTTGGACCCCCTACTCAAAGACCTAGAGGCCAAGGGCGTCATCGCACAGGCGTTTGCGGATGACGTAGTGCTGGCATTCGTGGGAGACTCCGGAAAAGATATTGAACAACAAGCTAACCCTATTCTCGCCCTAGTTGAGGCGTGGGGTGTCAAGAATAAGCTGAAATTAGCTGCGCACAAGACCAACAGCATGAACATTACAAGAAAACTGAAATTTGACGTCCCCCACCTCAGCATGGGCGGAATAAACATCACACACCAGCCTCAAATCAAACTCTTGGGTCTTACAATTGACGATAAACTGACCTTCAACGCGCATGTGGCTAATGTTTGTAGAAAGGCTGCTAGCTTGGGCAACCAACTATCCAGAGTGGCAAAGGTTAGCTGGGGATTAAGTCCGGAAGTGGTAAAGTCCATCTACGTAGCAGCAGCGGAACCCGTTGTAACATACCCAGCTGCGGCCTGATCCTCAGCCTCGAACAAGATTACAACGCGTAAGCAGCTGAGTGTGTTACAGCGGGGATTCGCGCAAAAGATGTGTAGGGCCTACCGGACGGTATCCTTAAATGCGGCACTGGTTCTGACCGGGACAATCCCCCTAGACCTTCGAATCAAGGAAGTAGCAGCCTTGTATAAGGCCAGAAGGGGGGTGCCCTGGCCCGAACTTAAAGATAGGGATATCGAAGTTCCTCATTCCGCATTACACACACCTCACCCAGCGGAACAAATCACCCGGGAGCTCAAGCTCATCACAGAAGACTCACACGAAGGCGCAGACACGAACAACATACGTATCTACACCGACGGCAGCAAGATTGACGGTAAGGTCGGAGCGGCCCTGACCCTGTGGAAGGGTGCCGCCGAAATCAAAGCCGTCAAGCTCGTTTTGCCGTCATACGCCACTACCAAGCTGAGCTCCTGGCACTACATAAAGCTTTGGAGGTGGTGTTATGTAGAAAAGAGTTATCTTTTGGCATTTATAGTGACTCCATGGCAGCCCTACAGACCATCATTGATGTGACCTCCCTCCATTGCCTGGCAGTGGAATCGCGAGCGAACATTAAGCGAGCTTTTGCCCAAGGCAAATCTGTAAATTTACACTGGATAAAAGCACATGCCGAAATGGAGGATAACAAAAGGGCTGACCTGTTAGCCAAGGAAGCTGCTATGAATGCCAAGAGGAAACCCGACTACGACAAGTGTCCTGTTTCATTCGTCAAGCGACTCATTCGTAATGAGTCGCTTGAGGAATGGAATGCGAGATACAAAGACAGCACCACCGCCGAAGTCACCAAACTGTTCCTACCTGACGCCATCACTGCATACAAAATCACGCGCAAGCTCACACACACGCAAGCCACTACGCAAATACTCACGGGGCACGGCGGGTTCTCCGCGTACTTGTATCGCTTCAAGTGCAAGTACAGCCCGTCGCGTGCTTGCGATCCGGACGTTCCGGAAACAGTCGTGCACATCCTCTCCGAGTGCCCTATACACACTCGTGAGAGGTACAACATACAGGCGCAATTGGACCTGAGTATAGTTCCGAAAAACTACGGTGCAATCTTCGCTAGTGACTCTAGGGAGAAATTCCTAGAGTACTGCACAAAAATACTGGAAATTGTCAGAAAACGGAATAAAACTTAATTAGTAATAAAAATATGTACCAAGCCAAATAAATGGACTATAACTGTATAAATTGTTTATACAATTAATAGAACCTAAATAAATATGTATAAAAAGCTATTTAATATAAGATTATCAAACTAAGCACAAAAATGTAATAGAAAATAAGAGAAATAGCTTATAAGTTGCACCGAGGCCTAGGTCTTAATTAAGATAAGATAAATATAAGAAGTTAGAATATGTACATATTGTATCAGAAAATAGGAAATAGAACACAACACTGTAAAAGTACAGCTAGCAAAGTAGGCGGAGTCCCAGCCACTTAGTACAAAATATGTAAACTAGAATAAAAAAGAAACAGTACCTAAAAACTCCAATCATCACGTTGGAGGTGTCGTTTTAAAAATAAAAAAAAAACATACCTAACCAAGGCTATTTTAGACCTAGTTTTCAACAGCCTCAAGGTAGTTTTAAGTTTGGTTTACCTAATCAACAAGGATTTAAGTTCAGTATACCTCATCAACAAGGTTTTAGGCCGCAATATAATAATGCACCATATAGGCAAAATTATAATGCACCAAACCCGCAATTTCAATTTGGTATCCCATCTCAGAATCAACCGCAACGTAATCCACCGCACTTTCAAGATAGTGATGTATCTATGCCCACTGTTCGTCCGGTAAAACAAAACATGATTACACATGTAACGGATAGCGAGAACAATAATTTATTTTATTCGTATGATGATAATGAGCCTCAGAACCAAGACCAAGAGTGTTATTGTGCTGATTATTATAATTACGATCAAAGTAATTTTTGTAGTGATGATTCAGAGACCGTGCCATACGAGCCTGATACTCAAGAAGAGACCACAAATTTTCCTACAGTGGCCTCCAAGACCAACCACCAGAAATGATCAATTTAAATTGCAATAGCATAAATAAATTACCTCACATATATAAGGTGACTGCTAGAAACCGCAAAAAACTTCTAGGGCTGGTCAGGTCAAGTGTTTTAAACATGACAAAAATGACAAAATAGAAATTCGTGTTTTTTTATTTTTTATTAAATAATTCATTTTGGAAATTTTAATTAGAAGGTCTTTGAGTATCTAATTAATTTTAAACCAAGAGCATAAGAAAAATAAAATTAAAAACAATTAAAAATAACGATTGTTTACAACGAGCCGGCAATGAACGGCTGGCCGGCCGATTGTTGACCCGTGCGCGTTGTCAGCTGGGCGATAAGTACCTACGTAAGTCTGTAATCTTTTGAAATGTGCGTAGGTATAAGGTGCAGTTAAGTCCAACGACTATCGATAGCATCAAGTTATGTTATGGCCACATTTTAACTGTAATTATGATAAGTGTTATGATGTATGAACGTAATTTCAATTCAATCCTAGTAAAAATCTATTACACCACACATTATGAGAAGTTACAATTATCTTTCCTTACAAATGAAAGATCAATGGTAGTTTTCTAATGTCGCGTCCGTACGCTAAGCACTTGCCGCTAACTCCAAACCAAATGACCAGATGACCATTCATGTCCTCGACAACTAAACAGCCTAAAGCATTGTGATAATAAGTATCAGTCTTACCTATTTATTTACACTAAATTAAGTTAAAACTAATGTCTCGCAATAAAGGCAACGTTAATACCTAAAAAGCTGCGTAATTAATAGGTGTCGGTAGGTACTTACATGGTGTTAAATAGCATTCCAGTTTATTACATCAGCGAACAGGAAAGGTGATAAGCTTCCCATCACACATAGCAGGCTTTGGACTGTCAAACTAATGTAATAATAATTAAATGAAAGTGAAAACCTGTGCTAAAATTTCGTAAATAAATTAAAATTTATCAAAGGACGAACAAGAACAACTTTTGTGATCGGCACATGATTATTATTACACTAATTCGGCGTGTTTAAAAGTTCATCACCTATGTATTTACAAGTCTTATTTACACCTTAAAACTAAAAAACTCTCTCTTCGTTTAAGCGCATAGCACCACTTACTACCTCGTCACGATAGCAAAATAGCATCTCAAGATATTGCTGGTTCGTATAGGTACCTAGGCATTTTTACGCACACGCGACGCGACGCGAATGCACCAGAATGCATAAGTTGACTGCCGAAAAAATCAAAGCAGCTGTGTGTAGTCACGTGATTAGGGTTGGCACGCACAAGAAAATAAAACCATTACTTACTTAGATCCTAGAAGTTACTGACATGTCAAAACTTTGGCCTTTTGTTGATAACAAACTCTTTCACATTTTTTTTACAAACATGAATAGACAAACTTAAATAATTAAAGCTATCGTCCAAACTTGAATATTAAGCGAATTTACAATTATAAAAGTTATTAGATTAGATCAATAATTTATCTGTTAATTTTTATTAGTTAATTTGGTAAACCAAAAAACTTATACTATCAAGTAAATGTTAATAAATCTGGATTGCAATTCAATAGAAAAAGAAAACAAAAACTTTAATTATCTATAACCACAACGCACCAGCAGGTTTACATTGTACACAAACTAACACACTTGGAATATCAATTCTAAGATTAACATGTTACTGTATTGACTACAGTTTTATGGGATTTGTTGTGTTGGTCATAAAAATATCCAAAAATGTTTGCTCGTAAAAGTTTAAAAGGATCATAACATAATGGTTAAATAAGCTACTGATGGTAATGATTGAGATTCAAACTGGTACGCATCGCATCACTACTAGTGCGACTAGCTGTTTTTGGTCTGCATCACGTGAATTCAGAATTAAGAAAAATAAATCAACAACAAAATTAGGTCTTTTTATGTGGATGCTACATAGGTACTTGAAATCAATTTATTAATTATTCGCGCCACCGTTTCTTTTTTCTAATAAACAACGTTTTTCTTTTATCACGAATTCTTATCTTATTAACATTGAGATATTAAAACGTCGAAAAAAGTTTACTACCTCAGATGGGAATCGAACCCATATCCTCCGCAATCCGGGAGGCGGGCAGCGTTAAACGCTCCGCCATCTAGATATTTTTTGACATGTCAAAATTTTTCAACACATTTGACTTGTGTTTTAAGCAACAGTGTCTCATCAAACCTCTTTCACTTTACATCCATTACACAATTTACACACGATATGAATTACGAATTCGAATTCATATCGAAAAAGAACCGCTCATAGTTAGCGGCAGCCCTAAATAGATATGGATCGTCGCAAGCGTCTTTGAAGAAACGCCGCCCGCCACACACAGTGTTGCCAAATTGACGGATTTCGCGTCAGATCTGCCGGACTGCATGCGAATGCGAGCTGTGCGCATGACTGTCATCTGCTGCCTCTTTCCAATTCTATGAATATGAAAGAGACAGAGTCATTCTCATCGCAGCGGCAGCCGCTGCTACCAACTTCACGACTCTAACTTAGAGAATCGCACTGTGGCACTGCGCTGCGCTGTGCTGAGTCAGTCACTGCACTGAACTCACTGATTCTCATGCGCAGCAGGTGTGTTCAGTTTCCTCGGGGAAATTTTGTTGTGTAGTGTAGGTACCTAGTTGTGTTGT
Organism: Scoparia ambigualis; assembly: GCA_963921215.1. Lineage (NCBI taxonomy): Eukaryota > Metazoa > Arthropoda > Insecta > Lepidoptera > Crambidae > Scoparia > Scoparia ambigualis. The sequence continues at coordinate 31,215,691 of OY992516.1, forward strand.
GGTATGTGAGGTGCATTTGTGTATGCGCGATTAAACTAATAACTAGTATGAGTTAATTAGTGAAGGATTAGTATTATTATGAATAGGCTATCGTGAATAAAGTAATCAGTTCAGTAACAAATTAATGATTTGAGTAACAAATGGGTGTTAAGTCGTATTAAGACTTGTAGGTAGAATAGGTGGTGTTCTTTTAAACACGTTGAATAAGTGTAATAATAAATATGTGCCGATCATAAAAGTTATTTTAGTTCGTCCTTTAATAAATTTTATTTTATTTAAGTACGTAATTTTGGCTGAGGTTTAATTTTTATGTATTATTACATTAGTTTGAAAGCCTGTTAAGTGTGATGGGAAGCTTATCACCTTTCCTGTTCGCTGGAATAAACTGGAATACTATTTAACACCATGTAAGTACCTACCGACACCTATTAATTACGCAGCTTTTTAGGTATTAACGTTGCCTTTATTGCGAGACATTAGTTTAACTTAATTAACTTAATAAGTGTAAATAAATAGGTAAGACTGATACTTATTATCTCAATGCTTTAGGCTGTTTAGTTGTCGAGGACATGAAAGGTCATCTGGTCATTTGGTTTGAAGTTAGCGGCAAGTGCTTAGCGTGCGGACGCGACATTAGATAACTACCCATTGATCTTTCATTTGTAAGGAAAGATAATTGTAACTTCTCATAATGTGTGGTGTAATAGATTTTTACTAAGATTGATTTGAAATAACTTTCATACACTTATCATAATTACAGTTAAAATGTGGCCATAACATAACTTGATGCTATCGATAGTCGTTGGACTTAATAACTGCACCTTATACCTACGCCTAATTCAAAACATTGCAGACTAACGTAGGTACTTATCGCCCAGCTGACAACGCGCACGGGTCAACAGTCGGCCGGCCAGCCGTTCATTGCCCGCGCGTTGTAAATAATCTTTGTTTTTAATTGTTTTTAATTTTATTTTTCTTATGTTATTGGTTTAAAATTAATAAGATACCCAAAGACCTTCTAATTAAAATTTACAAAATGAATTATTTAATAAAAAAATCAAAAAAACACTAATTTCTTTTTTGACATTTTTGTCATGTTTAAAATACTTGACCTGACCAGGCCTAGAAGTTTTTTGCGGTTTCTAGCAGTCACCTTATATTTACCCGAAATTGACGCACGCCTCATGATTGAAACAGGAAGTACGAGGAGTTTTGTTAGCCCTGCTATAGCCGATAAATACTTTTCAGCTTATAAATACTATGAACCATTTCAAGTAATTAGCACTCACGCGAGTAGCTTACATAATGAAGTAATTTATATACCTTTGTTAAAATCGTTTAAAAGCAAGTCCAAACATAAGTAGGTAATTATTGGGCATCCTGGAACACTTTTTTTTTTCACTCCATTGATCTCACTGCCGTTCGAGCAATGTCGTAAAAAAGTGTTCCAGGATGCCCAATAATCATTTATGAAATGTTGTGCAGACTTACGGAATATTGTAGGTTTTCCATATTGAGTCACCAAAATTCACTGTTTTTATCACTATGATACACTATTAGCTAACCAAAACCTAAATTTGGATTACGCACAGTAGCTACCACTATGAAATTTTTCATTTTCGTCTAGGCTGGTGGCACCTAACAGCAAGTTTTTGTCGTGATCTGGTAATGGAATATGATTTTTCAATTTTTCCCAGTGGCTGATGCTAAGGAATAAAATCTAGGCCGATTGCTCATGCCTGTCGCCCAGTGGCTGGTGGCATCCAGATATTATTCCATTAAAAGTATCTAGGCCGATTGCTCATGCCTGTCGCCCAAGGGCTGGTGGCATCCAGATACAATTATTCCGTTGAAAAGTATCTAGGCCGATTGCTCATGCCTGTCGCCCAGGGGCTGGTGGCATCCAAATACTTATCAGCGTAATAAATAGCATAGGTAAATCGATCATTCATACCCGATAACAGATGTTAACAAAAAATTTTACGTATAGGCTGGTAGCCCCTAGACAGCAAAATGATGATTTCATTGCGAAGCCAGTGAGTGATGGGTGGTCACCCATCTATCCAGGATTCCGGTTTGTTTAGCCAAAACTTTCACATCACTTGCACTAGGTACATGCACCGTACACTAACAGCGTGGGAATGGTTTATGTTACTCTGTAGTACCTGTGAACCATGAACGATGCAAAGTCAGCTTCTTCGTACACGCGTGTGTGTCCATACTTGTGTTACGTTGTTAAAAATAGATGACTATAGGAATGTCAATTGTAATACTTATGATATAAAGAACCAATTACATCTACAAAGTAAAACTAGTTTTATGCAGTAAATGTAATAAATTGTAATTTAAGCATTTAAGTACATTGACGTACATAGTAACAAGAAGTCAGGGGAACTTGAAAATTGCATTTATGCAAATTTGATGTACAAGCTCTATCCTATGGTTCCATTTGTGTTTTTTATCATTAAATTGTATTATTAACAAAAGCGATTTAGTTAATTATAAGTAAATACATATTGGACAACATCACACACCTACATACTCAAATCCCAAAGTTAGTAGCTTCACTTGTGTAATGGAAATCAGAAACACCAAACAAAAAAAAAAAAAAACACACTTATATTTGGGTGCGGTAATCGAACTCGCGACGCGACCCTTGCGTAATACGCAGATTCTATTCGGACGATAGCCGACCTACACTATACACGATACTTTTACTTAGATAATAAAACAAATGAATGAGTCCTAAAATCGCGAATCAATGGGATGGCTTTTATTGATTAAAATTAAATTTAAAATTATAACATGCACTAGTGTGCATATTATACATGTTGCACACTACAATAATTGTCAACTTTACAAAAACAAAACTTAAGTAACGAAAGCAAACACTAAAAAAAAAAAAAAAAAAAACATCCTTAGCCCAAATAGTACTCAATACTTAATAGCACCGGGAATCGAATCTATTGATGGTATAGGCCACCGGCCGCTATGCTACTTGGTAATACATTATAAGTGAAGGCAATAAAGATGTGTACACAACAGTGTTACAATAATGCAATGACTTTTTTTAATGTTGTACTTTTTTGTATTTATAGTTTTACACCTTTATCAAATCAACTAGCTGTACCCGTGACATCGTTTGCGTAGAATTAATTTGGAATAAATAATGTAGATAATTATTACTAAATATATGTGGTGCCATAGTAAATACTGATTTAATAACAAGTTGTAGAGTACCAAAATTTTATAATCGAGAAGAAACTTATAACATCGTATATATCATTTATTTATTTACTGATATATGTACACCAATAACATTAATTATTTATTCAAGTACAAATCTTAGCGATAGCATCACAATTGTGAACTCTGCCTTACAGGTATGTTTATCGTCAATATGTGTGCATCGAATTCTCAGATTCGAATGAAATATCATGTAACATGAAACTTTTGTTTTTCATTTATAATTTTTTGCAAACGTTTCAGAAAAAGTTGAGATTCTAAACTGTTTTATTTAATATTAATTTGTATGGTTATTAAATACCCTTTACGACGCTAAGCCATTGTAGGTTAAGGTATGCTTTGTAATATTTTTGCCTCAAGGTTTACGATATATGTAAAATTCCCTATTTAATCTTCAGTAAATCTAAATGCGGTTCATATCTTTTGTCGAATCCGTGCCATCTTGATAATTCTGACCGGGAAACAAGTGACAACAAGTGCGCCGAAATTGCTGCCCGTCGCTAGCCAGCCACAGCCACCGCCAGCCGCCAATAGCCACCGCCCGCTCGCCCTAGCCAGCTGCTGCGCTACTCACCGAAGTCCCGCTAGCATCACGAAGATCCGCGCAATTGCAATTATGTTCGTAAGTTTTTAAACTGTCTCGGATAATTTTTATTATTTTAATTTTAGCATTACAATGCTATACTTATGTAGTTAGACCCCGCCTCGGTTGCTCCTACTACGCTAAACGAGACTTACCGGCCTCGGTAGCTTAGTGGTCAGAGTATTGGACCGGTAATCCAAAGGTCGTGGGTTCGATTTCCACTCGAGCTTCCTGAGACTGGTTGATTTTTTCTAGTAAAATTTTATCTTGTCTCGGATAAATTTAACTAATTATTATCCCGTGTATGCATACTTAATTATATTTTCATTTGGCTTTCAGGTCGGACACTGAGTACAAGCGCCCCAAGGAGACCAAGAACAAGAAGCAGTTTGCCAACCACTTCCTCTCGGACAACGACGAAGGATCAACGACTTCTAGTAAAAAGTATGTGTTCGAAAAATATATATATTTTTTTTTTTAATTCTATTGTTGCTGTACTCACGGTGGCAGATCAACCTACCCAAAACTGCCAATTTCTACAATCAATTTTGAACTTTATTATCTGGTTATAAGGATACATATACATAGGTACATTTACGTAAAAACGTGTTTCTTTTGAAATCGTTGATAGTTTTAAAAACTTATGAAGATTAGTTTCAGCAGTTGAACACAGTTCCCCTATATAGAGTACTTATTTGTTTTTATTTTTTATTTCTAGTATCAAGAAAAAAGAAACAAAATTGCCAGTGAAGAGGAAGCTACCGAAAAAGATATCGTCTTCAACGAAGAAATCGACCGGGTGGCAGCTGGATTCAGACAGTGAAGACGAAACGGCTGCCCAGCACGCGGCTAAACAAGGAACCCTAACGTCCTCGCTGTCGCGCCGGGTGGCGGACGGCGTGCTGCGGCGCACCGCTGACTTGGATGGCGACGTATTTATAGACCTCAAAGTCTACAACGTAAGGGACATCCTACCGGTAGAGCCTAAAGACCGATGGGAACACGCGGTTGTCTCTTTAAAGTTTCAATGTGACTCGGAATGCTCCCAAATGGTTCAGCTAACAGAGGTTATAAAGGACTGTAAGCGGCAGTTCACCAGCGAGGGCAAATTTTTTAAAACTACTTAGTTTTAATACTTATACTTATACTTATAATTTTAAACTACTAAGTTTAAGTCGTTTTTAATATTAGTTTTTCTTTTTACTTTTTTAAAATTAAGACAGATTTAGTGTTAGTTTTGTTAACTTTTTAATTTTGTAATTAGGTATCATAAGATTTAAAACTAATAAATAAAATAAATAAAATAAAAAAAAAAAATCTTCGAGAGTAAACCTCATTAATTAGTATTAATTACAATTCTTACTTACCTACTAATGCTGTCACTAAAAACATAGGTAGGTAAAATACGTTTTAAATACAGATGCTTACTATCTTATCTACATAATTAAACTAGCAGCCTCCAACAGCATAGCCTCTTAGCAGTTTAGTTTAATTGTTTGTTTGTAATAAAATATTGAGTTTCTGAAACCGACATGGCAAAGAGAACAGTTTATTGCACAGTTTGTGACATATCTATTAAAAGTAGCGCTTTCTCAGCCCATTTACGAAGTACAATACACAAAAATAATAATTCTATTGAAGTAAGTAGTGGCATTGAAAAAGTAAGTAGTGCATTCCGCAGTCGGATTGCATCGTATCGGGTGCGGCCGGGCTCGGGGGGAGACGGTGACGTCAGCGATCGCAGCACGTGCCCGCCAGCTGTGTTTTTACGCGGGCTCCGATCTCGTGTGCAGGAGTTGCTATCTGCGCGACAAGCTACCTATCATTCTATTAAAGTCAATTTTGAATTTTTTGCTGATTTTGCTTTACTTAACAGCACAAGTGAAATAAAATCATTCGCAACTGAAAACGTGATATTTCATCAGAATTATTGTTTTAGTGAAATATATTCGAACGCAGTCGATACTATTGTAACAAAGATTGACGAATTTCAAGAAAGAGATAGTGGTTGGGCTTTTATAAGCAATTTATACTTAGAAGTCAATATTAACAAATATAACCCATTGAGGGCTGGTCAGTTTATAGAATTACCGAAATGTTTAAAATCGAGACACGCATGCATAAATATTCGAAATAATGATGCGTTCTGTTTTTTGTGGAGTGTAATGGCTGCGTTATTTCCCGTAAGCAATAATGCCCATCGCATATCATCGTATCCGCGCTACGAAAAAATTCTCAATACTGATAATATGACTTTTCCTGTAGGGTTTTTGGACATTCGAACCTTTGAGAAAAATAATCCTAAAATTAGCATAAACGTGTATGGTCTAGCAAACAAGTCACAGATTGTCGGTCCTCTGTACAAAACAGAACGTAGAAAAAAACACCATATCAATTTACTACTATTAGAAAAGGGTAATTTTAAACATTATTGTTTAATAAAAAATTTAAATAAATTATTAAGACCCCAGTTAACAAAACATCATTCAAAAATATATTTTTGTGACGACTGTATGATATTTTTTAATAAAATGGAAACATTTGATGCTCACATTTGTAGCGGTGTTCGGACTGTGCTACCGGATCAAGGAACCGTAATACAATTTAACCATTTCGAAAGAATGCAAGATATGCCGTTCGTTATTTATGCGGATTTCGAATCTTTATTAGAACCTAAATCGAGTGGTGACGGGCTAGATTCAAAAAATACAATTGTGTTAGAAAAACATTTGCCAGCCGCTTTTGCGTATTATATTGTCTGTTCGTATGATAGCTCTCGCAATAAATACGTATCGTATCGTGGAAAAGATTGCGTTGAAAAATTCATAGAATTTCTCAAAAAAGACGTAAAAGAAATAAACAAAACTTTAAAAAAAACCATTCCAATAACGTTATTATCAGCTGAAGAGCAAGAAAATTTCGATAAATGTAAAAATTGTTTCCTCTGTGATCAGTTATTATTGGACGATAAAGTCAAAGATCATTGTCATTTGACAGGCAAATATCGAGGTGCGGCACATTCTTACTGTAATCTACAGTTTTGTTTACCTAAATTTGTTCCCGTATTTTTTCACAATTTAAGCGGGTATGACAGCCATTTATTTATTCGACAACTAGGAGATACCCCGGGAGGAATAAAAGTCATTGCCAAAAACAAAGAAAATTATATATCTTTCACGAAGTTTTTTCATATGAAACTTCAGGAATATTTTCCAGTTAGATTTGTAGATTCATTTAAATTTTTAGGTACCAGTTTAGGAAAACTTGTAGGTAACTTGACTAGTAATGACTTTGCGCATTTGTCTTATTTTTTCCCAAATAAAGAGCACTTTGATCTAATAAAACGCAAAGGCGTGTATCCCTATGAACACATGACGAATTGGAGTTGTTATGATGAAGATGTGTTACCGCCGCGAGAATGTTTTTATAGTACTTTGACCAATGACACCATTTCTGAATCGGATTATTATCACGCTCAACATGTTTGGAAAACGTTTCATTTGAAAAATCTCGGTGAATACACCGACTTATACCTTAAAACAGATGTAATTTTACTAGCAGATGTATTTGAGAATTTTCGTCTAACTTGTAAAAATAATTATAGGTTAGATCCTGCATTTTACATGACCGCTCCAGGACTAAGTTTCGACGCAATGTTACTTAAAACTAAAGTGAAATTACAACTTATTGAAAACCTAGAAATCGTACGTATGCTTCAAAAGGGCATTCGTGGTGGGGTATGCTTATGCTCCACTAGGTATTCCAAAGCGAATAACAAATATTTGTCAAATTATAATCCGTCCATCTCCGATAACTATTTATTTTACATTGATTGTAATAATTTATATGGGTATGCAATGTGTTCATACTTGCCCTATTCTGATTTTGAGTTAATCAGTCAAACGGAAATAGATAAACTTAATATTCTCCAAGTACCCAATGACTCGAAGTATGGGTATATTTTAGAAGTTGATTTGGAATATCCGGAATACTTACATGAGTTGCACAATGACCTTCCTTTTTGTCCTCAGAAGTTTACACCACCCGGATCAAAATATCCCAAATTGATACCTAATTTGTACGATAAATTTAATTATGTAATACATTACGTACATTTAAAAACGTGCTTACAACACGGTTTAGTATTAAAACGTATTCACCGAGTAATCAAATTTAAACAAAGTCCTTTTTTAAAACCATATATAGATTTAAACACAGAGTTACGTCAAAAGGCTAAATCTACATTTGAACAGGATTTCTTTAAATTATTAAATAACAGCATTTTTGGGAAAACATTAGAAGATACTGAAAAAAGACTCAACGTTCATCTGGTTAATCAGTGGAATGACACCAGAAATAAAACAAAAAAATGTTACACAGCCGAACAATTGATATCGAGGCCTAATTTCCATAGTTCCACGGTTTTTACGGAAAATTTTGTAGCAGTGCAAATGAAACCAGAGTTAATTACTTTGGATAAACCTATCTATATAGGATTCGCTGTTCTGGAAATATCTAAAAATCATATGTATGATTTCCACTACTCCACAATGAAACCTTTTTATGGTTCTCGTTTAAAATTATGTTATACGGACACTGACAGTTTTTTGTATAGTATAGAGACACCTGACATATATAACGATATAAAATTAAAGTTTCAGTCGTACTTCGATACTAGCAATTATACTAAAAATAATCAGTATAATATTGTATGTCGAAACAAAAAGATTCCTGGGTTATTTAAGGACGAGCTAGGCGGGCAACTTATTGTTGAATTTGTAGGACTGCGATCGAAGTTATATTGCGTGAAAACTGAAAATAACGAGTTAAAAAAAGCAAAAGGAGTAAAGAGACCTGTAGTCAAAACTCTTACTTTTAAAGATTTTAATAAAGTGTTATTGCACAATAAGTTGATAAAGAAAAAGAATGTTGTGTTTAAGTCTCTGAAACACGAAATTTTTACTCAATCTGTTAACAAAGTTGCCTTATCTTCAAATGATGACAAACGAATTATACTTAAAGATAAAATATCCACTTTGTCATGGGGGCATAAATCTAGTTTGTTCTAGAAAAAAAAGAAGATTTTCTAAAAGCGGTTGGAAAAGATTGCCCGGCCGCATTTACTTACTGATGCTATTGTTACACGATTAGCTATATGCTATATGCTTCATAGTTTGCATGTTGTTTTTGACTGTAAAACCTACAAGACTTATGTATAGTTATTGCGATTTCATAACAAAAACCACCTTTATTTTATTAAAAGATTTTTAATTTGTATAATATTATTACATGAGTTAATGAAATTTAATATTATTACATTGTATCTAATATTTTGTATCATAGTAAATACTTTTATAAATGTATTCAGTGTATTATTTAGTAAGATAAGCTTTTTATAAATAAATATACTTATTTTCAGTAATACAAAAATTGTATTATTTCAAATATCACCATGACGTTTCCACTGTAAATTAACTACAATTAAGTATCCTACATTCTCTCTGCCTAAATATTAATGTTATTACCGTAGGTTATAATATTTTCAATAACGTAAAACCTCAGATGCGGTGCCCGAACAAGTTCAAACATGTTCATTGACACTATGTCACGTTATGCAAATCTGTAATTTGAATGCATACATCTTCCTAGATATTTGTTTTTTTACTTATTATATATTTTTCAATAATATGATACCCGGTGCCAGCAGAACAAGTCTATACATGTTCATTCCCACGATTGCTGCTATATTACGTTTTGCAATTCAGTAATTTTGATGCATACGACAGTAGTTCCCTTCCACAGTCCAGTCAGTAGCACTTCGTTAGCCGATCTATACACAACCGAGCAACTGCCGCCCGCTGTTTAGTACCTACCTACCTTATTGCACTTCAGAATTTATTCTTTGTAAGTATTACTACCTAATATTAAGCATTTAATATTATTTATATGTTGTATAGTTTATGTTAATCAATAAATGTTTCTAATTTTTCGCAGATCATGGAAGATTCTCAAGACATATGTGGAACCTATTCTCCATCCATATACGCACAAGATCCTAATTTCTGTAGCCCTACCGAAGGCCTCGGTAAATATGTACAAGAAGCATTGGCAAAAAAAGCAGCTCTTAAGAAGAAACAAAAAAGAGATGCAGCACGAAGAAACTGTAGAGATGTGGCGTCGACTTCATATGTAATCACCAAGGATCAAAAAAAAGGAAAACGGCTGATACAAATTCAAGTAGTGGACTTGGAGAACGAAGCTGCTGCATACTCAAGATCTTCAGCAGAAACTACACAGTGCAGTGAAAATGACAATGACAATGGTTGTGTGATACTTAGTGCGCAATATGTGATGCGAGACTCTATAGATGAGATAATGGACCTCACTGAAAACTTAATAAAAAAGATTTCCAGGAAAATTACTAGTGATGATTATTTTTAGTAATTGTTACTTTATTGTTAAACTATTAAAATTTTAAAGTTATAAATTTTTAAGGTAAATCTTAGTTTGTTATTTGAAATAAATAAGTCTTAGTGGTAATCTGTAGAAAACATATAATTAAGTAAGAAGTACTTGATTTATTGTAAAATTATTAAGTAAAAAGAAAATAGTAAAAAAATCTATGTGTAAAATATTCAACAAAAGATATGTAGTAAGTAAAATACTTCTATTATATTTAATTGGTAGTATAGCTAGGTTATAAACTTTTTTGGTAAACCTTAGTTAAAGAATTTCAAATAAATAAATAAGTCTTAGTGATGAGTTTGTATAAAACATAATTATGTAATAATTACTTGAAGCTAAGTTTAATGTTAAATAAAAAAAACAAATTAGTATATATATATATTTTTTTTTTTTTATTTTTTTTTTTTAATGTAACGAACTGTTGTAACATTGTTAGATTTTAATGTGGTTTTAATTAAATGATATTTTAAGATACTGAAGTTGTTTTATTATTTTACTATGTGAGGGAATTATTAAAACTGAAAGACTTTTTTATTTAACTTCTATTTATTTAAATATCTGACATCGATACATTATTTTCTATAATCCATTTTCTAATGCATATAACATTTCTTAATGCACAATACTTTATATGGTTGAAACAATTGAATGAAAACATATCTTTACAGTAAAGTTTACTTAGAGTTTCTAAATTAGGTATACCTTTATCACTTATATCTAAAACATTTTCATGTCCACATAATTCTCGCACCCATTTAATTTTTTCTTCTCCTTTTACTATGATCTTGCGTTCTTTGAAGTAAGGTTTAATGAGTCTTTTAAATTCTCTGTAGTCAATATGTCCCTCACTCCATCGGTATCCTCGGTTTCTTTCTATCCACCAAACATGTTTCCTTTCTTCGAGAGTAAGTGTAGAAAATGGATATGGAGGTTTAATTAAAAATATTTGAGTGTGTTCTGATGTGCCTATAACTAATTCCTTGATAATGAATTCATTTTTCTCATTTTTAAAACCTTGCACATCCACTATTATAACATCTTTATTCATGATAGTTTTTTAACGATGTTACTCAGAGGCTTATATTCAAATATGCAGTCGTTCAGTATAAGACAATATGCGGCGGTCTGATCAGGTATCTCTTGATCTGTTTCTATTTCAACCCGAACGTCAATTGATCCCTTTAGCGTTTCGTGTTGGCGAGAACAGTCAATAACAAATAAAGGAGCGATATCTTTGAACTCTTTCAAACTCAACAACGGCTCTGGTCGACGACCATGATAAGACTGCTGAAATCTTGCATACTGTTCGTATATTAATGAAAACTTGTTGTCAGCAAAATTAATATTCATTCCTTCATAAGGGTAATATGATGAATTTAAAAATACTTTGACATCACGAATAAAGCAATGATCGAACTCTGCCATAGACTGTGTCACATTATGTTTACGGTTAGTTTGTAAAGCAATTACTACAAATCGTGGTTTTTCAATCTGAGATGAGGTTTTTATAGACCAAGCGTGTTTACGTGTTGTGGGTAGTAATGGATACTCATACAAGTCCCAATTACGAAATGCTACTGTAATGGGACGATCTTTTTCTAAATGCTTTAATAAATTAATTCTTTCGCGGTCTGAAACTTTAATGTGAGGAACTCGCCAAACAATTTTACTTATTGTTATATCCTCCACAACTTCATCGGTATTTAGTTTCAAAGCATTGAGATTTGTGTTGCTTCTCAATAATACTAACTCATGTTTACAGTTAATTATGATTTTTTCATAATCTTCTGCAAAACCCAATATTTTGTTTAGAGGAATTGATGCAGAAAATACTCCATTGCTGACATTGGTCGTACCTGTAGGTGACCAGCCCCAAACCTTTGCACATTTCGATTCATTTTCATTCAAGGAAAGATAAGATTTTATAGTTGTAGAAATCCCTGTATTTTTTACCTTATCTATTTCTACACCATTTAATTCATATCGAATATCTTGAAAAAGAAATAAAGCTGGATTATTAACAAAATGCACACTTGTCACTTTTTCTTGTTGTTTAGTAGTACTGTTAAACTTATACACATTGACTCTGCCCTCAATGTACAAACTGCTGAGTGCAGGCAACACATACAAATCTTGCTGATTAATAGGTATTCGAATTTCATCGTTCTTGTTAAAACTTGTTACATATGGTTTATACGAATGATATTCGAAACTTTCGATGCTGTTATCGTACGATGCCGGTTGAGTTATATTTAAAATATTCATTTTAACAAACCCAGTAGTTTTAAAAATTCCTTATTGCTTTTGGTTAGCTTCTTCTTTAAACGAAGCGGTGTTCTTTTCTGAGAGGATCTTTTGGAACTGACTTGAACAGTAGACGTAGATGGGGTTTTATTGAAATTTAACATTTTTTTCTAAAGTGTAAATACAGCTGTACTTCTTCACCGCGTAAGTTGATCTGCTTATTTTCAGCGTCTAGCAACCTTATGTTAATAGAGTTGATTGAACTTTGATTGACGGGAAAATAAATTAAGTTTTTAGGTATTTCGATGATTCTATAACCTGGTGGTACGTTAGGAACAAATTCGTAAATAATATGACTTGCTTTCCCGTTCACAAATGACCCGCTGATTACATCACATTCGATTCGCACTACAGTTGTTGATAAAATGCTGACGGGATACCGAGACTCGGTGCTTATATTAGCTGTTATTGTATCCATACCAAAACCTAAAATTTTACCAAGAGAATCATTTTTATCGAAATACACATTTTCAGAACAGTAAATACATGTTTTTAATGTATTATTATTGCAAGTCAATTTTAGCGCAGCGTCCTTAATGTTACTTTTCAAAAAGTCACAAATATCTTGAAGTTCGTAGGATCCTTCAGGTATTTCGATAATTCTATCACTGCCATAGTAAAATTTATTATTTCTTTCATCTATGTTCGGGATAGAATTAAAAGTTGAAAAATATAAGAGTCCACACTCATATTCTCCGCGTAATTGCAAGGTTGGCGAGTAATTTGTTATTAAAGATTCTCCTCTGCCAGTTATTGACACAGTGAAAGACATTTTTGTACTGATAAGTTTTTTTATTTCATTATCAATATAAATGTTTTTTCCAATAGTCTCTTAAAAAATTTAAACAAAGGTGACCACAGTTTATAGTTCCAAACTTTTGATACTGAACATAATTATAATTTATAGACATGTACCTTAAATAATTTATCAACTCTAACGGTGGCTTTAGATTGCCAAAACTATCAAAATATTCACAGTCGTCATTATGCTTAACGTAGGCTACCCAATGGGTTCCGGGATTATCAGAACTATCTAAATTTATTATAGCACACTCGATCTTTCTTGGTTTTGAAGGCAGTGCATCTCTCATAAAAACTCCTCGAAAGTGTGGAATATCAGTAGCATGCTCCAATATATCGAAATTAGTGAGAGGGCGTCTGGGTAGCCGTTTCATTAGTTTTTTGAAGGATTTAGATATAAACCAGCTCCTTTTTTATGAGGCTTGATATACAGTCCTTTTCCTAGAGCTACAGCTTCCATCATCTTGTTATGTCGTTCAGATTCTTGAAGATTTTTCTGAGCAGCCTTGTAATCATTGACAGCCTTTGCTATACCTGCTGCACCACCAGCAAGTGAACCTAGAGCTGACAATCCAGCGAAAATTGGAATAAGAGGTAAGAAACCCCCACTTTTTGGTATAGGAATACACCGCGGCAAGCGTATTCCTTTTTTATTAGTAAACAGTTTTTTTGCAGCTGCATATGCATATTTTATAGCTGTGTGATTGTCTTTAGATTTTAATTTTTTAATTTTATTTTGGATTTTTTTAACACCAGTCATAAATGAACTTACTCCAGCCCCAGCTTTGAGTTTTGCTTTCATAGTTTTCTTTACTATCCATGAAGCAACCTTTTCTCCTTTTCCAGCATCTCTCGATTGCAATCTTTTCTTAGCCATATTCAAAAGTTCTAAATCGGCGTTATGTCGAACGTGTAAATCACTGTTGTTGTATGCGATATCGTGATACATGCAAGCTTCATCCAATTTGTTTATGCCCCGGTCGCCCCTCAGTAACCGTTTCTTAAGTTTTGTTCCGGGACCACAAAATTGATAACCAGGTAAATGTAACTCAAACGGTATATTATTTATTATGTCGTTAATAATACCACTTCCTTCCTTCATCGATGTTTATCAAGTGACCGTATCAAATATTAATTCTTAATTTATATTATAACACCAATGCATTTTTATCAATCCAACTGTTTTCGTCATCACTGAGACCTAACCATTTAACAAAAAGTTTGTTTCCTTTTCTTTTTATAACCTTTTCAATGAGATATAGATCTGGAAATTTTGTTCTCTGTAATTCATAACCGTAAAAAGATCCTAAAATTCTCTGCCTATGGTTATCTTCTAAGTGGTAAGTTACTGGAGTTGTATGATTGACTTTAATAACATTAAATATTTCTGATGACCAGTTTGGGGTATAACCTTTATAAAAATCCCCTTTGTATTTACTTATACGAACATGATCTCCAACTCGCAACTTTAATTTATGGTTCATCTTGTTACTTTGTGATTTAATAATGTTAGATCTGACAACTATTTGGTTTCCTTTATTAACCTCAATTGGCTTAAATTTTGTTATTCGATGTCTAGTGTTATTATAGCATTGGACTACGTGTTTCAAATTTTTTTGCATCCATTGATATTGACCACATAAGCTAAATAGCTTGTAAAGGTGACCTTTTAGTGTTCTTATTACTCTTTCGACAATTGATGCTTTTTTTATAGAGTAAGTGGAATAATGATTAATGCTATACTTTACCATCAACTGTTTAAAGGTATCATTATAAAATTCCTTGCCTAAATCTGTTTGTAAATTTTTAGGCTTTCGAGATGAATTAGATAATATATTTAGCATTGCTTTTGTAACACAACTTTTATCTTTTGATTTCAAAGGATTAACCCATACATATTTCGATAAAGTATCAATTACTACTAAAACATATTTATATCCTTTATTAAAATGTGAATACTTCTGAAAATCCATAAGGTCAGCTTGCCATAAATCATCTATTCCTTTTATGATTGTATATCGACGCGGGAAATTTCTTCTTGCTGCTTTGTGTAGTTCATTGACGATGTCTTTTTTACTCATTTTTATTTTTTTGGTTTATCAAAAAATCAATCTCTGTTTTAGTATAATATAAATCACTCAAACGATTTGAAGTCACCTTATCCAAGCTATTTAGGTATTTCTTAACATCAAGATAAACTGTTTTTATTTCGTTTCTTAGGTCTTGAACTGTTTTATCTAAATAGGCTTTATTTACTGCTTCGTCGTCTTCGTCTGGAGAGGTTAAACCTTTCAATTTTGATGATTTCAAATCGTAGTGTCCTGTATCTGACTTCACCAATGTATCGCTGAAGGTATCAATGTATTCCGCTAATCGTAGACGCTTATGAACATGATGACCAAATTTGTCAATGTTCATTGCTGCACTGATGCGTTATTCAAAGTGAACCATTTCCCTGTCAAACGTTCTTTATATTTCATATTCTTGATTATTCCTGCTTCCCACAGTTCTTCCATAATTGCGATAATTTCATTATCTAAACCGGTGTTACCTGCATCTCGTGACGCAAACAGCAATTTTAATCGATCTACCAACTCATTCGGATCGTCCCAATAAACAAGGTCTGTATTTTTCTTAACTTTTTTTAAAAGATTAATACCTTTTCCCTGTGAAAGGCTTTCCATGCTAGTAGTCACATTTTTAGAGAATTTAAATAGTGGTTTGATAATATTCATATATTTATACCCTTTATTGCTGTTTATTGGTTTGGTTGGTTCAAAATTACGCCTATGGGCATTGGTGTCTATTAGTAGTAGTTTATATTTATCTAAATCATCTTCTGTGATTACATCTACATTTGGTTTCTTTTTAAACAATAGCTCTTTTAAACCAAGAGTTTTTTTATAAACACGGTTTCCAACTTTCAAAGTGCTGTCATTGTCATAAACACGAGATTTTCCGAGCATTAGTTTACCTCTGTCATGTCTGATTCCAAAAGGTATATCATTCATTACTTCAGATGATGTTGACCAAGACAAAGACTGATTTTTATAGCTTGGTGACGATTGTAGAGATTTAAACGATCCATCACTCACATTATGGTCTTGAGTAGTTGTTACAGTAAGGGTTTTGTTAGATTTTTCATATAACTCCTGATCTGGCTCATCTTCTTCACTGCTAGGTTCACTAAATTGTTCAATAGAAGAATAGGACTCCTCGCTTACATTTTTTTTAATCTTTTTAAAACTGGGAGTATCATTCTTTTCTTCCACATTGTGTTTTCCATCATTTTTACTTGTTAACAAATTAAGAGGGTCAACTATAGGTTTGAATATGGTTTCCAAGGTCATATTGCTTGTATTTTTTGCATCCTTGATCATATCTACTTTTCTCTTTACAGCTGTTGCCGATTTTACTAATTGTTTTTTTAGATCTATTTCCATGTTTTTTTTTTTTTATGAAGTTTCCTTTCAACTCCAAATCACAAAAGAAAGTGATTTATAAATAAAATTACAACGGCTTATGTATATTAATCTACCACAATGAACGTATCAAATGTCATTCTATAACATCCTTTATTTCGTTCACAATCCTTATTTATTACAATATAATTGTACGGCTTTCTCCAAACAGTTGAGCACATTACACGGAATTGAGACCATGACATGTCAGACATTACATGTTCTTCATAAACGTGTTTTAAATTTATATCGTCTTGCTTGAATAATATTATTAGGTTTGCATTGTCCCTTACAAGTTGTTTAGGTATTTTTGTATAGGTTTGATTTATATAAAAACAATCTATATTTTTATGACGTCCCATAGCAAAATAATCTCGGATGTGGTTTTGGTTTTCACAAGCAACGTCGTCAAATATGATAATTGAGTTAGCCAAAGCTTCGTGTGGACTTAAAATTTCACTGTTATCATTGTATTTGTTAAAAGATGTACCTGCTACCATATCTAATACCTTTTCTAAAAATATGTATTTAGGCTGATATAAAGATTTTGAATATACATAAAGATTATGAAAACGAGGACCGTCACAATGTAATAATAGACTAATTACTAAGTTGGTCTTTCCACAATTGGAAGGACCACAAACAATACAACGTATACTATTCGGCAACAAATTACCATGTCGTTTTGGTTCATTCGATAGCGGAGGACATATGCATTCTATTTTTAACGATTGTTTTTGTTTGACGAATTTCATAATCAGCTGCTTGCACTTGACCACAGAGTTCGAAGGAATTTAACAAAATGATTTTATAACATAGCGCCAAAACATTTAAACTCTTGAGGTGGGTGGTCGAATAAATTATAAATAGCAAACTTCAGTTCATTGGTATCCAAGAATCGATTTGAAGTGAGTAATGCTTTTTTTTTTTTTTTTTTGCACTGTATTATATTGCTAAGGTAAAGCTACTAAGTAAAAAAAAAAAAAATATGTTATCGGGTATGAATGATCGATTTACCTATGCTATTTATTACGCTGATAAGTATTTGGATGCCACCAGCCCCTGGGCGACAGGCATGAGCAATCGGCCTAGATACTTTTCAACGGAATAATTGTATCTGGATGCCACCAGCCCTTGGGCGACAGGCATGAGCAATCGGCCTAGATACTTTTAATGGAATAATATCTGGATGCCACCAGCCACTGGGCGACAGGCATGAGCAATCGGCCTAGATTTTATTCCTTAGCATCAGCCACTGGGAAAAATTGAAAAATCATATTCCATTACCAGATCACGACAAAAACTTGCTGTTAGGTGCCACCAGCCTAGACGAAAATGAAAAATTTCATAGTGGTAGCTACTGTGCGTAATCCAAATTTAGGTTTTGGTTAGCTAATAGTGTATCATAGTGATAAAAACAGTGAATTTTGGTGACTCAATATGGAAAACCTACAATATTCCGTAAGTCTGCACAACATTTCATAAATGATTATTGGGCATCCTGGAACACTTTTTTACGACATTGCTCGAACGGCAGTGAGATCAATGGAGTGAAAAAAAAAAGTGTTCCAGGATGCCCAATAATTACCTACTAACATAAATTTTATATATACGATGTCGATAAGCGTTACGATGGCTTAATTGGTTCCGATTTATTGAAAATGTTAAATGCAACAATTGACATGACACATCAGATATTACGAACACAAAATACAGAGTTACCCATAGTATATAATCCGCACTATGAGATCGTATTAGAAACCTAGAACCGAAACACGTGTCAGAGTGCCTACCAACTTAGACAACGGCGAAGCAATTATCAATTTTAAGGATTTCGGCAACAACGTTCGTATGCCAACTGCTATAGTTACGTGTATAAACTCATTTGCAACAACCATTATATAAAATGCGTCACAAAATAGTATTACCCTAAGCTTCACTGAACCCCTCCGTACAACAAAACTCAGTAACAATATTTGCGTAAACAATTTACAACAAATGAGCAGTATAATAATTACGAAATTGACCAATTATTAAAAGAAAATTTATTAAAGCTACGTTTAGATCACACCAACACGGAGGAACGCGAAGTTTTACAAAAGCTATGCTATGAATATAGAGATATATTCTATTGCGACAAGTTACCTCTTTCTTTTAGTAACCAAGTAAAGCATCAAATAAGGACAAGAAATTAAGATCCAATTTTTATACGACCATATAGAATTCCACCTTCACAAAACGCTTAGATACAGCAACAAATTTACAAACTTTTAAAAGATAACGTAATACAAGAATCGTTTTCACCATGGAGTGCGCCTGTACACCTGGTTCCTAAGAAAATGGACGCCTCAGGCGAACAAAAACTACGAATGGTAATAGACTACCGACGATTAAATGAGCTAACAACTGATGATAAATATCCGTTACCTAACATAAACGATCTTTTTGATAAATTGGGAAAGTCTACATATTTTAGTACCTTAGACCTAGCTAGCGGATATCATCAGATTGAAGTAGAAAAACAGGATATACCTAAAACAGCATTTACTACGCCCTCTGGACACTTTGAATTCACGCGCATGCCGTTCGGACTAAAGACAGCTCCTGCGACAATCCAGCGAGCAATGGACAATGTGTTGAGAGGTTTGCAAGGCTTAGATGACATTATTATTTACTCAAATAGTTTAACAGAACACATAGAAAAACTCAGGAAAATCTTTAACCGACTTAGACAGACTAATTTTAAAGTAACCTTAGATAAGTGCGAATTTCTACGTAAGGAAGTATTGTATCTCGGGCATAAAATTACTAAAAACGGCTTAGAACCAAACGACGACAAGATCAGAGCAGTTCTTGATTTTCCACTTCCTAGCACGACGACTGAAATTAAAAGTTTCCTTGGTCTTGTTGGATACTACAGAAAGTTTATTAGAGACTTTTCCAAGATTACACAACCTTTAACGTCATGTCTTAAAAAGAAAAATAGAATTGAAGTTACGCCTAGTTACATTGGAGCTTTCCAAAAATGTAAGGAACTGTTAGTTAATGCCCCTATATTACAATTTCCCTACTTATCAAAGCCTTTTCTCTTAACTACAGATGCGTCTAACTACGCACTAGGCGCTGTTCTCTCACAGGGATCGGTTGGAAACGACAAGCCTATCGCTTATGCGAGCCGTACTTTAAACGACGCGGAGACGAGCTACAGTACAACTGAAAAGGAGCTGCTAGCTATAGTATGGGCCGAGAAACATTTTCGCCCTTACCTTTATGGCCGTAAATTTCTTATATACACGGATCACAGACCATTAGCTTGGCTCCACTCTTTAAAAGAACCGGGAAGTAAACTCACTAGATGGAAATTACGATTATCAGAATTCGATTTCGATGTTATTTACAAAAACGGAAAACAAAATAGCAACGCAGATGCACTGTCACGGATAAAATTAAATGCACTTACCAATAAAAACGACGACTCTTCAATGCAGGCTAATGTTGGTGACACTGAAAGATGTAACAGTCCTATAGCGATATCAGACACTTCAGAAAGTTCAAACATTATTTTACCTTCCGATATTTCTATGGCTCACCCAGTTCGTTCTCCCACGTCTAGCACTATCACTGCATGTTCATTACCTGAAACAATTCATTCCGCTGAGGATATTGATACAAACGGTATTCCTATTTTAGACGAAGCCGTAGACACGAAGCCGAATCAAATTCTTGTTTTTACCTGGAACCGAAATCAAACATTAGTAAAAGATTTATCACGAGATAAACAGAAAGTTTTAGAAGTGCACTTACCTGTTGTAATGTCATATGTTAGTTCGACATTACATCTTCATTTTTTTTACAGAACGTATTAACGTTAGGCTGTATGGGCGATTGCCTTTGCCTTTGCTTAAAAAACATTCCCTTGTTTTTTTGTCAATGTGATAGTTTCCGGTTACGTCTCACTTTTTGCATTGCGTCGAATGGCGTTTCATAGAATTTTGGTCTAGGAGAATCTTGAGGGGATCTCAGTTCCAAGATGATTTTGAATCATAAGAAAAGGCTAATATGCCTTAATTTATAATTTATTTGCATTTTGTTTAAAACTGTTTTGGCGAAAGCTACATTATTCACTATGAATATTTGGCTGCATTATTATGGAAGACGCTTTAAAGGCGTCTTCCATCGTCTTCTGGATAGCTTCTAGATATCTTCTAGATGTCTGTTATTTTTACTTTATTTCAATAATTTCATCGAGCTGGTTTGTCGTCGTCAACATGCGGCCAGACGCGTTGCTTCGTCGGAGCACTTATAATGGTACCTAACTTAAAGCAGCCCAGGTCAGTGATTTAATATCCTGTTGGTTTAAATGGTGCTATATTCACAAAAATATTAGTTATGTTCACACTAGGATTTATATTCACAACATATTGTTTAGAGTCACGATACATTGCTTTTGGTTAATTAAATTTATAGGCCTAGTTCCTATTTATAAAGACAATTAGTCTATTTGATCTTCTTTGTATTGAATATATTTAAAATACATAACGTATAACTTTAGAATGCTATCTTGATGGTAACTTTGTATTCACAACCGTAAACTTTGTTTGTTAGTATCAGTCTTCGCTCGGGCGCGGTAGCGTACGTGTGTGGAAAGAAATGGCTTCGGTTTTGTTAAAGTGTTCTCAGTGTAATATAGTAATAAATGAGCTACTATGCTTTGTACAAAACAAAATAAGTGTAATGGACGAGGAAAGTATTGTGAGACTATGTGTTGGCGCCTTTTCAACAGCTGATATTGAAAGTGCTAAACAGCTGTTGTTTAGCACCATTTCTACAACTCAAAAGCAAGTATCAAGGCGTAAAAACAAAGAACAAAAAGGTGTAGAAGACATTATTTCCACTCTCAAGAGTATTGATCCAGATAGAAAACCTATTTTTGTAGCAAAGGAGTTACACAAACTACCACCGGTCACATTTGACCATATAGATGTGACTCGGCTCTTGAAAGATATCATTTTGCTTCAATCGGAGGTACAGAATATTAAAAGTACATACGCAGAGACCGGTTGGGTTAAGTCCGAGATTGATAACATTAAACACGCATCCTTAATCAACACAGATTGCATTGTTAACACAAACACAGATTTCAATGTTAACACTAGAAGAAGAAGGGACTGTTTATTGGACAGCGGTCCGGTTGGATTTTTAAATATTTCTGCAACGACTAACACAAACATCTCATCAAACGGCTACTGTGAGAGCTCACCCGACAGAAAACGAACTCAACTAAGAAATAGTTCGCGGTCTCCCTCTCCCCCACAGAAACTACCCGATCGTGCCGTTTCAATCGCGCTCGGCGACAGCCACGGCGCGGGCCAATAAGCTCTTGCGAATGCGCCGCGAGTGGAGGCCACTACCGCGGTTACGAGTGTTGCTGCGACCGACCGGCTGAGGTCGAAACCGCCGTGTGAGGCCCGCATCCCAATCAACGCGGGCGCAGCGACAGGCGAGCTCGAGACAGCCCGGTGAGTGGAAGGACATGGACATCCACTCTGAAAAATGGATTAAGGTACAAAAAAGGCGATATAGAAACCAATGGGATGGTGTGCGTGGTAAAGCAAAAATATTGCCGGAAGATAAGTTTAATGCAGCTGACATTAAAATCCCTTTGTTTGTATCGAATGTTCATAAGGACACTTTAGAAACTGATATAGTGGATTTTATTTTACACAAAACAAAGGAAAATATTATATTACAAAAGATAAAAATGACGAAAGATAGGCCCTATAATGCTTATAAAATAATGGTGTCTAGGGTTAAACGACACGTTTTTAAATAAAGAACTTTGGCCAGATGGCATAACATGTCGACGATTTATGCCATACAGAAGTGCAGAGCCTAGAGGCGAAGAA
This sequence comes from Scoparia ambigualis, assembly GCA_963921215.1. Classification (NCBI taxonomy): domain Eukaryota; kingdom Metazoa; phylum Arthropoda; class Insecta; order Lepidoptera; family Crambidae; genus Scoparia; species Scoparia ambigualis. The sequence continues at coordinate 31,238,457 of OY992516.1, forward strand.
AAATTGGACTCGAATAATGTGTAATACAAATAATACAAATTTTGTTACATTCAATTGAAAGAACGTAAAGCGCTCTGTGGAAGGTAGTAAACAGTTATGTGGTTTTGCGGATATTATTGCACTCCAGGAGACATGGCTGCTTCCACATGAGTTACCATTTTTATCCAGCATTCACGAGGAGTTCGGGAGTACAGGTACATCAGCCGTCGATACGTCTGCCGGTATTCTTAAGGGACGACCTTATGGCGGCGTAGCGCTCTTATGGCGAAAAACAGTGTTTCCGTGTGTGTCTGTTGTGCCGTGTGTGAACCCGCGAATCTCAGCCATACAGATTGGGACGAATGACAGACCGGTGTTAGTTGTAAGTATTTACATGCCAACTGACTCTATTGAAAACGTTCCCGAGTTCACGGATTGTTTGAGTATAGTTAGTGCTATGATTGAGGAAAGTAACATTGAATCAGTTTTTATCCTTGGGGATTTTAATGCGCATCCAAGTGAGCATTTTTATAAAGAGCTAGTAGATTTTTCGTTTGAACAACAATGGGTCTGTGCCGATATTGATAAGCTTGGAGTAGCATCAGGAACTTTCACGTTTATTAGCGAGGCGCATGGATCTAAGAGATGGCTGGACCATTGTGTCACTACTAACGCGGCTTGGCAGTGTGTTGCTGATGTCTATGTTAAATATGATGTGTTTCGATCTGACCACTTGCCACTGGTTATAAGCTGTAATCTAGATCTTGTAAAGCAAAAACGTAATATAAAATGTTTTGAAAGTAACAAAGTAAAATGGGGAGAACGGGTAGAGAACCAAATTAATTTGTATCAAAACATGTGTAATAGTAAGCTTAAGGAAATTGATTTTCTTTACGACTTACGAGAGTGTTGTAATTTGAATTGTTCTATTGACTACCACAAAAATATTATAAATAATCTGTATGAGCAAATTGTAAACATTCTGAGTCAGGCTGCCAGTGCCACTTACGAGGAACGTGAAAGTAGGGGTAGGAAAAAAACGCTCGCTGGTTGGAACAAGCATGTAGCCGAGGCCTACGGGAACGCAAGGCTTAAGTTCCAACGGTGGATGTGGTATGGCAAACCGAACACTGGTACGCTTTTTAATGATATGTTACTAGCTCGTAAAATATTTAAAAGTAAATTGAAATGGTGCCAAAATCACCAGGACCAGATAAAAATGGACTTGTTGGCCAAGCATAATTAAAATCGAGATTTTAAAAGATTTTGGAAGTGCACAAACAGAATGAATGCAGGGCCTGGCGTCCCTGTAAGTGTCGGTGGAAGCTCTAGCCCCAAAGATATCGCTAACACTTTTAAAAATAATTTTTCTGTGCAATCGCCTCTGGGGCTTCCCAGTAGGGTGTTGGATGCTGAGACCCATGGTGCTCCCTTTTCGATAGTTTTACTGACTAAAGATGTAAGAAATGCTATTAAGAAAATGACGAGAGGAAAGTCACCGGGGCACGATGGGCTCAGCATTGAACATCTGCAATACGCTGGCTTTCACCTTCCTCGGGTGCTGACATTATTATTAAATTTATGCCTTAGCCACTCATATCTACCGCCTGATTTGATGGAGACTCTTGTTGTTCCTATTTTCAAGAGCAAGACTGGGGACGTGTCAGATAAATCGAATTATAGACCAATCTCGCTAGCGACTATCATAGCGAAAGTGCTTGACAGTGTGCTTAACTCATTTTTAAACCAACACATAAAGTTACACGATGCTCAGTTCGGTTTCCGACCTGGACTGTCCACGGACACTGCTATATTAAGTTTAAAGCATACTGTTAGGTATTACACGGATAGACGAACACCAGTCTATGCGTGTTTTCTCGATCTGTCGCGGGCGTTTGACCTCGTTTCGTATGACGTTTTGTGGCAGAAGTTAGCAGCAACAGGTCTCCCTAAGGAGTTACTCCATCTCATCAGGTATTAATACCTAAATCAGGTCAACTATGTGAGGTGGGCAGGTGAGCTGTCGGATCCGTTTAGGCTCGAATGTGGGGTGAGACAGGGGGAGTTGAGCTCGCCTATAATCTTTAGCCTCTACGTAAATGAGTTACTTGAGCGGCTCAGCAGCATGCCTGTCGGGTGCTATGTTGACGGTGTGTGCGTCAACAACATTAGTTATGCTGACGACATGGTGCTGCTGGCCCCCTCGGTTGGTGCGGTCCGGCAGCTGCTTGCGGTCTGCGAATCCTATGCTGCCTCGCATGGGCTGACTTACAATGTAAGTAAGAGTGAGTACATTGTCTTTAGGTCGGGAACCAGAAGCCCGTCCTCTTTTGTGCCCATTATGCTGAACGGGGTTGCTTTGAAAAGAGTCCAACAATTTAAATATCTTGGGCACTGGGTAACCGAAGACCTGAAGGACAATGTGGACATAGAGAGGGAACGCAGAGCGTTGGCGGTTAGAGCAAATATGTTGGCACGCAGATTTGCTAGGGGTACGGACGCAGTCAAAATAACTCTTTTCAGAGCTTACTGCACGTTGCTCTACTCCGGTAGTCTGTGGGTCAACCATACCCAAAAGTCGCTCAGCGCTCTGCGGGTCCAATACAACAATGCCTTCAGAGTATTGTTGGGGATGCCTCGTTTCTGTAGCGCGTCGGCAATGTTTGCAGAGGCGCGCACTGACAGTTTCTCATCAGTAATGCGAAAAAAAATGGTATCTCTGTTGCGCACAGTGAGGGGCAGTACCAACACTATCCTGAGGGTTATTGCTAGCAGGCAAAATGTTTGTCCCATTATGTGGCACTTATGTCAGGCGACTACATCTATGTTAAATATAGAATACTAACATTTATGTGATTATTATTATTGATATTATTTAATCAAATTAATTAATTTTATTCTGTGATCTCGATGTCAAATTTAAATTATAAATTAAATTACATACCTACCTACAATAATAATATGTACTAACAATAGCTCTTAAGTTCCTTTGTTACTAACCATTATGAGTCTTTGTTACTTGAATGAATAAATTTATTATTATTATTATCTTTATTTAACATAAATCTTAAGTAAATTTTTTTACAATATTTTATATAAAAACATATTTATAATATAAAATATTATAAAAAACTTAACCTAGGTTGCCACCGGCAGCGGGGATAGACCCAAGTTACCGGTGGTTAGGGCTGCAGAGTGAGGAACCTCCTGACAATACGTGCCGTGTCAAGGAGTACTGCCTTCTGTATCTGACCCTTGACCCAACTTTTTAGCGAGAGCCTCTCTAGGTGTTGATCGAGGCTCTTAGCTAAAAGACCGTTTGCCGAAACGACTATCGGTACAATAATGGTTGAATCCACATCCCACATGGCGGTAACCTCGTGAGCCAAGTCAAGGTACTTACTGAGCTTGTCCTTCTCGGCTTTCACGAGGTTCTCATCATGAGGTACGGTGATATCAACCAATATTGCCCGGCGCTGAGATCGGTCGACCACCACGATATCAGGCTTATTGGCGACAATAGTCCTGTCCGTGATGATAGAGCGATCCTAGTAGAGCGTTGCATGACCATTTTCGAGAACTGGCGCAGGTGCGTACTTATAGTACGGCACCTCTGATTCAACAAGGCCATATTGAAGAGCAAGTTGCTGGTGAATTATTCTGGCTACTTGGTTGTGTCTGTGCAAATACTCTCCGTTAGCAAGATGAGAACAACCGGAAATAATATGTCGGAGTGATTCTCCAGGACGGCGGCATGCCCGACAGATGTCGACCGTACCGTCCTTCATAATATATTTCCGGTAGTTATTCGTCTTGATAACTTCATCTTCAATGGCACAGACAAAACCTTCGGTTTCCCCAAAGAGGTCACCGAAACGTAGCCAGTTCACCGAGGCAGGCAAATCTACATCAGGCCCAGTTAGAGCCCGATAGAGCGGCGTAAAGTGTCTATCAACTGCCACGACATCCAAATGCATCCCGCACTCACTGTTAAGGAAATGATCCCTGAGACTGCACACCTCACGGTTATGTAGGTTCTTGGCATTTAAAAAGCCGCGACCCCCACATCTCCGCGGGATGTACAGCCTCATAACAGATGAGCGCGGGTGTAACATTCTGGAAGTCGTGAGCATTTGACGGACTCTTCTATCCAAAGCGTCCAATTCGGTCTGAGTCCATCTTAGTATGCCAAAGGAGTATATGAGTAGAGGCATAACCCAGCCATTAAAAGCACGCGTCCTATTGCCACCCGATAAAAGACTGTTAAGTACTTTTCTCAGGCGGCAAAAGAATCGCTCCCGTAATGACTGTTTTATGTCCCTGTCCTCAACACCCAAAGACTGTGACATACTAAGATATTTATATGTTTCAACTTCGGAGAGAGATCTGAGGTTTATCGTTTCGGAGAGTTGTAAATTGGTTGAATTTACTACTCTCCCACGCTGTACATGCATAACCGCACACTTATCCACACCAAACTCCATCTTGATGGCACTGCTGAAAGTCTCAGTAATTTTCAGCAGTTTCACCAAGTCTTGGCGGTTTGGTGCGAACAATTTGAGGTCATCCATGTACAACAAATGCGACATAACTTCACCCCCTCTCCGCAGTTGACAGCCTAACTTTGAATTTCTCAACAAAGTACTGAGAGAATTCAAAGCCAGGCAAAACCATAAAGGACTCAGACTGTCGCCCTGGAATATGCCACGCTCTATCCTTATAAGATCCTGCGTGGCAGAAACACTATCTCGACATCCTGGTTGACACAAGACCGTGGTCCACTGCCGCATGCATGACATCAAAAAGGATTTTAAAGTTATATCAATTTTATATAACTCTAAAATCCTCACCAACCATGAATCCGGCACCGAATCATAGGCCTTCTTATAGTCAATCCAGGCTGTTGAGAGAGTCTCTCTGCCACGCCGGACCTTCTGGCATATGGTCATGTCAATGAGGAGAAGCTCCTTAGTACCACGGGACCCAACCCTACATCCATTCTGAGTCATGTCCAAAATATTGTTTGCAACAATGTGCGTGTTAATTTTTGTTCTCAGAATGGATGTAAGGAGCTTGTATAAAGTAGGTAAGCACGTGATGGGTCTATAATTTTTCGGTTCCGTGGTACTACCTGATTTATGGAGCAGAAAAGTGACACCAGTAGTCAACAAACTTGGGAGTGAGCCGAGCTGTATGGCTTCTTGGAATTGCGCTGCCAGTAATTCGTGTGAACATCGAAACCATTTGATCCAGAAGTTGTGCAATCCGTCCGATCCTGGGCATTTCCAATTTTGGGCCGTACGGATTGCACAACTTACGTCAGCTGTACTAATATTTATAGGCTGCATGGTCTCTATAGGTTCACACGCGTCACTGACAATACTCATCCATTCACCTTCCGTGTGCTCGACGGGCACCGACCAAATGCTGCGCCAGAAATTAGTCATGGCATTAACATCTGGTAGCTGTCCGTCGCTCACACGTTGATCAGCTCCTTCCCAACGTCTGTATACTTTTCTTTGGTCACTTTGAAAGAGGCGATTTTGTTGGTATCGGTCCACACGCACTCTGTAGCGACGTATACGGTTCGCCCACGCATAGACTTTTTGCTTCAGAATATTAATTTATTATTATTTTTTTTTATTTATTATTATTATTATTAATAACTTTAAGCGGTTAAAAGTTAGCAAGGGATTTGCAATAAAACAATGGTTCAGTATTAGATAGTTTTATTATTTAATCTACCCCCTGCAGATTAAAAGCCAATCTTTCCGATGACGTTCCTAGGTAAAATTTGTTTTCTATATATTTAATTTGATAGTGATACTGCTATCTGGCGCCCGAATTTTAATTTAAAGGTAATTTCCTTTTAATATTTTGCATTTGCAGCCTTTTTTTATTTAACCTTAGAATTGGCATTTATTAATCTCTCATTGGCCACATACAAGGTCACATAAACATTACAATTTTGTTCTTCTACACATGTAAATCGCATTTTACATGACAATTGTCACCGCGAACAGGGACTTTGACTTGCTTCCTTTACCGATTCGTCGCCCATGACGCGTCTGGCGCGTCATGAAGAAACCTTCAAGGAGGCCAATGACGCGACAGGCGCGTCATCACAAAAATGTAGTAAATACGTTTTTTAAACAGTTTAAATAAACAATAGAATTCTTTTACGTTATAATTAACACATCATAGACAGTGAAACGCATGGCCGTTGTATTTTTTTATAAAATAAAATTTTCAGAGGTCGTCAACCACAAATCATGACGTGCCAGAGCGTCGTCACAAAAATGCAGTAAATAAGATTTTTAAACAGTTTAAATTAATAGAATTCTTTATTACGTTACTTTCGAGGAAGATTTGGGGAGAACGCGAGATAGTCGTCTAGCAACACTGTACTGATACCACAGTGCCACAGTACTCAGAGGCCACAGTGCACGCCAGTAGCGCCATATGCGCGTGAGTTTTGCGGTAGCGTGCGTGAACTAATCTGACAAACTAAACAAAAACATTCAATCTATTTTGTCTTGCGTCGCGTTTCTTTTCTGTGCTCTCTGTGTTGTTTTTCATATTCATATTCATTTATTCAACTTAAATTTGTAACAAAAAGTGCAATGACATTATGACACATATTTCTTAGTGATCTGGATTTTGGCTACGTTTTATGGACTGAACTGTTTGACATTGTTATTGTGATCTGGTTATTTCCTCTGGACTGAAATTATTGATATCGTTATTATTGTGATCTGGCTACGTTCTATGGACTGCAGAATTGTGTTGAAAAAATAAAAAATAAGAAAAAAATTGATTTAGGTAAGTGCACAACTTAATTTATATTTAATTTGTGATTGATTGGGTGCCATTAGTGCTTTAAAGTATTAAAACCATTAATTTCTCAAAAGGAGTCTGGCCCAGGGTATTTTATTTTTTTAAACTCAAAGATTTTAATCAACAGCAAACTTTGTCGTGCCTTGTGCAGACAGCAGCAGTTGAGGACAGTTTACGAACAGTTTTTGCCCTAAAACTAGACTGGCTAAATCGTAGCGAGAGCCATTTTGCAAGAAATTGTGTATTGAGCAGCAATGGTTGAATTTAGTGCCGCAAATGTAGGCGAACAAACGCCAACCAAAACCTTACATCGAAATAATAAGGTCGTGTCGACTCACGCCTCAGCCAAGCGCATACTTATTTTATATTATTCTTTGAAATAAAGTAGGTTATGTGCTATAATTAATATTACAAAATAAATCTTAATAAATTCCTGATTATGTGAATTTTTAAAGTTTTTTAAACCACCTTAGCTTTAAGAAATATAAATATATAGGAAAATATCTTTATAAAGTCTTATAAAGATGAAAAATTAAAAGATGAAAATTAAAAATATGAAAAATTGTAATTTTTCATATTTTAGGATTTATAACGCTGAAATATACATAAGTGAAATTTAAATGCTGAAAAAAGACGACACCTCAGGCAGGAATCCAGCACAGCACCTTCCGCTATAGGCTTGGTTTTATTATTTATAAATTAAGAAATTATAAGCAGCCTTAATTCTAGCTGAATGTTTAAAATATTTCATTCGGGTCTTTAGAGGTGCAATACTTCTAAGATGTGATAAAGCAATGTTTGCAAACATCAAGCACCGAAAAATTTCGACGGTTAAAACCAAGCCTCGGTAGTGAAGTGGGTTCAAGTTCAAGTTCTTTATTGCATTCATGTTGTACATTTACAGGGTAACGCGGGTAATGCGTCCGCACGGATAGCGGAAGGTGCTGGGTTTAATTCCCGCCTGAGGTGTAGTGTTTTTTCAGTGTTTGAATTTCATTTATAAGTATACAAAGTCTATTAAATTCTAGTACTATAAAGAAAATCTCACTTTGCATTGAAGTTTACGACAAAACTAGGGATGTAGATTTTTTTTAAATAGTACTAGAATTTTATAGACTATATGTATAGATATTTTCCTAAATATTTATGTTTCTTCAAGCTAAGGTGGTTTTGCCACAGAACATCGTCTTTTTTTAAATTATTTTTGAGGAAAAAGTTGCAGTATTTTTTACAACTCTCATTTGTTTTTTTTTTCAGTATTATGGATCAACCGTCAACATCTAAACAAGCGATGCTTGAAATAGAGGACATTTTGGAGACCTTCGAATCTCCAAGAGATGATTTACTTCCAGACGAAATTACATTTACAGACCAAGATCTGTATGGAATGCTTACGGGAGACACTCTGGAAAACGATTGGATAGATTTAATTGAGGAAGAGGTAATTACTACCGAAAATCGGGAACCTCAACAACCAGAAGTGGAAACACCTCGAGTAGAGGAAAATTGGCAGCAAGGAAATCCAGCATATGTAAACAATTTTCAATTTACTGGCAACCCTGGCATCAAACAAAACATGCCAGGAACCGAGCCAAAAGATTTTTTTAATTTATTGTTTAATGACGATTTTTACGAGCTTTTATTAACTTGCACAAATGCAAATGGCGAAAAAATTAAAAGAAACAGTAGTGGCCCGCATTCAAGATTTAAAAGGTGGAAGCCAATCACTTTGGCAGAATTTAAAATATTCATTGGAGTAATTATGCTAATGGGTATAATTAAACTTAACAGGTTATCTGATTACTGGAAACAACATTATTTATTTGATTTTAGTTTAAAAAAATATATGTCACGAAATAGATTTTTCATGATTTTAAGAGCACTAAATGTTCAAAATAGACCAGGTCCAGAAAGCATAAAAAAGGTATGCTCGTTAATAGAACTATTTAATAAAAATATGGAAAACTTTTACTATCCGAGCAGAGAGTTGACAGTTGACGAGTCTTTGATTTTATGGACAGGCCGATTACGTTTCAGACAGTATATAAAAAACAAAGTACATAAGTACGGTATTAAGTTGTATATATTAGCAGAAACTAATGGTATATGTATGAAAATACACTTATATGCTGGGGCTCAAGACGCTGTAGTAGGTGGAAGAGACCATGTGAAAAAAGTATTACGTTTACTAACGGAAAAATACTTAGGTGTTGGTCATTCTATCTATGTAAATAATTATTATGCAAGCATTGGCATAGCTCAAGAGTTATTAATCAAAAATACGTATTTGACCGGCACTTTAAGACAAAATAAAAAAGATAATCCTAAAACTGTAGTTAATGCTAAATTACAACAAAATGAGGCATGTATTATGCATAATAATCAAAATATAACAGTAACTAAATGGAAAGATAAGAGGGAGGTTTGCTTTATTAGCTCTGAACACGACAGCGGATATGTTAAGACTAAAAATAAATATGGTAGGGTTTCTTTTAAACCGAAAGTGCAGGTCAAATATAATAAACACATGAGAGCAGTCGACAAGCATGACCAAATGCTAAATTATTATTGTGCCGAACACAAAACATTAAGATGGTACAAAAAAGTAATTGTACACATCATGCAAATACAACTAATCAATGCATTTTTTTTATATAATTTGAACAAAGAAAAGAAGGCAAGTTTGTATGAATTTAGGCTGAAAGTTATTGAACATTTGTTACCTAAACAGTCAACAGAGACAAATCGGCCTTCAGTTCCAGGTAAAATTCATTTACCAGCACATTTACCCAAAAAAAATGGAAAAACCATGAGAAAAAGATGTAGGCACTGCTATACCATTAACAAAAAAAGGGTAGAAGTCTTGTTTGGCTGCCCAGACTGTTCAGGTTTTCCTGGGCTATGCCTGGAATGTTTTAGGACACATCACAATTATTGATGAAAATTGATGCAGAAATATTTGTCTTGTCTTGTCTTTTGACCTTGATCTTAACCTGAGTAAAATCCAAATCATATGTTTGAGGTTCAAATAATCACAAATACCTACATCATGTGTAAAACAATGGTTTTGATTTGCTTTTTTTCTACCAATGGTGGTGCTCCCCACGGGGATCGGTCCCACGACCATGGGTTGTAAGGACTTAATGCTCTAGCTACTATACCACGGAGTCAGGAAGAAAAAACGGTTAGGTGCATAATATTAAAATTATATTTTAATCACTTATTGTTATAATCAGGTAGGTACAATCATTAATCAGTCAAATTATATTTTAATCACTTATTGTTATAATCAGGTAGGTACAATCATTAATCAGTCAAATTATATTTTAATCACTTATTGTTATAATCAGGTACAATCATTAATCAGTCAAATTATATTTTAATCACTTATTCTTATAATCAGGTACAATCATTATCATAAATCAATCATTTTAGATAGAAAAATCCTAAGGATATACAATGTCAGTCGGAAAGGGGGTACTAAGCCGCGGACAACTGAAAGTGCTACTATCAACTAATATATTGGAAATATAAGCTTTGCGAAAAACGTTCATACCATACAAAATGAACTTTTGGTTACGTAATTTAAAAAATGTACAACCCTGAATAGGGGCGGGGCTAACGCCATTTTGTTAACCCCGGCAATAAATTCAATGAACTCAAATCTGTCTCTCTCTCTCAAAACAGCTGACCGCCAGGGCTACCACAGCGTAATTTTTTTGAAATCTTAAAAAATCTGTTAATTTAAAATTATCAATTTTTAAGGAAAAGTTCTTAGACAAAAGTTATTTACTATCATGTATACTTTACCCCTCCTTTCGGCTTAGTACCCCCTTTCCGACTGACGTTGTAGAAGATCAACAGGCCTACGCACTAATTTTCTCCGACTCTGTTAATTCTATTTCACTGTTGTGATAATTTTTTGTGGATTCCAAAAAAATCATAATACGTATGAAAACGCGTGTTCGCATGCACAGTGGAACCAATTTTAATTCTTCATTAATTACTTGCGAATATAAATCATTCCTTTTGTCATGTCCGCCATCATATTTGTTTAGTACAGAAACGCAATCTGAACATGTTTTATCAACCGCTTTCTTCTCCTTGACGTTTTCTTCCTTACAATAATTCTCCCATTGACATTGCGTGTCGCAATCACTATTTACCTTTTTTTTTTCATGTTGTTTTTTACTGTCACGGCCATAGCAGCATCCCTCTGTTTTTTTAACCAACCTTCAGAATCAAAAAGATTGGGCGATAGGCTCCGTTTACCTAAAATCAGAATTATATTACTTTGCATCCATTTTACAATAGGTATAGACGCCTGCACATCAACCTACCGCAAAATGTCAAATTTCTGTGATTTCGACTCCATATCGTGTTAGAATTCAACAGATATTAAATTTATTACGCGGAAACAAGTCTCTGCTTGTGAAATTAACGTGATACTGCATGAAAAAAGTGTAAAAACATATTGAGGAGCCAACAACGCGCGAGGTGCGTCATCATTTATAAGGGCCGGTGACGCGACTGGCGCGTCATTAACTTTTGTATGGGGCCGGGCCGGAATGGCTAGGGAAATGAAAGTGGCGACGAATCGGTTAACTGTATAATTGTTTACACAGGTTAGTATTCGTTTGAGACAAGCTCTTTGTTTGATATATAAAGCTTGTTATTTTGTTGTTTTGAGTGAATATAGCACAGAACTTTGTAATTTGGTTGTTGGAAATTTCCACATTTTGTTATGACATTTTGTTAAATTTGTTATTGCCTTATAATTATGTGACTTTTTATTGATAACAATTGTGTCATGAACTATTTTGTTTGTTTGTTTGTTTGTAAAGAATACTTCTTTAATAACTTGTTTAGAAAGAATTAATCTTTACTGGTTTTGTTGTAAAGAATACTTTATTCTTTAATGTTTAGTTATGCTGTTGTTAACTTTAACAATTAGTAATTTATTTTGTTTTCATTAACTTAACTGCACAGAAGCGGGTTTCATGTGTTGAGTTGTATCTCTTAAAATGTTATACATATTTAAAAATTTAAATAAGTGTTATGCAGTTTACTTTAAACTACAGTTACTTTTGTCAGTGAATAAAGCACCTAATTTTGATATTTAATATAATAATTTACAGTTTAATAACTTAACAGTTTTGATAAACAAATTTAAACATTTAAATAAAACATTATTAGCTTTGATATTTAAACATTAATTCTTATTAAACTTTAAAATGGACAAAGCGATTCAGTGTCCGCCTGTTGAAGACAGTTCACCTGTTGTTAGTATTCTTAGATCGGCTGGTACCTGCACTGCTGATGACGGTATGGAGTATGATCATTTTGATAAGGTTGTTAAGGAGAAGCCTGCTCATTCTTCGTCGTTTAATGTGATTAATGAAATAATTAGGAAAAATTTGCCGAAGTGTTCTACTAAGCTGCCTGATTTAAAGCGAAGCGGAATTTTATTTGAAGGTAAGACTTGTGTGCGAGAATTTATAGTTCAAATTAAAGACTATTTTCTTTATAGGAATTTTGATCAATCTGTTTTGGTTGGAGCCTTTTCGGAACTTCTTTCTGGAACTGCTGCCAAGTGGTTTAGAGCAAATAGATTTTTTATTAGTTCGTGGTTAGATTTGAAAATTGCTTTATTGAATCGTTTTGATAGGTGTGATTTTGACTATTTTTTAGAACATGTCCTGCGTACTAGGAAACAAAAATATATTGAGTCACTGCCCGACTTTATTACAGAAATTCTTGATATGTCTAACCGTCTTTCAACTCCTCTTTCGGAACCAACTTTAATAAATATATATAATTAAACATAATATGTTGCCAATTTATACACCTTACATTTTAGGTAAAGATATTTTTTCTTTGGACTTTTTCACCGCCTTTGGGAAGGAGTTAAAGCCACTGGTAGACAGAAAGCCGTTTAAGGTGCCCGTTAAAAGTGTTAAATTTGAGAAAAATTATTCAAGTGCTGCTCAGAGCACTATTACTTGTTTAAAGTGTGGAGAGATAGGCCACTCATTTAAAAATTGTTTAAAATTTCCTGGCATAATTTGTTTTAAATGTAAGAAGTTGGGGGTCATTACTAAAGATTGCGAGGCGTGTGTTTTGGCTAAGAATAGTAATTCTACTAGTCCAAAAAACTGATTCGGTCGCATCGCTCTCCAGTTTTGGCAAAACCCAAGATGAGTCGATGTGTAAAATTGTTAATCACGCTTATAGTAACAAACCTGACAAAGCTACTTGTAAAAAATAATTTTCTGATTGGTTAGAATATTTAAAAACTTTCTTTGGTGTTTATAAGGCTGCTCCGATTCTTTTTGTTAAAAATAATGATTCAAGACCGTTTCTACAGTTCTCAGTTGGTAATCATAAATTTTCTGGTTTGTTGGACAGTGGTTCGAACAGATGTATTTTGGGACGTAATAGTCATCATAAATTTTTAAAATTAGGTATTTGACAAATTGACATAAAATAGTGCTGTGTGAGTGTTATCTCAAAAAAACAAACAACATCTGGTGGTGCTAATCAACAAATAATATTAGACTGTGATATAAGATAAAATCTGGATATTTCAAGTGATAGTAACAAAACAAACCAATGACATTTATTTATCTTCACGTGATCGTTGAAACCAGTGAAAGTTATCATAGAATATAACTGCTAAAAGAGCACATTTTTAAATTAACCAAAGTGTATTTCGGTTGCAACTATCAGCTGATTCATACCTACATTAAAATTTGTCATTGATCAGCTGACTAACATCTGTTAGTGACATTCATAATATTGGGAGTAACCAGAGCCATCTATCGGACTACGTGACAACTGATACTTAACTCACTAACACCATCTTGTGAGCACTTCTCATAACTGCATGCACAACCAACAGCAACCGAATAAGACCCACATATTCACCAGTACCATTAACGACCCCGTGGTGCATCGGATAAGAGTGCGCCTACGGTTGCGCTAGCGGTCCGTGGATCAAACCTCGGCGGGAAAAATCCTTTTTGTTTTCGACTGTAATGGCGTTGGGACGGAGACCCGAAATGAAACAATGTCTTGCGTTGAATCAATCCTCTTTATCCTCTAGTGTATCATCTTAAATACTAATTAACATCACATCTATACGTGACTAGAGGAAGGACGCCTTGTCAATCAGGAAGACCTTAATTATCACGTACTATTGAGTACGTGCTGATAGTGTAATTCACTATATCACACCTCCCCTGAAAAGGCTAGGCATCCCTTCCCTGAAAAGTAAACTCTTATTTTCTAAATATCTTAGTCCTATTCTTATGAACTATATATTCTTTATTATTCTTTAATATTTTTACATTAGTACCTAGCTCTTCTAAAACTTCAAATGGACCTAAATACAAGTCATTCAATTTATTATAATTTTCATTCTTATACAAGAGTAGATCACCTTTTTTGTAGTGTACTTCCTTACAATCTAAATCATAATTAGTTTTTCTACTTTGTTTTGATATTAATAAGTTGTTCCTGGCATCATTATCAGCTTTTTGCAATCTAAATTTTAACTCCGATGGATAATTGTCGTATACATATAAGGGATCAACTTTACTAACTAAATTACTAGGTACGTTACATGTTTTCCCAAAAACTAGTTCATAAGGGGAGTATTTGGTACTAGTATTTACAGAATTATTATAAGCAAAGCACCAATATGGTATCCAGGTACTCCAATTTGCCGACTGATTCTGTGTTTGTATTCTCAAGTAACATCCGAGATGTTTGTGCCAGTTTTCTAGCGAACCTATACTCTCATGATGATAGGGTGTTGAATTTAACTTATCAATATTTAGCAATTTACATACTGTTTCTAACGTGGAATTAATAAATTCCGTTCCACAGTCAGTCGCAATAACCCTGGGAGTACCATATCGTAAAATAAAATTTTCAGTAAAAACCCTAGCAACAGTTTCAGCTGACTTATCAAGTATTGGGTAAGCTTCTACAAACTTTGTCAATTCGCATTGTATTGTTAATATGTATTTATTACCCAAATTATCGACCTCCAACGGCCCCACAATATCTAAATATAATTTTTCAAAAGAAGTAGATGCTGTAGTGGTTATTACCATTTTCTCTTTATTATTTTTATTACAAAATTTCTGCTTTTGGCAATCTTTACAGCGAGTCACATATTCAGTTATGTCTTTTTGCATATTACTCCAAAAATATTTTTTTCGAATATTCTTAGTCATTTTATTTATGCCTACATGACCACTTGTCGGCAATAAATGATAATCATTTAGTATAACACGTATCAAGTCTTTATTTGTAACATGTTCAACTTGGTTATTAATAATACATAACCGCGGTAATTCTTTATGTTTCATGAAAGTTTGGGTCAAAATTTTAATAAACTTTTTATTAAACCCATTTTTAATCACAACGACTTCTACAATATTATATTTTTTACATAATGCACTCAGTTCTCCTATCGTTGCGTCTCGGCGCGCCTCCGTTAGTAGAGATTCCTGATTTATGTAAATAGTAGAGTCACTAAATAACATATCACCCGTCTGTGAGACGTATCTTTTCTTTTTCCTCAACTTCACGAAGTTTTCATACGAACAAATATCTAACCTTACATCATTTTGTGATTTCTGCATAATATCTACCACTCTTGGTTGCCTATGATCAACAGGGGGCTCAACCCTGCTACTTCCAGAGGTAGCGGGTTCATTATTTTGCTCCATGGTTCTTTTCATTGAACAGGTTACTACCCCCAAAAAATTTGAATTTAGATTTTTTAACTCGTCTGATGTTATAATGACTCTCGATAAGGCATCTGCCGTTACATTTTCGGAACCTTTTATGTATTCAATATCGAAATCATATTCTTCTAAACAAAGTCTAAACTTAGTTAAACGGCTACTAGGATCTTTTATGCTAAATAAATGAACCAATGGTCTATGATCTGTTAATACTTTAAATTTTCGTCCGTATAAATATGGTCGAAAATGTTTTATAGCCCACACTACCCCTAATAACTCTTTATGAATGGTTGGGTAGTTTATTTCTGAACTGTTTAATTGTCTGCTTGCATAAGCTACGGGCTTATTATTTCCATTTGATAATACAGCCCCCAAGGCTACCCCTGACGCATCGGTTTGCAACCGGAAAACATTATCTTTTCCAAAATCTGGATAATCTAAGACAGGAAATGAACTAAGTGACTTTTTTAAGGTCTGAAATGCCACGTCACATTCTTCCGTCCACTGAAACTCGACATGTTTCTTACAAAGACGGTTTAGTGGGTACACTATTGTGGCAAAGTTTTTTATGAATTTTCTATAAAAGTTCGCAAAAGCCACAAAACGACGAATCTCATTTACATTTTTAGGTACTGGGAACTTTTCCAAGACCTCGATTTTACTGTTGTCTGGCAACACCCCGTTTGGCGTAATAACATGCCCTAAATAATTAATTTCTTTCCTCAAAAATTCGCACTTACAAGGGTTTAGTTTTAAATTAACTGACCTAAACCTCTCAAATACACTCATTAAATTTGTATTATGCTGCGATAGGCTTTTCCCGAAAACTATTACGTCATCGAGATATAGAAAACATATCTCGTGATTTAACCCCGATAGAGCCATAGACATAAGTTTAGAAAATACGCTAGGACTCGTTTTGAGACCCATAGGTAATCTTTTCAGTTGATATTGCTTATCAGCTGTAAAAGAAGTGAATTTCCTACATTCTGGTGATAACCCTAGCTGGTAATAACTAGAACTGAGGTCTAAATGAGAATAGTATAAGCATCCCGAAAGTGAGTCAATAATTTCTTGTATATTTGGTAACGGGAACTTTTCGTCTACTATTTTTTTATTTAAAAGTCTATAATCTATTACGATTCTCCACTTTTTTTCACCGCTACTGTCAGCTTTTTTCGGAAGTAATAATAATGGAGAAGACCATTCGCTGGTACACTCTTCGATAATATCTTCTTCTAACAATTTACCTACCTGTTTTATTAACTCAGCCTTCTGAGCGTGCGGTATTCTATACGGTTTGACATAAACAGGAGACGCGTCATTTTGCAGTTTAATGTTGTACTCGTATAAGTTTGTAACGGATAGCTTATCACCCGGCATATGAAAGATATCTGCATATTTTGCACATATTTTCTCAATAGACCGTCTCTCTTCATCACCAAGATATGTTTTTAATTTAAGAAAATCGAATAGTTGTTTAACCCTCTCGACAGATTTTCCGTTTTCCGTATCAAAAGAGCATACGAAATAATCCGAGTATTTTCTAATTTTCGTGCTAAAGTTATTTAATTTTACATCTTCTTCCCGTGTGTTTAAAAATCGCACCGGAATCTTTTTCCCGTCTCCTACTACCACGGCGCCTGCTACAAATACGCCTGCAATAACTTCCTCCGCTAAAATGACACATTCGCCCTTTATCTCTGACGAAACATATTTTACGACCTCACATCTCCCTGGAATAGTCGTTATTATGTTTTTACCTAAGCCTAATTCTAGACTTATCTTATCCTGTAATGTAACCAGCTTATTTTCATAGTTAATTTTACAACTATATTTTAATAAAAAATCTTTTCCTAAAATTCCATCATTTTTACAGTGGAAGTTGCTAAACACATAAAACTTATGCCTAAAATTATAATTGTTAACACATAAGTCTAGATAAACATAACCTATTGATACTAAATCCCCACATACTCCTTTAATCTTAATTTCATCCCTTACTAGCTTTGCGTCGCGGGACACGCTACGGAGTTTATTTAACCAATCTAACTTTAAAATTGAAATGCTTGCTCCTGTGTCTACTAATAGAGAAATTTGAGTTTGACTACAAGTAAAACAAACGTAATTACCACTACCATAACTACAAATATCTACCTCAGCGCTATTCAGAACGAAAAAAATCATCGCTATGATGTTCGTTCTGACGTATACTCTGACGTTCACTTTCGTTCTCGTCATTAGACTGTTCTGCTGAGTCAACTAAGAAATGTACATTCCTACGTTTATTATGAGGTGACGTAAACCTGGTGTTGCGCTGACCCTGAAACCTATTCGAGTTATAGTAGGCACGACCCCGACCTTGCTGACTCGTCGCGTTGTTGTTACGTGACTTATTATATTGTTGATGATAGTTTTTATTTATCTTTTCAAATCGCTGGTTCGAAACATAGTTAACATAATTGTTTATTGGTGGTTTCACTACCGAGTCTTCTTGTTCTAAGGCTATAGTTATTGCCTGCCTAACTGTGCTTACGGACCTAGACGTAACTATAATGCTTGTACGAGCATTGTTTAGGCCGTCAGCGAAACGCTTGATAGCCATTTTTTCATTAATCGGCTTTAATAAATTATATGCCGACTCGTCTCCATTAGCCTGTGCTGTACTTAAATCGTTGGACATTTTTTCGATTTCACTACCAAACACTTCTATGGTCTTGTTTCCTTGCCTACATCGTAGCATTCGGTCTAAAATGGCTGTGTATGATTTAATCGGAATTAAAACATTTTTTATATCTTTTATTAGGTCTGCCACAGACACATAAGACTTATTAATTTTTGTTTTAGCACTGCTAGAAAGACGAGTTTTTAAAACAAAATTGATTAACAGAGGCTGGTCCTCGTTTCTAAGGGTACTACTATAATACTCTATTCCGTCTATTAGTTGGTTAATTTGCGTTTCGTCGCAATCTACTACTGGGAGGAGCGTGAGCGCGACTTTTAGATCGAACGTGGCCATGGTTGTGATCGTTTCTGAATGATGCGGGTTAACGAGTGACTCGATTTCCTCAAAATTACATAAAAACTTTGACGATATTGCTTTTGTTATTTGTAATTCTACAGCATCTATCCCTTTTTTACATAAGTCTGCAGATATTTGTTCAAAAATATTTTTAATTTCCTTTGCTCTTAAAAACTTATTCTGCCCCTGAGCGGAATAACGTTTGTCCTTACTTAATTTAATAATAGAGTCTCTAATAGCCTTAAGCTCACTCAAGAGTCCTGTCACGGTCGCCATGTAATGGCGTTGGGACGGAGACCCGAAATGAAACAATGTCTTGCGTTGAATCAATCCTCTTTATCCTCTAGTGTATCATCTTAAATACTAATTAACATCACATCTATACGTGACTAGAGGAAGGACGCCTTGTCAATCAGGAAGACCTTAATTATCACGTACTATTGAGTACGTGCTGATAGTGTAATTCACTATATCACACGACTGATTGTGTTTCTTCTACTTTGAACTAAAAATGAAGCGACAAGCAAGCAATTGTTTATCTATCACTTGTTCACTATGCAAAAAACTTTACAAGCTACAAGATACAGAAGTGTCCGAAAAAAGATACTTTCTAATGACCAAAGACAATAAAACATCTTGGAAATGTATGGCATGTTCGAGTTCACCAGGTCCATAAAACAGCAATGCAAACATAAATATCGCCAAACGAAAACCTCGTTCAAAATAAATAAGCCCACCTCGAGATGAGAGCAGCTTCAGCTCTGTGACGTTGGAATGTTCGATGAAAAGTGCTCAAAACAAATCTGTGGAAGATAGCCAGATAGTTGAAATGAAGGAACAAATGCGTTTATTACGGGAAGAACTTGTTGCAGCCCATAATGAAATTGAATTCTTGCTGCATGAGAACGCAAAATTAAAAGAGCAATCTAAACTTAATCACGCTACTACAAAAGCTTTAAAGGAAATCAGTAGTCCAATAAGAAAACCAAATAATTATTTGAGAACTAAAAGAAAAGACATAAATTAACTATCGCCGATTCCGTCTACATTACCTTTAACCCGGCGTCATTGAGGCAGGGTCAATATGACCCTGCACGTTTTGTATACGAAAAAAATCTTAGAAATAATTGCCGCCCACAACCGTTTGTCTTAGTAGCTGCAGCTAAGTATCACCCCTACCTTTCGTGTACCTCACTTTAGTCGTCAATCGCCTGCGCAAGGAGCAACACGTGTGTAAACCTTCGACCGGGTAATTGTGACCCAGCTCAACGGCGACGTTGCTGTTTAGTGCCATATATTTTTTATGTTTTATTTAGTTTTACTTATTTATACAACTTTATTTTTAGATTACTATCTAATATGAACCCGGAGGAATGTAAGCGTCGTCGAATCATAGCGATAATTGATGAATCTTCGACGAAAATTAACCTTATGCATCTGATTCGGAAAATGAAGATCATGTTAGTGTTCGTACTCAGGAAAGTGATACTGATCTAGAAGTTAGTGACAGTGAAGATGACGTTCCACTGCAATAATTACGTCAACGTACGCCAATTCAAGTGGTGACATTGCAGAATCGTCAGATCAACAGGTACGAGATCCTTGTTATAGTGGGAAAGATGGTACTAAATGGTACATAACTCCTTTCCGGCAAAAGGTCCGCACTCGAAGCGAGAATATTATTACACAGCAACCTGGAGTAACACAAGAGGGAAAGACGGCTAAATTAGAATGTTGTCAACTTTTTTAACCGGATAATTTGCTCAATACTATACTTATGTACACTAACAATCGAATAAAGGAAATAATGGCTGCTTGTTCAGATCTCTCGAAACACGAAAGAATTTACTAGAGAAACATCTGGAGAACCTCCTTCAAAGCTCACTGGCTGGCTATCAAAAAAAAAATTAAAAAAAAGACCTGAACACGTTATCTCTTATTGTAAAAACTGCAGTGTAAGTCTAATTCAAAAAGACTAATTATACGAACGTTCCCGATATTTCTGTGATTAATTTTTAATGATAGAAAGGTGAGATACTCGTAGTATAAATTTCATCTAAGTATATTTTTGATAGAAACAATATTATTTTGTCTTGATATTTTTTTTAAGGGAGTTGCATTTTTGTTGCATAATAAAATAGTCCTAATGAAAGTTAAAAATAAAAATAATTTAATTTATTACCAATGTGTTTTATTGCTACTACTGATTATAAATACAGTTATATGTTATAAATATTAAATTTAAAAAATTATAAATGATTTTATACTAGGCAAAATAGTTACAATTGTAAAGGGTCATAATGACCCACCTCAACGTTAGTGTAACTTTTTTCCGCCACAATGACGCCGGGTTAACCATGACTGCTGCAAATGAAAGAAACCAAAGCACACCAAAACCTAACATGACACCAATAAAGACCACTGAATGCAGAAACATGCTTCAAAGTGCGGAGTTAAAGAAGAATAACATAATAGATAAGTCCATCAGCTCAGATAGCCAGACATTAAATAAAAATAATAGTAAATATATTGAGCCTCAAAGTAAACAAAAAATTATAATTTTTGGCGACGACGAAGGAAAGGGTACCTGTAAACTCTTACAGTCTCTTTTAGGTAGTCAATTTAACGTGTTTTCTCTATTGTTACCAGGTGCAAGAATTAATCAAATTTTAAGCTCCTGTTTATCATTTTGTAATGAGTTAACTAAATCAGATCATGTTATAATAATTGGAGGCTCAAACGATGTTAGCCCTATGGATTTGCAAAGTCACTTGTATTTTTATTTCACCAAGCTTAATAATACAAATGTAATTCTCTCCCAAACATTTACAAATGACAACATGAATAGAAATATACCGTATAATTCATATAGACATCAATGTAATCAGTTTAAATGGTGTACTTTTGTTAGGTATACGTTTGGCAGACACTTTTGTAATTATTCTAGACCTACTGACTTATGTAGAAATATTTTGAAAACTATATTAAACAAAGAATATATAAGAAAATATCAAGAATACCGCGAAGCGATCAAACCAAACAAAAGAGCTATACTTACAAAAAATATTTTTTGTGCAAAACGATCGGTAGAAACTCAGACTAGAGATGAAGATTTTTTTCTTGCCGTCGAATAACTTTTTCAGAATTTTTCATCAAAACATTATGAGCTTAAAAAACAAATACGATGACTTGGAATTATATTTACAAACAATGACCCCACAAATTGACATATTATGTTTTACAGAGACATATTTATAAAAAAATCTGACATAAATTGCATACAATTTTATAATTATAATCTAGCTTCTCACTACTCTCGGGGACAATCAAGCAGAAGGGGAGCTTGTATATTTATTAAAAAAACTCTAGAATTTAAAAAACTTTACTGGTTAAATGACATTGCCCTTGATAGAGTTTTTGAATGTTGTGGTATAACGATATTGGGACTGAACCTTACAGTAATATGCATTTATAAGCCCCCAAATAATGACATCGGGTTATTCTTAGAAAAACTTGATAAAGTACTGTTTAAATTTTTACGCCAATCGAGAAAAATTAACCGAAAAGTGGTCTTAACAGGAGACTTTAATATCAACATTTTAGAAACTAATAAATGTACCAAATTGTTCTTATCATTATTATCTAGTTATAACATTAAATGTGAAATCAATGAACCCACTCGTATTGCGTCTACATCCAGCACTTGTATTGATAACATCCTAACAAATTCAAATAAATACGAAGCCAAAGTACTTAATACTGGTCTGTCTGATCACACCGGACAAATTATATTATTTCCAAACCTAATTATAATTGTAAATATTGGTATGAACATAAAAGAAACATTGATAAAAATCTAGATATTTTTAGGAAGTACATATCGCAGATCAGCTTTGCAGAAGTATACGAACAATTTGATGTAAATTCCGCTTATGACAAATTTCTTGAGATATTCAAATTAATTTATGATTTCTGCTTTCCTATTGAACGAGTCAAAATGACCCACACAGTCAAACCAAACTGGTTTACTAAAGGCATTAAAGTGTCTTCTAAGAGGAAACGAGAGTTGCATAAAAAGGTTTTGACACAGAGAACACTGCAAAATATTAACATTTATAAGAAATACAAAACTAAATTAAAACATGTAATAACTTATTCCAAAAAACAATGTAATCTAAAATATATAAAAAAGAGCACTAATAAAACTAAAGCAACATGGGGTATAATCAAATTACACACAACACAAAAAAGAGAATTTAAAGAATCAATAAAAAGTTTAAAGAACGGTGACGTTACCTTTACTGAACCACAAAGTATTGCAAATTTTTTTAACGAATACCTCACATATTTGAATGTAAATAATTGTGTTAGAGAACATTATTCTGCGAGAAATGCCTCTGTGAGTAATACTTATTTTTGAAACCCACATGTGAAAGAGAAATAATAGATTGTGCTAAAAAACTTAAAAATAAAAAAAGCAGTGGTCACGACAGTATAACAATGCAGGTTATTAAGTCGTGTATTGACTCTATTGCTAAGCATTTGGCTTATGTCATAAATATGATGATAGAAAAATGTTGCTTTCCTGACAGTCTGAAAATTGCTGTTATTAAGCCAATTCACAAAAAAGGACCACGGGACTTAGCAAGCAATTACAGACCAATTGCTATACTTTCTGCTTTTTCAAAATTCTTTGAAAAGATCCTTTTCACCAGGTTGATTGAATATCTTAACAAATACGACTTATTGAACAGCAACTAATTTGGGTTCAGAAAGGATTTATCGACATCCTCAGCTATCTATCACCTTCTAAAAAAAGTGTGGAAGTCAGTAGATGAAAAAAAACATTGTACAGCTCTATTCATTGATATGTCTCGTGCCTTTGATTGTGTTGTCCACTCTACACTATTGAGACAACTTGACCATATTGGCATTCGCGGTAACTCGCTAAAGTTAATGGAGTCATATCTTCATAACAGGACACAGACAGTAAACTTAACATACTTAAATAAACAGACAAAGATGGTCCTAGAAGCTAAATCAAATTCACAGAAAATTATCAATGGGAGTGTCACAGGGAAGCATCCTTGGACCCCTTTTATTTTTGATTTATGTGAATGAACTTCCTAAAATCACTGAACACTTATGTGTAATGTTTGCTGATGACGCGACTATTTTATTTGTTAAAGATGATAAAACTAGTTTACATGACTTTGAAAATAATATAACTATGACATTAGAAAAATTGACAATTTGGCTTAATTCATTAAATTTGACAGTTAACTTAACAAAATCGAGTATTATGCAGCTAAGAAATTATAAGAAAGAACCTTTAAATATTAAAATCACCCTTAATGGTACTGAAATAAAAGAAGTTGAGCACACTGAATTTCTAGGAATAACTTTAGACAGTCACCTTAACTGGAAACTACATGTAGAAAAAGTAAATGAAAAATTAAATAGCTATTGTTATGCCTTATCGGTGCTTGCTGATATATCATCCGTAGAAGTGGCTGTAAATGCTTATTATGGTAATGTGTACTCTGTATTAAGCTACGGAATTATATTTTGGGGGAATTCAGTAAACGTCAGCAGTACTTTTTTATTGCAGTAACGATGCCTTAGAATGATTTTTAGTAGATACAATGATGAATCGGTACGTAATATATTTATAGAAAAACGAATCTTAACATTGACGTGCATGTATATACTGGAAATCTGTAAATTTGTGAGAGGAAATATACAGGATTTTCCGCGAATATCTGACAAAAGGGTTAGATCGGCTCCAATGAGACAAGTAGACTTATTGCATTTACCACGGATAAGATCATTGATCTTCGAACGTAGTTTCTATATATCTACCATACGAATATACAACAATTTACCGCAACATCTGTATTCTTTACCAGACATTAAGAGCGTTTACGTCCTTTTGCGCCGTTTTGCTCAAGAACTGTACTTTTTAAACCTCTTAATATCTGTTAATACTTACTTTACAAATATGTTAAATACTTATATCATTAGGCGATCTTGTAGTCGAAATTGTTTGTTGAAAACATTTTTAAATTTATAGATATTTTGGAATTTATAACAAGATAACTGAACAGAGGTTTTCATAATTTGACTTTCCGCGTCAACTTCGAAGTTTAAAAATGTGTTTAAATTACTAACAAATCAAATAACAACATTTTTATTTCAAATTTGAAAGATCCTCAGCAAAATAGTTTGTTGAAAACATTTTTTGATTTTGGTTACTAACAAAAACTATAAAATTCCAAACATTGTGAATTTTTAAAGAAATTATAAGTGATAAAGTAATTGTTTTCTCTAATGTACTAAATATATTTTATAAGATAAAAGCTTTACACTATAGAAAAAAGTGTTTTTTAAATTTTGCACATAATTGTTTTTACTAAATAAGCTCTATAATTTTTCTATGAATATTTTAAAACTGCTCTAAAACTACTACAAAGACCGGCGCTCCACTCGCTTCAAATCAGTCCGCCGCGAGGCCTCTGAGAGAGTGGTCACGTCGCTCGACGCTCTGCCCGGCGCGGTTGTCGACCTTTCCGTAAGTTCGAAGATAGTGCAAATTTATAGCTTGATTTGCAAATCTTAGTACTTTGGTAAGTAAATTATTACAAGCTTTTATTTAACTTGCAATGTATGTATGTCTTGTTCGGGTGGAGTTTTGCAACCCAATTTTGACCCACTGCCCGTTTACTGATTGAGCTGAAAATTTGCATACATGTGTAAATCGCGTGACAATGCAATTTTATGATTGACATGGTGCTGATCTGATGATGGAGATGGAAGGTGGCCATTGAAACTTTGCAATAAAATAGCACAACCTAATCGAGTTTGGGCTCGTTTGAATCGTCTTGACGAGTAGTTTGTCCTTCAATGGTAACCAGGGTCTGATGATGGAGCTGGATGGTGGCCATAGGAACTCTGTAATAAAACGACGCAACCCCATCGAGTTTCGGCTCGTCTCATTCGTCTTGACGAGTCCTTTGTTTTTAGATGGTTACCAGGGTCTGATCTGATGATGGAGCTGGAAGGTGGCCATAGGAACTCCGTAATAAAATGACGCAACCCCATCGAGTTTCGGCTTGTCTCATTCGTATTGACGAGTACTTTGGTTTTAGATGGTTACCAGGGTCTGATCTGATGATGGAGCTGAAAGGTGGTCATAGAAACTCAGTAAAGAAACGACGCAACCCCATCGAGTTGCGGCTCGTTTGATTCATCTTGACGAGTACTTTGGTGCTAGATGGTAACCAGAGTCTGATGATGGAGCTGGAAGATGGCCATAGGAACTGAGTAATTAAACAACATAATAACCCCATCGAGTAAGGGCTCGTTTAATTCGTCTAGACAAGTACTTTGCTGCTAGATGGTAAGGTAGGTGGCCATAGGAACTCCGTAATAAAATGACGCAACCCCATCGAGTTTCGGCTCGTTTCATTCGTCTTGACGAGTACTTTGGTTTTAGATGGTTACCAGGGTCTGATCTGATGATGGAGCTGAAAGGTGGTCATAGTAACTCAGTAAAGAAACGACGCAACCCCATCGAGTCTCTGCTCGTTTAATTCGTCTTGACGAGTACTTTGGTGCTAGATAGTAACCTAAGTCTGATGATGGAGCTGGATGGTGGTCATAGGAACTCTGTAATTAAACAACATAACCCCATCGAGTATGGGCTCGTTTAAATCGTCTAAACGAGTACTTTGCTGTTAGATGGTAACCAGGGTCTGATGATGGAGCTGGAATGTGGCCATTGGAACTTCGCAATGAAATAACACAACCTAATCGAGTCGCGGCTCGTTTGATTCATCTTGACGAGAACCTTGGTGCTAGATGGTAACCAGGGTCTGATGATGGAGCTGGAAGATAGCCATAGGAGTAATTAAACAACAAATAACCCCATCGAGTAAGGGCTCGTTTAATTCGTCTAGACAAGTACTTTGCTGCTAGATGGTAACTAGGGCCTGATGATGGAGCTGGAAGGTGGCCATAGGAACTCCGTAATGAAATGACGCAACCTAATCGAGTTTGGGCTCGTTTAAATCGTCTTGACGAGTAGTTTGTCTTTCAATAGTAACCAGGGTCTGATGATGGAGCTGGATGGTGGTCATAGGAACTCTGTAATAAAACGACGCAACCCCATCGAGTTTCGGCTCGTCTCATTCGTCTTGACGAGTCCTTTGTTTTTAGATGGTTACCAGGGTCTGATCTGATGATGGAGCTGAAAGGTGGTCATAGGAACTCATTAAAGAAACGACGCAATCCCATCGAGTCTCGGCTCGTTTGATTCATCTTGACGAGTGCTATGGTGCTAGATGGTAACCAGGGTCTGATGATGGAGCTGAAAGATAGCCATAGGAACTGAGTAATTAAACAACAAATAACCCCATCGAGTAAGGGCTCGTTTAATTCGTCTAGACAAGTACTTTGCTGCTAGATGGTAACCAGGGCCTAATGATGGAGCTGGAAGGTGGCCATAGGAAAGGCCTTGCCTAAGCTGAGTTTCTTATCGGTTCTTCTCAGTACAAGGCTACCGCTTCACAGTTAGGACTTGAATGAAATACATATATACAAAAATAACCGATTGCATAGCGACATTCATAAGTGCTCCTTGTTGTAGCAGAAATTGAATAAATGAACTTGAATGAAAATGAACATGTGAATCAGCCATCGCTTCGTTTAACCATGTTTGAGGGAACGTAACGACCCGACGCACATGCCACCACCGCAGAGACACTTTGAGAGAGCATGACACACTCGAGCAACTCCTACGAAAGTAAGAGAACATTACTTTAAACGCAACTTAAATTTTGAGTAGGTACCTTTGTCTGTAAGACACTGCTGTTAAAGGCTATCATACCAGCGTAAAATTAATTAGTTATAAAAATAATTGACTAAACTATAATGTGAAAATACAATTATGACCAGGCTGTATTGTCAACTAAATATACTTCGACCTTTCTTATGTAAACAAGATTTTACGTGATTCTTAGACTTATCTAAAGGTAAATGTTATACTTCATTAAAAATGTAGATAATAAGCCTACTTTATGCTCTTTTATCACTTGTAAATTATTAATTGTACATCCTGTGGCTCTATTGTGGTTACTAAGTATTTTAATTTGGTCCAAAAAGTATTGAAAATCTACTAGTCTTCGACCTTCAACCTTATTTGTTGTTTGTGGAACCTCATCTTCGATAACCTGAAATGAAAATACATTTTAAGTTCTTTCTTTCTAGCACCAAAGTACTCGTCAAGACAAATCAAACAAGCCGAAACTCGATGGGGTTGCGTCGTTTTATTACAGAGTTCCTATGACCACCATCCAGCTCCATCATCAGACCCTGGTTACCATTGAAAGACAAACTACTCGTCAAGACGATTCAAACGAGCCTAAACTCGATTAGGTTGTGCTATTTTATTGCAAAGTTTCAATGGCCACCTTCCATCTCCATCATCAGATCAGCACCATGTTAATCATAAAATTGCATTGTCACGCGATTTACACATGTATGCCAATTTTCAGCTCAATCAGTAAACGGGAAGTGGGTCAAAATTGAGTTGCAAAATTCCACCCGAACTAGACATACATAGCATACATTGCAAGTTTAATAAAAATACATGCAATATAATATTATACTTATT
Organism: Scoparia ambigualis; assembly: GCA_963921215.1. Taxonomy (NCBI): domain Eukaryota; kingdom Metazoa; phylum Arthropoda; class Insecta; order Lepidoptera; family Crambidae; genus Scoparia; species Scoparia ambigualis. Next base: position 31,266,727 of record OY992516.1, read on the forward strand.
TCATTTCATGCATTACTTACGCCCATATTAAAAAAAAATAGAAGTACCTATTACGAAAAAGCAAATTCGATCTAACGGATCAAAGTGAGTGAGTTTGACTATAGTAAGCAGAACTAGCTTATTCTACACACACAGTCGCGCGCGCTCACAGCTCGCTTCTGTGTGCGTGATATTTGGACTTAAAAACCTAAACTTCAGGTCTCGCGCTCGGCGTAAACGCTCTTAAGTTTGTAAGCTCATTAAAAGAGTGGTTAATACGTAATGCATTTTATAGTTTGAATGAATATTTTAATAACAATTAATTTGATTACTAACTTGAAGAATGTGTTATTAGACTCGGCGACCTTAGTGTCCAACCGATGTCCCATAGTTTGAAGGAAGGAGAGTTTTGACTCGGTGGCCTTAGTTGTCTAACCGATATCTTGCGGGTTGTAGAGTAGGAATTTGTTTGATTTGGTGACATAGTTGTCTAACCAATTCATTTATTGTTGTGTCGACGTTAGGGTCTGACCATATTTTGTTTGAGATTCGTTTTGGTGTTGGGTTATAAACACATTGTTGTTTTATTTGTTGGGAAATAATAGTTTTGGTGTTGGGTTATAAACACATTGTTGTTTTATTTGTTAGGGAAATAATAAGTTTGGTGTTGGTGTTTAGATATTTATAAACTTGGGTTTAGAGTTTTAGGTTTTGTTTAGTGTTTTCAAAATCCCTAGTACTCCAACTAGAGTAGAGTTTGTTAGAGTTTAGTGGAGTTTGGTAGAGTTTTGATAGAGTCTTAGTAAAGTTTTGATAGAGTCTTTAGTAGAGTTTGTCATAAAAGAAAATGTCTTTTCTTTTATTTTTTTAGGAAGGGACGGGTTGTAATGTCATATGTAAGTTCGACATTACATCTTCATTTTTTTACAGAACGTATTAACGTTAGGCTGTATGGGCGATTGCCTTTGCCTTTGCTTAAAAAACATTCCCTTGTTTTTTTGTCAATGTGATAGTTTCCGGTTACGTCTCACTTTTTGCATTGCGTCGAATGGCGTTTCATACAATTTTGGTCTAGGTGAATCTTGAGGGATCTCAGTTCCAAGATGATTTTGAATCATTAGAAAAGGCTAATGCCTTAATTTATAATTTATTTGCATTTTGTTTAAAACTGTTTTGGCGAAAGCTACATTATTCACTATGAATATTTAGCTGCATTATTATGGAAGACGCTTTAAAGGCGTCTTCCATCATCTTCTAGATAGCTTCTAGATATCTTCTAGATGTCTCTTATTTTTACTTTATTTCAATAATTTCATCGAGCTGGTTTGTCGTCGTCAACATGCGGCCAGACGCGTTGCTTCGTCGGAGCACTTATAATGGTACCTAACTTAAAGCAGCCCAGGTCAGTGATTTAATATCCTGTTGGTTTAAATGGTGCTAAATTCACAAAAATATTAGTTATGTTCACACTAGTATATATATTCACAACATATTGTTTAGAGTCACGATACAGTGCTTTTGGTTAATTAAATTTATAGGCCTAGTTTCTATTTATAAAGACAATTAGTCTATTTGATCTTCTTTGTATTGAATACATTTAAAATACATAACGTATAACTTTAGAATGCTATCTTGATGGTAACTTTGTATTCACAAGCGTAAACTTCGTTTGTTAGTATTAACTTTAAGCGGTAAAAAGTTAGCAAGGGATTTGCAATTAAACAATGGTTCAGTATTAGATAGTTTTATTATTTAATCTACCCCCCTGCAGATTAAAAGCCAATTTTTCCGATGACGCACAGTGCGTCGTCCCATACACAAAAGTCCAATTTTGACAAATAAGATAAAATAAATTGAACTACCCACAAATGATTATTAATAGGTACTGCATTCAATGACACACAATATCAAATATATTCATTGGAAACGTTACCGGTATTTCGCGTCAAAGTTGATAGTGATTTATTAATAATATTCCTTGTAGCGCATAGTAGAATTGTTAACAAGAATACGTCGTTTTTCCCAATTAACTTGTGAAAGTTATCAAAAAAGTACAAAATGTCTTATGCAGCGTTAGGTATGTACATTTAGAATCAGTTTTTAAAATAAGATTTCACATGAATGTTAATAAGATATGGCATTTTAACTATTTGTCGAAAAGCGTGAGAAATAAATAAAATATGTTAAGTTTTGTCGAAGGTTTTCTAAAATACACCTAAAAACACCTTTTTGATTTAAATGCCATCTTGTAGCTGAATGTTTTTACAATCTGATTATGTATGTTTTATTTTGCGCAGGTTTGCGCCAATATATGTATTTTTCATTTCTAGTGCAAGAGCCGGCTATTAAAAATAATGACCTGTTTGAGGCATGGATCTTAGAAAAAAAATGTAACAAAAAGAAAAATGTTTTAAACAATCTTTTGTCATTTTTCGAACATTGTAATAACGTTCAAGAGGCTGAAAAGCATTTTAACCAGATTGCTCTTTATTTTTGCCTCAAAATGGACCAGTTCTGGCAAAAATCAGCTCGGAAAAAAGATCGATTCCTGACTGACTATAAAGAATGGCTTGAATCTGATATATATATGATGGATACTCTAAGACCTATTCTAAAATCTAAACAAGGTCCTATGCCTGAATGTAGCCACTGGGGTCGTCCTAAAATGCCGTTTGATGACGTTAGTTTAAAAACCAAACGAAAGCGTGTAAAACACTTAGTTGAGGGATACGATTCAGAAGAATTGCAGTTTGCGGCTCAAGAATCTACGCGTTTGTCTGATTCAAATAAAGATTCTGCTGTTTCAGCTCTTTCTCCGGAACAAGCATTAGCACTTTACTTGGATTTAGATTTATCCGAAAGAAAATATAACATGTTACGGTCGACAGTAAATACTTTACATAAAGACTGCTTTCCTAGCTTATATGCAATAAAACAATGAAAAAACCGATTACTACCCAAAAATGTTACTGCAACCGAGTCTGCAGTTGAGGTTGACTTGCAAGAATTATTAGATGTTACTGCTCAAAGCTTATTAAAAATCACTAATACGGAGTGTTTAACTGAAGATGTAAGTTTGACTTTGGTGTGTAAATATGGGTTTGATGGCAGTTCTGGACACAGCACGTACAAGCAGAGATTTTCGAATCTTACTGTTTATTATGACTTGCATTTTACTATGTTGGATGGTAGTGCTATTAATACCTTGACAGACACGAATGCTACCCAAAAGTGTTTTATATGCGGTGCCACTCCTAAAGAAATGAACACGGAGAAAATATATGATAAATCTATAAATTATGAGAATATGAGATTCGGCCTTTCTTCACTTCATTCGTGGATCCGTTGCTTTGAGTGTTTAATACATATAGCTTATCGTGTACCTTTTAAGACCTGGCAAGTAAGGGGTGCTGAAAATAAAACATTGTTTGAAAATCGCAAGAAACAGATCCAGGAACAATTTAAATGCAAAATGGGTTTGATCGTTGACAAGCCGAAGCCTGGCTACGGATCCACGAATGACGGAAACACCGCGCGCCGATTTTTCTACAATGCTGAAGTGAGCTCTGAAGTTACTGGCATAAACAGACATTTAATATTTAATTTCGGGTTAATTTTGCGCATCATAGCTAGTGGAAAGGAAATTGATCATAGTAAATTTTCGCATTTACTTGATGATACAAAAAAAATGTACTTGGATTTATATCCTTGGTACTATATGCCGAGTAGCGTCCACAAGTTATTAATACACGGGAAAGATATCATAAAACAGTTCGATATTCCAATTGGACAACTCTCAGAAGACGCCTTAGAAGCAAGGCACAAAGAAATTCGTAAGCAACGTTTGATGCATACAAGGAAGTCTTCAAGAGTCGATACAAATAAAGATTTAATGACCGCACTATTATTAACATCTGAGCCTTACATATCATCGAAACGTAATATAATCTCAAGCCAATCGAAAGATTTTACTGATATTAAATATTATATTTGTGAAGAACCCAGTAGTATAGATATTTAGTTTGATTTATTATTTTTTTGCTATGCCTCAATTAATTTTTTTTTTTTTCATTTAGAATCATACAGCTTGTTTTATTTACTAGAAATGTTATTGTTATGACGTATATAGACGTTCACTATGCACTTAAGTGTTTATACTATATAATAACATTTATTTACTACAAAAGTTACTTATATTATGATTGCAGACGCGGGCCTTTAGTTGAGCTTAATTCTTTAACCTATCTATCCATCATCCATACTGATGATTTATATATTATCTGTGTAAAAAACCCATACAATCGAAGAATTTATCAAAACATATTTATTACAATCAATATGCAATACAACAAGGAGTTTTTTCATCGGTTATGACTTTTTTCCTATGTTCCCATACAAACGATGCACTGTGTGACGTTCCGAGGTAAAATTTGTTTTCTATATATTTAATTTGATAGTGATACTGCTATCTGACGCCCGAATTTTAATTTAAAGGTAATTTCCTTTTAATATTTTGCATTTGCAGCTTTTTTTATTTAACATTAGAATTGGCATTTATTAATCTCTATATCTTACATTGGCCACACACAAGGTCACATAAACATTACAATTTTGTTCTTCTACACATGTAAATCGCATTTTACATGACACTGTAGATAATTTAGAGCTAATAAAAAAATTCCTTCTGGAATATATAAAACCAAAAATTAAATATTTCTTTTATTTCGAAGATCTAAGACATCGCGCCCAATTTACAGAAACTGTTATTAAATTATTTAAAAAGGACACAGTTAAATGCAACGAATGTACTAAAAGAGTTATCTATTTAGAGGACGAAGATGAACAACGTACTGTGATACTTAACTATTATTGTGGTAAAACGTGCCATCGCGGAATCAAAGAAACTCTTATAAAACTGAAACGTAATTATTATTGGAAAAATATGGATTTAACAGTTGCCACTATAATAAATTCTTGCGAAACATGTAAAACACAAAAGTATGATCGTAAACCCTTAAAAACCTCAATTACAGTTTACTCAAACGTAGTCAAAGCCTTTCGCTGAAATTTTTATGGATTTATTCTCTATAGAAGGTAAATATTTTCTCACCATAATAGATGCCTTTAATAAATCAGGTCAGGCATTTGAAATATCTAATCGATCTGCACCGGAAGTTATTCGTGCACTAATAAGATATTTCTCATTTTATGGCGTACCAAATAGAATAAGCGCTGACCCCGAATCCGAATTTAACAACAGTTTATTAAAAGAGACGTTACAATTTTATAAAGCAGATCTACATATAGGCACCCCGCATAATCCGAACTCTATGGGCCTTATAGAGCGGTTCCATTCGACAATTTTAGAGATCTATCGTATAGCTAAGTATGAACATAAGATAACAGACGCGGCCAATATAATGACGTACGCAGTCATGTCTTATAATCAGACTATCCATTCTACAACTGGTCTTACGCCTTTCGAAGTTGTCTTTGGACATACAGACGCTAATAGTATCTTTGAAGTAGATTTTAATAAGCAGTATACACAACAATTAGTAAGCGACCATGTGAAACGTACAAAGTATCTGTACAAATATCTTACCGATAAAATAATAAAAAATAAAGAACACATAATACAAAAACGAAGCGGCGAATCCACTTTCGACGTACAAGACAATACAATATTCATAAAAAGAGTAAATACCAGACGAAGTAAAGATAAACCCCGATTTCAGAAGGCATTAGTTTCCGGCGAAATTAGCAGGAACACTTTACCCATTAAACTTAAAAATCGTCAGACAAAAGTACCAATTAAGGACATAATGGCGACCTTCGCAGGTACCTCCTCGTGCTCGCGACGCTGATCGTCAGGGCCCACGCCCTTCAACTTCAAAGGATTACTAACAATCCTGGAGTAATGATGGTGAAGCAAGGTCAAGCTAGCGTAAGTTATGATAAGTGGACTATTATTAAGATTTTAAACTTAAGTATTTATACAAGAAGAGTTAGAATTAAATATAAATAGACATAATAATTTGAATTTACACATAAGCGCACACTTTTATAAATCAATTCCTAATTATCAATTACTTAATGTGAAATTACAAACAGACTATGTTATGAATTCTACAATTAATAAATTTAAACAATTAGCGCCATCAATTAGAATTAAACGCGGAATTCTAAATCCTCTTGGATCTATTATAAAACTTATTACTGGTAATCTGGACCACGATGACGCTGTTAGATATGAGAAAATAATTAATTCCTTGCAGAGACATCAAAACACATTGACGAAAAAGATAACATTGATATCAGAAATGTCTAAGAATCTCGTAATAACCAACTCCACAAATAATAACTTTATTCAAATAGTCAAAGAATTATGGGAAATGAGGAAAACTATAAATAAAACTAATGCCAATTTAACGATACATAACTTTGTAAATGTATACAATCTATTTTTACATAACTTTCAATTATTGTATAGCCATTTGGATGAAAACGAAACATGTTTAACATTTAGCAAATTAAAAACTTTACATCAGTCTCTTGTAAATTAAGATGAATTGATAAAATTGTAATTAGAAATAGTAAAATCACACAAACTTGTTTACCCAGTAAATTATGATAACTTAGTTAATATAGAACAATGTATAGAGTTAATAACTTATTCTAAAGGAAGTCAAATAACATTCATTTTAGACATACCTCTAATTAGAGATGAAATATATATATATATATATATATATATATATATATATATTATAAAATTATCCCAATACCTATAACTAATTCCTATAACCTTACACAAATTGTGATTCCCAAATATCCCTATCTCCTAGTAAAAGGTGACAAAATGGTCTCGCTCTACCAGCCTTGCTACGAGCTTCACGAGGCAACATACTTAAGCTACGAGGATGAATCACAGCTACCAGTAGAAGATATCTGCATAACAGCACTGATGACATTTTCCAGCAATACGAGTTCTTGTCATCCTGTATCGGTGGAAATCAATACCGTTAAAGTAGAACCAGTAGAAAAACAAAGATGGATTCTCTATAGTAGAGATGGAAACATACTTACGAAGATATGTAATAATGAGAAAACCAAGGAAAATATAAAAGGCACTTATTTCCTTACTCTTGATGACCACTGCGATGCGGAAATAGGTGGAATCACCCTAAAAACCCAACACATTTCTGCAAGTACTATAGAATTCAAGAAATTACCAATAATTAACTTACCGGAAATCAACTCCGTCGAACCACAGATGCAACAAGAACTTATAAATTTGGACAATAGTGATTTAGTGAATCTTCAACATTTAAATATTTTGTTAAAAAATAATGAAAATGACGTTAAGGATAATTATGAAAAATCCGTTAGCGTAAGAAATATTAATATTGCTATAGTATTATACTTACTTTTATTTTTGGTTATTTCCCTTTTTATATCTTACGAATATAGAAAATTCAAATGTTTGTATCAAAATAATCAGAGTGTTACCAACCCCTCTGATAATTTCGAATCTAGGGGGGGAAGAGTTTTGTTACCTGTAACCAGCCCTAGCTCTACTACAATGTCTACCGTCAGCCCTAGCTCCATTACAATGTGTTAAAGTGCTGACTGATGGACTTTGAAGGCAGGCGACGCTGACGCAACATTATGAGAACGCCGTGAGACTGTCACGAATATGTCAACGTTGCATCCGCTCTGTGTAGAGATAAGTTCTTAGAAATTAAGTAGTTTCAGTCTTCCTTTGTATTTTAGTTATAAGCTTTGCCAGTTCCAAATTAAACTCTGTACTAAATAGACGTGTCTAGTTTTTAAAAACCTCCGGTCGACCCCTCGAGATTTAACTACCTACCCAACACAGGTTATAAAAGGAAACAAATTGGTAAGCCTACGTATTTGTTTTTATTTTTGTTTTAATCTGTGCCTGCGTTTGTTAATTTGTTATTATATAGTTATTACTCTATTAATTTTTTGTTTTTAATATTGTTAAGATTTTGTCTTCATTTTCATTTAATGATTTTTAAATTCATAAATATCTACGTTACTGGAAGTGTGGAATCACGTAAGGAAAAAAGAAAGTTGCATTTTATATTTTTGTACATTTTCTATATAATTTTTATAATATTAATTAACACGTTCCCTGTCCCATACAAAAATGCAAAATTCACCGACACGTCCAATAGGGTTTTTTTAATAATTTGTTTTTTTTTATAGTCATAGGGTAGCCCTAGTAATAATATTTAAAAAAAAAAAACTAAAAGTAGGCTTTATTTCCCTGAAACACATATGGTTCATGAGCGTAGAGAGACATTTTTGCTCCTGCACGTTCATGAACCACATGTCGTTCAGGGAATATTTTTTTATATTTATGAGTTTTTCATAAGTATTTATTTTATTAATTACTTTACTATTATTATTTATGTATTTTCACGATATTTACGAACTTGTGCACATTTGATTATCTGTGGAATATTTTCCATAGATAATAGATTATAGATATGTTGTCAAATAGGTTATGTCATTGTCATATTAATGACATCTGTTCATGAAATTGTTTCAAGGTTATATTGTACGTGTTTTTTGTTGTTCAAAATGCCGCGAAGATTATCAACTGAGGACTTGCGTCGAATACTGGAAGAAAGTGACTTTGAATTGAGTACCGATGACACGGATTCGAACGGCGGCGATAGCGATGTACAAGACGAGCCAGATTCTGATATTTCGGATCAAGAACCGAGTATTTATGCAGATGACGATATCGATGATCCGGATTTTGAACCAGGTGAGATTTCCCGCTCAAACATTGTAACCGATGACATTGGTAGTGATTCACCAGCTGATAATTTATCCGATATCGTCATAAATTCACCTCGGCCAGAAACGAGCAGAAGACGGACTGCTGGTGAGATCATGCGGCTTACTCTGCAAGAAATAAATGATATAGATAGAGAAAATGGCTGGAGTCAGGACATCTTACCACTGTCACGTCAACCTTATAATAACAGCCCAACTATTCATATCCAAGGTGAACAATCTGTTGTTTCCATTTATCGACGTATATTGACCGACGAAGTGTTAGATCTTATGGTCACTCAAACAAATCTGTACGCTTCTCAACTGAAACAGAACGTCAACATATCAGTTCATAGTCGCATGAATCGTTGGACAGACATTACACGCGAAGAAATGTTGAAATTTATTGCCTTGTACATGTTGATGGGTATTGTGAAATTTCCGACGATTGAATCGTGTTGGAAATTAGACTCTATTTACTACCATCCAATATTTCACAATGTAAACATGTCGTATAATCGCTTCTCATCAATATTACGTTGCTGGCACTTTGTTGATAATGAAGCTCCGAGGGATCAAAACGAACGTCTGTACAAAATAAAACCACTTTTGAAACTTGTTATCAACAACTGGAAGAACTTACTGACACCTAATGAATGTATCGTCATTGACGAGTCGATGATGCCATTTAGAGGGAGGATATCTTTCCGTCAGTACAACCCATCAAAAGCTCACAAATACGGCTTGAAAATCTATAAACTTTGCACAGAAGATGGTTTTGTCTGGAACTATAACATTTACATAGGTCGCGACCCCGAGATCGCTGATTTGGATAAGCCAGGAAGTGTCGTAGTTCAGTTATGTGATGGTCTTCTAGAAGCTGGACGGATAATTGTGTGCGACAACTATTACAATACCGTTGGATTAGCAAAATATTTGCTGCAGCATAAGACAGACTTATGCGGCACTTTGCGAGTAAATAGAAAAGAACTTCCATGGGCAATAAGATCGAAAAAAATAGGACCTAAAAAAGGTGAAGTAGTTGCTCGACAGAAGGACAATGTAACAGTGATGAAATGGAGAGACAAACGCGACGTTGCAATGATTGCTACATGCCATTACGCTACTATGCGAATGTCTTCGGGATATCGGCCAATTTTGAAGCCGGAAGCCGTGCTCTATTACAATGAGCGAAAAAAAAGGCATAGATGTATCGGACCAGCTTTCAAGTTATTATGACCCAAAAAGAAAGTATCTGGCATGGTACAAAAAGATCGCTTTAGATATTTTGATATGTGCTTCAATAACAAACGCCACGCTTATGTATCACAAACTACATTCAACTACTAATAGAAAATTACGCAAAACCGTACTACAGACGCAGCAAGAAATTATTAGGGAGTTCTTGCAATTGAACAATGCATCAGATGCAAGTGCAATTTCATTGACTAATAGTCCAAGACCATCTACTAGCTCGATCACAATTCAGCACTTTCTGTCTAAAATTCCGAGGAAAGAGGACAATAAAATTATCCGAAAACGATGCCATGGATGCTACGAAGACTTGCGAAAAGAAGGTACAAACTGGCAAATTGCTGCTAAAAGAGTGAAACGAGTGGATACTGAGTGTTTGCAATGCAAAAAATCGTTTTGTTTATGCTGTTTCCAAAAAAGTCATAATAAAAAAAAATTGTGATTTCTTAGAAAAATTAAAACATTTTTTCGTAAGTCCCGGCGTTTTTCTTTAGTTTATGATCGTACCTGCACGTCCAGTGCAGAAACAGTACAGTCCCTTAACGTCCGGTAGAAATATTCACTGTAGAAATTGTATATGTGCCCTGACGCACATATGGGTCAGGAACGTATTAGTGCTTTTCAAGCGCACGTTTCCTGAACCATATGTGGCTCAGCGGACAGGGAACGTGTTAATTCAATTAAATATATATTTTTTTAATTTTTTTATTACTAAATATTATTGGAATCATTCATTTACTTTATATGTAGGTATGTCGCAAATTAATAATTAATTATTTTGTACTAGATAGACATTAACTAATCGCACGATGGACTATGCAAGGTTAACACGACAAACATCACTAAACGCATTCAACCGTGACTAGTCAGCGTCACTTCTTCGTAGCGATATGGTGATTAGTGTTTCTTTAGTTGTCTGTATGTGTTCTAAGCCCGGTGTAGTACAGGAGCCCATGATCTTATTTTTAATATCAAGTACAAGCAAAATGTCTACGTAGGTACTTTTTAGGTTTTACGTTCCTAATTGCAAGATATATTCTTTTAGTTTTCTTTTGTAAATGTTGATATTTTGAGACTCTTTTATGTCATTTGGAAGTTTATTATACAGTTGTGCACCTTGATACAAGATGTCCTTCTTACCGTAGTTTAAAGTTCTGGCAGGACGCAAAAACAACTTATGTTTATTTCTTAAATTATCTTCTTTGTAAAGGTTATATTTGTTTGAATACTACCATGTAAAATTCTATTTACTAGAAGGGTTATATTGTAGGTGTATAGTTGGGCTATATTAAAGAGTTTTGTTTTAGTATATAACAGTTTTGAAGGTGTTAAGAACGCGTAGTTAAAAAGCCGTTTAATTATTTTGTTTTACGTTATCTGTAAGTCTCTGATAGTGGTCTTAGGAGCCGATCCACAAACCTCAATGAGATACTCTAGGTTAGGTTTTACAAGCGAGTTGTAGATGGTATATTTTATTTTATGAGGTATACAGTTTCCTATTTTGTGAAAGGCACCAGAGAGCGACGTTAGTTTCGATTTCACATAGCTAATGTGGGGCCTCCATGTAAGCCTATCATCTAATATTAATCCGAGATACTTCTCACTACTAGACTGTTTAATTATATAATTATTAACTTTAAAAGGGGTGTGGGGTAAAATCTTTTTATTTTTAGAGACAAGTATATAAGTTTTTGACGTATTGATAGTTAACAAATTGTATAGAAACCACTCACTTAGTTTATTCAAGTCATTTTGAGCCTCTCTTATGATATCATGTATTGTTTTACCGAAATAATACTTGTGTCGTCCGCATAAAGGGTGAGATAGCCTGTAAGTCCTATTTGATTAATATTGTTTACATATTGTGAGGGATTAAAGGGGGCTGGTTAAGTTTTAATTTTGAAGGACCTAATAAGTTGTTGAAACAATAGAAAAAAAAATATAGTAGTAGTAGCTGCACCTGATTATGCGTTGGAAAATACGATCTCTGCCCAAATACACAAGGTAGAATGAAACGTGCTTGCCACCTACGTCTTCCACTCCCAGCCGTTTCTTTACACGTGGACGGGGTCAGCAACAGGAATATATGTCCAAACGGTCAAAACGGTCCAGCCAAACAGCACTCGCAAGAACGTCTCACAATATGTAGGCGCTACACGGTAGTTTATAAAATGCAGTTAAACTTGTCTATTCACGGAATAGTTCCATAATACAAGGACACGACCTTCAGGAGTCAGTCGCGCAAGCCAACAGAACGATGGTCGGCGGGGCCGCACGAATCGGCCCGAATATCCATCCAACACTTCAAAACACGGTAGGCGAACGCTGATGGCAAACAATTTCATCTACCCTACATAAATGAGTAAAGATCGAACACATATATTAAAAATAATAAAGGGCCCAGTATCGAGCCTTGCGGAACGCCATATGTAATTTTTTGAGTCTTACTTTCATACTCACCTATTTTGACAATTTGTGTTCTGTTAAGGAGGTAAGACTTCAACAGGTCGTAGGCACTTCCAGTAATTCCAAAGTTAAATAATTTGTCTAAAAGTTTTGAATGTGAAACCGTATCAAACGCCTTTTTCAAGTCTATAAAGATTACTAGACATATGTTTTTCTGGTCAATATTAGTTTTTATGTTTGTAACTAGGTCAATAGTAGCAGATAAGGTATTTGATTTTTGTCTAAATCCGTATTGCTGATCAATCAAGGAACTTTTTTTCATTTAAGTATTTATTAAGACGACTGTACACTACTTTTTCAAATACTTTGGAGATCACTGGAAGTACGGAAATTGGCCTATAATTACTCAAATCAGTTTTTACACCCGCTTTGTAAATTGGGGATACTTTGGCTATTTTTAGGCTATTTAGAAATAAGCCGAGATCAAGGCATTTATTTATACAGTTTGTCAGTGGTTCAACAATAAAATCTTTGATACATTTTAATGATTTGGTACTAATTCCATCTACACCAGTACTAGTATTAGAATCCAATTTATTAATTATTTCGGCAACCTCTTCAAAGGAACAGGGAGTAAATTTAGTGAGGGTTATTTCATGATTGTGTCTGTCTACCCTATATGAGTTATCCCTTCTTTATTAGAGTCTCTATTATTATATTATAACGTACATCTCAATAGAAAACTTTAAGTTCACACTTACTTATTTTTATACAACATAAGTTGGTATCTAGATAAGTTATTATTCGTGATTATTAAAATATAATTTTACTTGTTTACAGTTACAAGAAACCGGAGAACACCGACCTTTTCGGGTTGGAAGACTTGAACAGCCTGCCTTCGACCACGCGACGGAGTTAGGTTCATCCTTGCTGTCAACCAACGGGAAGGTACGACGGACAGCGAATCTAAGGGGTGACTTCTATGTGGAATTAAAGGTATACCATAAAGGAGACATTATCTCAACTGCTCCTGAGGAGCGCTGGAAGAAGGCAGAAGTTGCATTAAAACTGCAACTGGATAAAGGTGGCCCGCAGTGGAACTCACTACAAAAATTTATGCACAAGGCCCATGAGTCGTTCAATGACTCAGAGGCTGTGTTTTTTAGCGATAAAATACATTTTAAATAAAACTTAGATATCAATTTAAAATTAAAATTTGGGACATCCAAAATAAATCTTTTAAGTTAGCAGGTAATTAATTACGCTAAAATGCCTTTCTGCACTGTTTGTAACATTGTTGAGCGCGACTGCGCTACTGGACAGGTCATCTACGCAGTAAGAAACATAATAATAAAAAAATTCATACGTTTGCGAAGGTGTTGAATTAATTAATTCTGCATTTCAAAATCGTATAGCTTCTTATAGAATTATTCTTTAGATTTGTTTTTTAATAACAATTACGAAAAATAAAGACATTGATAAACAAATCTCTTAAAGATCATCTGTCTAAAAATTAATTTTGAATATTTCGCTCCGTTTTTGATGGGTAAAAATTACAGTCAAGAGATGAAATCATTTGCTACAAAGAATTATGTAGTACATCAGAATTATGAGTATAATTCATTAGCAACTCAGGTTAAAAACACGTTGAAAAAGAAATTGGAATAATTTCAAGCTCGCGATAGTGGGTGGACATTTTTAAACAGTTCACATTTGGAAGTTAATATTAACAAATATTAGCCTTTGCGCGGCTCAAACTTTATGTACTTACCGGCAGCAATTAAATAAAAAAAAAGCATGTGTTAATATTCGAAATAAAGATGACTATTAAAGTCAAAGTCAAAATATATTTATTCAATAAACTTAATTAATAAGTACTTTGAATCGTCCAAATATTTTTTAACCTACCACCCATTCAGGACATACTTTTTTAACTGTGGCAAAGAATGGGCGCAAGAAACCACAGCGCACAAAAGCAACGACATTTACAAACAAAAAAAAGAGTATGTCGTTACCAGGTCAATACAAAATATGAATTTAAAAAATAAAAAAAATGATGCTATACAAAATTACAATACAATGTAGTATCAATTAAATAAAGACAATTAGAAATAGCTGTTGGAGTGCTTGGAGCATTTCAGATCCAAGCTGTTTTGTCTTCTGTGTAATCTGACACTTTATAATGAGCTTTTTTATAAAGCTTTTCTTTCAATTCAAATAATTTATTTCGGAAAACAGGTTCCATAGTGTTATACTTATATGTTAATGTTAGTATCGAAATAGAAAAATAAAATAAAAACAAGAAATAACAATAATTCTAACACTAGGGACTATCCGGTGTGGAGCTTCACCCAGTGTCGCAGCAGCGGGGTGTCCCACCGGTCTTTAAACACACTCAGGAGGCTGCTAGTGCTCGAGCGGAGCCTGGTGAGCATGGAGGCAGATCTTTTTCTTATGATGGCGTAGAAGTCATCAGTGTGTGCCTCCGCAAACATCCCTGACGCGCTGCAACGCCACGACAGCCCCAACAGTATCCTGAGTGCGTTATTATATTGGACACGTAGGTCGCTGTATGCTCGCTGCGTATAGCTTGTCCAAAGGCTGCATGTGTAGAAAGATTGGCAGTATGCTTTAAACAGAGTAATCTTTACTGCATTCGTACATCGTGCAAACCTTCTGCCCATCATATTACATCGCACAGCCAGCGACCTCCGCTCCTCTCTATGTCCATGTTATCCTTTAAATCGTCAGTAACCCAGTGACCCAGGTACTTGAATTTCGTCACCCAACTTAAAGGACTACCACAGAGCGTGACTCCAGGCACATCAGAGTAGTTGATGGATCTCGACTTAAACATCATGAGCTCGCTTTTTTTGACGTTATACTTGAGTCCATGGGTCACCGCATAGGACTCACAGATAGCCACAAGTCTCCTGAGACCTCCAATCGATGGGCTCAGCAGAACCATATCGTCTGCATATCTCATATTGTTCATGCACACTCCGTCAATATGACAACCTATATGTGTTCCGCTGAGCTCACCGATCAGACTATTCATGTACAAGTTGAAAAGGCGGGGCGAACTTAACCCTCCCTGTCTCACCCCGCATTGCATCCTATACACGTCGGATTGAGCCCCTGCCCATCTTACACTATTTCTTTGATTGCAATACCAGTACTGGAACAAGGATGTGACCTCGGGCTGCAGTGTTGTCTCCTTATATAGCTTGTTCCAAAGGACCCCATAGGATACCGAGTCAAACGCCTTTGACAGGTCCATTAAACAGGTAAACACTGGCGTTTTCCTCTTGGTGTAGTATTGAACAGTCTGCTTGAGGCACAGAATGGCACTCTCTGTGGACAGCTCGGGTCTGAAACCAAACTGGGCGTCAATAATGCTGTGTGTTTTGCTAACTGTTCATCAAGCAGACTGTCCAGTACCTTGGCGACTATTGTGGCCAGCGATATAGGCCTGTAGTTTGACACATCCGAGACATCTCCCGTCCTATCTTTGAGAATTGCAATACAATGGTTTCTATGAGGTCCCTTGGCAAATAACTGTGACTAAGACAAAGATTAAAAAACACAGCTAGAACTCTAGGTAAATGCGGTCCTGCATGTGTTAGATTCTTCTATAACAAAAACTATAAGATAGCTACTGGATAATAGAAGTCAGAAAGCAAAATAAAGCTAGCTATTAGGAGGGATATTAAGAAAACGCATTTGTTTTTTTAACTAAAATTATATTGATTTAAAATTGGATAATTCTTATAACACAGAAACCCGACAATATATATAAAGTATATAAGGATTAATTCAGTATACATAAATGATTCCATAAATAATACCCCTTATATACTTTACCCTTATGTACTTTACCCTTATATACTTTACCCTTATGTACTTTACCTTTATATACTTTACCCTTATGTACTTTACCCTTATATACTTTACCCTTATGTACTTTACCCTTATATACTTTACCCTTATGTACTTTACCCTTATATACTTTACCCTTATGTACTTTACCCTTATATACTTTACCCTTATACACTTTACCCTTATATACTATACCCTTATGTACTTTAACCTTATGTATTTTAACTTATACAAAGTAAATAAAGACAAGTACTTAGGTCATAGATACCCTATAGTCTGACAATTATTTAATGTACATGATCATACCTTGTTCAACCGATGTGCACACCTCGCTAGCTCAAAGGCAACTGCGCTGTCGCTCTGCACCGGCCTCCTTTTATACCAGTGAACAAACAAGCGTCACAAACAAGTGACTAATCATGAGCCGCAGCCACGTGCCATTTGAATAACAACTTTTAATAGAAAATCATTACTAATTACATTAATTATGTTTGTTCGGTAATAAAATATTGATGTAATTAAATATACATTATTTTGAATAATCTATTACGGCCATACTGACATGTACTTTGCTCTCAAAGTACCTACCTATGGCGATAAACTATAAATGGTGTGATTATTTGAAACATATAGAAAATATATATTCAGTTTATTCAATCCATAATGTTTCTTATTTTTCCTTTCTCGATTCGCCTAGACGTGTCAAACCCCTCACCCGCTGCTTATGAGTTAGGTTTGCACCAAGCAAACGAGCGTCCAGCGGATGGTATCCCGATTACCTAGACGCACTAACCCCAACCACCCGCTGCCGGTGGGATAAATCAGTACCAAGTAAACGGTCGTCCAGCGGCTTGATTTGTTGTCCCGGTTACCTAGACGTACCAATCCCAACCACCCGCTGCTGGTGGGATAGACCAGTACCAAGTAAACGGTCGTCCAGCGGCTTATTAATTTTAAATATTTGAATTTCAACTGTAATAAATTACTGTTTCAAATAATCACTCTCGTATTTACAATAATATTTATAATAAATAATCTAACTTACACTAGGGACATCATTAGAATCAATACTTTCATCAATCATTTGCCCGGGCCAATATCGCAATTTTTCTTTAGCAACTACGATGTTTCGTAAATTACCAGTTCCTCTCAAAGCAAAACGATCGTTTGGTAGCAAGGATATTATTTCATAGGGTCCTTTAAATTTAGGATACAACTTGTCATTTCGTCTATGGTTCTGAGATACGTATACCAAATCACCTATGTGAAATGTTAGGTTATTTCGTCTCGTAGAATCAAAACGTTTTTTGAATTTTTCGGCAATTTGTAAAAGTCTTTGCCGAGCTAACTCTCTATCTGCGTCTACATTGATTAAAATCTCGCTAGAGTTATCAAGTACATCATTTAACCGTGATTGTATACTTGGTATATTTGCCTCAACACCAATTAATAAACGTAAAGGTGAAAAACCAGTAGATTTTTGAATAGTTGTGTTAATTGATTGTTGAACCTTCCACAATACGTTCGGCCAATCTGACGATTCATTACACATGGTATTGAGCATGTTAGAGACAGTGAAAACATAACGTTCCACCTGACCGTTACTCCTTGGTGTACCGGTGGCAATCATGTGATGTTGAATGTGTAATTCCTCAAAAAGGGCTCTAACTTGATTGCTACTAAAATTGGTTCCTCGATCAGTTATGACCAAAGAGGGTGATCCGAAAATGGTAATAGTATCACGGATTACTGGTATTAATTCATTTGAAGCAAGTGTTTTTAATGGTTTTAGCAGACAAAATTTAGTAAACCCATCGACCAAGAGTAAGATATGTCTATAACCTTCATTAGATTGTGTAAAGGGTCCTGTACAGTCCAAATGAATGGTATGAAAGGGCAAGGCAGTCTTTTCTACCGGATGAAGTAGCCCCTGTTTAGGACCATGATGCCCCTTTCGCTCTATGCAAGTTAAGCAATGTGATAGATATTTTCGGACAAAAGCTGACATACCAGGAAACCAAAAGTGTTCGCGAATTTTATTTATAGTTTTGTCAAATCCTACGTGACAATTTTCGTCATGAAACAACTGTAAAATGCTAATTCTGGTACCCTTGGGAATGTACAATTTTGGGTTTCCATTAGGTTCTGTTTTGTAATGCAACAAGTTATTATGGACTAGATATTGGTTTGTATCTATTTCTCCAAACTGGACCCTATTCATTAACGCTTGTGTTTCGGGGTCGTTTTGCTGAGCTGTTTCTAACCAAGAACTACCGTCGTTAATCAAATTAACAGTTCCAGACATAGGAGGAGTCTCGACAGGATTGCGGCTGAGAAAATCCACGTGACTAATATAAGTGCCCTTTTTGTAAACAACTTCGAAATTAAAATCCTGCATATATGTCCACCAGCGAGCTACTCGTGGGGACAAATCCCTTTTGTTCATTGTCGATTTTATGGCATTGCAATCGGTTATAATTTTGAATTTGATACCCAGAAGGTAAACCCGAAAATGTTTTAATGAATTAAAAACAGCTAGCGTCTCTAAATCGTAAGAGCTATACTTTGATTCAGCTGGTGCAGTTTTTTTACTATAATAAGCGACTACTTTAGTTTGATTCTGCACCATAACCAATTGCACTGGCATCAGTGTGTAGCTCGGTTTCCAAATTAGGATCAAAAACTGATAACAATGGCTTAGATACCAAATGATCAAGTACATAGCTTCTCGCCTCCTCCTGTTCCGGTCCCCAATCCCACGTCTGGTTATTTTTTGTTAATTTACTTATACAAGCTGTGCGAAGGGCAAGGTTAGGAATAAATTTTCTGAAATAAGATGCAAGGCCCATGAACTGGCGCACTTGCTTAACATTTTGAGGTTTAGGTGAATTAAGTAATGCAGTAACTTTTGTTTCACTGGGCCTTATTCCTTCACCTGATATTTGACGACCTAAATATTCAATATTGTCCACGAAAAATTTGCATTTTTTAAGATTAATTTTGAACCCAGCAGCACTAAGCGCCGAAACTGTATTTTCTAAATATTCAAGACCTTGGTCTATTGTAGAAAAGGGAATGAGTATGTCATCAATGTATACAAGGAGAAAATTTAAATCCTTTACTGCCTTTGTAATGGCTCGTTGAAAGACTGACGGTCCATTACAAATTCGAAAAGGCATTTTGAGAAATTCGTAATGTCCATCAGGGGTTGAAAAAGCGGTATATTTTATTGAATCTTCAGAAACGGGGATCTGGTAAAACCCATTTTTCATGTCAATAGATATAAAGCATTTGGCCCTTCCTAATTTATCAATCTGATCCTCGATGAGAGGGAGAGGGTAAGTTTCTTTTTCGATAATTTTATTTAGTGATCTATAGTCAACACAAAGTCTATCACTGCCATCCTTTTTTTTTACTAGTATTACAGGACTCGCAAATGAGGAGTCACTCTCACGGATAATATTATTTTCTAGCAATTCATTTATTATTCCCTTTACCTTTTCCCTCTCAGAAGGCGCTAAACGATAAGGTCTGTAATGAACTGATCCATTTTTTTGTAATCTTAATTTTAATTCTCCTGTAGTAACTGAACCAGATCTATGTAAAACCATTTTATGTCTTTTGAAAATGTCTATAATTTTATTTTGTAAATCTGTGTCTAAATGATCTATTTTTGAAACTAACTCACTTATTTGAAATTCAAAGCTGTCATGTATGGAATTAGCACATAAATCCGCCCCATCAAGCTGTTTACGCCTAATTCTGCTCCCTTCAATGTCTGTAATTATTTCTATATCTTGATATTCTACGACATTTCGCCCAATCAATAGATCGTAGTTAAAATGTTTATCTTTAACTACGAATATATCAAGTTCTATATAAACGTCTTCAAATCTGACAGGGACAGTTATTTTGCCAAACACATTCAAACTACCACGACCAATTCCATTAAGACATAAGAAATACGGCTCAATGTTACACAATAAGCGTTTTGCAATGGATTCTTTAATAATACTATGAGCAACTTTCCCCCCTTTGCATACGTCTACCCTCACGATTCCTATAAAAGGCTAACACAGCTGTGAGCCAGCCATTTTGTCTCTGAGCGGTCGGCGCGGTAACAGCTACTAGGAGGAATCGCTGTCGGTGCACATAAGGTCGTACGAGCCATTTTTATATTAGTTTACATTGTGATTTAGTGAATTTAAATTAGCAAACATGTTTCTTAAGTATTGATTATTTAGCTTTTTGTAAATAAAATTAAAAGAGTTGTGTTTCTTTGAGATCTTGTTTTTTTAAGTCGTTGCCACTTCTGACCCTAAAATCAGAAGTGGGATAAAGACTCGTAGCCCACTACGCAAAGAAACAGGGTTGATCATTATTTCTGTTAGTGTTATAAGTGTTTGTTTTGTTTTTCTGGTAATTACTTGTTTGCTGGTTTAAGTGGTGCTGGTACACGTTTTATATTGTGTAAAGTGTAAAGTGTTTCGCTCGATATGATGCGCGAAAAGTCACGTAGCCGTGAACGGCGTCACACTCGAGGTGGGTCACAAGACCGCGAACGTAATATTCCAAGTACCCGCGTTTCACGTTCACCTACCTGCGTTAGTGATCGTGACGAAATAAGATATACTCCGAGTGGCCGGAATCGGAAACGTGATGAGAAAAGTGGCTCGCGCGACCGAAGCCGGCGTGATTCTTATGATAGGCGTAGGCGACGCTCGCGCAGCGTTTCACGTAGGCGCGCACGATCTCGAAATCTTTCTCGCAATTGCGATAGGTCGCGTTCTCGTTCTCGTCACCGTGACGGATCGAGTTCTCGTCGCCGTCGATCGCGTTCTCATCCTAGCCGCCGTGACAGGTCGAGTTCTCGTTATTACCGATCGCGTTCTCATTCTCGCCATCATGACGGGTCGGGTTCTCGTCGCCGTAAAGCACGCTCTTGTTCGCGAAGCTTACGTCGGGAACGAAGTCATTGCACTCACGATAAACACATAGCCGCACCCGCACCCGAGGTTCAAAATTCTGTAGATTTACATACTTCACCAAGGCATAGCCACATTTCCGAGTCAGTGGCTCCGCCTTCGGAGGCGTCGACTCTTGCTCATGCCTTAATGGAAGCGATAAAATCTATCCAACCTACGAAGTTACAGACTCAACACTATTTTATCTCTAACTTCGATCCTTCCATAAACAACATTGAAGTATGGTGTGAAGAGGTAGATCGCGCGAAAGACACTAACAACTGGAGCGATCATGAATGTTTATCACGCGTAGCTTCCTGTCTTAAGGGTGATGCTAGGGTGTGGTTAAGTGAGTGGGTGACCAATGACAGGACGTGGACGAATTTCAAAAGAGAATTCAAAACGCTTTGTCCCAGTAAATTAGATTACGCGAATATTCTATTTAATGCTATGACCATGACATCGGATAGATACCCAACGTATGCAGAGTATGCACGTCGTACGCTACTGCGTTTGAGAATAGTACAGGGACTCAGTGACGAGCTTCAAACACTTATTGTTATGCGTGGAATAGATAGTCCTCAAGTCCGCGCGGCTGCTGCCAACGCTGAGCTTACTCCAGATAGCCTTGTTTCGTTCTTGTCTATTTACACGAAACCAATTAGTCGTGCAAACCAGCTTGATTCTTTTACTAACACTAAGAAGCGCTTACCTAATAGACCTATTACTAATATGCGCGGCAATATGGCAATCAAATGTTTTAAGTGCGGGCAACGTGGCCACGTAGGACGATTTTGCAAGACTAACCCTACTCTTAACCCTGCTCAACCCGGTCCTAGTAACACTTGTACATTTTGTAAAAAGCAGGGTCACGTAGAGGCTAATTGTTTTGCGAAGTCACGATCAGATCCACGAAACCAACGCAATGTTAATCTTTGTACCTCTCGCCCCTACGCTTTATCACGTGACGTCACTACTGGTGGTGGATGGCATTCCGGTTGACGTGCTTATCGATAGTGGCGCCCTTGACGTATCCCTAGTTTCTTCTGATGTTCTCAAGCACATTTCATGCCAGCCTAAATTTAGACGATGCATGTTAAAAGGTATTAGCGATAAAGAAATAGTAGCAACGTCATATGTCACAGTAACAATTGAATTTAGCGAAATATCTTTAGAGGTAGACCTAGTGGTAGTTCCATCTGTTTACATGAGTGCACCCATTATAATAGGCACTGACGTACTTAACCGCGACGGGATTACTTACATTAGGACTAAATTTAAGCAGTATCTTACTCGTGATGACACACCCCGTTCTAGTATTAACACCATTCAAGCTGATGCTCAACCCGAAGTAAATACGCCGCTGCAGAGTAAAGATTTAGACTCTCTTATGTCAGTTATACGCGAATTTTCTGATTTCTTGATATCGGGAACTGCTACTACCACGGTTACGACAGGCAAGATGGAAATTAAACTCACTAGCTCTACGCCTATAGTATATCGACCTTACAAACTCTCGTATCAAGAGAAGCTTAAAGTCAGGGAAATAACCCAAGACTTAATGGACAAAGGCGTGATCAGGCGATCTAAGTCCGCGTATGCCAGTCCGATAATATTAGTCAAAAAGCGTGACGGCTCAGACAGGCTTTGCGTAGACTTTAGAGCCTTAAACCGTGTCACAGTTAAGGATCGATACCCTCTCCCTCTCATCGATGGTCACATAGATAGGCTAGGGAGCTTTAGGTATTTTTCTAGCCTTGACATGGCCACTGGCTTTCACCAAATACCCCTGAAAGAGGAGTGTATCCACCTGACAGGCTTTGTGACACCTGAAGACCACTTTGAATACGTAACAATGCCGTATGGCTTAGCCAATTCTCCGACAGTTTACCAACGTATAATAAACGATACTTTACGTGAATTAATAAATGAGGGCAATGTTTTAGTCTACGTAGACGATGTACTCCTATTAAGTAATTCGATAAACGAAGGCATACAGCTATTGCGTAGGGTATTAGAAACTCTCACTCGAGCAGGTTTTTCCGTGAACCTACGAAAATGTTCATTTTTAGTAAAAGAGGTTGAGTATTTGGGCAGGGTCGTGACTGAAGGTCAGGTTAGGCCGAGTCAGCGTAAAGTAGAAGCCCTTGTTAACACTGCTCCACCACAAAACGTCAAACAGGTACGTCAGCTTCTAGGTCTCGCTGGCTATTTTAGGCGATACATACGGGACTATGCTACAAAAACCGCTCCTATAGCGCATCTAACCAGAAAAGGTATAGAGTTTTACTGGACACCTGAACATGAGACTATCCGTCAGAACTTAATTAAACACTTAACGAGTGAACCGTTACTGACCATATTTGACCCATGTCTCCCAACTGAAGTTCACACTGATGCAAGCAGTGCTGGTTATGGTGCAATTTTGCTCCAAACTCGTAATAATGGCAAGAAACACGTAGTAGCATATTTCAGCAAAGTAACGCAAGGTTCTGAAAGTAAATATCATTCTTACGAGCTTGAGACACTTGCAGTTGTTAAGGCACTCCAGCACTTTCGGCATTATCTAGTTGGCATAAAATTCCTGGTGGTTACCGACTGCAATGCCCTTAAATCTACCGAGCGTAAAAAAGATCTCCTGCCACGTGTCGCTCGCTGGTGGATATATCTTCAAGATTTTAATTTCACTCTTGAATATAGAAAGGGTGCATTAATGCCACATGCGGACTATTTAAGCCGAAATCCCGTATGTAGCGTTAACCAAATTTCCAGACCTCGAAACTGGGCCCAAATAGCGCAGGCTGCCGACAACGAGACCCAAGAGCTTATGGAAAAGCTCCTTAGCGGTGAGCTCGATACCAATCGATACGTAGTCCAAAATAACATCTTGTACTATCGCTACACGCCTGTAGGTGCAGAGCCACGACTCCTTTGCTATATCCCTAAAGGGCATCGGTTAAGCCTCCTCAGGGTGTTCCATGACGAGCATGAGCACATCGGCGCTGAAAAGACGTTGGATCTTATTTTGAGACATTTCTGGTTTCCGGGGCTCAAACAATTTGTCAGCAAATATATTGCTCACTGCCTTATATGCGTCTCTAAGAAACGTGCCCCTCGAGCTCCATTGCAAAATATTACTTCCTGGGAAAAACCAGATACTCCCTTCCATACCGTCCATGCTGACGCACTTGGTCCCTTACCTGTATCCGAAGGCTACAAATTTATTCTGATCTTAGTTGATGCCTTCACTAAATATTCACTGTTGTACCCTATATACCGTCAAGACGTAACAGAACTTAAACGAGTAGTCACCCAAGCAATTTCACTGTTTGGCGTACCAAAGTTGATGGTCACGGACAAGGGACGAATGTTTGAGTCAAACGAGTTTGTATCATGGGTAAACGAGTTAGGTTGCGATCTGCATTTCATCACGCCAGAGATGCACCACGCCAACGGCCAGGTCGAGAGGTATATACGAACGGTCCTCAACATGCTTCGTATAGAAACCAACCATAACGGTGCATCTTGGTCTAACACTCTGTGGAAATTGCAACTGGTGCTAAACATAACGAAGCAGAAAACAACCCAAGTTTCTCCATTGAACCTTATGATCGGTACAGAAGCAACCACCCCAGTTATACGAACTTTAGTGCGCGACGTAGCCGTCGAAGGGACTTCACCCAATCGAGAAGCATTACGTGAGGTTACCAGGGGTAGAGTCCGTCGACTACTTGAGGAAAATCGAGCTCAGCAAGACGAACGTGTAAACCGACAACGACACGTACCTCAAAAATTTGATCTTAATGACCTCGTTTTCGTCATTAAATATGCTCAGTCTACAGGGAAGCTCGACCCCGGAATGCGCGGTCCCTATAAAGTGACGAAGGTTCTTCCGAGTGGACGCTACGAATTGCGCCTGTTAACTGGCAGCTATGGAAAAACAACACAGGCCGCAGCACAATACATGGTGCCGTGGCGTGGCGAATGGTGTCCCGAGACCTGTGCTGCACTGTTTGAGAGTAAGTTATGGGTCCGCATGTTACGTTTGTCGTCATGCAAGACACTCGTTAGTGTCAGTCTGTTTGTCAGGCTAGCCTGTTACGTTTGTCGTCAGGCAGACGCTTGGCAGCGTCTACCCGTTAGTCGGGTAAGCATGTTACGTTTGTCGTCATGCTGGACACCGGGAGGTGTCGGCCCGTTAGTCGGGTCATGTTTCAGATGGAGCACTGGCGAGAGGCGAGAGCCAGCGTAACGTTTTCCCTGGTTGAAGAAAGAAGAATCCTTTCAAACAGACAGTACTAAAGCTTTGGACATGGTTTGATTTTTAAAAGAGACGTCTCTAATTATTTCATACAGCGTGACGAATGGCCGTTTGTAGCGGATGTGTGTATTGTACAAATGTGGAAGCTTGAACTAGTTGAAAGATAAGCGTGAAAGATGTGTGTGGAATAAGGTTAATTTGCAGCATACATAAAAACCATTAACGTGTGTGTTTCCAGATGATGAAGATGATGATTTAGAGACTACTCCAGCTCCCGCAGTTGGTCTCTCCATGCCATCCCTGGATCTAGATGACGGTGCTGGACCTTCAACAATTGGCGGCGCTGGATTTTCGTCAGCAGATGCCGCAGGACCAAGTTGTAGTCTACAACCTAATGTCGAGGACGACACTTCGTCAGGAGAGGCCGTATGAGCAACTTTCCCCCCTTTGCATACGTCTACCCTCACGATTCCTATAAAAGGCTAACACAGCTGTGAGCCAGCCATTTTGTCTCTGAGCGGTCGGCGCGGTAACAGCTACTAGGAGGAATCGCTGTCGGTGCACATAAGGTCGTACGAGCCATTTTTATATTAGTTTACATTGTGATTTAGTGAATTTAAATTAGCAAACATGTTTCTTAAGTATTGATTATTTAGCTTTTTGTAAATAAAATTAAAAGAGTTGTGTTTCTTTGAGATCTTGTTTTTTTAAGTCGTTGCCACTTCTGACCCTAAAAATACAACAATTTGCTCCGGTATCAATAAGCGACTCTATGATAATATTATGAATGGACACCTTAGTCAATTTTAATTCCGTTGGCCTAAAAAATTAACCTCCGTATTAAGCGATGGTTTTTCTAAACTTGCACGAGCTTTGTGCCAGCACACTGACTCAGAATGGCCAACCTTTTTGCAAAATGTACAAATGTTTCGGTCATTAATCTTATTATCCGTGATACTAGCCCCCCTTGTTTCGGTAACCTGATTGAAACTTTTAGTGCATTGTGATCGTAGATGACCTATTTTACCGCACAAGTAACATTTTTTATCTTTAGGGTCTAATTGGGGATTATGAACGTTAAATTTGGGTCGTTTTGAACTACTGGAACCTAAACCATTACTATTGGGATAGTTTTGCTCTGAGGGACGTTTTTTAGGCTTGATATAACTAGAAAATAGCGATATCAGTTCGGAGGTGGTTTTTACATTACTATTGAATGATGCCATTCGAACATTGACGTCCGTGATACCTCCGCAGACTAGTTCTATTAATTGTCCTTCTGTAAAGGATATTTTTGTGTTGCGAAACAAGCGAACCTTTTCTCTTGCATATTCACAGTAGGAAGCTGCTAAATCAGACGTATATGATACAGCAGTGGAAAGTTTTTCCGCAAGATTTCGTTTTTCGGGGTACAAGTCCGTGAGATCGTTACGGAATTTCTCCCAAGTTCTACCTTCAGTTGAGGGTTCCCACGATTCAAACCAAACTAGTGCAGAGCCCTTAAGGGCCTTACCGGCTTTTGCAACGGTCGCCAAGCTGCTCCATCCAAATTCCTTAGACAGTTCTTCTATGTTTTTGCACCATCCTTCAGCGCCGCTGTCGCTAGTCGTTGGGTCGAATGTTGGCAGCGCCACGTCTTCATCAGGACGTCGATTCGACGATACAGCATCTCGTATGGCCTTCAGGAGGTCTGTCAGGAGAGCAGGATCCATTCTGAAACTTAGATAAATAAATATTAGAAATAAGGCACAAATCCCACTTCTGATGTTAGATTCTTCTATAATCATTTAGACTTCTTTAACAAAAACTATAAGTTAGCTACTGGATAATAGAAGTCAGAAAGCAAAATAAAGCTAGCTATTAGGAGGGATATTAAGAAAACGCATTTGTTTTTTTAACTAAAATTATATTGATTTAAAATTGGATAATTCTTATAACACAGAAACCCGACAATATACACACATCAAAAGTGTCTAGGGATCAACATATATTTTTGCAATAACTTTTCTCCTGATTGATATTAATTAAAATTTTCTTTAAGGATTCATCAAATAAAGTGTTTTCGTTTGTCTACAGTAACGATAAACCAAGTCACCTTTGCATTAATAAAGAAATTTGCCATTTTCCTAATAAAGGGATTTTTGACATTTGAACCACTAACATTAAAGTTCGAAAAAAAGACTGAAATAACAGTTTTCTTTAAACTTTTATTGGGTAACTTAAACAATTAATAATCCGTGTTTCTACCGCGAACACTATCAACACAAGAACATCGGTTTGGCATACTCAAAATGAGTTCATCCAAATCACGCTGTGGAATGGCCGCCCATGTTCGTTGCAACAACAAAAAAAGGTCTTCTTGCGACTGGATACCCTCCATATTCGGCAGAGCTCTTCTCTGTAGCATATCCCATGCATGCTCAATCGGGTTCAAGTCTGGCGACTGAGCAGGCCAGGGCATGACATTGATGTTAGCTGCGGCGAGAGTCTGTCTCACAACTCTTGCGGTGTGCGGTCGTGCATTATCATGCATTAACTGAAATAAGGGACCGATTTGCACTTGTAGAGGAACGATGACGTCTGATACAATCGTCTCAGCATAAATTTGAGCGTTGAGGTTGCCTCTGATCCAAATCAACTCAGTTCTTCCGCCGATCCAAATACCCGCCCATACCATGATGGTTCCACCACTATAAGGATGGACTTCCTGGCAGGATTTTAATCGCTGTTGGCGTCCAGGGGTTCTCCAGTGTCGTATACGTCTTGTATCCGGTCTCATACCAAAACGAGACTCATCAGAAAAGCACACGAAACGCCATTGTTCTTCTGCCCAATTTCTGTGTTCAAGAGCCCATTGATATCGAATCCTACGATTGTGCATTGCTATAGGTGGTACCCTTAGCGGTCTTCGGGAATGAAGGTTCACTTCATGCAAGCGGTTTCTGACTGTTTGGTCGCTAATTAAGTTCCCTGAAGAGTGATGAAGCCTCACGGCTAACATCATGGCGGTTATTGTTGGAGCTCTTCGAGTTGTGATTTGAATGTATCGGTCTTGTCTCCGTGTGGTGCAGCTATACCGTCCTCCATGGCGCTCAGCCACGGTACCAGTGCTTCGGTAACGTGTCCAAAGTCGACTGATAACACTCTGACTTGTATTCAGAGCTAAAGCCACAGTACGTTGCCGGGAACCAGCTTCTATCATTCCCACGGCTCTGAGCATTTCTTCCCTGCTTAAATGACGTCGCCGCTCCATAATAACGTTGGTTTAATCAGTAGTAGGGAAACAGTAGCACTAATAATGTCTTCAATGCGTTGTATGTTTTTATAGGGAAAATATTGACAGCTGATTTTCATCTTTTACTAGAAATTGATTGAAAGTTCCTGTTTCAAATTATGAAATGCACCAAAAAGGATCCATATAAATTTATAAAATCATAAATTTATTACAAAGCCACATCTCAATCTCAAGAAATCCGCATAAAAATGCTTGATCCCTAGACACTTTTGATGTGTGTATATAAAGTTTATAAGGATTAATTCAGTATACATAAATGATTCCATAAATAATACCCCTTATATACTTTACCCTTATGTACTTTACCCTTATCTACTTTACCCTTATCTACTTTACCCTTATCTACTTTACCCTTATGTACTTTACCCTTATATACTTTACCCTTATGTACTTTACCCTTATATACTTTACCCTTATGTACTTTACCCTTATATACTTTACCCTTATGTACTTTACCCTTATATACTTTACCCTTATACACTTTACCCTTATATACTATACCCTTATGTACTTTAACCTTATGTATTTTAACTTATACAAAGTAAATAAAGACAAGTACTTAGGTCATAGATACCCTATAGTCTGACAATTATTTAATGTACATGATCATACCTTGTTCAACCGATGTGCACACCTCGCTAGCTCAAAGGCAACTGCGCTGTCGCTCTGCACCGGCCTCCTTTTATACCAGTGAACAAACAAGCGTCACAAACAAGTGACTAATCATGAGCCGCAGCCACGTGCCATTTGAATAACAACTTTTAATAGAAAATAATTACTAATTACATTAATTATGTTTGTTCGGTAATAAAATATTGATGTAATTAAATATACATTATTTTGAATAATCTATTACATGCTTCAGGTGTTCGATGCTGAGGTCGTCGCGGCCAGGTGACCTGCCTTTAGACATAGTCTTTATAACAGAATAGACTTGCTTTACTGTAAATACAACAGAAAGCTTATTAGATCCCACAGTGCCCCCATCATCAAACACCTGCTGCATATCGCTCTTTAAAGTAAAAAAAAAAAAAGGAGACTCATCCGTAAAATGCCTTTGAAAAAGCTTGGCAATATCATTTGGCCCCGTCATACCAGCCACACTCACAGGGAGGCTCGACCTATCGTTCATTTTATTCGTAGCTTTCCAGAATCTACCAAAGTCTTTTTTTGTGTGACATTTGGTCAAGATATCTAATTTAATTTGTTCTTGATTTTTCTGAACATATTTTAACTTTGCCTTAAATACCTTACGTGTTTCCCTCATTTTGTCATACACTTCACCTACTGTAGGTGCGCCGTAATATAACCACGTTTGGTAACTTAATCGAGCCTCCCTGTGAGCATTGCTAACATGCCTGTTCCAGCCCGTCACATACTTTCGACGCTTGACATGATCACCACTGTACTTAGGGCACCCTCCCTTAGTATTGATACTATGTTATAATACATTTTATCTAAAATCAAACAATGGTCTGAATTTCTACAACGGCCATTCTGAGCACACATTACACATTCTTCGGGAAAATCTAATAATTTCAATCTGTCATTACAGAATTTATAATAATTACTAATTTGTTTATCGTTTCTTTCATTCCATCTTACTTTGTTACTAGGTAAGTTCAAAGTTGATACCTTTTGATTAATTTTAGTCAAGTTACATTGAAACATAAGAGAGGGTAATGATCGGAATGGTAAACACCGTATGACACTGAAGAACCGGTAACCAAATACCTCGCCGCGCCCGTCACCACGCAATGGTCTAACCAGCGCCGCGAGCCACTGGCCATACATACAAAAGTGTGGGTGTCCTTAGGAAGGAGCTCACAATCCACACATACCCATTTCTGAACTTCACACACAGAACTTAGTTCATTAAAGAAACGCGAGCCAGGGTGGGCGTTAAAGTCGCCAAGTATAACAACAGACTCCGTACCACTACCATCAATGATTGCTATAATCTCACTAAGACATTGTGTAAACTGAACTAAATTGTCACTCTTACCATTGTCAAAGGGCATGTAAACCGAAAATATTAGCATAGGACGATTCTCATACACAATTTTGATTACCACTAATCGATCACTTTCACACTTCACAATAGAGACCAACGGAAATATTGCCTTCCTCCACATAAGAGCCACTCCACCGTAAGGTCTTCCCGTAATGATATTGACCGACGTATCCATCGCTGACTTGCTTGTGTAGGCGAAGTTTTCATCCAGATTGCCCAGGAAACCCGTGTCATGAGGCCAAAGCCACGTCTCTTGAAGTGCAATGATGTCTGCACTTTTACACAGATTTATCACGGAGTCGATAGAACTCTTTACACTTTTACAATTAAAAGAGGCTAGGGTTATTCTTGTTTTCTCATGCAGAGCCATTTTCGATAAGTAGTTTTTCACGACCAGGAGACCCGTTAACATTGTTAGCCTTTTTAAAAAATATAAATCGTCTAAATCGTATTCCTTTAGGCCACAGACTGTCATCCAAAAAAGTGTCTAATTTATGACTTATAACAAACACTTTGAAAGCGTTGTATGTTTTTTCCGTTTTCATATTTATCTTTTCCACTTTAACCGTAATCCGAGTTTTATGTCTTATATAATCAGAGATATCTTTCTCCGTGGTTTGTTTGCCAACATTCGATATAATTAGCGGTATGTAGGTCTCGGCAGCCTTAAAAGTTCCCGAAGGGGAAGATAACGCCTTGCCTGTCCTACCAATGAATCGATTTTTTGACTTTCTATTTTTCACAATCGTCCATTCACTATCCTTCTTAGTATCGAAGCGAACTACATTGTCATCAATTTTCTTTATAGTCAGCCCTTTAAATAAACAGTCCGTAACATTCATATTATCATTTCCTTCCAACAATGTCGAATTCAAATCAGCAGGTGCGACGGAGCAATGCTCTGGCCCGCTTGCGCGACAGAGAGATCGATACTTTGGTGTATTGTTTACATTCGTAAGCGAGTTATCTGCGTAAGCGCTAATATCCACGGCGCCTGCGCTCGTCCGCGTCGCCGACTCTCGGGCACCCTCGGGCAATGTCGGCCGCGACACTGCTGTGACATCATCCGCCGGCGATTCGGAAATATGCGTTAACCCGATGGGTCCGCTATCCAATGCAACATACCCTCCTCTTCGTGTATTGATATTCGAGTTATAGTAAGAAATAGGAGTATTCAAGATATTCATATTATTTGCCCTTGTGCTTTCCAACTCTTCTTTCGTTAGATAGTTTTTTTAAATATTATTTACATCTTCACGTAATAACAGTATGTCTCTCAATAACTTAGTTACATCAACGTGATCAAAACAAATTGGCGGTAATTTGTCCAAATTGTAGGCCACAAAGACTGGTATTTGATCCGGTTCAGCTGTTTTTAAAACCGCCAAAATATCTTCTAAGTCTTTTTCTTTCTTTTGTTTACGCCTAGACACGAGCTTACGTTTTGTTTTCAATGAATTAAACAACAACTTTTTCGCGCACTCAATGTCTTCCGTCGAAAACGCAGATACACAAATTCTGATTAGACTCTCCGTATCGATAACGTCCAGTTTGTTACGTATAAAAGCCAGTACTTCAGATATAACTAAAGTTACTCGCGTCCGTAGGTTTACCCTTGAGACCCTACACGTGACCCCTGGGTGGTGCTAAATGAGTGACAATGACTGAGTGGTAGAGCCACGCTGCGTTGCAGCACGCATTGGGCCGGCTCGCCCGGGGTAATACCACCCTCTCACGAATATTCGGCGTGAAATAATGGCACTTGGTGCTGTTGTGTTTCGTCCGGCCAGTGAGAGTTCCGGAGGCCCCTTCCCCTCCCACCCCTCCTCACAATTCCTATTCCTTCCCCTAACCCTATTCTTTTCTTAAAGGTCGGCAACGCATCTGCGACTCCTCTGGTTTTGCGGGTGTCCATGGGCGGCGGTGATTGCTTTCCATCAGGTGACCCGCCTGCTCGTTTGCCTCCTTCTCATATAAAAAAAAAAAAATAATAATAATAACATTACAGTTCACGCACTTGATCGTATTCACATTACTTTCACTCGTTTCACCCATGATTGCAACTCAGGGCGACCTGTCGGTACCGCGCGCACGCGCACACTGATCTTTGATTTTGATTTTAAATTTATTAAGATCTAATTTCTGAATATCATTTGGTACTTTGTTGTAAAATCTTACACACAGACCCTTAAAAGAATCTTACATCCCGTCCCTTCCGAGGTCCTTTATCATTTATTTAGATTGTAACAATTTATACGGTTATAGCATGTACTAATATTTGCCTTATTCTGATTTTAGATTCATGAGTAGACAGGAAATAGATGATTTACAAGTGAGCATAATAGATATTAGCGATACCGCGGAAAACGGTTATATTCTTGAAGTTGATTTACTATATCCTAAAACATTGCACAATGAACATAACGACTTTCCATTTTGTCCAGAAAAATTGCAAGAATAAAAAACTAATACCGAATTTGTATGACAAATACCACTACGTTATTCATTACGTTCATTTAAAAAAATGCATGCAACATGGATTGGTGTTAAAAAGGGTTCATCGTGCAATTGTTTTTAAGCAAAGCTGTTTTTTAAAACAGTACATTGATCTTAACACTCAACTAGGACAAAAAGCAGAATCAACGTTTGAACAAGATTTTTTCAAATTATTAAATAATAGCATTTTTGGTAAAACTCTTGAAAATAAAGAACAAAGAGTAGATGTTAAATTAGTTAACAAATGGTGTGATTCAAACAATAAAACAAAAAAGACTAATAAAAGACTAATTGTGCTGAGAAATTGATAGCTAGTCCATATTTTCATAGTGCTTCTGTGTTTTCTAATGATCTAGTAGCAATACAAATGAAGCCTTCGCGTGTTATTCTCAACAAACTCATACACATAGGGTTCGCTGTTTTAGAATTATCTAAAAGCCATATGTATGATTTTCACTACTCCCTTATAAAACCTTTTTATGGTGACCGAATTGAATTGTGTTATACTGACACAGATAGTCTAATTTATAATGTAAATACCTACGACCTTTACAAGGACATTAACATGCATTTTCTTAAGTATTTTGATACTAGCAATTACGACTGTAACAACGAGTATAAATGGCCAAATACAAATAAAAAGATTCCGTGATTGTTTAAGGACGAAATGGGAGGTAAAATTATCAAAGAATTTGTAGGACTGCGCTCAAAACTGTATTGTGTGAAAACATTACATAAAACAAAAAAATGCAAATGGCATAAAGAAATGTGTTGTAAAAAAATTAAATAAATAAATAAAAATGTATTGTAAAATGGTAATGTTATCCGCAAAAAAAACGTGTTGTTTAAATCAATAAAACATGAAATTTTTACACAAAGTGTTAATAAAATAGCATTGTCAAGTAATGATGATAAGCGGATGCTACTATCGGATAAGGTATCGACTTTATCCTGGGGAAATGCAACCATATTTCTGATGTCCCAAATAGGTAAATAGGATATGTAAAACTAACTGATTAAATTGGTAATATGTAAGTATATTATAATAGTAGTATGATTACGATGATTAGTTTGTAACCTATTGTATAATTTTTTTTATGATAATAAAATGTGAGCAATTACCTACCATCTTCTTGTTGGTAATTCAATGAACTTTTATACGCGTTTTATATTTTGTCAGTACTTATGCTTGTAAGTGTTTTATATAACTAAATAAATTAGTAATTAATAAATATTCAGTAGTTTATTTAAGAAAATTAGTTTGCAAGTTATTGTTTTAATTTGTTTAAGATAAAATAATATGAGAATTGTCAGTACTTTGTGAATCTGTAAGAATTCTGGCAATTCACTTAGTTTAATAAACTTGTAAGTATACATTTTGGAGTTTGTCTGTAAGCTTGCAAGTGTATTTATGTAAGAAAATTAACAAGAAAATTAGAAGTATTGAGTAGATTGATTAAGATAATAGTAAGTAAGAAGTTAATAAATATTGTGTAAATGTACATATTTTTTTATTTCCATTCCTGTTGTCAAATAATGATCAAATAGGT
This sequence comes from Scoparia ambigualis, assembly GCA_963921215.1. Lineage (NCBI taxonomy): Eukaryota > Metazoa > Arthropoda > Insecta > Lepidoptera > Crambidae > Scoparia > Scoparia ambigualis. The sequence continues at coordinate 31,301,639 of OY992516.1, forward strand.
GTTCAAAGCACACAAGATCAAACGTGTTAAAACATTAAATTGATAATACCATAGGTACATGCTTGTAATAATCAAATAATTAGTTTCAAGTTCATTCACGTCTATCACGCTTAAAAGCGTCTGTTGCTAAATATGACACCGCTCAGGTGCACTCACACAAAGCAAACAGGTTTGAACTTGATAAAATATTAAATTGATTAAATACTATAGGTATGTACATGATTGTAATAATCAAATCATTACTTTCAAGTTCATTCACGTCTATCACGCATAAAAGCGTCTGTTGCTAAATATGACACCGCTCAGGTGCACTCACACAAAGCATACAGGTTTGAACTTGATAAAATATTAAATTGATTAAATACCATAGGTATATAATTGTATTAGTCAAAACATTAGTTGATGTTCATTCAAGTCTATCGCGTTTACAAGCGTCTGTTGTTAGTTAAATATGACACCGCACAGGTGCACCCACAGTAAGCATACAGGTTTAATTTTGATAAAACATAAAATTGATTAAATACCATAGGTATATACTTGTATTAATGAAAACATTAGTTTCATGTTCATTCACGTCTATCGCGCTTACAAGCGTCTGTTGTTAGTTAAATATGACACCGAACAAGCGCACTCACACAAAGCATACAGGTTTAATCTTGATAAAAACATTAAATTGATTAAATACCATAGGTATATACTTGTATTAATCAAAACATTAGTTTCATGTTCATTCACGTCTATCGCGCTTACAAGCGTCTGTTGCTAAATATTACACCGCACAAGCGCACTCACACAAAGCATACAGGGTTAATCTTGATAAAAACATTAAATTGATTAAGTACCATAGGAATATAATTGTATTAATCAAAACATTAGTTTATGTTCATTCACGTCTATCGCGCTCACACGCGCCTGTTGTTAAATATGAAACCGCACAGGTGCATTCGCACAAGCCATACAGGTATAAACTTGATACTACATTAGGTATTCGACATGTACACTACTTATTCGTATTACTCATCATTAGACTGTTAGCTGCTGTCAGAGTCACTGCACATTAGTGTTGACTAAATTTTTTTAATAAATTGTAAGTATTACATAGCGAGTACGCATATTATAATTTTTATTTTTCTTAGTTTTGTTGTTCACATTATTTACTTAATTATATTTCTTTGTTTCAGTTCATCATGATCTGTTCTCCTGACAGTTTTTCTCAATACGGCCAAGGTTTTCCGACTCCGAGTTTGAGCTGGAATAATCCAGAACCACAAGAACCGGTCAAAAAAAGAGCAAGACGAGAGGCACAAAAGCAGAAGCAGCATAATATGTGTCAGTCTTACGTAATAAATATTGAAAAGAAAAAAGGATTTCGCCTCATTCAAATACAATTAAAGTGGTGGACATAAGTGACCAAGGACCTGCTAGTGATAAAGAAGATATATTGTTAAGTGCGCAATACATAGTGACTGAACCAACAGATTATATAATGGATGAGACAGAAAGTTTGACAAATAAAATATCAAAAAAACTTTGTGGAGACTCTAGTTATGTGTAAATATTATACCTAAGTGTTTATATTAAGTGTTTAATGATGTGTTATTACATAAGTTTTATTTATTGTAAATAGTTAAGGATTTACCTATAATAATAAAGTATATTATGTAAAATAAATAATATTTTTTTCTTTAGATAAATAGTCTAATTTCTTGTTTAAATAAATAAAGTTACACATAACAAATATTTAAGTAATAATGGAATATGGTAGAGAAATATAATTATAGTTTGTTGTTGACGTAGAAAAAGAAATTGTTATAAAAAGATCTTTATCTATTAAATAAAAGTAGCAATCATTAAAATTAATTCTGCTGCAGCTAGTTCTAAGTCAGTAAAACAGGTAGCATAAGTATTTTAAATAAAACAACCATTTATATAACACAAATTTTTTTTTTGGGCGGTAGGCGTAAAACACAACAATCACTTCTAAAGTTAATTTATTATTTAAATTAAAATATTCTGTTTTAAATTGTTTTTTTTAGCAGTAACTAACTATTCCTTTTGGTTTATATTTCATCATATATTGTGGAAAACACTGTGTGATGAACATTTAAGAAATTGGCCTACACTAACCTGCCATCACTTCATTCACCACTACACTTTCTAAAGTTGACACACTTCACTTGCTCCAATTATCAACAATGACTAGTGTTGCGGCAGTCCTCGAAACACAGAAGTCTTTGGAATCCACCTTGATGCAGAGAATGAAGGAATTTGAAGTGCAGCTCAAGGCATCATCATCCTCATCAGATGGGACAAATATGGCGCAATTGCATGGTGAGTTCAAATCCTTTAAAGACCTTGTTTGGAATATACTCTCACTCCTGAGGCAGCAGATTGGTGTTGTCATTAAGACACTTGACCAAAACGAGGCACGGTTTCGAAGTAAACATCTTCTGCTCTGTGGCGTTCCGGAGAAACCTGGTGAGAGTTTGTTGTCTATTGCTGCAACACTACTTCAGAAGCACCTAGGCACCATGGATGTAACATCATCTTCCATCAAATCATGTTACCGGCTGGGAACCTCAAGAGAGGGACGTTCTCGTCCTGTAGTTGTGCGCTTTGCTGACCGTGCTTTGCGTTCTACCGTATGGAAGAGCAAGACCAAGCTAAAGGGCACTTCTTTAGTTTTGAGAGAATTCCTAACCAAGACACGTGAAGCTGTGTTCTACGCTGCCCGGGCTCACTTTGGAATATCTAATGTATGAACAAGTGATGGAAATATTTCCATTAAAACTCCGGATGGAAACCGACTCCGAGTCTGTTGCGAGGAAGAGCTGGCTGCAGCTGTGAACCAGTTCCCTGCAAAGGCATCCACCAGCGAAGGAATGGCTGCGGGCGGTTCGTCGGCGTCCATCTCCAGGCCGATTCAAACTAGATCCAAGCGCAATGTTAAGGCCGCGAAATAGTGAGTTACATTGCTTGTTATAAATGCTTTCTTGCTTAGTGCTTAGTATCTTTAATATCCTTTAACATCTAAATAGCTTGCTGTTTGACTGCCTTTTAGATGCTGGCCTTGTATTGTATTGTATCTCTGTTTCGGTTTCGGTCGAGTATGTTTTGGTCTATTGGCTTACTAGTCACCTATCGCTTAATAATAATTTGCACTAATGTAAGGTAAAACTATATTAATTTATTATTTCACATTAATTTCACAATAGACAAACTAGGTAGGTACCAATGTTTTGATTTAGTTTAGTCAGCTGTCATGTCAACGTCATTTCGTGATCATTTCACTACAGACAGCGTTGTTCCTGCTATGTTCAATTTACGCTACGATTGTTCACTTTGCAATAATCTGATTTGTTGCTTTGCCCTGTTCCTTGACACAATTATTTTTGATACTTTTGCTAGGCTTGATGATACATAGTAATATTTTTTGATAATGATTTTTAATGATTTTTTTTAAGTCGGATTCTTTTTGTATAACTTAACTAATACTTTATTGTTTTTGCCTATTAAGTTGTAGTGTTTTTATCTTATAACACATTATCTGTTTATTTTCGATTTTTTTTTGTGTCAACTGATTGTTAACATTTTAACCGGCAGAATGTTCAGGTATTTATAAATTGTAAATTACTGTTATAAATTCGATATTATTCGATATTTTAAATAGAATTTGTGTGTGTGTATTAAATATTATTTATTTTATTATTTTATATTATAATATTATATCATAATTGCTACAATCAGACATAAAAATATACCTATATGTATATTTTTATGTCTGATTGTAGCAATTATGATTCTGCGGACGATGCAAACTCTTCGTACTACTCTCTTGACGCCTCCTCTGTGGATTTGGATGATCTTGGCACTCTCCTTGCGCGCGAACTTAGCTCCTTCCCTGACAGCCTAAAGATTTGCCACAACAACGCCCAGAGTATTCCATGCCATTACACAGACCTTCTGAACACCTTTTCTACGAACACAGCTCAGGCTGTTCTGGTTTCCGAAAGCTGGCTCAAACCCTGCCTAAATTCAGTGTCCTACCATCTTCCTGGTTATGAACTTTTACGCAACGACCGTGTGGGCAAGGGTGGCGGTGGGGTTGCCATTTACCTATCAAATGGCATCCCCTACAAGCTGTTGGCTTCTTCCTCATCCAGGTATGGCTGTATGGAATACTTAGTTCTTGAACTAAACATCAAAGGTACGAAAGTGCTTCTAGGTGTCGTTTACTGCCCCCCCACTATTTCTTATCTCTCCGAATTGGAATCTCTCTTGGAAACATATTCTACGGCTTACGAACATCGCATAATCATGGGGGATTTTAATACGGACCTATTAAAAAAGGATAGCCACTCGCGTCAGTTCCAATCCTTGGTCGCGTCTGTGAATCTTTCCATTCTACCCCTTGGTCCTACACATCACAACCTTTAACACAGACGATTCATGGATTGACCATTTAATCACTTCATCTACTGATCGCGTCCTTAAGCATGGTCAACTGCTGGCTCCAGGCTTTTCCAAGCATGATCTAATTTTTATGGCGTATAAAGTCAAACCCCCTAAGAATAGGCCCACGTACGTGCGCATGCGTAATTTCTCAAAGTTAAACGTTGAGAAACTTGAAGAGGACGCGTATGCCATCGATTGGTCGCCGATTTTTAGTGCGGATTCTGTGAATGACATGTTAACCTCCTTTAACGCCACGGTTCTGGGGTTGTTTGACGCTCACGCTCCCATTAGGAGTGTCAGGCTTAGGCGGCCACCCGCTCCTTGGATTACTCCCCTAGTGCGTATCGCGATGAAGAGACGCAACAGAGCTTTTCGTATCTACAAGCGATGCCGAACTGATTTTAACTGGGAGTCTTTCAAACATGCCAGAAACAGATGCAACCAGATGATAAGAGGAGCCAAGCGCCGTTACATTCACCAAAATCTATCTATTTCTAATCCTGCTGACATGTGGAAATTTCTTAATTCCCTTGGTATTGGCAAGACTCCTGTACGTCATTCACCTTCCTTTCCTTTAGATGATCTCAATCGCCATTTCTCATCTTCCAAATCCCTTTCTGATACTGTAAAATTTCTAACTATATCTAGAATTACTTCCTTTGCTCCGTTATCAACTCATCTTTTCTCTTTCACTCCTCTGACAGAGGATGAACTACATGAACTACGCAAAATAATAGTGTCTATCAAGTCCAAGGCGATGGGATTTGACAACATAAGTAGGGCGATGATCACTCCAGTACTTTCCTGTTTCCTTCCTATACTTACCTTTATTTTCAATCATTCCCTTTCCACCGGTGTTTTTCCTGCCGTTTGGCGCAGTGCCTTCACCATTCCACTTCCCAAAGTATCTAACCCCAGCTCTCTCAGTCAATTTAGACCCATCTCTATTTTATCATTCCTCTCTAAGGTTCTTGAAGCTGCTGTCCACAAACAACTTTCCTCTTTTGTCTTTCGTAACAATATTCTCTCTTCTTTTCAATCTGGGTTCCGGCCTGGTCACAGTACAACTATCTACTGCTCTTCTCAAAGTTATCGAAGACATACGCGATGGGATGGAGAATTCACGTCTGTTAGTTTTAATTGATTTCTCTAACGCTTTCAACGCAGTGGACCATGATATTCTCCTCTCTCTCCTTTCTCTTTATGGCTGCTCCTCCACCGCACTTCTATGGTTTACCTCTTATCTTCGGGGGCGCCAACAAGCGGTGCGAGTCAACCAGTTGGTCTCCAACTGGTCTGACTTGTCTGCTGGTGTACCCCAGGGCGGCGTGCTCTCACCTCTTCTCTTCTCCTTGTTTATTAATTCTCTTACATCTATTATTTCCTCCTCTTATCATCTGTACGTTGACGACCTGCAGTTTTATGCACAAAGTGATCTGCGCAACCTCGACAACGCTATAGCACTCCTTAACCAAAATCTGAATAGGATACGTGGATGATCGGATAGTTTTGGGATATCTGTTAACCCAGACAAGTGTCAGGCCATAATTATTGGCAGTTCTCGCCAGCTCTCACAACTCAATTTGAGTTCTACTTCGGCTCTGACATATAATGGCGTTGCAATCCCATATGCTACATCTGTGAGGAACCTTGGGCTTGTCCTTGACTGCAGCTTAGGTTGGGAGGGTCAAATCCAAAATATTAGTCGTAAAGTACATGGGACTCTCGGCGCACTTCACAAACTACGAAACTTCATACCACCCAGCACTAGAGTTATTATTTATTTAATTATAAATCATCATTTATTCAAGTAACAAGACTCATCACATTTCACATATTAATACATTGTCAGTCACATTATTCAAAATTATAAGATTAGGTACATATGATTCATACAATTATTAATTACTTAATTATTCGAAAAATTAAAGTTATGCTCGTACGAGCTCTTGTTCATCCGCTTCTTGATTATGCTGATGTTTGTTTGTCCGATATTAATCAAATCTTTCTTAACAAATTGGATCGTCTTCTTAACAGTACTATACGCTTTGTCTTCGGTCTACGTAAATACGACCACATCTCTGACTTCCGAAACCAACTTGAGTGGCTACCCATTCGTGAGCGTAGGAACTTAAGGTTGGTTTGCCTTCTTTTTAATATCCTTTTTGATCCACGCGTCCCGGTTTATCTTAAATCTCGTTTTCAATTCTTGGGTGCTTCACACCAACGCCATCTTCGCTCCAGCACTAATCTGGTACTCCAAACTCCTTCTCATAGCTCTAATTTTGTTTCTAACTCTTTCACTCTCACGGCTATTCGACTCTGGAATGCACTGCCTTTTAACGTGAGAGATGCTTCTAACAAGGTTGCCTTCAAGAGTTTAGCGCGTGAGTACTTCCTCAAATCCGTCCAACAGTTTTAAACTGATTTACAGCATAAGTTACTAGTGTTTATATTTATCTTATATAGTATAATATGTATTTGTATAGTTATATATATTTTGTGTATAATGTATGTATGTATATTTAGGCTAGTTAAGTTAAGTGTTTCTTTTTTTTTTTCCTTATTTAAATTGTTATTCTCGGAATTTTAATGTCACCGCCTACAAAAATTTATGTACATCTTCTCTGGTTGACTGTTAGAGAATGCCTTATGGCATTAAGTCCGCCGTTTGTTGTATTTTTGGCAATAAAGTTTAAATAAATAATTAAATAAATATATAACACAAATAATCAGTTTATTGATAATACTCGTAATATAACAATTAAAATAAATTAAACATATACATATTATTATCATAGTACCATTTTCTAATACACACAACATTATGCACAGTTCATTTTATGATTAACACAACTAAAGTCCGTTTTATTTTTACAAAATTTACTTTTTAATGTTGAAAAATTAGGACATCCCTTTTCACGAATATCGATTACCTCACAGTTTGCACATACATTTTTAATCCACTTAATTTTTTCAAAACCCTTTGTAATAACCTTTTCATTATTAAGATGATTTATGATAACACAATGAAACTCTCTATAGTCTATGTAGCCCTCACACCTGCTAATTCCTCGATTTCTTTCTAACCATCTGACTCGTTTCTTTTCTACTTCTGTGAGATGATGAAATGAGTATGGTGGCTTTACTAAAAACGTTTGGGTATGTTCCTGGCTTGCAATTGCTACTTCTTTCACGATAAAATTTTTATTTATATCTTTAAATCCTTCAACATCTACTATAAGTGTATCCACGTTCATAATACCTTCTTCACAATGCTACTTAGTGGTTTGTATTCAACAATGCAATCGTTAAGAATAAGACAGTATGCTGTAGTCTTATCTGGTATATCTGATTCAGTCTCAATTTCTACTCTCACATCCACAACAGGACCTGTTTTCAGATTATCTACTTGTCTAGAGCAGTCAACTACAAACAGAGGTGCTATATCTTTAAACTCTTTTTCACTTAGTAACGGTTCTCCACGACGTCCGTAACACTCTAACGTCACGAATATAGCAATGGTTGAACTGAGACATGTCGGAACTTGCATTATTTTTCCTGTTTGTCTGTAAACCAATAATTATATATCGAGGTTTTTCTACTTGAGATGATGTTTTGATAGACCAGGTATGCTTTGTAGTTTTTGGTAAAGTTGGGTATTCGTACAGATCCCAATTTCTGAATATCATCTGAAGCTGTCGATCTTTTTCTAATAGCTTTTGTATATTTATTTTTTCTTCGTCTGACACTTTAACATGTGGTACGCGCCATATGATTTTGTTAATTTGAACATCTTCCACTACTTCATCAGAGTTCAATTTTACAGCGTTTAAATTAGTATTACTTCTTAACATTATTAGTTTTTAACTACTATTAATCACGACTTTTTTATAATCTTCAGCGAATCCGAAGATATTACAAAGCGGTATAGAAGCAGAAAAGCTCCCTTCATTCATATTTTTTATACCATCAATATTCCATCCCCTGGCATATGACATTTTGGACTCGCTTTCATTCATTGATACTAATGATTTCATAATTGTAGTTATACCTGCATTTTTTATTTTATCATTCTCCACTCCATTTAGTTCGTACCTAATATCTTGGAACAAGTAGAGCAGAGCATTGTTCGTGAAATGGATGATGGTAGCTTTATCTTTTATTTCTTTTTGCTTACTATAACAGTTCCTTCCAAATATAGGGTGCTAGCAGAAGGCAGTATATACAGGTCTTGTTGGTTGATAGGTATGCGGATTTCATCATTTCTATTGAAACTTGTGACATAAGGCTTGTAAGAATGAAACTCAATTCCTTCTATTGAGGGGTCGTAACTCGGAGTTGATAAAACGTTTAATATATTATTATTCATTTTAATAATGCAATTGCTCTGAGGAATGCTTTATTTTCTTCAGTTATTTTTTTGTTAAAGCGAGGTTCCACTTGGTAGGTTGCTCGAATAGAACTAATATTTTTTATTTGCTGAATCTCATATTTATTATAGTCAATCATTTTTTCTTCAAAGGTTGTAACAATACAACTGTACTTTTTCACCACGCAAATTGATTAAACGATTGATATTATGAAATAACTTGATATGTATGCAGTTTGTATAGTTTTGGTTGATTGGAAAGTATAAAGGGTTCTTCGGGATTTCTATGATTCTGTATCCAGGTGATACGTTAAAAGCGAATTCGTGAATAATGTGACTTGGATCGCCGTTTATATAGGAGCCGCTCACAATATCACATTCAATCCTGACTATGGTTGTCAGCAAAATGTTCACTGGAAACTCCGATTCATGACATTTATTTGCTTTCAAAATCTGCTTATTAAACCCCAACAGTTTTCTGAAGCAGTCTTCTTTGGTAAAATTTACATCTTTTGTGCAGTATATAGTAGTTTTTAGAGTATTGTTATTACACTGTTGTTTTATTGATGCATCCTTTATTTCAGATTTTAATAAGTCATTGATATCTTGCAATTCATACGTACGTTCAGGTATTTCAATAACGTCTTTGATGCCATAATAGAGTTTGTTAATACTTTTGTCTATATTTGGAATAGAATTACATGTTGAAAGATGCATCAAAGCACTTTCATATTGTCCATCTCATTGTAAAGGATTAGGAAAGTATGTAAATAAATTTGATGAGTTTCCAGTTATTGACAAAATAAGTGACATTTTGTAAATGAGTGAAATTAAAGAAATACCATATATTTTTTACATTTTTATTCCAAAAAGTCAACTGATATTCTTAACATAAGTGTCCACAGATTACTGTATCAAACTTTTGATATCTCGTGTAGTTATAAAATACAGTGCAATTCTTAAAATACCTCATTATTTCCATTTAATTACCTTATTTATATTTATAATAGAGATTTTAAATCTCCATTGCTATCAAAATATTCACAATAGTTGTTTATTTTAACATATGCTACCCAATGAGTTCCTTCATTTTTATAATTATCCAAGTTAACGACGCCACATTCAATCTTCTTCGGCTTCCCTGGTATAACCCGCGCCAAACATCTAGCTCACTGTGAATACGAGGCGATTCGCGTCGCAGTAGCACAATATAGGTATCTGCGGGACGTAAGCGGTTAGGGAGGGCGGCGCACATACCCGCCCACCCCTGCGCATGCGCGCTCGCCATGTGACATTCGTTTGTTTTGGTTTAGCAGTGGAAAGTACAGTCACGAGTATATTTTATTTAGTCGCGTCGCGATATGTTATTGTTTGTTGGTACGTTACTGTTCAAAGTTGTCGATTTATGTTTTTTTTGTACAGTTATTGTAGGAGTAGGTACTGTTTTGTTTTTGAAAGGCTGTTAAAATGCCTAGACGTAATACAGTTTTACGTCGGCAAACTAGAAAAAAATGTATGATGTATCAGAGTTCATGAAGAAAGAAGCTGACAATGGTATACAAATTGACATTAAACATGAACAAAAAAGAATTTCGGCTGCAACTGGATTCAGTATGGACTATGTACGGTGCGCAGAATTAACGCAGATGCAAATAAGTCGGATCTTTGGACAGTTTTCCGTACTCCCGATAAGGAAACCATGCTTCCACAGCTTCTTAAAAAGTATTTTTTTTAAATATATGTATGCTTATTATTTAATTATTGTTATTAATTTATCCTGCTTAATTTTGGGTATTAAAAATAAATAAAACGCCTTATTTATAAAATTATCTTGATGTGTTATTGTATAAATATTATAAAGCTCTAATTATAATGTTGCTAACTGTACACCTGCGCGTCGCAACTTCAGAGCGGGCTAGAAGTTTGGCACGCACTATAACTGATCTTTCATGTACACCCCTCGGAAATATGAGATATCCTTTGCATGTTTTTGAAGATCTACATTAGTTAGAGGACGATTGGGCAGCTCATATTTTAGTTTTTTGAATGTCTTATAAATAACCCTTTACCATTTTTAAATACGATTTGATGTATAAACCTTTTCCGAGAGCTAAAGCTTCCATGGCATTATTATGTCGTTCCGTCTCTGCAAATTTTTTTTGAGATGGTTTATAATCATTTACAGTTTTTGTAATACCAGCCGCACCTCCAGCTAAAGTTCCTAAAGCTGACAATCCAGCAAAAATTGAGTATAAAGGCAAGGTATGGTAAGGCAGCGGATATAAGAATTCCTTTGTTTATAAACAATGTCGATAAGAACACAACATAAAAGGATATCACCAAATATATCAGCAGTAAAACACAGGTCCTGGTAAAATTGAGAAAACTGAACACGAAAGACTGCATCATGCCTTCGTTGTTTATGTTCCAAAAAATAAATTATCTTTATTTTTAAATGAAAGCCTATGGCCTGAAGGTGTGACATATCGTCGCTTTATAAACCTTAAGAAATCACATTTATGTGATGATACTGACACTAAAAAACAATCTTAATGGATTCTAGTTATAACAAATTTATAACTTTCAACTGTATATCACTGATAAGATCGATGAACTGTATTCGATCTTTGTGTAAAACAGCTGACGTAGTAGCACTATAGGAAATGTGTTTGTTACCGCATGATATACCTCTGCTCGGTACCGTGGACATGGATTTTGAGTATATTGGAAAATCAGCTGTGGATACGTCGGCAGGTGTACTGCGTGGGCGTCCTTATGAAGGTGTGGCTATTTTATGGCAGAAGAATATTTTTGACTCTGTAAAGTCAGTGCCGTGTTCCAGCGATCGTATTATTGCTATTGAAATTACCGTGGCTCAGTGTTCGTTTCTCGTTTTCTCTGTTTATATGCCTACAGATGAACCAATTGCACTAAGTGAAGTTTCCACATTGCCTGGGTGAGTTGAATGCCATTATTGATAGCTGTGGTGTCGAACATGCGTATCTTCTCGGTGATTTTAATGCTCACCCTGGTAGACGGTTTGGAAATGAACTGCTTGATTTCTGCTCAGTTCAAAATTGGGTTTGCGCCGATTTTGAACTACTTGGTTTGTCTTCAGGTTCATACACTTATGTGAGTGATAGTCATGAAACCAATAGCTGGCGCTTGATCATTGTATAGTATTTCAAGGTACTATATTAATACTATATAAATAGAATAAACATATTAAGACAGCCCATAGTGACGTTCGTTTTTGGTTTTAAAACTGGATTCTATATAACAGACCTCGTGCTGTTTATGCATACGATAAAATGTGTAAATCAAAAAAGAACTTTAAGACTAAGCTTAAGTGGTGTCAAACAAATGAACAGCAGATTTGGATGGACATTTTGGCTACGCATCACTCAAATAAGAATTTTTCAAATTTTTGGAAACAAACTAAAAAGCTTAACCCTAAACCTAGTATTCCATCATATGTGGAGGGGCTAAATAAACCATCAATGATAGCTGAAATGTTCAAAGAACAATTTAAAGTACCGACATCCTTAGGGTCAGCTAATAATTGTAATAGTTCTTCTCAATCCAGTGTACACTGTCTTAGTAAAAATCCAGTTGTAATTACAGCAAAGGATATTAAATCTGTCTTAAGAAATATGATACAGGGCAAATCTCCTGGGCACGATCACTTAAGTATTGAACATCTGAAATATGCGGGTACACATTTGCCTCGAGTCCTGGCTTTGTTCTTTTCTCTTTGCTTGTGTCATGGATACTTGCCAGATAGTATGTTTAAAACTGGTGATACAAGTGACAAATCAAATTACAGACCAATATCATTGGCAACCATAGTAGCAAAGGTATTGGACAGGCTGCTTGACCAACAGCTCGGCGCTTGTATTAAACTTCATGATGCACAGTTTGGCTTTAGACCGGGTCTGTCTACTGAAGCAGCTGTCTTGTGCCTCAAGCAGACTGTCCAATACTATACTGCCAGGAATACACCTGTTTATGCCTTATTTCTAGACCTATCTAGGGCTTTTGATTTAGTTTAGTATGATGTACTCTGGAATAAACTGTATAACGATACAAGTATGCCACATAAGTATATCTCCATCTTAAAATACTGGTATGCGAATCAGAAGAATTATGTTAAATGGTCTGGAGGGCTATCGGACATGTACGGATTGGAATGTGGTGTGCGGCAGGGTGGTATAACCTCACCAACCCTTTTTAATCTGTACATGAATGATTTGATTGACGAGCTCAGCTGCGCCGGAGTCGGATATTCTATTGACGGTGCCTTTGTCAACAATATAAGTTACGCTGACGATATGGTGCTGCTGTGCCCGTCAATAAGTGCCCTAAAGAAACTTACGTGCATTTGTGAGCGGTTCGCGGTGGCTCATGGTCTTAGCTATAACCCAACAAAAAGTAAGTTACTTGTATTAAAGGCTGGTAACAAGTCTTATAAAGTTCCTCCTGTAATGCTCAATGGTGCTCCAATTGGGCAAGTAAAAAGCTTTAAGTACCTGGGGCATTGGGTCACGGAATCGCTAAAGGACGATATGGACATGGAAAGAGAGCGCAGGGCCCTGTGCATTCGAGCTAATAAGCTTTCCCGTAGGTTTGCACGTTGTTCTAAGCAAGTGAAAATCACGCTTTTTAAATCGTATTGTCACTCTTTGTACACGTGCAGCCTGTGGATGAATTATACTCAAGGAGCATACAGGGCCCTGTGCACACAATATAACAATACCTTCAGGGAGCTGCTGGGGCTGCCACGCTACTGCAGTGCTTCAAGGATGCTAGCCACAGCTGAGGTAGATAGCTTTTCTGCTATTATTCAATAACGTATCGCGTCCCTGTTACAGCGGGTAAGGGGCAGCTCCAACAGCCTTCTGAAAATAGTAGCAGGCAGGTTGCACGTGGACAGTGCTATAATGCAGCACTGGACTCGCGTGCACCTAATTAGGGACACTGCTATCACGTATAATCGATATGCGTGATAGTAGTGTCTTTATTTTATTTTATTTTTATATTAATTTTGATACTAACATACACTCGGCGTCAAAAAAATCGCACCTTTTAAAAATCATCTTTAAAAATTCTTAAACCTTATGTAGAGGATAGTGTTGGGTATCATTAGAAAGGTAACAAAAAGGAGTATCAAAAAACAATTAAATTTAACTTTCTGTTTAATTATAATTATACAAACAACATTAAAATTAATAAAATAATAAAAATCCTTAATTAAGTCCTAATTAACAACAGATAATTTACAAAGAAAAATGTACAAAAAGTGTCTTAAAATTAACTTAAAATCTAGTGTTACCCCCCCTTGCCCTGATCACGGCTTCCATACGGTCCCTCATGGACCTCACCAACTTCAGGAGCTCTTCTTGAGGGATAAGCCCCCATTCTTCAATCACCGCGTCTTGGAGCTCCTGTAGAGTCGAAGGAGCTGGATCCCGAGATCGAACCTTACGTTTAAGATGGTCCCAGAGGTGCTCTATAGGATTCAGATCCGGACTTCGCGCTGGCCACTGCATCACAGAGATTTGGGACCTCTGCAAGAAGTCGCTCACGATGCCTGCAGTGTGAGCGCGAGCGTTGTCGTGCATTAATGTGAACCCCTCGCCAAAAGATTCGGCAAAGGGGACCACATGCACTTCCAGGACCTCAGTGACATAGCGGCGAGCAGTCAGCGACCCTTGTCCGCGAGCACCTCCAGTCCGGGAGACGCAGACAAGGTCGGTTTTGCCGGCAGCAGACATACCGCCCCAGAACATGCAGGATCCGCCACCATATTCCACCGTCTCCTGGATGCAGGCTTGGGCGAAACGTTCACCCTGCCTCCGGTATACTCTTCTCCGTCGGTCGTTGCAGAAAAGACACACTCGCGTCTCGTCTGAGAAGAGAACAGCTCTCCACTGCTCAAGGGTCCAATCGACGTGGTCACGAGCAAACTGCAAGCGGGCTCGCCGATGCGCTGCAGTCAATTTTGGACCCGTAGCAGCTCTGTGGGCCGCTATCTTCTTCTCCTTCAATCTTCTTCTAACCGTAGATACGCTTACGGTGCGTCTGCGAACTGCCTGGAGCTGCTGTTGCAACTCAACAGCGTTGGAGAAACGATTTCTCAAAGAGTTCGACACAACGAACCGGTCGTCTCTTTCCGAAGTGCAGCGACGTCTACCCGAACCGTGTCTGCGGATATAGCCACCGGTCTCTATGAAGCGCTGGTACACTCTTCGAACGGAATAACGGCTCAGGTTCAGTTGCCGGGCGACATCACACTGCCGCACCCCTGATTGCAGTAGTGCAACCACTTGAGCGGCTTTATCAGCTGTGGTATCCATCAAAATCTGTGCGTGTGTCCTCTTCAACGGTTGAATAGCGAATGACATTGAACCCACATTGAACCCGTGTTGACCGTTTTATACCCACAAAGGAAGCGCAACTAGCAACTCTCACGGGTAGCAAAATTTGCATCGAATTTTTGTGACACTTTATTTGTTGCATTAGGTTTTATTTGATAATGAAAAGTAATGTTTTTTATTAAGTTAATTAAGTAACCTTGTAAATAAAATCATAATTAATGCGACTGCATGTGCATATCAAGAGTAAATGACATTTGAAAGTGATTTTCTAAGAGGTGCGATTTTTTTGACGCCGAGTGTAGTTTTCTAAGATTATTGTTAATAACATTATGGATTCCGGTCCGAAATGAATGAATTTTAATTTTAATTCAATTTAATTTAATTATTAATCTTCTTAATTTTAAATAATTCAGTAGACCAATTAGGAGTATATCCTTTCTCGAAATAGTGCTTGTATTTGCTTATACGAACACAGTCACCAATTTTAAAAGTAGGCTTTCGCTTAATAGATTTATCAATAATATCTTTCAAATATTTTCTTTTATTTTATTTTCATTAGATTTATTCACATCAACCGGTTTACATTGAATAGTTCGATGTTTCGTATTATTATATTCAGTCAATATATATTTTAATGGTTGACCTAACCATTTATAGTTTCCATTGAAACTAAAATATTTATAAAATTTATTTTCAAGTGTTCTAATAATTTTTAGTAGAAAATGATGAATAATGGTTTATGTTATACGTTTCCATAAGTATCTTAAACGTATCGTTATAAAACTCACTTCCTCTATCAGTTTGTAAATTGACAGGATTTTTTTGACTGGTATTTGTTCAAATGCACGGGTAACCTCAAATTTATTTTTCAGTTTTAATGGCTTTGCCCAAGCGTACTTTGAAAAACAGTCAATCACTACCAAGATATAAATATAACCTCTATTAAACTTTCTCAGGTTTTGCATATCCATCAAATCTGCTTGCCATAAATCTTCGATTCCCTTTAGATTAGAATAACAGACCGTCGAAGGAAATTTCTTCGTGCACCTTTATGTATTTCATTCACTATTTGCTGTTTTGCCATTTGTTACGAATTTTTCAAGTAATTCGTCTACTTGTGTTTTAGTATAACATTTGTCATCGTAATGAGGTAAAATCTCAGAGGGCCTAGTCAATTGGCAAACAAATTAAACGCTACGAAATCTTCGCTACGATAAACCGAATGTATGGGATTGACATAAGCAAAAGTTACCTACGACGTAAAATTTACGCTAAAATAGACCTAATTGACAGTTTAACAAGCCAAGAATCGCTAATCTAGCGATCACTCAAACATTGAAGATAAAAATTCACACAAAATGGCGATTGTTTGATCAGCTGATGAAGGAATAGTTGTGTTGTGTTGAAAGTTTTGTTTAAAATGCTCTTTTTAGGGCTATTGTGGACTGCGATAATCAAGTGCTCAGGCGCTAAGGAAGAAATGTTTCCCTACGTTGCTTGGAGCAAATTAACGAAATCGAGTTTGTTGTACTTGTGAATAGTTCTCGGAGTTCTCGTTTACGAACTTTCAAATATCTAACTAAGGTCTGCCGGGAATTGCGTGCTGATATAGTTGTTGCGATGTGAGTGACCAAATAAATGCGTGTCATGCAACATTTTTCGCAACGAAGAGCAAGTCGCTGCATAACAATTTGTAGGGGCTCTCAAACCATACAAACATTTGGGCCAAATAAATCCACCTAAGTACCTTTAATCATGACAAGAAAGGTCAAGAATAAGACAACAGTAAGGGACTTTTTGTATAAATATTAAATGTAACCTATCCATAATGTCCATTTATCAATTTATAACTTAGATTGCCTATTTGTTTTACAGGTTCCAATGAAGATTTAATTTGCCAGGTAGCTTAGAGTATTAAACCAAGGCTCTAAGTGTAGTAAGGTGTACCTATTGACTATACCCTATAAATCTTATACAGACAAGCATCTTTCTTAATAGGAAAAGATATCAGTCCTTACGTTCAAACGGTAAGTTTTAATAAATAAATTATTACTTACATAATAAAGGTAAGTTTTATGCCTATTATTAAATTGGGATTTACCAGGAAATGTCAGTTTTGTTAAAATTGCTAGAATAAAGAGTATTGACATAAAGATAAAACTATTTTTTGTGGTTTTGCAGATTTGAGACGACGATTCAAAAATCTTAAATGTTACCTCATAATTTGGAGGATGGACTTCCTCAGAATGGTGAACAAACATGGTTATTTGGTAAAAAACAATATCAAGCAATTTTGTATAATACATAGGTACTTACCTACTAACTTTTTATCTATGACAATTTTCTATAAGTAAGTATATTGTTCTAATTTCTTAGGAGATTCTGGATACCTTCAAAAAGCATGGTTAATGATAATAACAACAATATTTAATGCTGCATCAGACTCACAAGAAAGGAGGGGTGTGTACCACATGTCATATCCAACAATGAAACTGCATTGAACATGGCTTTGGCATCGTTGAATTTAGTTATTTATATGATTTTTTTTTGTGGAGCTCTAATGTTGGCAACGTTTTTATTCTACAAAAAGGAGCAGGCTGTGCCATAAATATATTTATCCATAAAATAGTAATTTGGTTTATTTGATGAGGAAAAATTAAGTATAAAGTTAATTTAGTTCTAAGTTTATTGTGCTTTATTTAAAAAGATTTACTTATGTACAAAAAAACAGTACCTTCGTTGACAACATTTTTATTTTAAGAAAAGGAACAGTGTGCCATAAATATATTTAACCCATGAAATAGTGATTTGGTTTATATGATGTGGAAAAATTAAGTATAAAGTTAATTTAGTTCTAAGTTTATTGTACTTTATTAAAAAGATTTACTTAGGTAGGTACTAAAAAACAGTACCTTCTTATACACACAATTGGCATTTATTTTTATACACATATAGTTTTAATGTCAATAAGAGAAAGTGAAGCCTCATATTTAATAAACTTTGACTTTGAGAGAGTTAGGTAAGGAAATAAGAATATATTAAGAAATACAACATTAATGTTATTTTTTACTTGATATTTAATTTTACTTGCAGTAGGTACCTATAGAAAATGTTTAAGTACCTACTTATATTAATTTCTACTAGTCATAACATTAAGCTATTGAATTTGTACTTGATTCATTATCAACATACAAAGGTAATTATATGAATAAACTTGCATTATTATTATCCGATTATTAATACTGGTGGGTTCTATTGTGTTTGTTATAATATTGTTTTTTCTTTAAATAGGTGGCTTAACATAAGGTGGCTTGTTATACATATAATACAAATTAAGTTCCATATCTAGCATACTCTGTAATAGTTTAGTTATTATCAATTTGGCGATTGTGAAGTAATCGATTGTAATTGTTGCTTGAGTTTGTAATGTTACTATCACATTTTTATTTGTGTGAATCTGTAAATGGTTTGCTGTTTCACATTTTCAGTGTTATACTTTTTATAGAACTGTCGATTCACCTGTGAATATAAAATAAATAAATAAAATTAATTGTTTTAAAATTATTTTTGGTAAATAATACTACCTACTAACTTTTTATGTATGACAATTTTCTATAAGTAAGTAAATATATTGTTCCAATTTCTTAGGAGATTCTGGATACCTTCAAAAAGCATGGTTAATCATAATAACACCAATATTTAATGCTGCATCATGCTCACAATAAAGAAGGGATGTGTACCACATGTCGTATCCAACAATGAAACTGCATTAAACATGGCTTAAAGTTGTACTTGATTCATTATCAACATACTAGGGTAATTATATAAAATTAATTGTTTTAAAATTATTTTTGGTAAACATATAAATAATCCTATGTTTTATTTCGAAACATTATCAACCAACTCATAATGAATGGCAGTGAAATAAATAATGTAAAATAAATAAATATTTTAACTTGTCGCGTAGAGACCACGATCATGTCATTGTGTCTGTGAAGGCGTATATTTAATAAATGATTTGACTTTTAATTTCAATTATTTTCGGTACCTACCGCTATAAATAAGTAACAATGAAACAATCCTATATTAAGGCGATGTTGTCTTCATCGTCATCCTATGAACGTCCTGAACGTTCCCACATGAACGACAGCACTAAGGCAGACTGGGCTATAACAGGCTTAAGCCCTGAGCCAATACAACCGCAGTGTGCTTTACGTGCCTTCCGAAGCACGGAGGAGCTCGAGACGCTTTTTATTTGGTTACCCATCCTTTAGCTCGGTAATGTGAAAGTTGCGTAACTAACTGGCAAGATCACAAACCGGTGCGGCGCGGGCGGGGACTTTTTGCATTAGTTGAACCTCTAGCATTACCTTTCAAGTAACAGTAAGTACATTGCTTCGCTAGTTTGCATATTTTAAAATTAGTTTTAATTTAACTAGCAAAACCATGTACTTGGAATGTTTTTTATTTTATTTTATTTAGGACAATAATCAATTAGAAAAGTAATGTGATAGGTGTTGTAGTTAGACAACTAAACCCAAAAGCCTTAGCCGCTACGCCATAGAGTTACTTTAGGCGATGTACTCATACAAGATGCAAACGTTTTAATCACTACCTAGTGGGTACTCGCATCTAAGATCAAACTGTTTAAATGTTCGCGCGGTTTGTAACATTTAGTGTTATCACTTATTTCATTACAGACGGACGTCAAGTTGTTAATATTTGAGAAATTCTTGGCAGCAAGCGTTTGCTTGTGGTCTTCAGTCTTAATTTATTTATATTATAAGCTGAAAAATGGGTTTGGTCTCATATCAATATCATATTATGGTAGGTAAGTCACTCGTCATCATTATAAGTACTTATTTACAAACGTGCTTGCCTGGCGAACTTCCGGCGAAAAAAGCGATTGATTCATTTTACCCGAATTTCTTAGTAAAGTGACATTCAATTCACTAAAACTCAAAAGGATCGGTGTGGTTACTACCTATTTATTAATCTTACATAAGCGTTAGATTATCATCAAACAAAAAAATACTAAGACAAGCCTGTATGTTCTATATCCCTTAGCTTATCGATATCGATGTAGCCTAGCGAATTTGATGAGCGATTTTGACGCTGTCACCGGTCGAGCGTTTGCCAGTTGACTAGGCCCTCAGATATCTTTGCTTTTAAAGTAACTTGAACTGTCTTTTGCGCATCTATAAAAAAAATTTTTTTTTATAATTTGAGCCCGCAATACACTAATCAATTTATTAAACTCTTGTATCGTACGAGTACTTAACTGATCTAAATAATCCTTGTTCACAGCATCGTCTGCGTCTACAGGAGGTTTTATGCCTTTGAGTTTAGTCGATTTTAAATCAAATTCACTACTTTTAGATTTAAGCAGTGCGTTTTCATTAAATTCAAACAGATCTGATAAACGCATTCTTTTATGAATATAGTGACCGAATTTGTCAACATTCATGTTTAAAGTGTATTTATTGTATAGCATGAAGAGGATGAAACTGAAATGAACTTTATGTAGACAAATTTGCTTATTTATAACCTTACTGTCTCGCAATTCTTCAATAATAGATTTTATTTCATTGTCTAATCCAGTGTTATCAGCATCTTGAGATGCAATTAGTAATTTCAACCTTTCTACCAATTCATTCGGATCAGCCCAATACACACAATCAACATCTTTTTTCCATTTATTTTTCAATGGTAAACCTTTTCCCTTTGCTTGGTTATATATTTAACTGTATTATGCGGTTTGAAGAGAGGCTCAATAACTTGCAAATATTTTTGACCCTTATTACTTTTTATAGGTTTGTTTTCATCGTAGTCTCGGCGATGTGCATTTGTATCTATCAACATCGATTTACAATGGTGCATATCACTGTTTATAATTAAGCTAAAATCTATGTCTTTCTTAAGCAACAATTGTTTTAAACCAGGAGTACTTTAGTATTTACGTCCAGCGACGGTGGTATATTGATCATTTATAGTGATGCGCGCCGAACCTAGCATTAGTTTACCGCACTCTACTCTAACACCAAAAGGAATATCTCCTAAAGCTTCCGAGGACACTGACCAAGATTCATAAGACGAGTTGCTATTAAGAGAAACAGATTCATTTTCACCATCATCACCACGACATCTATCTATCTGCAAATTGCTGTCAAGATCTTTATCTTGAGTGGCTCGTAAAAGAGGAACTTGCTTACTAGTACTAGCAATCAAATTGAGAGGTTCTGTTACAGGTTTGAAAATAGATTCCAATGCTTGTTTATTATCAATCTCAGCATCTCTCATTTCTCGTACCTTTTTCTTTACAGCTTCTACTGCATTTACAATTTGTCTTTTCAATGATTTTTCCATATTGGTATAGCGATCCTAATTGATTTAGTGATGGTTAACCCTTATTTGCATGAATTTTTGTTCATCATAAAAAGCTTTTTTAATGGATAATATGTGATTCCAACACATCGAAAAAAATAATAAAAAAAATTTTTGCCAGTGCACTTTTTTAATAAAAAAAATACAAAAAATCTAGAAAAAATGCTCTCCTTAATTCAGTTTCATTTTATCTTTTCACTTTATAATTGTTCAATTAATTACGATTCTATTTCAGTTTACATAATTAAAATAGAACCTAAAGAAGTATTTTTATTTATTTTTTCAAAAAAAGGTTGCATTTTCGTATCCAAAGAGGTTTCCGTCAAAACTTCCTTGTCTATGATGTTAAATTTAAGAAAAAATTAATATTATAATATTTAAATAAAACATGTTTTAATTAAACAGAGTATAATCTAAATATTTATTTTAATATAAATATAATATTTGTAGAGCAGACGACTGCTTTATATACCTGCCCATTTGCGTTCTTAATCAAAGGCAACAAAAGTGTCAAACGTATCTCTGTAGCATCCTTAGTTTTTGGGACAATCCTTATTAATTACACGTAACTGGCACCTAAAAGGCTTGCTCCATATTTTTGAACACATTTCACAAAATTCAGTCCACGTCATATCAGTGTTGACATGTTCTTCATAAACATGTCTTAAATTGATTTCATCCTGTTTAAAAAGCACGATTAGGTTCGCGTTGTCTCTTACTAACTGTTTAGGAATTTTACTATATGTTTGATTTAAATAAAAACAATCGATTGTTTTTTTTTTATAAAAGAGGGAGGCAAACGAGCAGGCGGGTCACCTGATGGAGAGTAATCACCATGGACACCCGCAAATCAGAGGAATCGCAGACGCGTTGCCGGCCTTTCAGGGAGGAATAGGTTTAAGGAAGGAATAGGAATTGGGAGGGGGGGGGGAAGGGACCTCCGGAACCCTCACTGGTCGGACGAAACACAACAGCACCAAGCGCCATTATTTCACGCCGAATATTAGTGAGAGGGTGGTATTACGCCGGGCGAGCCGGCCCAATGCGTGCTGCAACGCAGCGTGGCTTTACCACTCAGTCAGTGTCACTCATTTAGCACCACCCAGGGATCACGTGTAGGGTCTCAAGGGTAAACCTACGGACGCGAGCAACTTTGACCCCATGTGTTTGTGTCTTCCCATTGCAAAATAATTACGCATGTTATTCTGATTTTTACAGGCTACATCGTCAAATATAATGACTGAACTTGGTTTAGCACTTTGCACATTCAGTACTTCTTCATTTTCATGGTATTTTTGAAATGAAATGTCTGTTACTCGTTGCAAAACTTTTTCTAAAAAAATATACTTTGGTTGCTGTAAAGTTTTCGAATAAACATAAACGTTTTAAAATCTCAACCCATTTTCATGAAGAAGAAGACCAATTATTAAATTTGTTTTTCCACTATTCGATGGCCCACATATGATACATCGCAGCGAGTTAGGTAATAGTTTTCCATGACGTAGACTAGTCTTCCTAGACTCGACACAGATTTTGTTTACATGTAATGAATGCGGTTGTTTTACAAATTTCATTGTTACTACTTAAAAGGGATTGAATAATAATGAGTCGTTTTCGTTATTGCATTGACATAAATATAGTTCAATAGAACCCTTAAATTGATGAGTGCCTCAAAAATATTATTGGGCTCTCTACTCCACCGAGAGTAACGGAGGCAAACGGAGTGAGCCGAAGGAACGGAAGGTGGAGTAGAATGCCCAATAATATCCTACTCACTCTCCAGAACCTTAAAATAAAACATGGACATTAAAATCATTTGTACATGGTACTGTAAAAGTAAACTTCCTAAAAGATTTAAATGCATTTTATGGGTTTTTACAACAATTTAACTTCACAAAGCTTGGTAGGTAAATACTATCAATGCTCGTGAATTTTCTCCTTAGATGAGAATTTTATTACGAGAAATTATTCTTGTACATTATAGATACTTCAATCATTGAAACGTCGAGTAAAAGTGAAAAGTAAAAACTATTTTTATATTAAAATTACTACTAGGCAACGAAAATTATTAGCTCTGCATAATACTGCGACTCGAAGCATTTATTCTTTGAAATTTTTCTAGATTCAATGAATAAACAAAAGTGTTTAAACAATATTTTTGATATGTTAAACATTTTTAAGACGAAAAAAATTATCTTATTATGTATGTACTTACAGGATTTTCTTCTTTTTACAATTCATATAGTTCTAGTTGAATTAGACACTTTCTATATTAATTATAGATTTATAAACACATGCACTTGGAGAGGCATATGTCCAGCAGTAGACTAGTATATAGGCTGATGATGATGATGATGAAACACGTAACGTAGCGTAGCGTCTCGGTGTCTTGCGCGTAATGGTTCAAAACTTGAGAAACGAATGGAAGCGAATATGAACCCCACACGTTGCAATAGAGTCTGGCTTAAATCACTGATACATCCGAGTAATCGATGCTCAAACATAAATCGATGTTATGTAATCTATATTTCAAATTTGAAGTATTAATCAACTAGTATGAGATTTAAAAATTATAACAAAACTAGTCTACATAAAAAGGAGAATCAGTACCTATTAAAATATAGTATCTTTCTTGTTATTTCTATTTCGTTTAGATAAGATAGATACTTACTAATAATTAGATGAAGGCCTTTGCCCAGCAGTGGGTCATAGACCTCTTCAAGTACATGTCCTTGTCACCGCTGTCTGACACCGGACTGAACAATACTTTACTTATATCTAATGTTCAAAAGAAAAGGTGAATTTTGAATTTTCATGGGCTGTGTACATTCAATCATCGAAATGTTTTATTGTTATGTTGGTACACATATGTATATATCATATGATGGCATTATCAGCCAATTTGGATTAGTAGTTTGTTGTTAACAACTAAAAAGGTTAGTTACATTTTTTGTTCTTCGATTTTTGACTGTTGAAAAAAATGGATCAAAGAATATCTATTAAATTTTGCGTTAAAAATGGAAAAAAGTGTGGAGCACTTTTTTCACTTGAAATGAAATGTTAACTGTGGCATTCGGCGAGTCCACTTTGTCTCAAAAAAGGGTTTATAAGTGGTACAAGCGCTTTACAGAAGGCCGAGAAGATGTTGATGACGATGTGCGTCCTGGAGTTTAAACCACGTCAACAAGCGAAGAAAACATCGAAACAGTGAAAAAAATTGTTTTGGAAAATTGTCAAATCACTATTAGGGAAGTTGCATGTTGGCATATCAATCGGCTCATGCCATGCAATTTTCTCGAATGTTTTGGGCATGAAGCGTGTGGCAGCGAAGTTTGTTCCGAAATTGCAAAATTTTGAGCAAAAGCAACGTCGCATTAGTATCGCTCAGGAGTTGTTGAATGACGTCAACGACAATCCAGGTTTGCTCAAAAGGGTCACAACTGGTGACGAAACGTGGGAATATGGTTATGATGCCAAAACCAAAGCCCAATCATCCCAATGGAAGCGGCAAGATGAGCCAAGACCGAAAAAAGCACGCCAAGTTCGATCAAATGTGAAGGTTTTGCTCACTGTTTTCTTCGATTACAATGGCGTGGTGAATCATGAGTTCTTGCCAACAGGTCGTACAGTTAATAAGGAATACTATAAGTAAGTTATGCAACGTTTACGTGAAGCAAATCGGCTCAAACGATCGGAATTGTGGAAAAACAAATCATAGATTCTGCATTACGATAATGCACCAGCTCACACATCAATGATTATTCGTGATTTTTTGGCCAAAAACAACAACGTAATCATGCCTCAACCACCGTATTTACCACATTTGGCTCCCTGTGACATTTTCCTATTCCCAAAACAGAAGAGACCGATAAAAAAAAGCGTTTATCACAATTGATGAGATAAAAACTTATTTCATTAATTTTAATAATACACCTTATCAAACGTTAAATGTACATTATCAAGGACTAGGACTACATGGCACAAATATAACTAAGTTTCTAGGTATAGAAATTGATCATAAGTTTGACTGGAAGCAGCAGATCACAAACATATGTTGTAAAATAAAAAGATTTACTTTTGCACTATATAAACTCACTACAGTAGCCTCTCAAAGTGCAGCACTCACAGCATACTTTGCATATATTGAGTCCATCCTCCGTTATGGTTTAATCATATGGGGAAACAGCACAGATACAAATAAAGCAATCGCTCAGAAAAAATGTATTAGGGCAATCTGTGACACTGCACCAGATGAGCCATGTGCATCCTTATTCAAAAGGTAAAAAGTCTTACCTCTGCCATGACTATACATTTTTGAAATAGCCAAATTTGTCAAGCTCAACCAACATTATTTTGAAACAGCAAAAGATATGAATCCCCGAAACACTAGAAATGGGAAACGGTTGGTGTCGGCCTTTGTTCCAAAAAGCACACGTATGCAAAAGAATTGTTTCTGCATGTGCATAAGTATTTTTAATAAATTGCCTGAAACAATTAGAAAACTTATTGTAAAACAATTTCTAGCGGAGTTACATAAATGGCTTATGGCACATCTATTTTATTCGGTGCAAGATTTTCTCACACATACACTTAATAAATGTAAGAAGTGTACCTAGATGTGTGCAAGCAAATATTTTTGCTTTTATTTTACTTTTAAGACAGTGACATATTATTTTCTTTTGATGTCCGTAAAATACTGTTCACGTTGACCAAACTTGTTAAATCACTTGACTTTAATTATTATTTTATTTCTGTATTTTTAATTGAATTGCTAATAACTTCTGACAACTGTGTAACTTTTCACAAACTTTTCTTTTTTCCTCCATGGCAGTCCAGCCATGGAGAAGTGAAGTTTATAAGCTCCACAGACTATAAGTTAGGTTGCTCAGGTTATAAATTGATTTGACATATTTTTGACAAATTATTGATTATGGACAATTTCTAGTATATTAATTGTTCGTGCATCATCGAGACCGCTCGGGTGCCGCCGCCGGCGGGTGTTCTCATGCGAACTTCACACCACCGCGGGAGGCGCCGGGCGCCTTACTTCACAGCAGACAGACCACTTCGCCACGGATCACGGACGACACCAGACGCGCGCGCTTTAATTAGTTAGCATAATTAAACCAATGGTCGTCTATAATACCACATTATACATTTTATACAGTCCACTACTCTCATCATTTAAGTCCTCTAGTTAGGACCCTAACAAATGGTCCTTTAATTCGCCGTTTTATTGAATTGGTAGTAACTACGACCGTTACATTTTTAACGGACCTTATACTTCGAATTCGTCGTTTCAAAATCGCCGTGTCACTACGTGTCATCTCTTCTACACTCGCGGGAAGTCGCCTTACAAGTTGGAAGAAAAGGAAGACTAATAAAGGAACGAACGCAAGAAGGATTCCCGAAGTCTTCAAGTACTCAGCTGCATATTTTGTTCGAGTCATCGCTTCGCGGGAGGAATCAGGTTACCTTGTGGATAACGACAGAGGTTTTGTGAGTTTGTTCCAATCATTTCCTTATTTCAACCCTTCTCAAAGTACGTTTTATTTTCAACACTTTCTCTTTTTTTTGTTTCACTACCTTCGCTAATATTTGAGTCGAAATTAAGTAGTAATCGTCCTTATTATTATTATCGTTTCTCATTTATATTGTACATTTGCACTATTCATATGATTGCTGCTATACGACTGCGCCTGCGCTTGGCTTTTCGCTTGATTTGTTTACCGTTAGCCGGTGCACGACAGCTGACTGAGTAGGTCAAGGTCGTTCGAGCGCACGTCAGCAATCAATTGCAATTTCGTGCATACGATATTTCGTTGCTTTTATTGCAGTTTTTTTGTAACGTTAATTCTTAAATTCATTCCTTACGTTTCGTTAGCCATTAGCAATGTCTGTTGAAGAAACTTTAATTCGCAAGCGTAGTGCTATGAAGGCAAAGCTTACAAACTTCAGCACTCACATAGACACAATTAGCAGCCGCCAGGAACTTTCCAATTTGCAACGTATCGAATTGGAGGGTCGCTTAAATAAATTTGATGCCTTATATGATGAATTTGACAGTTTACAGTTGGAGATCGAAATACTATCGGGCAAGCCAGAAGACGCTTATGCTGAGCGGGCCAAGTTCGAAGAGCGTTATCACTCGCTCGCAGCACGGGCACGCAGCTTGCTGGGGTCTGCCAGCGGCAGCGACTACGGGTCTGTGGCGGGCTCGGCGGCAGGAAAAAACACAGGTGCATCGCAACATGCTTTTATACGCTTACCTAAAATAGATTTGCCTCATTTTGATGGTGGTTATCAGTACTGGCTTGAGTTTAGAGACACCTTTTCCTCACTAATCCATAGTAGTAGCTGCATAGACAACATCAGCAAATTCAATTACCTTCGCGCGTCGCTAAAGGGCAACGCACAAGAAATTATTAAAAACATTGATTTTAAAGGCGACAATTATGAAATGGCGTGGAATTTGTTGTGTGAACGCTATAACAACAGCAGGCTTTTAATAAACAATCACGTGCAGGCGTTGTTCAATGTTGAGCGTGTAACTAACGAATGCAGTGTTTCGTTGCGTCGTCTTATTGACACAATTAATAAAAATATTAGAGCACTTAAAATATTGAACGAGCCCACAGAGTATTGGGACACGCTTATAGTGTATATGATGTCAAGTAAGCTAGATTCCGCTACTAGTAGAAATTGGAAAGAACATCGCAATACATTGTCTAAATCACCAACATTGTCTCAATTTTGCATGTTTATTAGTAATAAAGCTGATTTGTTAGAAACGATCGAAAATCAAAACTTAGATAGATTAGTTAACAAAGTAGAAAATAAACCTAGAAGCTTTATAGTAGCAAGAAGTAATAGTAGTGAAAATAAAATTAATAATAAAAATCTAAAATTAAATATTCAAACCTATAATAATAAAATAATTTGTCCTTTATGTTCTAAAAATCATTTTTTGTACACATGTGAAAATTTTCGAAGTTTGCCAATAGAAACTCGAATTAACAAAACGAAAGAATTTAAATTGTGTTTTAATTGTTTACGCCCTGGTCATTTAACAAAACAATGTAGATTGTCACATTGTAAGTATTGTAAGGCTAAACACAACACGCTTTTGCATGTCGAGCAGTCAATGCCAACCAACTTTCAAGACCCAATGCCTAGCAGTTCTAATAGTGTTGCCCTACCTATTGACATATGTAGAGTTGCCCCTTTACCTATTAGCACTCCAGATAGTGTCGTCTTATCAAGTGACACTTCTTTACATCAAAATACTGCTTCGCACATTTTGCTTTCCACAGCGCTGGTGAGAGTGGTCAGCGGCAGCGGGGAGAGGTTCGACGCCCGAGTACTGCTGGATAACGGTAGCACAGCCAATTTTATAACACAGACGCTTTGTGATAAGCTGCGATTGCCTCGGCGTAGCACGACCTCCACAATCACAGGTATAAACAACCAAACCTCAATTACTACACAGTCTTGTAACCTTAGTATTGAGTCTCGCACCGGTGATTATAAAGCACAAATTAATTGTTTAATTTTGCAGGAGATTACTAAGGTCGTGCCTTGTAATTTAGTTAATATAAATAGCATCCCCATACCTACAGGCGTAAATCTAGCTGACCCATCTTTTCATATTCCGTCAGTAATTGACATTTTAGTTGGCGCTGAGGTATTTTGGGATATCCTAGGTGCTACATCCATTAACCTAGGCAGGAATAAACCTAAATTATTCGAAACTAAGTTCGGGTGGATTGTGTCAGGCCCTGTGGCTCTTCCATCACATCCTCCCACGTCAAAGCAGTCACACTTCTGTAATCAGGCCATACTTAGTGATATGCATACAAATTTAGAAAAGTTCTGGGAACTTGACTCGGTCTCTTCTAAACATTCCTTATCTCAGGAGGAAAGAGCTTGTGAAGAAAGTTTTCATCTTCATACTACTCGGGACGATAATGGTCGTTTTGTGGTGACTATACCACTAAAGGACAAACCGAGTGTCTTAGGCGATTCCTTTGAGATGGCTAGGCGTCGTTTTTTGTCCTTAGAACGTCGTTTTATGCGTGACAACGTTTTTAAAGAACGTTACGTATCCTTCATGGAAGAGTACGAGCGTTTGGGTCACATGACAGAAAACAGTAGAACTAGGAACCTGCACTCGGGACAGGTGGAGTATTTTTTGCCTCACCATGGTGTCGTTAGGGAGTCTAGCTCTACAACGAAGCTGCGTGTAGTATTTGACGCTTCAGCCGCAACAACATCCGGATTATCATTTAATGATATCCAAATGGTAGGTCCTACTGTTCAGGACGACCTCTTTTCAATACTTCTCCGTCTTCGACAACATAAGTACATAATTTCGGGCGATGTTGAGAAAATGTATAGAGCCATCTCTATTTCACCAGCTCAACGTTGTTTACAGCAAATTGTCTTTCGGGCTGATCCTAAATTGCCTTTAAAGACCTACACTTTAAACACCGTCACCTACGGTACTGCATCTGCTCCTTATTTGGCAACAAAGTGTTTGGTCAGTCTTTCAGCAGCTGCCACTTCCAAAAGGGTGAAGGACTCTATCGAGAGAGATCTCTATGTGGATGACTACATAGGAGGTAGCAACTCTATACAAGAGACGATAGAGTTAGGTAGAGAAGTTAGCTCTATCTTGGCTTCAGCTAACTTTCATCTTCGCAAATGGAAGTCAAACAGTCCACAGGTGATGGCACAAATTACTAACGAGAATATAGAGTCAAATTTTTTAAACCTCTTAAAAATTAATTTAAACCTCGACAGAAATGTATCTTCCAAAACGCTAGGGTTACACTGGAATTGTAAGTCTGACAGTCTAGTTTTTTCAATCGACATAGACACCAGCGGCCCGGTAACAAAGCGTCACATTTTATCGGTCATTAGCCAAATTTTTGATCCCCTTGGTCAGGTGAGACCTTGTATTGTAGAGGCTAAAATTGTCATGCAAAGGCTGTGGATAGTAAAGTGTGACTGGGATGAGCAAGTTCCAGAAGACATTCTTACTCTTTGGCGCTCCTTTGCAAATACCCTGCCATATATAAATACTATAAAAATACCAAGGTGGGTTCTAAGCGATGACGCGATCACACATGAACTTCATGTCTTCGTAGATGCATCTGAACGAGCTTACGGTGCATGTGTGTACGTAAGAACTATAAGTTCCGATGCCTCAATAACAATTCGTCTGTTAACTTCAAAAAATCGCGTAGCACCGATTAAACCAACGACTATACCCAGGTTAGAGCTGTGCGGGGCTCTGTTAGGAACAAGACTGTCTGTTAAGGTTTTGAGTTCTCTTACCTTGTCGATAAGTAAATGTTACTTTTGGTGCGATTCAACCATAGTGTTGAGTTGGCTATCTATGACACCAAACTCTTTAAAGCCTTTTGTAAGAAATCGTGTCGACGAAATACAAGAGAGCACTGCACAACATACGTGGAGCTACGTGCCGTCCAAGGACAACCCGGCGGATCTTGTTTCGCGCGGGCTGAAGGCTGACCTTATCAGCGAAAGTTCTTTGTGGTGGTCAGGACCTCAATTTTGTATTTTTATTGTAATGTAACATAATTGGTTTTTGACAATTTGGAGTATTAATTTTGTATTTTTATATGTATATAATTAGAATAGTCATTGTTACTTATAAAATAAAAATGTAAAATTTATTTGCATGCTACATTGTCAGCTGAGAAAGAGAAGAAAAGTACCTAGATTAAGACTAATAATGTACTTTTCTCAAACGCAAATTAAATATTTCATTTCATTTCATTTAAAATGGGTAATTAAAAGAACAAAGATTTTGTGGCCAACGCTCAGGCACAAATCACTGCAGAAGAGCAGTTAGAGAGCAAAATTAATTATTTTGGACTTGTGTTGATTATGATAATACTGATGAGTTTTGGAATAATATACGACATCAAAAGGAGATGTATCCATCAGATGAGATCATGGGTGCAGAAAGAAGTACCGAAAGTAACGTTTGGTAGGGGCAATGCACAAAGCCACCCTACAAACACGACGGGCACAGTTTCTGAAAATAATGGTTACGTGTTAAGTGTATAGTGGTAACGAGAATCACTGGTTTGTAGTTAAATAGTTTCCGTGTAATTTGTCACTGTAGGTAAGTTAAATCGTACACAGCATAAATCCTTACACGCGGCGTTATCAAAGCGGGTGCTGCCGATTCCAAAGGGATGTTATTGTTATTATTATTTTTTTTGCAGAGCACGCCACTTTCATAACTACCCTTAGATGTGAGTTAGATTCGTTCATTAGGAAAGATTTCAAGACGGCGCCACACAAAGATGGGTAACCGCAATAACATTGTAAAAATTGTATGTGTAATGTGTAGCAAATAGAGAAAGTAGGTAACATTGAATTTATGTCAGAGAGTATTTTTTTGTACCTTTAGTGTATTTTAGTATGTCGTTGTTAGTATGTAAAGTATGTTAAAATGAAAATGTTCTTTGTGCTATAAATAGAACGAGCTACGTGCCGTAGCAATGACGTCAGCTGACGCCGCACAGTGCGGCCGGGGTCGATCAAAAACCAATTTTGAAAAGTTGAAGGTAGGTCAAAAAAAGTTATAGGCCAGTATTATTGAATAGTTGCTTCATCAATATGTGCAAATATGAAGGTAGGTTTATGTCAAAACGGCAGAAATACATCAGTTCAAACTTTCTACAATCGGTTGACTAGAATTCGAGCAGTAAAAATTGCACTTCTTTGTTATCCTATAATTATAAAACGAGAAAAGTGATTGTGATTCTGAAACATGAATTCTGTAGCTCAAGGTATGTACTTTTATACTATAGTATAGATTTACATATGTAGCATTTACTTAATATGATAATAGTGGTAAATTTCATAAGGTAAAAATTTACTAATAAAATTAGTTTTACGAGGGGAAAAGTAGCATTGGTTAAACACTGTACGCAACGAAACTTATATAGAATAATTACCTAAAACTTTATTGACTAGGATATGACAAAAAATCTTGCTATAACTTGCTATCTGTGACGTCATAATTTTTTGTTGTTGTAGGGCGCGAGTTTCATTTGACGCGGCGTGAACTGGTTGATTTAATATTTCAAGATCCTGCTAAAAGTTGGGATTCTAAAAAAGGTCATTTTCTTGATTTAATTATATTAAAATGTAATTGCCCCCCTGACCAGAAAAAAACTTTGCAAATGAGAGTTTTAGCATTCTTTAAACCCACTTGTTCCTGAATAAACTTTTTTTCAGTAATTGATCTGAAACTTTGTAAACCTAATATTTATGTGATAAATAATTGCAGAAAAATATTAAAAAAAAAATCTGATTTCCAGAAAAGCTGGAAAATGCCGTGTCGTAAACGACACAGTAGGGGAATCTACTACTTTGATAACTTAGTATGTAGATTTCAATAGACTTTATTTCTATTACGAAATACTCAATAAAATTCAAAGAAAATATCAAAAATATTTTTATTTCTACTTTTTTAAAGAAAATCTACTTATTAGGAGTATGATAAGACTCAAAACATGTTTTTGGATGTAACGTGACATTACATTTTAGGCAATAGAAATTAGCACTTTTGTGGCAAACACCGCATCGCAGCCGACCCTCCCTGTACTTTACTAAATGTCCATTGTGACTATACCGCAATGCCCCAGAAACACTTTGTGACGGACGTCCACCTTTACTACTCTCAGCTTTCTTGTTCCTCTCTAGAAGATTTACAGCGATATTTCTCCGAAATTTCAGGTGATCCAACTGTCCGCCGTTTTGCTTGTACAATTGCCATGCATTATGCGTGGCCATATCAAGACAGTGACTGATAAGAGCAAAATACCATTTCTTACCACGAATGCTAGTCCTGTAAAGGCCAATGTTCTGATCGGAACGGTCCACGCCTCCCATATTCTCATTATAGGCCTTAATTATGGCAGGTTGGTCTACAAGTATGTACTTTTTCTGCTGCTGGGAAAATCGTTTAACTTTGTTGACAGGCTCTACCTTTACAGCATTCGAAGCGGCAGTGACAACGCTGTTATCATTCCACTTACAAACAATTATATTCTCTGCTCTAGTGGATTTATATTTATACGTACCACGTTCAGATTTCTGCAATTCTTTGTTGGGAGGCAAGGGACATTTCGACAATCGGTTCTCTCTTATTGTTCCGGTAGCTTTTAGACCGCGTTTACCAAGTTCGTGAATAAGTGGGATGGACGTAAAAAAATTGTCGAAAAAGAGATGGAAAGGTGCTTCAGAATCAATTTTTTTAAGTTCATCGGCGAACTGCAATACAACGCTGGCACCCAGGCCCAAACTTTTGTACTCACTTTGATTGCTGCCTTGTTGTCCCTGGTATGGTTGAAACCAAATAACATATCCTAGACGCGTTGCCCCCACCCAAAACTTATAACCCCATCTTATAGGCTTTCCACGAATGAACTGTTTACATGGATGCCCACCATAATAGGGTATCATGGCTTCATCAATGCTATGACATTCTTGAAATGGAGCAAACTTCAAAAAATTGGCATTCAATAAACGGAAAAGCGGTTCCAGTTTTGAAAATTTATCATTCATATTGAGCTGTGTATTGTCACAGCAATGAATATTAGACATAATAAAACTAAACCTGTCCCTTGACATGGCATTGATAATAATGGGCATACCGCAATCCGAAGTATTTTCCCAATACATGCTTCGCCTTGGCACCACCACGTAACCACTATAAAGTAAAATGGCCAAAAAGCATTTCATTTCACTGGTACTAACATTACCTTCTTTATTTTTTTGAGCAGCATATAAGTTCGTATATTTCACTAACATTTCTATTACTGCATCGTCAAACAGGCATCCAAAATAATCAATGGGATCCATACTATTGGCTGGACCATGCATGTTTTGCCACAAATTGTGTGTCGGTCGAATATCTCTTGAGCTCCATGTATAGGTATTTTTTTTCGAAGTTAATAGCCTTGGCACGCTCCCTGAAGTAGACGCAATCGGTTCTTCGGCTTGGGCAGGAGTAGAAGAATTTGTTTCTGGCTCTGGTGCTAAAGAGCCCATGGAAAAGCTTTCAGGATCAGAGTCGATGCGCCGCCGTTTGGAAAGCTGTTCTAAAGGCAAGTTGTCATCTTCGCTATCTTCAGAATCTTCCTGAATTTCAGCATGTGCCCTCAGTTGAGATCCCGGTAGATTTTGAAGGAATACAAAATCTTCATCTCCAGAGTCCTCGTCCGTAATTTCAGCATTACAATTTTCTGGAGGCATGATAGTTATGGAGTCAGGGACTTCTATCTCATCATTTTGCTCTAATTCCTCCACTATCTCATGCAAAGTGAGGGGCATTCGTAACTTCCTGTAGCAAAATAAAAAGTATTACTTATAATAGCACATTTCCCTACCGCGTCTTTTACGACACGTACAAAAAAAAACTAAACTACTGGCTGAATATGTTATAAAATAACTAATTTTTTTCAACTTGAGAAGTCTATAAGAATCAAGCTATCGTAATTATATCACATACAAACAAACAGATGTCAATAATAATATATCATCTTACCTTGAATAACTCATCGTAAAAATCTCAAAATTCGTCGTTAATCAGCACAAAAATAATTAACTGCAGCACGCTAACAACACTTGGTAACAACTAACCGAGACCTCGATAGCCAAGTGCGACGTAGAAAAAAAAGTTCAAGTACCCTCATATCTCTCAACATTTTTATAAAGTTGGTGTGTCGTTTACGATACGGTAGGGTTAAGTGGGTTAACAATGTTAAAAGAAAATATTTCGGCACTGCGCGCAGAAAGGACATGCTGTATAGTAAATACGCTGAGTGGTTGCAAGAAACTGAAACGTTCCCATTATTCAATTCTCCTCCTGGACCTGGTCGTTCAAAGTTCAAGTTCAAATTTTGATTCAGCCAGTGTAAGTTCAAAACATAGAAAAGTCACACACCTACGAGAAATGGCAACTGCAGAGGAGTTATCTTTCGCTGTTGCAATGAATTATCGTAAAGATCACGATAGCCACAGAGCAAAGGCTATCAGTAAAATATCATCTGCAACATCTAGTGAAGTACACTCGTATATGGGGATATTCAGGAATAAAATGGAAGGTACTATGTCACCGGATGAGGCTCTTTGTGTTTTGATAGATAGACAGTTGACAATGCACCAATATAATGTGGTTAGAGAAGCGGCTCCTAGTAGATTTCCTTCATACAAGCATGTCCAAGATGCTAAGAAACTATGCTACCCGAATGAAAATTCTGTTACTGTTACGGAAACAAACATTCAGGTCAACTTACAAGATTTATTAAATCATACTACTTACCGTCTCGCAAAATCGAGTCGATAAAATTATGATTAAAATATTTGCAATTTCCGAGGGGTTCGTGATGGTGTCATTTTTATTTATTAAATCTATTATATTGTGGTCTTGCTGTGCGTATCCCATTACATTATTTATAACAGACCACGTTGCTTTACATTTATTCTTACTATTGTATATAAATTTAATATTGCAATTCTTTTTTGATTTAAGAATACAGTTTTTTAACATATTTGAATAGACTATGTATTTGTTTTTAAGAAATGCAGTTTTATTTTTATAATATAAATATCTGAGAGTACGCTTCGTTTTACAACTATTTCTTACACCCTTACTTATCCATTTTTTTGTATTTTTACTTGATTTATTAATTTTAACTTTTATTGTTGGAAAGCATAAATAATAAAACAAGCACAGCAGTTCGTGAAAACTATTAAACGCCTTGTTTATGTCAGATTCCATATAAACATCCATCCATTTTAACTTACTTAAACAATCTTTAAATTTCCTAATATTATTTAAAGAATAGTCCTTTTTGTATGTAAAGTATGACTTTGCCATAAAGTTTCTCTGTTTAATGGGAAAGCTTAATAGTTGTGCTGTGTCATGATCTGATAAATACAGTGGTAATATCCTAGCAGAAGCGTTTTTAATATTGCTAAGAATATTGTCTATGCAAGTGTCTCTACGCGTAGGAACTTTGATGTGAATTTGTAAATTGTAATTATGGCATAAATCTTGTAAATATTCAGTAATTTTTCCTTGTTTGAGAATGTTAATATTAAAATCACCTGTGACGACGATATTCATATTATTTTTAAATTTTCTGTAAACTTCATACAAAAACTGGTTTAATTTGTGTAGAAAAATGTTGGGATCAGATGTCGGTGTCCTGTAGAGACAGGTCACAAGTAGTTTCTTTAGGGGAATTTCAATACCGCAAGCTTCGAATGACTTTTGAGTTGTATAACTACGTAATAGATTTGTTAGTTCCTTGTATACAGTACCCTGTCTTACCAAGACAGGGTACTGTATACAAGGTTCGGTTCCGCCTCTCCGTTTATCTCTACAGTACGCTGTCGCCAATTCATAGTTATAGATTTTTAAATACTGTAAATTGTCGTCACATAAAAATGTTTCAGAGAAGCACAAAAGGTCTGGCTCATCACCTGAGTCTTGCAATTCTTGCACAGTGTCAACTCTACTATTTCTTGCTTTGATAAGATACTAGCAATGTTTTGATGAAGAATTTTAAAATAGTGTTTACTTGTGGTTGCCATGCGATTTCGAGCGAAAAGCTGTTTATCATTTTTTTTATTACCGGGAAATAGTCCAATAGAGTTCCAGTTTATGTAGGGGTAGAGATTTTTGCATCAAACCTAGCGAAGTCACACTCTGACTGCATCCGAGCAAAATAGTATGGAATGGTACCTTTTTGGTGTTTTGCAGAAAAGATTTTGGGATTGCCGGGCCTGTTATGCACTGACATCAGTTTTTTTTAATGATTTTACATTTATATATGTATTATCATAATCAATACAATCAATAATGTAATTTATCGATTTACACATATTGAATAATTTATGTTCTAATTTACATTCAACATAGTAACAATTTTTGAATTCACTATATATTTTATGTAATGTTTTATTTAGTGTTTCCCATCAATGTACATATTTTTTAATAAACTTAAAACTATTACATCATTGTCCTGAAATCGGTTGAGGAATTTACGCAGTAGTGACGACAATATTTCGATGTCGTAGTCATTTTCGCCTACATATACAATGATTTTGTCATTTGGTTTTATTTCATTAGGTTCACAATGCTTAAGAATATCTGTAGTAAGAGCAAATGGTTTTGTTAGAGCCGTAATTAAATAATTAGGGCTTATTATTGATCGTCCGAAACCTGGATTTGGTAATTCTAATAATGGAAACACAGCAAGGCGTTTTTTTCAAAAAGCTGATATATCAGCAGCTATCACTAATATTCCAGTGTCTTTAATTCATCGTTTTCATCATAATCACACTTTCAAGTGGACTTGATATAGACACTAAAAAGTTTGAACTTTATTGCTTAAAAACAGCAGTAGTGTTTATAAAATTTTACCCATGGTACTATTTACCTACAAGCGTGCACACGATCTTGTTTCACTCTTCTATTTTTATTTCACATGCACTTCTTCCTATTGGCCTTTTGTCCGAAGAAGCCCAAGAGGCAAGGAATAAGGATGTTAAACGCTATCGCGAGCAGTATTCCAGAAAAAATTCTCGCACAAGTACAATAAGAGACATATTTAATAGGCTTCTAATAACATCAGATCCCATTATATCAAGCCTCCGAAAACTGCCAAAGAAAAAAAGTCAGACTTTACCAAAAGAGGTTACAGAAATGCTACCACTAAGCGCAACTAATGACACATCACTAAACTTATCAACAGAAACAGAGGAAAGTGATTTTAGTGACTAATTTTATTATCTGTTATTATCATAAACCAACAGTTCTATAATGTTTAATATTGTTACAACGCTATTTTAATTAAGTATACAATTATTAATTATTTACCACAAGAACGCTTCTCTTAGAATTTATAAAACTACTCAATAGTGAGTAATATTGACTAAACTAACGAAAATAAAATAAATAACGACACTTTTATTCATTCTGCGTCATTTATTTGTCAACAATAATTTTGATCGCTTCCAAGTATGGGGCGGCCGCATTGTGCGCCGTAGCGTCGCACGCGCATGATTGTAGCGCGAACTATAGCACATATTATTTTGTCTACGAAAATGGATAGCGATAAGAGTTGTACACTTAGTTTTAGTAGTTAATAACATGTAAGAACGGGTTCAATAGAAATATAGAAATATTTTGTTTTTTCTTAAAAAAATCTTTTGTAAAATTTTTGAAAAAGGAGGGGTGTGATGTTGCGACCGGCAACACTGAATACTGAGAATGCTTAGTAGGCAAATTTTGGCACGCCGAACGTGGGGACGCGTGGTTGACTCGGTGTTGGCAGTCGCGCGTAGACCTCTGTCCTGTCCAGGCATATACAGTGTTAAGTTCTAAATATATTGCTGTCACGTGTGTAACCTATAAAGTGTAAAGTCAATATAACCAGTGAAACACAGACTCAGTTGCATCATTTGTTTCCGACCTTTAGGCACCGATAATATTTCGGGCTTACAAATGTGAACCCCAACCAGGGCCACACACGGTAACCACACTATCCTTCCCATTTTGGTAATAATTTGGCAACGTTGTTCCTGACGGAGACGCAAATAATCCGCCCAGCTGACACCACCTACCTGAACTATCCCGGCTTTGTGCTTGAAGAGTCCTTCAAAGCCAAAGCCGGAGTTTGCTTATTCGTTCGGGCGGATCTTTGCTGTCGCCGTCTGCGCTGTCTGGAGGACCCTTCCTTCTCCCTCCTAGTGGTAC
This sequence comes from Scoparia ambigualis, assembly GCA_963921215.1. Lineage (NCBI taxonomy): Eukaryota > Metazoa > Arthropoda > Insecta > Lepidoptera > Crambidae > Scoparia > Scoparia ambigualis. The sequence continues at coordinate 31,341,042 of OY992516.1, forward strand.
ACGTCGACTTAGGCTCTCATTGCCGTGTCTACGTCTGCGTCTACCGATTCCATAACGGCGACATGGAGACAACTCGACTAATTGAACATCTTAGTCGGGTAGCAGATGATGCGTAGGAGCGGTTTCCATCGGCGGAACTGGTGTTTTTGGGGGACTTCAACGCCCACCATGAGTTGTGGTTAGGTTCCTCCAAAACAGACCATGCTGGTAGAACTGCCCACGCATTCGCTCTCACGCATGACCTGACGCAACTGGTGAACCAGCCCACCAGGATCCCAGACATAGTTGGCCATGCGCCCTCCTTACTCGACCTTCTGCTGACGAGTCGCCCAGCTGGATACCGGGTGGAGATTCGAGCTCCTTTAGGTTCCTCGGATCACTGCTAGATATCCAGCACAGTGCCCTTGGCATCGCGCCCGCCAACAGCGGTTTCGAAACGCCAGATTTGGCACTACGCGTCGGCAGACTGGGACGGGATGCGGGAGTATTTTGCATCCGTCCCTTGGAGGCAGCGCTGCTTTAGTGGGAAGGACCCGACCGCTAGCGCCACTGCCGTTGCTGATGAGATAGTATTAGGAATGGAATACTATATTCCACACTCCTATGTCATCAGCAAAGGCAGACGCAACCGCTGGTTCAATCGCGAGTGTGCCAGCGCTGTTGAAAGCAAACAGACGGCATACCGCGCTTGGATCAGAGGTAAAGCTCATGGGGCTCCCGAAACTCGCTCGCTAAAAGCAGCCTATAATAATGCCACCAAGTCGTGTAAGAGGGCCTACATTAGAGCGGATGCCCAGCGCGTTGCACGAGTAGGCCAAGAACTCCTGACGCATCCTACGGGCAGCCGTAGCTACTGGCGTCTGGCCAAAGCCGTGCAATCCAACTTCTGCCAACTCTCGCTGCCACCACTGAGATGTCTTGACGGAACAATAGCTCACAAGCCGCAGGAAAAGGTCGATCTCCTGGCCAAACTCTTTGCGGCTAACTCCCGGATCGATGACTGTGATGCACAGCCACCCTCAATTCCTCACTGTGGCCACACAATGTCTGATATTAAAATCAGGCAGTGTGATGTCCGTGCGGAAATGCAATCAATCGATGTCCGGAAAGCTAACGGTCCTGATGGCATCCCAGCAATAGTCCTGAAAATGTGTGCAGCGGAGTTGTCCCCTGTGTTAACGCGTCTGTACCGTCTCTCGCTCTCTTCGGGTTGTGTGCCGGAATCTTGGAGAGAAGCTAATGTGCAACCGATCCCTAAAAAAGGAGATCGGTCAGATCCGACTAAATACCGCCCTATAGCCGTAACTTCAGTGTTGTGTAAGATCCTAGAACGAATATTGAACAAACAGCTTATTCGATACCTAGAAGATCACTCCCTAATTCACGATCGTCAATATGGGTTTCGGCCAAAACGGTCAACAGGTGATCTTCTAGCGTACGTCACACATCTCTGGGGTGAGGCTATTGACAAGCGTGGCGAGTCACTGGCAGTTAGCCTTGACATAGCCAAGGCTTTTGATCGGGTCTGGCACAAAGCTCTTCTCTCCAAGCTCCCGGCATACGGTTTGCCCGCTCAGTTCTGTACCTGGATTGCCGGCTTCCTGCATGAGCGTAGAATCCGTGTCCTTTCGGATGGATGCGCTTCGCGGTTCATGTCAGTGAACGCTGGTGTTCCTCAAGGCTCCGTTCTATCCCCCACGCTGTTCCTTCTGCATATCAATGACATGCTTCCTCTTGGAAACATTCATTGCTTTGCAGATGATAGCACAGTGCATGGGGGATATAACGGGCACCCAACGGCTGGGCGGGTAGACACCGAAATGAAGCGAGCAAATCTTGTCATTGAGCTCGATCGGGTGTTGGACCTCATTTCTAAATGTGGCTCCAATAATCTGGTGGAGTTCAATGCCAAGAAAACACAGGTGTGCGCGTTCACAGCGAAAAAGTCGCCATTCCTTCCCCTTCCCTCTCTTCAGGGTACATCTCTAGACCTGCAGAGCAGTATTAACATGCTCGGTATGGATATCCGCTGCGATCTGAACCAAAAGGACTACATCGAAACCGTGATTAAAAATGCCTAACGTAAACTCGGTGTCCTGAACAAGGTGCGGCGATTCTTCACGCCTGATCAGTTGTGTCTATTATACAAGACACAGGTGCGGTCTTGCGTGGAGTATTGCTCTCACCTTTGGGACGGCTCCGCAAAGTACCTTCTCGATGCCTTGGACAGATTGCAGCGCCGCGCTGTGCGCATTATCGGCAATGCAGAGGTCACCAAAACTCACGAGCCTTTGCAATTGCGTAGAGATATTGCGTCACTCAGCGTCTTTTACCGTTTACACCATGGCGAGTGCTCTGAAGAACTCTTTGACCTCATCCCTCCTTCTCCCTTCCTCCATAAGAGTACGCGTGCTGCTCTCCGGAGTCACCAATTTACAGTCTCTAACATTCCATCACGCACAAAGAAATTTGGTGACTCGTTTCTTTGCCGCACTTCCAAAAGATGGAATAGTCTACCAGCACACGTATTCCCTCCTACCTATGACATAGGGTCCTTCGAACGAGGCGTGAAGAAGCACTTTGTGGGCCGGCAGAGTGAGGATGACTGATGCTACGTCTCTTACGCTGCACCAGTTGTCCTCGCGCCTGGACCTCATTTCCACTTAACATCAGGTGGAGTGGGGTCATTTGCCGGGCTTAGTATAAAAAAAAAAAAAAAAAAAAACAACCTTAACCGCATTGGGTTGTGCAATTTCACTACTAGTAGGATGTAGGAAAGTATGATGACGAGCGACGATGGCATAACTTGCACTTAAAATTGGTACGACAAGTTTTCGCCCCATAGTTGGCTCCTAAACAACTGAAACACAATCCATTTGCCTGAACGAAATTACGACGTTGGTCAACATTTTGACTTGCAAACTGTTTACACGTGTACAACTTATGAGAATCAGAACAAAATTCACACTGTGGTTTAAACACATGAAGAGACTTAAATTAAAAAAAAATATATTTTGATTTGCATTGTTAACATAAACCGGTTTACTAGATCCTGCCCTTGTATCTAAAAACTCACGTGCTCTATACCTTTTCGTTAAAAATTCTTTGAACTGTACAAAAGTAAGAACTTCTTTCGTGGAAGTTTGGGGGTTAAATTACTCGCGTCCGTAGGTTTACCCTTGAGACCCTACACGTGACTCCTGGGTGGTGCTAAATGAGTGACACCAACTGAGTGGTAGAGCTACGCTGCGTTGCAGCACGCATTGGGTCGGCTCGCCCGGCGTAATACCACCCCCTCAAGAATTTTCGGCGTGAAACAATGGCACTCTGTGCTGTTGTGTTTCGTCCGACGAGTGAAGGTTCCGGAGACCCCTCCCCCCTCCTCACAATTGATATGGCAGCGAACTTTAATTTAGATTTACCCCAGGGGGGTACCGACACATCCGGTGTCGGAGAATCCCCCCCTGAGCGTTCTCGCTCAGGCTGCCCTACGTATTCTGGGGAGGGCAAAAGTCCGCTCGCGCCAAGGCATGCTGCAGGCAGGAAAAGGCAGGACAATTGGCACCCCTTCCTACGCTCCGTGTGGACTTCTGCAACATCAGGGGAATCCACTCTAACTTGAGCGCCGTCCATTACCACCTCGAGACGGCGAAACCGACCTTGCTCTTCCTCACCGAGACGCAGATATCCCCCCCTCCTGACATCTCCTACTAGCGGTACCCGGGTACAACCTGGAACATGCATTTGTGCCACGAGCCGGTGTTTGTGCCTATGTCAGGGAGGATATGTGCGTCCGTCGCCTTGGCAATCTTGAAGTTAGGGACCTTTCCATCTTATGGCTACACGTCGACTGCGGACGTCATCCTCGCATCTATGCGTGCCTGTATAGGTCCCACAGCGGTAACATCGGAACTGACCAACTTATCGAGACCGTCCAAACGGCGACGGACTCCCTTCTCCAACGGATCCCCTCGGCCGAGATTGTGGTATAGGGAGACTTCAATGCCCACCACGTCAAATGGCTTAGTTCACGCACAACTGACCAGGCGGGTAGAGCCGTTCATGATTTCGCTTTAGCCTACAGTCTTCCCAATTAGTAACCGAGCCAACACGGGTTCCAGATGTGGAGGGCCATGCACCTTCTTTATTGGACCTTCTGCTGACCTCGCACCCAGACGGCTATCAAGTATCTGTTAATGCACCACTAGGCTCATCAGACCACTGTCTGATTCGCAGCACTGTGCCTCTCACAGAAACTTCAAAACTGCAACCAGCGGCTAGCCGTCGAGTCTGGCATTATAAGTCAGCGGACTGGGATGGGATGCGAAGTTTCTTTGCGTCCTACCCGTGGTGGCGAGTTTGCTTCTCGCTGGATGATCCTGATATTGCCGCTGACTCTGTCGTTGATGTGATACTGCAGGGAATGGAACTTTTCATTCCAAACTCTGTGGTTCCCATCGGTGGCAAGTCCCAACCATGGTTTGGTCGTTGCTGCAAAATGGCGTCTCGCCAAAAGCGACAACATTACCAAGCCTGGGCTAATGCGGTGTCATCAAAGGATCCAAACACCAGTGCGCTCAGAAAGAAGTACAACTTTGCCGCCAGATCCTTTAAGAAGGACATTGCCAAGGCGAAGTCATCATTCATAGGTAGAATCGGCGAGAGGCTAGTGCGTCTTCCTTCGGGGACGCGTGCGTTCTGGTCTCTCGCCAAAGCTATCTTAGAGAATTTTTGTCAGCCGTCCCTACCACCATTGCACAAAACCGATGACTGCCTGGCCAATACTGCAAAGGAGAAAGCCGATCTCTTGGGCTCTCTTTTCGCATCAAACTCGACCTTGGACGATGGGGAAAACTCTCCACCAACCATACCGCATTGCGCTTGTACAATGTCAAACGTTCAGTTCCTGCAAAGTTCGTAAGGCTCTTTTTTCCCTTGATATCCATAAGGCGAGTGGGCCTGATGCAGTTCCACCCATTGTGCTTCGGACGTGTGCTCCTGAATTGGCACCAGTTCTAACGCGCCTTTTCCGGCTCTCTTACTCTACTGGCGTCGTCCGGAGCTCTTGGAAAACAGCCCTTGTCCACCCGATTCCAAAAAAAGGCGATCGCTCAGAACCGTCCAACTACAGGCCAATAGCTATTACCTCTTTACTCTCCAAAGTAATGGAGTCCATTACAAACCGCCAACTCTTAAGGTACCTAGAAGAGAACCAGCTACTAAGTGATCGCCAGTATGGTTTTCGTCGCGGTCGTTCGGCTGGTGATCTTTTAGTGTATCTTACTCACCGATGAGCGAAGGCAGTCGAGAGTAAAGGGGAGGCACTGGCAGTTAGCTTGGACGTAGCGAAAGCTTTTGACAGGGTATGGCACAGGGCTCTTCTCTCTAAACTTCCATCATACGGGCTTCCTGAGAAATTGTGTTAATGGATTGCCAGCATTCTCACTGGGCATAGCAACAGAGTCGCAGTCGACGGTTCGTGCTCCGACATGAAGCCCGTGAATGCTGGAATCCCGCAGGGGTATGTGTTGTCCCCTACTCTATTTCTTCTGCATATCAATGACATGCTGCATAACAACAGCATTCATTGCTATGCAGACGACAGTACTGGGGATACGCTCTACACCGGGCGAGCTAATATTTCTCTGGAAAGCGTCATCGAGAGCCGGAATAAACTTGTGACTGACACCGAGAACATGTTAAGTCATGTCTCGGATTGGGGCCGACATAACCTAGTCCGCTTTAACCCCTCTAAAACACAAGTTTGCGCATTTACCGCGAAAAAACATCCCTTCGTCGTACCTCTGAACTTTGAGGGAGCTCCCCTTGATACCAATCCGACTATTGGAATCCTTGGCGTCGATATTTCGAGTGACGTTCAGTTTCGTGGTCATTTGGAAGGTAAAGCTAAATTAGCTTCGAAAAAGCTTGGTGTGCTTAATAGAGCGGGTCAGTATTTCACGCCGGCCCACCGTTTACAACTGTATAAAGCACAGGTCAGGCCGCATATGGAATACTGCTCCCATCTCTGGGCTGGAGCACCCCAATACCAACTCCTTCCATTTGACCGCATTCAACGCAGAGCTGTTCGAATTGTCGACGACGTGGTTATTTCAGGACGGCTCGATCCACTGGCTCTTCGGAGAGACGTTGGGTCTCTCTGTATATTGTACCGTATATATCATGGGGAGTGTTCTGAGGAATTGTTCGGCTTGATCCCTGCTGCTGCACCGCACTACACGCAATCGACTGTCATTCCATCCACATCACCTTGATGGATGGCGGTCTACTACTGTGCGTTTTTCAAGAAATTTCTTGCCTCGAACTACAGAGTTGTGGAACCAGCTCTCGGCGGCGGTATTTCCGGACCGTTATAACTTAGGGATCTTCAAGAAACGAGCCTATTCCTTCCTTAAAGGCCGGCAACGCGCCTGCGATTCCTCTGGTTTTGCGGGTGTCCATGGGCGGCGGTGATTACTTTCCATCAGGTGACCCGCTTGCTCGTTTGCCTCCTTCTGCTATAAAAAAAAAGTACTATCAGTTATTGAGTGTGTACCTCAGTGGTTGAGGATTCCGGGTGAAGCGCGCATCGCCTTCGGCCTTATCGTCACTTACCATCAGGTGAGATGAAGGCCAAGCGCTTACCCGTTGCCAATAAAAAAATATACATATATATTGAACTCCCACTGTTTACTAGTATCATCATCTAATTTCAAACACAAGATGTGGATCACACTTATTTTCTAATTTGTGGTATCAATCCGTAATTATTCAAACCACTCAAGCAATCATTTGTAGTATCAATCAAGTCTTTCAATGCACAAGAAGACTCCAAGGACCATGTTTAACACTGGTTAAAGGTTGCAACGAGTGTGTACGTACTAGTACTGGGCGTTTTTTTCTGAAACACTTTCGAGAAACACTTTTTTGCCTTGAAACGATAGAACGTTTCTTGCTCATACAAAAAGCACTTTAAAAAAACTGTATTCGCCGAGAGAACGACGCCCGGCGGAACAAGCGAACGAACAATACCTTTCTTTCTCACACTCCTATCTCGCTCACGCAACAAAACGCTTTATGAAACGGGTTCGCTCCATCCGTTATGGAAATAAACGCTCTAACGCCATATAAATAAGGCTGATGACATTTTTAGTTTTAAGTAACATAAGACTTTAAATTATCGGGTTTCATTGCATTAAAACTGTTTTAACGGGGCCTAACTTGATTAATTTTGTAAGTAAATACATATCTACTTACTGCTTGACGTTTCGGCCGCGATGCTGCGGCCATGGTCACAAGCGAACTGGCGGTGCGCGGCGTCGTCGCGCGTCGGTTCGGGCGGGTATTTGTTTCATCATCCACCCTCACGCGTTCCCTTAAACTGTCACAGTGCAATGAATCATCAGTAACACAACTCCGGCACACTACACTAACAGTATCGGAGATTCTTTTTATAGACAGACGTTGCGGTTTGCATTTGCCAATCACTGGATTCTGGAATGGATAATAATTTGCCGGTCACTAGTTTATTCCGCACTAGGGACGTCATTTCTCGGCATTTTATATCGACAAAAATAAAACTAAATATTGAACATGTAAATAAATATGAAGGCGAAGGATAAGCGCGCCGTCAATGACCGAAGTATTGCTTTCCATGCACTATTGTCATTCTGTATATTTCGTTGCGTTTCACTACACGCACTACATTACTGACAAAATGCACTTCTACGAGAAAGTGATACAAAATGACAAAAGTGTATGGAGAGCGATACAAATCCTGTCTTCTCGACGCTAACATAATAATTCGGTCATTGTCGGCTTTTTCGCTTGCCTTGGAAACGATATAAACTAAATCGGACACATTTTCAAAAAACTACGTTATGGTGCACAAGAAAAACACCTACAATATTATATTGAATCACTGTAGGTACAGCAGCGTCAGATCGACCTACCCAAATCTATAAAATATCCTAATCGATATTGAACTCTATAACTCTATCTAAAAAGTTGTTGGTCGTTCTTAAACTCTGTGTCGTGCAGTGTTAGTACTGTTCATAAAGTGTTCGGTCGTTATATGCCGCGAACACGCAGGATGTCTTTCGGAAGCGTGCACGACCAAAGTGCTGCGAACTCGGACGGCTATGTTACTATGACACTATGACACAGGAGATGTTCAACAGTATCGTTTCGTCGTTTGCTTCAAACGCTTCAAGGCCCAGCGGGAATTTCGCACAGTGCACATCCAAGTATGCCGGTCGCCCAGGAGAGTCGCTAGAAAATTTTATCGACTTCGTAAGTACGTACAAGGATTGCGTCAGCGTCTCTGATGAAAATGCTCTCCGTGGTTTATCAATGCTACTAGTGGACTCTGCAACAGTGTGGTAGCAAGGTGTGAAGAAATCCACCACATCATGGCAAGACGCCCTCATCCGATTACGAGGCGCCTTCGGTGACCATGAGCCGCCATACCGAATATAAAGGATATTGTTTTCCCTAGACCAAGAGGAGGAACATACTGATTTGTTCATAACGCGAGTAACAGCGCTGTTTGCAAAGTTACCTACCGATGATCTGACCGAAAAAGTCCAGTTAGATATGGCCTACGGACTTCTCAGTCAACGCATCCGAAAAAGGTTAACTGGGGTCAATGACTTTGACGAGTTACTTCACAAGTGCCGAAACATCGAAGATTCTGTCAAAGAAAGTAGACAGTGTTCAACGAATTCTACGAGTGATACGTCGCAATTAAAGTCGCGAGTACTTAGCGGAACGAGTACTCGCAAGCCGCAGCATTTATCGTCGCCGAGGTCCGTGCCGGAGCCCGCGGAAGCCAGCTCCAAGAACGCCAATACCGTCGATTTGGGATCGAAGAAACTTTATTGTGCGTATTGTAAGCGGTCCGGCCATACGATAGAAAAGTGTGAAAAGCATCCTAAAAGTGAAGTAGGCATAAAGTGGTATGGCGGCTCCACATTAGTGCCGGCCATGAATTCACGGCACAAGTCGTGCCCTCTACATTCTTTGTTTGCTGTGGCAACATACTATTTAGACGTCCAAAACATTAATAGAAAGCGTTGGAAAAAAAAGAAGATGGTGGATGACTGAAATACATCGTAACCGATCAAAGTACAGTCTGGAGTAAACTGATTAATTTCTTCTTTGGTGAACTGGCACGGGGCCATGAATGTGGACTTGTACGAGTGAACGCCGCGCGAAGCCTTTGTTGCGGGACAAAACACGCGCGCGATCACGCCTGTTAACTGATCAGATCGGGGAACAGGCGTAAATGCGCGTGAACCCCGCGAAAACCGTCCACATTCACGTTCACGCCTGTTTACGGAGCTTCACGGCACTAATGTGGAGCCGCCTTTACGGTTGTGGTGCCGCTAACGTAAGTTGAAGTGTAAAAAGTGTAATCCGGTCGAATCATTCTATTCTGTAGATAACGACGTAAACAACTCGCGAGTTGGGCAGGGCGCCTCTGTCAGCCGTTGCTTCGCAACCACGCCAAGTTCGCCGCAGCCGCACAGTGGAACGAAGTCGCGAAGTGTGAACTTAGGGATTCATATGTGTATTTTTGATATCTACATACTAATACAATTATTTTATGTTACATGACTTTTTTTAGCAATCCATTACTTTCAGAGTTATAGCAACTTTAATATGTTATTAAAAAAAATCTATTTTGAGTCTGTAACTCGTCGTAACAGGGTCATTGTTGCAAAATATAATCAACTTTAGACATTGTTGACCTATATCACATTTAGGAACTAATTTAGAAGCTGTTCCATACTACATAATGAAGACCTTGCTAAAATACTAGATCACTTGCTTAAGAACCCACAAGATGTACAGAAAGTAAAATATTGTTTATTTACTACAAAACTAAAAACTGAATTTGCACCAGATGCTGCGTTGGGCTTATTTTTATCTCTAAAATTAACGAAGTGGCAGTATAATACGCTACGGAAAAGTACCCACGAAGTTTGTAATCAAAACATATTTCCCTCTTATTACGCGTTACAAAATGAAAAACTGAAATGTTGTCCACCTAAACATACTATTACTATAACAGATACATCAGCTAAAATACGATTGCAAGCACTTTTAGATATTACTGTGAAAAGACTAATTACGTCAATCGCAATTGACGAGGCGTGTACGGTTCTGACACTTATAAGTAAATGGGGTTTTGACGGGGCTTCGAATCAATCCAATTATAGGCAAAGATTGCGCACAGATAGCACAGAGGGGGATGATTGTGATGATTTTGATGATTCTAGTGTTTTTATGGGTAGTTTGATGCCCATCAAACTGGTTTCTGGTGATGGTATTGTTTAGGAAAATGATATCCCCAACTCTTCGTATTGGTGTCGTCCGATTTTTCACAAATTTACAAAAGAAAACAAGACGAGCATTTTACAGGAAAAAAATGAAATAGAGACAGAAATTGATAACTTGGTACAGACAGTTATGAGCGTTTCCCAAATTTTTTGACCATAGGCTTTTCGCTAGTGTCCCACGTATTTGCATAAGAATATTATTTTTGCCTGTTAGCTTTACTGGTCGATATTGGTTTCAATGTATTCATAATTTATCAAATTACTAATTAAATATATTAAACGGCTACAAAAATATACCCATTGCTTTAAGAAAGGAAAAAAACTAAAACACTAAAGTTTGAAATATATGAAAAATCATTTGTCCCATTTTTATCACAAAACTTTCAAGATGAGAGTGACGTCTCGGACGACATACAGTACACATCCTGTGCGCCTTTATATTCTATAAATTAAGTAAAAACACGTTTGTTTGAGCTGTGATTGTGTTTGTTTTTAAGCGGCAGTGTCAGTGAAGTTGTACAAGTGTGGACGCTATCTGTGTTGTTGTCTAAATCTAGATAATTATCTTTTTCATATAACTTTTGGCCGGTTTTTAAATACAAAGGGGTAATTTGGGAATAAATCAAAGACACTCGCCCTCTTTTTAATAATTTTATCAGCGCCGCTGTACGAGCAGTAGCATAAGCGCTTACCATTTCTGCAACTGCGCCACCTAGCGGCGCCGACTCATACCTGACCACTGCCATACAGAGGGACAAAGCATCGCAGCGCCATCTCTTGACGTTCTCCTAAACTACGACGTAATAGCGAGCAATGCTGAACTGTGGCGCTTGTGGTAAATTTTTATCGCCGGTAGGTGCCGCGTCTTGCAGCGTTTGTCCAAGCAAATTCCACAGGGCTTGCCTGGCATTAGCAGAAAAAACCTCAATTAGTAAGGACTGGCTTTGCCCTAATTGTAAAAGGAGCGCACGCAGGGGCGACAACAGCCAGACGCCTGTAAAAGGAGTCGGCGAAGCGTCAGAATCTGAGCCCCTGCCAGCGCAGCCTGACGCGGGCGCCGCGGCTGGGCGGACAACCGTCGCTGGTTTGGATGATTTTAGACGTGAGTTCGCCGAATGCATGGCCGAAATGCGGGAATTCCGGCGAGAGATGGCGCAACTGCGGCATTCTTTTACAGCCATAACAACGCGACTGGATGGCGTCGAGCAGAGGCTGGAGGCGCTGGAGCAGCGGCAATCGGGGGAGGGGCTAGGCAAGGTTATGGAGCTAGAGCGAACCATCTCGGAGCTCAAGCTGGAGCTCGACGACCGCGATCAGGAGGCTCTGCTCGCGGACCTGGAGATAGGCCACCTCCCGGAGGAGAAGGGGGTGAGCGTGTTCCACGCCGTGGCTGTGCTTGCCGGGCAGATGGGCGTAAAGCTGGAGGAGCGCGACGTAGTGTTCGCGGAGCGCGTGGGCGCGCCGCCGGCGGAGGCGGGGGGCCCCGCGTGTTTATCAACGAGCGGCTGACCCGCGCGCACCGACAGCTGTTCCATCGGGTGCGGGAGGAATGTCGCAGGCTGGGATGGCGGTACACCGGACCAAGCGAGGTCGCATATTCGCTCGCCAGGCGGAAGGGAAACCTGCCTACCAGTTTCGTTCAGAGGAGGATTTCATCAAAACCTTTGGGCCTCCAGCAGTAGCCTCCGAGTAATTCCCGGATGGCAGTTTGTCGTTGCATTCGGATTCTGTGTACAACATAACAAAATTTATTTGTCAAAGTGTATGTCTTTATATTTGTTTACAGTCTTTATTTTGATACTTTATTTGTTGAAGTGTATGTGTTTGTCATTGTTTGCAGTCCTCATAGCGTTCTTTGTCTATTTGTTTGCCACACATAATAAATGTATAGTAATAACGGTATGTGCTGATAACTGTGCTGTCACTCGTGTTCTAAAAGAAATTAGTGCCCCTCTCGGTTATTTGTACACTGGTTATTTTAAGGTCTCAAAACTCAAAACTTGTGCGTATATTTTTAATTTTTACATTTGTTATATACATAATGAATATTACACACTAATGTTAATCAAACATGGATGCCATAAAATGTATACAATGGGTATGATCTTGAATAGACCACACATTAATTTGATGATGAGGCTAATTAAACACTGCAGTTCTGAATTAACAATAACTGTTACAAATGATTAAAAGCACGAACTTAAAAGTTGGTCTCTTTAATGCTGGGTCTTTAAGCACAGGGCATGAGGAGTTCATTGTGGCTGCGGGAGATCTAGCTCCTGATGTACTGGCCATAAATGAAACGTGGCTAAGAACGGGACAGAGTGACAAGGCGCCAAAACTGGCAAACTACAAGTTTTGTCATATACCAAGGCCTGACAGCATTCGTGGTGGGCGTGGCGGTGGAGTAGGATTCTACATTCGCAGAGGAACGAACGCGCGTGTTTCCTCGCACCCTGTTGCTTCAGCTGTGGAGCAGATGTGGCTGAAGGTACGGCTTTGCAGTTTGGACATAGTTATCGGAACTGCTTACCGACCACCATGGCAAGATGTGAACGTTTTCCTAGACGCTATTTCAGAGTCAATAGCTTCCTTTCCAAAACAGGATGGTCTGATACTGGTTAGGGACTTCAACATAGACCTCCTCAATAAGGCCAGTGGGAAAACCAAGTATCTCGAGCAAATCCTTTGCAGCATGAACCTGAAACAAGTGGTCAATGAGCCAACGCACTTTACACAGCACAGTCATAGCCTAATTGATGTAATCTGTTCTGATATATCGGTTCTCAATGTTACAATCACGCATACCCCAGAACTGGGTGGACACGCAATGTTGACAGCTGTTTTTAAAATAAAAAAAGAAAAACCATTTCCTCAGCTGGTAACCTATAGACCTTATAAGAGCATTATTGTGGAACGGTTTAACGCTGATCTGGAATGCGTTAATTGGGATTATTTTAAGCGGTCTCGGGAGGATGTCGATGCTTTGGTGGACAATTTTGCGTCTGCTGTCACAGCGCTATTTGATTTGCATGCTCCAGTCACAACTAGAAAATTTAAGTCTTCCCCTCACCCCTGGATTACAGACACAGTAAAGTCTATGATGCGCTTAAGAAATAATTATCACCAAAAATACAAAAAGTACAAAGATCAAGCTCACAAAAGCAGCTATATCTTCATGAAGCACCTCGTGATTGAAGCTGTTGAACGTGAGAAGACTAGCTTTTTTGCTAATAACATAAATGACAATATAGGTAATTCTAAACAGTTATGGAGGAACCTTAAACAGAATATACTGCCTAGTAGAAAAGCCGAATATGAATTACCACCGTCTTTTAACAACCCTGATGCTATTAATAGACATTTCCTTGATGTGCCGGGGGAGGACCGCATATCCATTTCCCATCTCACATTCTTCGAACATCATAGGCATGGCGCAGCGACTTTTAGGCTGCAACCGGTCAGTGAGGATATAGTACTTAAAGCCATTAGAAGACTTAAGTCTAACGCTCAAGGGGATGACCACATTTCACTGGAGATGTTGCAGTTGATCTTGCCGCAGTCGCTGGAGGCTATCGTTAACATAGTAAACGGCTCTATAGTCGAAAGCACATTCCCAAGAGCCTGGAAGAGGGCAGTGGTAAAACCTCTGCCCAAAATTTCTAATCCCACAGCGATGAAGGACCTAAGACCAATTAGCCTACTTCCTTGTATCTCAAAGATATTGGAAAGAATAGTCTGTGATCAACTCACCAAGTACCTCGAGGATAATGACATGCTCCCACTGTGGCAATCTGGATTTCGCAAAGGTCGTGGTACCGCAACTGCTCTGGCAGATGTTGTGGACAACCTACTGGCTGCACAGGACCATGGAATGGTCAGTGCGCTGCTGCTGCTGGACTACTCCCGTGCTTTCGACTGCATAAACACAACACTTTTACTATCTAAGATGGCCTACTATGGCTTCGATACAAGTGCTGTAAAATGGTTTCATAGCTATCTTTCAGACCGCCAACAATATGTGGAGATAACGGCAGCTGATGGGACTAAGCTGCGGTCTCGCTCTCTCCCGGTCACTAGAGGCGTTCCGCAGGGCTCGTTGCTGGGTCCTGTTCTTTTTATCCTGTATAGTGCAGATGTAGTGGGCAGCATACGTGAGTGTCGCTATCATATGTATGCTGATGACATACAGCTTTACTACTCATTCAAACCAACTGACACCATCGCTGCTGTAGCCAAAGTGAACGAGGATTTGGCAGGGATAGCGGCATGGTCTCGATCTAACTGTCTAGCACTGAATCCACAAAAATCCAAACTCCTGCTTATTGGTAGCAGAAAGAATATGATAAGGCTCAGCGACTGCACACTTAATATGCACATAGATGGTGTAGTCATAGAGAGAGTGCAAAAAGCCAAGAGTTTGGGATTGACCTTTGACAGCAGTCTAAATTTTGAAAACCACATTGCTGAGTGTGCGCGCAACTGTTTTTATAGGTTGAAACTGCTGTACAAAATAAGAAAATACTTGTCAGAACAACTCAAAATTGTGCTTTGCGTGTCACTAGTTCTATCGAAGCTCAATTACTGTGACACAGTTTATGGCCCATGCATACTAGCAAGAACAGCTCGGCTCATACAGAGAGTGCAGAATGCTTGCGCACGCTTTTGTTTCCACATACCACCACGAACACATGTCACCCCCTTCCTAAACTCCGCCAATATTTTGAAAATGGAAGCGCGTAGGCGTGTGCATCTGGTGTCTTTGTTGTTTGGGATCATTCACACGGGTAAACCACAGTATCTTTTAGAAAAGCTTGAGCAAGTACAAGTTCACTATAAGTACCCCAAAAGGTCTTGCACTCATGTATTCTCAACTCCAAAACACCATTCTGCCGCTTTTCGTGGATCCTTCAGATTTGCCGCCTCTAAGTGCTGGAATGATCTTCCTCCCCCGCTGCGAGATCTAGGGACAAGGAAAGCGCTAATAAGTAAACTGAAGTGCTACTTAATGTCGTCGCAAAATATGCAGCTTTAATTATTATTATTTATTTATTTTTTTTACATACCTGTGAATTGTTATTTTGTTATTATTGTTTTATGGAACTTTTGTATGGAATTTCTTTTCCCGAGCGGCGAGACCTGAAATAAACAACCGGTTTAAATGGCTGTGGAACGGGCTAGTTTTTCATACTTGTCTGTACTGTTTAGGCATAAATTCATATATTTGTAAGAGTAATTATGTACTTTACTTACTTCATAGTGGCTCTCGACGGGCGTGGGAAATGTCTGCTGTTTCGTATAACGCGTTCTTCCCATTTGCGTCGCTGCTTTATTCTCTTGCTTCACCAAGTTTTGTCAACATTATAACCAAGGAACAAGTACCTGTGAAAATTGAGTGGAATTGTTGTTTTTTTTGGTTTTGTATGGAACGCTTCGATCATCTGAACAAGCTGAGAGGATCTAATCACTACTACGTTAATTAAATTGTAAAGATAACACTTTGATAACTGCGTACCTAATAGTAACTTAACTTTGGCTTGGCATCAAATGTAAGATCAAATCAAATGAAATGATGACATCAATTTCAACAATGAATGACATGGACAAGCAGAACAAGACTTTTAAACATCAGTTGTCTAAGTTGCTAAGGAGTTAAGGTCATTCTGCCCATAATTTTTTTTTTTTTATTGTCTGTAAGTATTGTCTATGTCTATGTATAGTTTATTGTAATGTGTATGTGTTTCATGTAAATCTGTATGTTGTTCGTGTACCGTGCACCGACAGGCCCCGCCAGAATACCAGCGTTGTTGCGATACGTTCTGGTCGCAACAACACAAGCTGAGGCGG
The DNA here is from genome assembly GCA_963921215.1 of Scoparia ambigualis. Taxonomy (NCBI): domain Eukaryota; kingdom Metazoa; phylum Arthropoda; class Insecta; order Lepidoptera; family Crambidae; genus Scoparia; species Scoparia ambigualis. The sequence continues at coordinate 31,357,232 of OY992516.1, forward strand.
GGTCCTGATTGACAAATTATTTTTTTTTGTATGTGATCTTTTATTATTATTATTTTTTTTTTCGTTGTCAATAAATGTTTCTCTCTCTCTCTCTCTCTCTCTCTCTCAGATTTTTATCATTATTTTCAAGGAACCCTCTATATTTTAAGAACTAAATCGATAGATTTTGAGTAAAAATATAATCAAGTGGCGTTTTTAAACGTTTTAGTGTGGATAATTCCAACATCATCGATAAAACATATTGTCCCGTGAAAAGTTCCATAATCGTAATTCCAACTTTGTTACCAACATTTGCCAAAATAGAAAATTCAGACTATGGTAAACTACATATTATATCTTGGCAACACTTTCTACAAGAAACGCCATTCCGCCATATTGTGCTAATGTCATTTGGTGTCGAGACACGCTCCGCGGAACACCTTGCGCTGTGTTGATCAAAAACTTTTTCAATTTTTGTTACCAGTTTTTGAGGTAAGTAACTCAATAATTAATACGTCCATTATAATGTGCTTTAACTTATTTTCTTAACTACAGTTTGATGCAATAAAATCCTAGTTACACTTGTTTTTTACAATTACAAATATTTTTTGAAGATTTTACATCATGAATTCGTTACTTCTGTTTTGGTTACTTTCACGTGGTATCGTATAATCGGAACGGCAAAGTAACAAAACAAGAATTGATAAAGCCATGTTTACATGTTAACCGACTTCAAAAAATGAGGAGGTTCTCAGTTCGTAGATTTTTTTTACGTTTAATCTAGGTACTCGATTATAATTAATTAATGAACTATGTATCTAATTTAAATAAGGCTGTAAACTGTATTGCGACTTTTTTGATAAATAAATATTCTCGGAGGTAGTACCTACCTTCCTAATTTAAATAAGGCTGTAAACTGTATTGCGACTTTTTGATAAATAAATATTCTCGGAGGTAGTACCTACCTTCCTTCTAATCGAAGGGTAACTTGTGTTAAAAATACTAAAATTAGTCAATAGGTGTATTGTTCGCGCCACAGCGCGATGGATAACCGTCTCTGCGCCGGTCAATTAAGGTGCATATTGGTGCAACGAATGTGCAACGAATGATCGGCCAATCACAGCGAGGTGACAATTATACTCGACGAAGTGTTCGCCCGCGCCAACGGCGCTGGGCAACAGCAGTGTGCTCCGAGCCTTCAAAGAGAATCCACGCGCGCGCCCGCGCAAGAACTCAGCCCGTGATCAACCACGTGTTCAGTGTATGTGACTTGAGAGCGCTGTGTTTACCAGCCCAACTACCCTTAAATCGCCTCCGATCAGTGCCCAGTGGAGTGAACTGTGTTGTGTGTTGCTGCCTTCAAGCCTGCGACCCCGCGCCTAGAGCGCCAGCTGCCTTCAGCTCCAACCAGCTCCAGCCCGAACCAAGTAAGCCCCAGATATTCCCTTATATCTCCTGCCTAACCCTTATTTCGCCGCTGTTACGGCGAACGCCTTTCGCCGTAACATTTATGGTCCTTCGAGCCGGATACATCCCAGTAACAGTCCATTAAATTAAACCCTACCTTACACACTTCATTTTTTTTGCCTCGACTCGTGCCGCCACCCATACACGCCCACACAACACCCACACAATGCACGCCAGCCCAAACACCCCTTACTGCCCTTACTGCAGAACTAGGGGGCACAGATTGATAGCATGCTCCCGCTATAATGCCCAACCGACACAAGGTCGGTGGGACTTTATAAAGGCGCGCGAGCGGTGCCAGCAATGCCTGGGCCCACACTACCCACAGGAATGTAAGTCGGTGAAGGCATGCAGAGTGTGTGGCATCGCAGACCACCACACGTCCCTTCACCGACCGGTCTGCTAGCTAACGCGAGACGCCCACAAAATACGCGCGCTGCTATCTGCCTTATTATAGTGACTCCTGAACCTAATGTGAAGAGAACGCCTGAGTGCCTGTGATAACGTAAAGTGACTTTGTGCTGTGCCGTGACAAATCGACTCCATCGCCGCCCGCCGGCTCGCTGCCCCGTCTCCTACAGTTGCCCGATCACCCATCATCATCCCAGGTAAGCCTTCCTACCTACCTACCTACAAGGTCCCTACGTCGCGTAATCGCCACTCAGACGTGGCGACTACATGTATCAATATTTTTTTTTGTAAACAGGAATTCGTAGGTTGATTTATTGAGTCAGTGTACGTGCGTGACAGTCCACTACCGCTGCGCCAATCGATTTTGTGAGTATAGATATGCATAATTTTCAATAAGTTTTGGGTTTAACACTAAAGATCAAGAAACTATATTAAATTTACATTATTTATGTTTAAAATAATTATATTATTAAAGATTTTCCTATAGTTCCTGAGATTACAAACTTCTGCTTTATTATCCTAGTATTCTTAATATTATAAATGTGAAAGTATGTCTGTCCGTCTGTCAGGTCAGCTCTTATGCCCAAACCGCTGCACTGATTTTCTTAACATTTGGCACGGAGATAGTTTGACATAATATGCAGACGGAAAAAAAGACAATTTTTTACCACACTAATAGAATTTGCGCGAGTGTAGCTGCGGGCAGACGCTAGTAGATTATATTTAAAACTTGGTTATTACTGTATAAATAATCAAACCTATTTTACAGTACACAATAATGCCACTAACAGCAGCCGAAAAGATGAAACGGTATAGAGAGCGGTTAAAAAATAACCCAGAAAAATATGAAGAGCAGAGAAAGAAGAACTTAGAGCGGATAAAGTCTAAATATAAAAAAAAAAAATAGCTGAAATGACCGATGAAGAAAAAGCTGTCAAAATAAGGAAATGGAGAGAAGAAAAACAAAAGCAAAAAGAGCAGAAGAAAATAAAAAAACAAGTGGAAGAGAGGAAAGAAAGTGCCCAAGAAATAAATGAGAATAGAAACAGGAAATCAAGAAACAAATATAAACAGAAACTTGATAATGCCTTGAGTCGAATTATTTATTTACAACGACTTGTTGAAACTAAAAGAAAACAGTTATATCGCACCGTCAAAAAACAAGCAGAAGAAAGGAAAGAGTTTGAAATAAAAGTAGAGAAACTCTCTGCAAGGAATGAGGTTTTAGAATTTTCTCTAAAGTTAGCTTATAAATCCTGCAAAACTAATAAAGAAAAAGATATTATCAAAACTATTGCTCAAAATGAGATTGTTACACGACATAGAGCGAAAGTATTTATTGCTAAAAAAATTGGTTTAAATGTAAGAGTTCGGGATAAGAAATCAAAGCCCAGAAATTTGTTAAATGTTGCTTCCATAACACAGTTTTTTAATAGGGATGATGTTAGCAGGGCCACCGCTGGCAAACGAGAATTTAAAACGTTGAAAAAGAACAGGCAGCAAATAAGGTATCTTAATAATACATTAAAAGTTTTACATGAAAAGTATAAGTCAGAAGGTGGTTCTGCTTCTTTTACAACTTTTTGCCGATATAAACCGTTTTATGTTCTTTCACCTACTCTTAATAACAGAAATACTTGTCTTTGTGTAAAGCACGATAACATGTGTTTTAAGTTAGCAGCACTTAAACGTTTTAAAGTGATTAACATTAGCAACACTCATGAACTCTTAAAGAAAGTAGTGTGTAATATTGAATCATTTGAATGTATGTATGGTAAATGTGATACATGTAAATCCTGTTCTCTAGATTACAATTTGGAAAATAACATAGCATCTCAAGAAATCAGTTGGCAAAAGTGGGAAGTACAAGACCACACATACAAAAAACAAAGCACAAACAAAGACAATGAAAAAGAAGTTAAAACTAAAAAAACAGTTAAATCACTAAAAAATGGAACGGTAACAGAGTTGTTAAAAGAGTTTAAACCAGATCTAATATTATTTAAAATTCATAGTTACAATATGTGGCACCAAATAAAACAAGACTTGTATTGAAAATTTAGATAATGATGAAATAGCTGTGCATTGCGATTTCTCTGAAAACTTTGAATGCAAAATGGCAGAGGAAATCCAGTCAATGCATTTTGGTGCCAGCAGAGTTCAGGTCACTCTACATACGGGTGTTATATTTTTCAAAGGCGGACAAAAATCCTTTTGTACTGTTTCACCTTCCAATATTCATCAGCCACATGCCATATGGGCTCACTTAAAGCCTATTATAGAGTTGGGAAAATCATTGGTTTCAAATCTTAAAAGAATATATTTTTTTTCGGACGGTCCTAGCACCCAGTACCGTCAGAAAAAAAATTTTTTTCTTATTAATTATTTTTCGGCCTTCTATTGTATAGATATTAATTGGTCGTTCTTCGAGAGTGGCCACGGAAAGGGTGTGGCTGATGGTATTGGAGGGGTCGTAAAGAGAGCTCTTGACAGACAAATTAGTTACGGTAATGACATAATTAATGCATTTGACGTTTACACCACATTAAAATCGTGTGTACAAGCTATCAGCATATTTTTCATATCTGAAACAAATATCAATAATAATAGCCAATTAATACCTGCTGACCTACAGACCGTAAAAGGGACGATGAAAATTCATCAAGTTATTTCAACGCAAGGAACTAATGTTATTGAACACCGTATCCTTAGCTGTTTTTGTAACAAAATATGTTGCAAATGTTACAATCCAATGATACATGAATTTCAATATGACAAACCTATAATTTCAGATCCTAGTAATGAGTATGGTTCACCGACAAATTGTGTTGTTTCTAATAATAATATCTTAAATCAAAATGACGATAGTACGAATGCGTTTTCTGTAGAAATTGATGTAATAGATAATATTCATGCTCATTCGAAAGATGACAGGGTTTGGGCTATCGATGATATTGATAATGCAGAAAACAAACAAACTTTTACATCAAACTGCGAACAGGGCAAAAACTTATCACCCACAAAAATCAATACAACGCTTACGGAGTTAAAAAATATTGAAAACGTTTCATCCAATTTAGTAAACTCTTTAATATCTATTACCGAAATAAAGACAGCTTCAAGTTGTAATACTTTGAAAATTTATAATCAAAATATTAAAGATGCAAATCCATCTCTTACTGAAATTCAACCAAAAGAAGTACTTTTCGAAGCTAAAGCAAATACTGATCTTATTGTAGGTGAAACGCCACATAAAGAAAACAAAATTCCAAAACTAATGGTTATGTATCCGTCCACATCAAAAGCTGGTTTAGATACTCTGAAAAAATCTCAAATTCATACCAAACCTGCTAAAAAACTAATGGTTATGTATCCGTCCTCATCAAAAGCTGGTTTAGATACTCTGAAAAATTTTAACAGTCATACCAAACCTGCCAAAAAGTCAATACAGTTTGCTATAAAACGTCAAGTAACTTGTACTAAGTGCGATGATTTCGTGTCATTAAGTGAGTTAGTGAAATGTATGAATTGCAAAAAATTCTACTGTGTCAAATGTACAGAGGGTCAGACATATTTTGATTATATTTGTAACAATTGTTTTGGAGACAGCGAATAAATGCTAGGATCATTTTAAATTACCTAGCAGTACGTAAACATAAACTCTAATACTTTCCTTACATTGTTTAACAGGTAAAATACGTGCCTACAGATATGAAAATGGTGATTTATTTTGATATTGATAAGGTAATAACGAAGTCTGACTTAGTGCTCTATCTCAATAACAATTGCTCGTGGCCATGGGGGTCCACACATTTCATACTATCCGAAAAATGTTTTGGTTGTGGTGCTGCGACCAACTCATCATCTTTCACGCTTCCTCATTTCGCATTTGCCATGGATCGTGAACATGTAGAAATGTTACTAGGAAGTATTTTCTTTTGGTGTAGAATGTGCAAAATATTTTCTGTGTATAATCATTATCCCGAAGACGAGTGCGAGTACTGTAATTAATTACTATTTGAAATAATTATATCCCTAGGGATATTATTACGATACGAGCACTATATTACTAATCTAGTGAAATCGTTTTAGATAATTATAATGATTATTTCTTTTACTTGCACAACTGGTTACACATTTAAAATAAATTTAAATTTCTAGTATGACTGTTATGAACCGGTATATAGTTATATCCCTAGGGATATCCTAGGGATATACACTCAACTCACGGCTTTAACTATCTTACTGCGACATATCTATACGTTGTTTATTACAGGTTATTATTAGGTATTTCAAGATGTAAAATTACCCATCAATTTGAGCAACTTTTTCAGTGGGGGCAAATTTAACATTTTGTAAGGGATAGCTGATTTTTAACGATTTTATACTAGATAAAAGTTGCTCATGATGAGTAGGTATTTTCATCCCTATTATTATATATTAAAAAGCTGCTTAAAAATTGTTTCAGTGTCAATTAAATTATAACTATTGCTAACAATACTGTTAGCAATAGTAATCATTTAATTTTAATTTTTTATTTAGTTTTTATTAAAAAAAAGTGTAAAATGACAATTATTATATTAAGTTATTAATTGCACAAAAATTAAAACAATTTGTAATTCAAAACTGATATTTAAGAAATATTATTAATTGTAAGTGGAACTTTGTTGCCAAAGCATAGGTACCAAAACACAATGTGATTCAAAACTTAAAATAGCTATCCATATAAATGTGCCATTACATTCTCGATTATTTAGATTGATTAATATTTAAGTATTTATATTTATTAGTCAATAGTCAATAGTCAAAATATATTTATTCAATAAACTCAATTAATAAGTACTTTGAAACGTCCAAATATTTTTTAACCTACCACCCATTCAGGACATCATTTTTTAACTGTGGCAAAGAACGGGCGCAAGAAACCACAGCGCACAGAAGCAACGACATTTACAAAATATATATATTATATGTCGTTACCAGGTCACAAAATACAAAATATGAATTTGAATGTAAATAGTTTAATTAAATATGGTGCTCTATATAAATTAATTATAATTAGAAATAGCTGTTGGAGTAGGTACTTGGAGCATTTCAGACCCAAGCTGTTTTGTCTTCTGTATAATCCGACACTTTATAAAAAGCTTTTTTATAAAGCTTTTCTTTGATTTTGATTTTAAATTTATCAAGATCTAATTTCTGAATATCATTTGGTACTTTGCTGTATAATCGTACACACAGACCCTTAAAAGAATTATTTATTTTATGGAGCCTAGTATAAGGCACTGCTAATTTGTTCTTACTTCTAGTATTTAATTTGTGAATATCACTGTTTTTTGAAAACATTTCAATATTTTTATGAACATACACAAGATTTTCATAAATATATTGTGATGCAACTGTCATTATACTTATATCCTTAAATCTCTCTCTGAGAGAGTCACCAGCCTGTAGGTTATATATTGCTCGAATAGCCCTCTTCTGCAGCACAAAGATAGTTTGAATGTCGGCAGCATTTCCCCACAGTAAAATGGCGTACGACATTACACTATGAAAGTAACTGAAATAAACTAATCTCGCTGTATCAACGTCAGTTAACTGACGGGTCTTCATTACTGCATAAGCCGCAGAGCTAAGTCTATTCGACAATTTAGCTATATGTGGGCCCCACTGAAGCTTGGCATCCAACGTGATGCCTAGAAACACAGTGGTGTCCACAGGATTCACATTCTTATCTTTAATTTGTACACTAGTTATTACCTGCTTAACATTAGGCAATACAAATCTTACACATTTGGTTTTTCCCTCGTTTAATAGCAAGTTATTAACACTAAACCAGTGAACAATCTTTGAGACCGCATTATTCACATCGTCATAATTTGGGTGTCGTCGTTTCACTTTAAATAAAAGTGAAGTATCATCAGCAAACAATACTTTCTCATGACTGTCTTTTACAAAATAAGGTAAGTCATTAATATAAACCAAAAACAAGAATGGACCAAGTATTGAACCCTGCGGAACTCCCATTGTAACCACTGATCCCGGAGATCTTTTACCGTTAATGTCGACCTTTTGAATCCTGTTACTCAAGTATGAGATCAGAAGGCTCAAAGAAGCATCCCTAATTCCATAGTGGTTAAGCTTCCTGACCAAAGTTTCATGTAAAACACAATCAAAAGCCTTGGATAAATCACAAAATACCCCTAGGGCATCCTGTGATTCCTCCCAGGTATCAAATATTTGGATTAAAAGTTCAACACCGGCGTCAGTTGTAGAGCGACCCCTAGTAAAACCATATTGTTTACAATTTAAAAGTTTATTTTTATAAAAATGAATTTGCATTTGATCTAGCATTAACTTTTCAAAAATTTTACTAAATGTGGGTAGCACAGAAATAGGTCTAAAGTTAGAGGGGTCAGAAGTGCTACCTGATTTAAATAATGGAATTATTTTACTATATTTCATGAGGTCAGGAAAAACACCACAGTCAATGCATTCATTAAATATGCAAGCTAAAACTGGAGCTTTTGTCATAATTACAGATTTAGCGACGTCCACGGAATTACCCCACAGATCAGCAGTTTTCTTTTTATTGAGAGTGTTAAATGTTTTTATTATATCTATAACACAAATTTTTTGAAAACTGAAATTATTTTCACAATCTTTAACATTCTCCTTCAAAACAGATTCAGCTACAGTGGGGGAGGAAATCAAGGCTTTTGTAGTTGAAACTGGAATGTCAGTAAAAAACCTCTCAAATGCTGCAGCAACTTCAGCATCAGAAGTCAAGGTTTTATTATCACAATTTAAATTGTACTCATTATTACGACTTTTGACCTTTCCTGTTTCACTATTTATAATATTCCATGTCATTTTTATTTTGTCATTACTATTCTTAATCTTAGAACTCAGATAGTTTGCCTTGGCTAATCGACATCTTTTGAATAACTTTGAATAATTTTTAACATATAATTTGAAGTCATCTCTGGTGTTATAGTTGCGTTCACCATAAAGTTCATAAAGGCGTTTCCTACTTCTGTGAATACCAATTGTAGCCCATTCATTAAAAGTTACAGTACCACTAACTGAGATCTTTTTTCGGAATAAAAGTTTTATTAAATTCTGAACAATAAATGTTAAAAAAATTATTATAAAAGACATTAGGGTTGTCATTGTATTCTAAATAATTTAATTTTGTATCTAGATTGCTTTTAAAGCGTTCCAGCCGACCTGCAGTTTTTGGTACAACAGTGATATTCTTTTTCGTCACTTGTTTACGCTGGTGTGGAAAGCTGACCATTTGGCCACAATGATCAGAGTCCAGATTATTAATAATTTGCTTAGCCAGTGGTTTTACATTTGTATATATGTTATCAATACAGGTGGCCGAAGTGGCAGTTATTCTTGTCGGCTCCAAAAATAAATGATTCAAGTTGTATGATAGAAATAGGTTTTTAATTTTAGTTGACATAGTGGAATTTTCTAACAAATTAATATTAAAATCCCCGCAAACAATTATTGTTTTACCTACATTACGGACTTTATGTAATGCCTCATCCATAACTTTTTCGAAATAATCATATGATGCTGAACTTAATACAACAAACTGCTCCAACTTGACAGAGCGGTCGTGGTCGTCATGTAGTAGCGATTTGGGCAGATGTTATTCGCCTCACGACAGCGCGCCACTTTTCTCTGTTGGAGGTCATCCTGCTGCAGTCGTTTAATGGACCTCCCACGGCTGACTTAATTTGGTCCGTCCATCGCATGGGAGACCTTCCACGCGGCCTTGTGCCCTCCATTTTTCCCTGAACAACAAGACGTTCGATGGACTGATGGTCGCGTCGAGAGACGTGTCCGAAGAATGTGAGTATGCGAGACTGTACTACTGAAAATAGACGCTGCTCAATGCCGAGTTCTTGAAGTATCGAGACGTTAGTGCGAAACTCGGTCCACGATACTCCAAGCATTCTTCTCCAGCACCACAACTCTAAAGCATCTATTTTCATCTTTTCCACTTCTCGCAATGTCCACGTCTCTGCAGCGAACGAACTTCCTACCAAATGATTCTTAAAATTGAACATGAACTGATGGTCTTTAAGCCAGTGTTCTGTTATGCAAAGAATATCAATTTTATTACAGTTCATGAACAATTCAATCTCCAAATCTTTGCCCATCATTCCTTGGATGTTCTGGTGGACAATGTTTAAAGATTGTACATTTTTTAAATTTAATATTTGACATGGGCTTTTGCTAAAGCTATTTTTACATTCATTTAATTTCATTTTATTAACAAACATTTCGCAAGAGTTTTCCTCTTTTGTCATATAATTTAATTTAAATAATTAATTGGAATGTCAGTAGAAACACTACTGACGTCTATGTCAAATATACATTGCTCAATAGAAGCAACTTGTTTAGCCAAGTTTTTGGCTGACGTTTGAATACAATAGGATAGCGATAAAGCTATTTGTCGCTTAAAATAATTTGGCAGATAATAACTATCTCTTGTCAAATAAAAATTACTAACATAGTTGTTAGTGTCAATTAAATGCATTATGTCATTTTTGCAAAATAAATGTAATGTCAGGTTAAGCTTATGTCTAATAGAATTTTCCTCCTGTGGCAAACTACTACAATAAGGTAATGTAAACAATATAATTTTCTTTACAATTAACTTATTCAAACATTCTAAACATTTTAGAAGGCTTGTTTTGTTCAGATTACCTCTATTACCAACAAATAATAATAAGGTGTTATTGGGTTTATATTTATGTTCTACAGCTTTTTTCAAAATATGTTGATAAGAAGCACCCGGTATACAATAATAGATAACTGAATGTCCCAAGTCAGATAACAACCGACCCATGTTTTTACCAAATTCATCACTAAATATTACCAAGTCACTATTACAATCTGTCTTACATGGAATCTGGTTGGTTGGTATAAGTTGTGGTACATTTTTAATTGTGCACTGAGTAAGGGAACCTTTGGAAGAAACATCAATCAATTCGACAGAGGAAGAATCACATGGGATTGATGAACGGCTTGGTAACTGTTTACATTTACAATTACTTGTGAGTGAATCAATCCCTTCATTGTTACCATTACACAGGACTACCAGTTCATCAATGGCCAACATGTGTTCTTTAATTTGACCTTGTGAAAGATCATATTGCTTAGTAATAGATATAAGCGAGTTCTCTAGGTGTGCAATTTTAGTTTGTAGAATTTGTGTATCATTTTTATATTTTAAATTTTTATTGTGTAGTTGTGACGAGTATATATCTAATTTGTCAATTAAGTACAATCTTTCTCTATTTAATTTTACATTTTTAATAAAAAATTTGTGCTTCTTAACTAATTTTTGCGTTTTCTTAATGTACTTATTTATCTTAATATATTTTTTTAGTTTATTTTTGCTACAATTATATATTATAAATAAATAATTTAAAAAAAATACATTATTTATTATCACAGTTTTCAACTTAAATATGTACAAACATGTATATGAGGCCTTACATTTCAGATTTTGTTACTCTCGATTCTTTTTTGTTACCTGTCCCAATATTTAATTTTTTTTAATTATTATTATTTGCATAATTTAGCTTTCTAAACTTAAATAAATGACTGATTAATAAAGATATTCGTATTGTTCTAATTGTGAAGTACAACAAATACTCTGTATCTGTATTTATTATTATAGAATTAAACTTCAGTGTCAGAAAATGTCCATAGTGGTAACAAATTATTTTATTTTGAATGTAACTAAAAGATTTCTAATTATAATCAAACCATTTTGATCTCAAAGATTTGATTGTGTTCTTGACTAATAATTATTAAAACATTAAAAGTACTATTGCTGTATTTTCTTTTCCTTTTTAACTAAATTCAAGTAACAAAATAGGAACTGTTTTTTTATGTACCCTGCAGTTTTATCATTTTTATATAAAAATGGTAAGTTAAACCTAATAATATAATGAAATTCATAAACTAAATAGTTTCAGCTATCTGTCTGCAGTCTTGGATGTCAAATTTATCTAGGTTTTTATTTTTGTGATTTTTTTAAGACATGGTCAAGAAATTTGGGAAACGCTCTTATTGGAAACTTGACAATAACACATAACTTACTTCTAACCATGATAGATGGTAAAGCATCAACTATTCTTTGCGAAACATCGTCTCAGAGATGTGATATTGTATGTGAATATTTATTTTTCATGTGTCATACCGTGATGTCACTACTTTGTACAGCAGAATACCAGTGCAGCAGGCCCAGCTTGCTGCTTATACTGAGTTGTGCACAGTGTTGGCATCACACAACTGGGCGCAATGTACCTATTGCTTTTTTTTAAATTTTTTTTTTGTTTTATAAATTGTTCATTTGTGTACTTGTTGTGTGATGTCAATAAACGTTTTTCAATTATTTTTTTGTGTCTGCAAAGCTACTCTAAAGGAGATGAATAACTTGCCTTTGATATCGACAAAGAATGTTGATTGCAACGTGTACAGATATGGTTTATCATCGTTACACATTTGGATACGATGCATGGAATGCATTCTTCACATAGCATACCGATTAGATTTGAAAACATGGTCTGTAACGGGAGAAGAATGGAAGGCGATCATGGAGAATAGAAAAAAATATTCAGGATGCGTTTAAATCGCAAACAGGACTTTTGATTGATATTGTAAAACAAGGTCATGGGACGACGAATGATGGGAATACTGCTAGGAGATTTTTCGAAAACACCGAAATTGCTGCTTCGATCACAGGAGTCAGCGAGGATTTAATAAAACGGTTTAAAACCATATTAGAGACGATTTCTTTAGGTTGCCATATACAAAAAACAAAATTTCAAGCTTACACTGAAGCGACGATGAAATTATATGTAGAATTGTATAATTGGTATTATATGCCTGCAAGTGTACATAAAGTCCTTGCTCACGGGGCAGCTATTATTGAAAATTTAGGTGTTGTAAAAATCGGCAAGTTATCAGAAGAAGCTGCAGAAGCTCGTAATAACGATTTTAGAAGATATCAACAGCATCATTCCAGGAAATTCTGTAGAAAGGCTACCAACGAAGACATTTTAAATAATTTATAATAAACTCCGATCCATGTGTTTCGAAAATTCGTTCTAAGCTTTTGCGGAAACACAAAGCCCTGTCTGAAGAAGCAAAATCTTTGTTGATTTCTACGGAAACATCTATTGACGATGACGAACAAGAGGATTTTGAATTTGTCAGTGTAGATTCAGAAACCGAATTCGTTGAATATTAAACAATCTTTTTTTTTATTTATGCTTGTCGTAAATAACGCTGAACGTATACTTTAGTGGAATAGGCCTATTGGGGAGACCACTGATAAAAAAAAACGCGCCAAGTTCTTTACCTCTATGGTGGTGTGGAATAGAGAATAAAAAAAATTAAAAATAACTATATCTCCAAAATCGCATAAAATCGCAGTACCAAATAAGGTGCTAAAATAGGTAAATAATTTGTGCTATTGACATCTATATGTCATTCTTTGAGAAAGTTTGAGAATTACGAGAAAATCATTATTTTTTAAATTTTTTCATACATAATTTTTTTCAATAATTTATAACAGCAAAAGTAAAAGGTAAAACGGAAAGTCATATAACATTCTAAGTTTATATTGATTAGTAATTTTATTTTAAAAAATATGCCAAATAAAATTTCGGTCATCTACGGCTTTATATCAGCCCACCGTGCGCCGCCGCCGCCGCCGCCGCCGACTGTGCATATGTGCAGTTCGCGCGATTCGCGCCTCTCGTGCGAGACTACTTTAATTATTGTTCTGAGCCGCCGACGATCGTTCTGCGCAGCGACAGCTAACCCTCCTCTGCGAGCGTTGAGTGAAGGTGTGGTGTGGTATGTGTATAGAATTACCTACTAAGTGTGCATGTACGTTCTTAATTCTATAAATAATGATGTAACCTTTTTATTAATCAATAAATATTGTAATCTCAGATCAATCACTTGTGTTCTCTTTATTTATCCGTTGCCGAACCTTACATGGCGACCCTGCCATGCGCGTGATAAACTAAGTATCCAGTTGCGGACACGGGTTGCAGTGCAATAGTCCAAGATGAGTTCATTAACTTTTGTGATCGTGTTCATCGCGTACGGTTCCAGTAAATCAACTAAGATTTTCCAAGATGGGTACTACCAAAAGTATACCCAGTAAAGACCAACAAAACCAAATGTTCCTGACTCAAATTGGCCAAAACAACGAGGCAAACACGCATATCGAGCAATTGACGTTTCACGCATCCACAACAACCATCATATTGGCCATTATACTGCTGCTGATGACATTACTGATTCTGTACGGGCTCTTCAAACTCTACTACAAGTGCCATAAACGTGTTGTTAGAAGAGAGTTGGACAACCACATGACGTTCCGGCGTTCGTGGCGTTATCACCGTCCCAGCGGTCGCACAGAGAGAGCATCCCAGATGCAAGGGAAGACGACTTCCGAAACGTGTGAAGTCTGAAGTGTTTCGTCCCCTCCACCCCATAAGGTTACCCCAAGTGGTTAGCTCCCCTTAAAGTATGTATTACACCAACGGCAATCTGTGTAATGGTATGTAATCATTTAATTTTATATGTGTCTATGCGGTTATTTTATTATTATTTACTATTAAATTATATTATCTCGAGAGGATGATGCTGCGATGTATTTGGTCTGTGGAGGCTTCCGTCAAACCAGTGCCAGTAGGACTTCGTTAACCTGCCGACCAGGGAGACCCGTAGAAACGGTTGTCCCGCTGGCCGCCCGTGGCACAGTACAGGGGCCCGAGCGAGCCTAACCAGCTCGTGAGGCTGCCTCACCATGCCACGCATAATCTCGGGGTGGTCCGTCGTGCCGGTTGGTGACCGGAAGGTGGGGTCCCGGCGGCCATTCCCGGGGGGGTTCGGGGGCCCTTCCGTTCGGCAGGTTAATAATACTCGTCTGTGGGCAAATTCCTGGGGAAACAGGCCACCACACTTTGACCATTCGCATCGCGGCATCATTTTCTCGATTCACGCCTCCCTCTTTCCACTCCTAAAATGACAGCGCCTAACAAAAAAACTGGTACTACAGCGGTGCACACCCCCACCAAAACCTTACCGTTTGAGGTGGAGTTCGCTAACATCCGCGGACTTCATGCAAACCTCAATGCCGTCCACCACCATCTTGAGACGGCACGGCCAGCAATGTTGTTCCTGACGGAGACGCAAATAATCCGCCCAGCTGACACCACCTACCTGAACTATCCCGGCTTTGTGCTTGAAGAGTCCTTGCAGGTTAATAATACTCGTCTGTGGGCAAATTCCTGGGGAAACAGGCCACCACACTTTGACCATTCGCATCGCGGCATCATTTTCTCGATTCACGCCTCCCTCTTTCCACTCCTAAAATGACAGCGCCTAACAAAAAAACTGGTACTACAGCGGTGCACACCCCCACCAAAACCTTACCGTTTGAGGTGGAGTTCGCTAACATCCGCGGACTTCATGCAAACCTCAATGCCGTCCACCACCATCTTGAGACGGCACGGCCAGCAATGTTGTTCCTGACGGAGACGCAAATAATCCGCCCAGCTGACACCACCTACCTGAACTATCCCGGCTTTGTGCTTGAAGAGTCCTTCAAAGCCAAAGCCGGAGTTTGCTTATTCGTTCGGGCGGATGTTTGCTGTCGCCGTCTGCGCTGTCTGGAGGACCCTTCCTTCTCCCTCCTAGTGGTACACGTCGACTTAGGCTCTCATTGCCGTGTCTACGTCTGCGTCTACCGATCTCATAACGGTGACATGGAGACAACTCGACTAATTGAACATCTTAGTCGGGTAGCAGATGATGCGCAGGAGCGGTTTCCATCGGCGGACTGGTGTTTTTGGGGGACTTCAACGCCCACCATGAGTTGTGGTTAGGTTCCTCCAAAACAGACCATGCTGGTAGAACTGCCCACGCATTCGCTCTCACGCATGACCTGACGCAACTGGTGAACCAGCCCACCAGGATCCCAGACATAGTTGGCCATGCGCCCTCCTTACTCGACCTTCTGCTGACGAGTCGCCCAGCTGGATACCGGGTGGAGATTCGAGCTCCTTTAGGTTCCTCGGATCACTGCTTGATATCCAGCACAGTGCCCTTGGCATCGCGCCCGCCAACAGCGGTTTCGAAACGCCAGATTTGGCACTACGCGTCGGCAGACTGGGACGGGATGCGGGAGTATTTTGCATCCGTCCCTTGGAGGCAGCGCTGCTTTAGTGGGAAGGACCCGACCGCTAGCGCCACTGCCGTTGCTGATGAGATAGTATTAGGAATGGAATACTATATTCCACACTCCTATGTCATCAGCAAAGGCAGACGCAACCGCTGGTTCAATCGCGAGTGTGCCAGCGCTGTTGAGAGCAAACAGACGGCATACCGCGCTTGGATCAGAGGTAAAGCTCATGGGGATCCCGAAACTCGCTCGCTAAAAGCAGCCTATAATAATGCCACCAAGTCATGTAAGACGGCCTACATTAGAGCGGATGCCCAGCGCGTTGCACGAGTAGGCCAAGAACTCCTGACGCATCCTACGGGCAGCCGTAGCTACTGGCGTCTGGCCAAAGCCGTGCAATACAACTTCTGCCAACCCTCGCTGCCACCACTGAGATGTCTTGACGGAACTTTAGCTTACAAGCCGCAGGAAAAGGTCGATCTCCTGGCACAGCCACCCTCAATTCCTCACTGTGGCCACACAATGTCTGATTTATATCAGGCAGTGTGATGTCCGTGCGGAAATGCAGTCAATCGATGTCCGGAAAGCTAACGGTCCTGATGGCATCCCAGCAATAGTTCTGAAAATGTGTGCAGCGGAGTTGTCCCCTGTGTTAACGCTTCTGTACAGTCTCTCGCTCTCTTCGGGTTGTGTGCCAGAATCTTGGAGAGAAGCTAATGTGCAACCGATCCCTAAAAAAGGAGATCGGTCAGATCCGACTAATTACCGCCCTATAGCCGTAACTTCAGTGTTGTGTAAGATCCTAGAACGAATATTGAACAAACAGCTTATTCGATACCTAAAAGATCACTCCCTAATTCACGATCGACAATTTGGGTTTCGGCCAAAACGGTCAACGGGTGATCTTCTAGCGTACGTCACACATCTCTGGGGTGAGGCTATTGACAAGCGTGGCGAGTCACTGGCAGTTAGCCTTGATATAGCCAAGGCTTTTGATCGGGTCTGGCACAAAGCTCTTCTCTCCAAGCTCCCGGCATACGGTTTGCCCGCTCAGTTCTGTACCTGGATTGCCAGCTTCCTGCATGAGCCGAAGTCGAAGAAGTAGAATCCGTGTCCTTTCGGATGGATGCGCTTCGCGGTTCATGTCAGTGAACGCTGGTGTTCCTCAAGGCTCCGTTCTATCCCCCACGCTGTTCCTTCTGCATATCAATGACATGCTTCCTCTTGGAAACATTCATTGCTTTGCAGATGATAGCACAGTGCATGGGGGATATAACGGGCACCCAACGGCTGGGCGGGTAGACACCGAAATGAAGCGAGCAAATCTTGTCATTGAGCTCGATCGGGTGTTGGACCTCATTTCTAAATGTGGCTCCAATAATCTGGTGGAGTTCAATGCCAAGAAAACACAGGTGTGCGCGTTCACAGCGAAAAAGTCGCCATTCCTTCCCCTTCCCTCTCTTTAGGGTACATCTCTAGACCTGCAGAGCAGTATTAACATGCTCGGTATGGATATCCGCTGCGATCTGAACCAAAAGGACTACATCGAAACCGTGATTAAAAATGCCTAACGTAAACTCGGTGTCCTGAACAAGGTGCGGCGATTCTTCACGCCTGATCAGTTGTGTCTATTATACAAGACACAGGTGCGGTCTTGCGTGGAGTATTGCTCTCACCTTTGGGACGGCTCCGCAAAGTACCTTCTCGATGCCTTGGACAGATTGCAGCGCCGCGCTGTGCGCATTATCGGCAATGCAGAGGTCACCAAAACTCACGAGCCTTTGCAATTGCGTAGAGATATTGCGTCACTCAGCGTCTTTTACCGTTTACACCATGGCGAGTACTCTGAAGAACTCTTTGACCTCATCCCTCCTTCTCCCTTCCTCCATAGGAGTACGCGTGCTGCTCTCCGGAGTCACCAATTTACAGTCTCTAACATTCCATCACGCACAAAGAAATTTGGTGACTCGTTTCTTTGCCGCACTTCCAAAAGATGGAATAGTCTACCAGCACACGTATTCCCTCCTACCTATGACATAGGGTCCTTCGAACGAGGCGTGAAGAAGCACTTTGTGGGCCGGCAGAGTGAGGATGACTGATGCTACGTCTCTTACGCTGCACCAGTTGTCCTCGCGCCTGGACCTCATTTCCACTTAACATCAGGTGGAGTGGGGTCATTTGCCGGGCTTAGTATAAAAATAAAAAAAAAATGTTATTTTACAGTAATATTAAACATCTTAAAGAAAATCTTATAAAGCTCAATAAAAATAGACGAAGTGAAAAAACATTAAATGAGAAATTAAACGAAGCTACGACATTATATACTAGATATCTATTATGTGCTGACGTCTTAGATGATAAAGTAAGGAAAGGAGAATATAAAAGTAGTGATTTAATATATTGTAAGGAAGTTTGTATTAGAATAGAAACTTTGTATTCAAAAATAGAGGAATTTTGCAATAGTAATATTGAAAGTCTAAGCACCATGGAAAAGTTCGATTTTAAAATGGCGGTGGCCCTTTTGCCAGAAATGAATGGTAAAGAGGAAGTCACTAAAAAGCTTATTGATGCAATCGAATTATATAGTTCTATGATAAATGATGAAAGTCAAAAAAATTAATAAATTTTATTTTAAAAACGAGATTGTCCGAAAGTGCTAAACTTCGTTTGTCGCCACAGTACATTAGTTGTCAGTCGCTGTTGTCTGATATGAAAGAACATTTACTCACTAAAATGTCCAGTACCGCTGTAGGGAAGCCGAAGATGGGTAGGATGGATGCATGCAAATTTGAGGAAGGCAAAGGGAAGATTTCCTCCGAGCTGAGTGGTATAGCTCGGGGACCGAGGTCTAAGGGATGTTAGTTGGAGGTGCTATGTACAGCGAAGGAGGTGGTGTAACTCCGCTACCGCGATGCAGGCTTCCCATACTATTTCTCTGTTAGTATGGAGATGTCGTTGAGTTGATTTTTGTAGCGCCATCTGTTGACACGGTTGAGAGGCTTCGTGTAGAACTATGTGCGGCGTATGCGGTAGGTAGCGCCGCCACATCACTCCCCTCCTGAGAACGGAGGTCGATGTCAGTGAGTGTGCTCAGCGGTCAGTGCGTCAGAGCTTGCAAGTGCCAGTGGAGAGTGCTGCTGCAGGATGCCCCAGTCTATGGTGAGTCGAGACGGGTGGGGTGAAAGCGCGTTGCCAGTGATGCAGTGTGCTGCTCCTGTCTGCGGTCGGTCGAGACAGGTGATGACGGTGGGTCCGAGCTGCTGGTGTGCAGGGCTACCACGCCGGAGTGATGCGGCCGACATTGATGCACCGGTCGTGGGCTGCGGAGACCAGGTCGGGATGATGCCGTCGAGTGTGCCGAAGGTCCAGGAAGCGTCGTCCAAGATGCTGCGGTGGAACCTTGAGGCTTGATTGCTGGCTTGCTGTGTCTGCTGGCGAAGGTAGACTCGATGATGGATGGAGGAGTGATGGATGGGCGCTGCAACGATGTTGAAGGTGCTTCTATGCTCCGTCGGGGTCACCAACGTAGGGAAGCCGAAGGTGGGTAGGATGGATGCAACTTTGAGGAAGGCAAAGGGAAGATCTTCCTCCGAGCTGGGTGATATAGCTCGGGGACCGAGGTCCAAGGGATGTTAGTTGGAGGTGCTATGTATAGCGAAGGAGGTGGTGTAACTCCGCTACCGCGATGCAGGCTTCCCATACTATTTCTCTGTTAGTATGGATCGCTTCTCTCCAAGCTTTCGTCATACGGCTTCCCACCTCGCCTATGCGATTGGGTCGCCGGGTTCCTGCATGAGCGCAGCATTCGCGTACTCTGCGAAAGCAGTGCGTCACAGTCTCTGCAGGTGAACGCCGGAGTGCCGCAGGGTTCTATAATATCGCCCACGCTGTTCCTTCTGCATATCAATGATATGTTATCCTTGGGTAACATTCATTGCTATGCAGACGACAGTACAGTACATCGGCGTTATTTGGGTCACCCTGCGGCAAAGCAGGCCGATGTAGTGGAGTCGAGACGGAAGATTGTCATTGAGCTGGACGAGGAGTTAGACCGCATTTATAAATGGGGCTCTGATAACCTGGTCCAGTTCAATGCCAAAAAAACACAGGTCTGCGCTGTCACTGCTAAAAAGTCCGCATTTCTCCCCCAACCCTCCTTCCAGAGCAACCTATTACCCATCCAGACTGGTCTCAAGTCTCCTAGGTATGGACATACACAGCGACCTCAACCCGAAGAGCTATATTGAGAGCATTATAAACACAGCCTCACGTAAACTCGGAATCCTGAACAAGGTGAAGCGGTTCTTCACGCCGGAGCAACGTTGTCTTTTGTATAAGACTCAGGTGCGCTCCTGCGTGGAGTATTGCTCTCATCTTTGGGACGGATCCGCCAAGTACACGCTCGAAGCTCTTGACAGGTTGCAAAGACGTGCTGTGAGTATTATCGGTAACGATGACGTTACGACCAGTCTGGAGCCGTTACACTTACGTAGGGACATTGCTTCCCTTAGTGCTTTCTACCGCCTTTACCACGGTGAATGCTCTGAGGAGCTCTTTGACCTCATCCCTCCCTCTCCTTTCCTTTCCAGATCGACGCGTGCAGGTCTTAGAAGCCACCCTCATACCGTGCTGACCATCAAGACACGTACCAAAAAGTTTGGACAATCGTTCTTTTGCCGAACTGCCCGTATGTGGAATGCGCTTCCCGCACACGTGTTTACTTCTTCTTTCTCTCCCGGGTTATTTAAGCGGGGCGTGAAAAAGCATTTATGCAGGCCGCCATAGTGAGAGCGTTCGGCATAGCGTGGTAGCGCTGTGATGAACGGTTTCACTTCTTAGGCTTCACTGGCTGCTTTTCATCAGGCAGAGTGAAGCCATTATGGCGTGCCACAATAAAAAAAAATGGAGATGTCGTTGAGTTGATTTTTGTAGCGCCATCTGTTGACACGGTTGAGAGGCTTCGTGTCGAACTATGTGCGGCGGATGCGGTAGGTAGCGCCGCCACACCGCTATACACACTCAATTAATAAAAGAAAATAAACATTCTAGTACAATTGAGGACTATGGGAAAAGGTTAGAAAGCTTGTTTGTAAATCTTACTATTTCACAGGCCGACGGAAATAATGCATCGTATCAGGTTTTAAAACCGATTAATGAGAAATTAGCCATTAAAAGTTTCATAGATGGGTTAAGAAATTCTAATTTACGTGTAATATTATCGGCTCGTAACTACTATTCTTTAAAAGATGTTATCCGTGCAGCAAAGGACGAAGAGACCTCATATAGTTCCCGTTCCCAGCCTGAAGGAGCTATATTCAGTGGACACCAGATCGGAAACCAGGTAATTTTAATAAGCCTTTTAGAGGTTTCTCGGGCAGCAGAGGTTTTTCGGGTCGCAAAGCTTTCGCAGGCCGATAAGGCGCCCAAGGCTACCTTGGCGCTGGCGGCAGTCAACATCAGCTGCGCCCACAGTACCAAAACCCCGGGTCGTCTCGCCAAATGAACTACGGCCGTGGTCGTACTTTTTTTCGAGGGACTACTCATTAAGGTACTCATTGGTCTAGTCGTGATAACAATAACTTTCGCGGACACCAAGCAAGGCAAATTCATTTTATGAATACTATTAATAATGAGAGTTCATTAACTAATCCGCAAACTTCAATTGAAAATAAAACGACAGAAAGCGATTTTTTTCGTGCATAATTGTATTATTTCATGTAACAATAGTAACTACGTAGAATTTAGTATAAATAATATTAGTAAGATGTGGCTCATTGATACTGGAGCGACATTATCCGCAGTGAAATACGAAACGGTCATTGCACTGTGTATTCCAATCATAAAACAAAACATATGTATAAAAGGAATAGGTGTTCATTTAAACACCGAGGGTTTTGTTTATTTAAACTTGTCTATACGTGGAAAAAAGTTTAGACATAAGTTTTATGTTTTAAGAAACTTAACATGTTTACATGATGGAATAATCGGACAAGACTTTTTACGACAATATAGTTGTATTGTAAATTATGAATTAAATAACATGACTTTGTCATGCTTGGATACGGATAGAAAAATAATTTTACCTTTAGGTTTAGGTACAGTTCACGGATATACTTTCTTATTAGTATCTCCCCGTTGTGAGAAACTATTTTATATCGACACATTTTTGAATGAGGAGTGCATAATACGATCGAAAGAATTATGTAATGGTGTTTATTTGGCAGGTGGAATCTGTAAATCGTTTGATGGTAAGATACTGATCCAAATTTTGAATACTCGCGAGAAAGAAGTGTGTTTGAGTTATTTTACTCCTGAGTATGAAAGTTTGAATAACTATGACGTATGTACGTATGATACAAATGAACATATTGACAGCGAAAGGGTACGTAAAATGTTCTCTTTATTGGATTTTTTACATTTGAATCTAGAAGAAAGACGTTCAATACAAAGTATTTGTGCAAAATTTTGTGATATATATTATTTGCCCGGAGATAAGTTAACTGTCAATAATATTTATGAAACAGAAATTAAAATAAAACCTAATGTCTCACCGTCTTGTGTAAAACCTTATCGATTACCTCGTTCACAAAGACAGGAAATTACTGATCAGGTAACCAAATTATTATCTGAAAATATCATTGAACCATCGCGTAGTGCGTGGTCCAGCCCAGTCTTGTTAGTTCCGAAAAAATCAGATGACAATAGTAAGAAATGGCGTTTGGTTATAGATTACCGCAAATTAAATGAGAGAGTGATAGATTACAAATTTCCCTTACCTAACATAGCAGATATTTTAGATTCTCTTTCTGGAGCTTTGTACTTCACTCACCTTGATTGAAATCAATCTTATTATCAATTAAATTTAAAAAATGAGAGTACAGAGTTTACAGTCTTTACTACTCATAATGGGCAGTATCAAATGACGTGATTACCCATGGGGTTGAAGACGAGTCCAAGTTGCTTCTCTAGAGCGATGACTATAGCGATGACTGGCTTAAATAATGAAAAATGCCTAATATATCTCGACGATTTGCTCTGTTTTGGACGTTCTTTAAGAATTTATAATAAGAATTTAATTGTCATTTTTTCCAGACTTAGAAAAGTAAACCTTAAATTAAATCCCACAAAGTGCAAATTTTCAAGAAAAGATGTGTTATACCTTGGTCACGTAGTATCAGCTGATGGAATTAAACCAGACCCAGAAAAAATTAAAGCAATTAATCAGTATCCTGTTCCCCAAACTTCGGAGGAACTTCGCAGATTTGTAGCATTTTCCAACTACTATAGAAAATTCATTCCCAATTTTGCAGATATTACAATACCTTTAAATAAATTATGCTTAAAAAATGTTCCTTTTGAATGGAGCGATGAGTGTCAATAAGCATTTTTTACCTTAAAACATGTACTTATCTCCCCGAAAGTATAACAATATCCAAATTTTGATAAAGAAAATACATTCATTCTACAAACGGATGCGTCAGGTTTCGCAGTAGGAGCAGTTTTAAATAACGGAGATCGGAAACCTGTGGCATTTGCAAGTAGAAGTCTAAATAAAGCCGAGAAAAATTATCCCACCATAGAAAAAGAACTATTGGCAATTACATGGGCAGTAAAATATTTCAGACCTTATCTTTATGGCAAAAGATTCATAGTAGAAACAGATCACAAACCATTAATTTATTTATTTAATATGACAAATCCTTCTAGTAGAAGTATGAAAATTAGGCTTGTATTGGAAGAGTACGATTTTGATGTCGTTTATGTGAAAGGGAAAGATAATGTAGCTGCAGATGCATTGTCTAGGGTGCGTATTAGTAGCGAAGAGTTGAAAGGAATGCATGAAAATATTATTTCAGTTATGACTAGAGCGCAAAGAAAACGAATAAATGAAGACAGTGCGCAATCGGATGTTTCTTTGCAAAGTAAGGATTCCGGCGACAATTGGTCTGATCACCCAAGAATCGTCGAAATGCTTGACCTACCAGTAAATTATACTGAATTTTTGTTTTTGAATGAGAGTGAATGGAAATAAATAAAAAGTTACGTAACTTGCGAGTGTAAGCACTTCGCGTTTGTTAAATCAAAGGATTTAATTGTGTAAAACCAATTTCCCTATCGCAAAGTACACGAGGTGTCTTTGTGAGGGAATTGAGTTTGTTTTGTAATAAATTAAATATTAAAAATATATATTTTATACTCAGTGACGAGAGAAAAGTTTTATTAAACACAATAAGTAATTTCATTAATAAGTCTCCTCAATGGACCGGTCCGCGATTACATATTATACGAGGAGTTAAGAGAATATTAGACACAGACACTAGGCGTATGTTGAGTAACGTAAAGAGGCATTATTCTTGGCCAAGCAGGGAAAAAGACGTTACCGAATTTGTTACCAAGTGCAATCAATGTCAAAGACAGAAGCACTTTGAGTATACAAAACAACCAATGGTTATTACCAATACGGCTTTTGATAGAGTATTTTTAGATTTAGTGGGCCCTATAAGTAATGATATCAGCGATTCTAAGTATATTTTAACTCTACAATGCGACTTAAGTAAGTACGTTGAGGCATATCCTATTTCATCGAAAGATAGTGTGACCGTGGCAACCGCATTCGTAAATAATTTTATTTTGCGCTACGGCAAACCGCGTGAAATCATAACAGACAAAGGTACTGAATTTATTTCTTCAGTTATGCAAGATGTGTGTAAACTGTTAAATATTTCGCATATAAAATCAACTGCTTATTCAGCCGATAGGCCGATATTCAGCACTATCAGGCGTTCATTGGCTTCTTGGGTCGCAATAATTCAAATATGTTAAGCGGCCCCTGCTACTTCGATTTCGGTGGCCCCGGACATCACCGTCAATTAGTTTCAAACTATGTAGGTGGTCTGCACAACCCACATACCTACAGGCCGGATATAAACGACTATGCGTACCAGGCACCCATAGGCGACCTGGATGAGCTCTGGACAACCGAACCACTTGATGCGAATGAAATGTTCATTGGAGCGATGAATTGGGGGTCAAAGTTGCTCGCGTCCGTAGGTTTACCCTTGAGACCCTACACGTGATCCCTAGGTGGTGCTAAATAAGTGACACCAACTGAGTGGTAGAGCCACGCTGCGTTGCAGCACACATTGGGCCGGCTCGCCCGGCGTAATACCACCCTCTCACTAATATTCGGCGTGAAATAATGGCACTTGGTGCTGTTGTGTTTCGTCTGACCAGTGAGGGTTCCGGAGGCCCCTTCCCCCCCCCCCCTCCTCCCAATTCCTATTCCTTCCTTAAACCTATTCCTCCCTTAAAGGCCGGCAACGCGTCTGCGATTCCTCTGGTTTTGCGGGTGTCCATGGGCGGCGGTGATTACTCTCCATCAGGTGACCCGCCTGCTCGTTTGCCTCCCTCTTATATATAAAAAAAAAAAAAAAGAACTTATTAGGAGAAATTCCATCCTCTCCGCTGCTGAATCGTGCGCAGGCAACCCGCTGCGATTTCCTAGCAGTACAGTGCGCATCGCATCGTTATACAGCGCTGCTCAATAACATGATGGGCTAGCCCCATCCCTCTTAAAACACGGGGTTAACTTGTTGGAAGTTGTAGGAGCAACATAAATATCAATAATTGAGGCGAACACCAGCCGGGATAAATGTGCATAACCTCATCAACTCCTTGATTTGCGTAGTACAACCCTAGAGCTCGGGAAGCTACATCATCCCACTGCTGATCCGGGCGCTCAGGAAGATAGAGCGCGGCTAACCATTCATTCCTGTCCTTAAAGGGACGGCAATCATTTATTTTATATCCAAGGAAAGATATCTCATCGAGATACTGTGACTGGCAACTTTTCTGCAAGTTCATTTCCATTCCAATACTTTTAGCCAAGAGTGACATTTTATCCATGTCTGGGCGTGTAGTCATTGCTACAATGGAGTCGTCTCCCATCACAATCATTTTATTAATTGTGACATCTTGCTCCAGACAGAACCATGTTATCAATATGTAATTAATAACAGAATCAATCAACTGCGTGAAATAACTACCACTAGCTACACCAGAATCTTTCTGGTAGCGTTCTCCATTCGCTAAGCGTATAGTGCTGGGAGGGAGGCCTTTGCCCAGCAATGGGACAATATGGGCTAATATAATAATAATATAGCATGTCTTTTAATGTTTATGTTTACCTTGGCTGGCACCGACTCCAAAAATATTTTTGAAGATTTATAAGATTGAGTAAAATAAAGGTTAATACTGCAAGTAAATTGAACAAACTAAACTACGCAATCATTTTTTACGTTGTAGTGCATTTATTTCAGTAAAATTTTTTGGAGTCGGGTTTTTTTTTGTTGTTTTTAAGTTTTTGTTTATAGTATCAAAAGTTTTATTTTTTGTTAATAATTACAAGGTAAATGAATTACAAATTAATCTAAATTAAATGCATCGAACTCATTTTCAAACTCATTCAAATGTGTCATTGCAATCATTACTTGGCAAACACTTCGGTCATGAACGGGAAGGTTTAGCCTCTTTATCATTTTATAAAGACGTGCTGATGATGCAGGATACACTTTTAGCTTCAACTGATGAAACCAATATGTTGTGTACATTAGACGATGCTAGTATGTAACACTTCTGTCTAACCACAAATTCTAAATCCTAAATGCTGTGCAAAGATAAGACAGGCTTAAAACATACAATGATTGGTTGGAGTACTTACGTAGTCGTTTCATTCAATAATATAATATCAAATCAAATGATCTTACTATAAACGTTCTACTGCTGGGCAAATAAAATTAGTTCAGCTAAATAAACACATCTTATCCCCTCAGGCCCCAAGCGGTCGCATGAGACCGCACCTAAAAATCGCGCCATTCCGTCAAACCCCAAGCGGTCGCAAGAGACCGCGGTCTCCACTTAACATTGTTTCGTGTTTTCACAGACTTACAGACTACTTGTGTATGAACAAGTTCGATTATTTCGGTTCTCTGGTAAATTTTACGTATCGAGATAGCAACACATCGACGTATGCTCGATTCTGTCATTTTCGACGTTGACAGTATTGATGTTGGGTCAAATTGAGATCTATGACACACTCATCAAAACTGTATATTGGTCAAACAATGCCAAACTCTTATTTTTACTGTCTACACGTCAAGTCCTTATTTCTGCGTACTCGTCAAAACTGGATGTTGGTCTAACTTTTAGAATAGTCGATTAGAGATGAAATATTTCAAGAAATAAAACAATAATATTAGCATAATGTGTGTATTAAAACAAAATAACACTTCTTGTCTACTCGTCAAGTTTTTATTTCTGCATACTCGCTGAAATTGCTTATTGGTCTAATTTTTAGAATAGTCGATTAGAGTTGAAATATTTCAATAAATAAAACTATAGCATTAGCTTAATTTATTCTATGTGGCCAGTTTTAAGTAAAAAACGAGGGAATTTAAAGCAAAGAGGTTTTAACTCTAATCGACGATTCTATAAGTTAGACCAATATGCAGTTTTGACGAGTATGCAGAAATAAGATTTTGACGAGTACCTAGACAGTAAAAATGAGAGTTTAGCATCGCTTGACCAATATGCAGTTTTGACGAGTGTGTCGTAGATCCAATGGATTTACTGGCCACATAGAATAAAAAGAAGATAATACTATAGTTTTATTTATTGCAAAGTGTGTCGTAGAACCATGTTTAGTACTTAAAATTTTGCCTCCTGGACCTGACCTGACCGATTGATTTGAAATTTGGTACACACATTTAGTTCTGATGACAATACAATTATGTATATTCAGTATCATTGTAAATCCAAAATGGCCGCCTCCACAAAATTGTGGATTACATTTTTTTGTTTAACCACGTTTATATGGGTATCAAATGAAAGGGCTTGACTAGTAGTATACAGTACATTTTATAAAAATAAACTTAAAATGGCCGCCTTCACAAAATTGTGGATTATATTTTTTTTTGTTTAACCACCTCAATATGGGTACCAACTAAAAAGGCTTGACTAGTAGTATACAGTACATTATAGAAGAAAAAAACTTAAAATGGCCGCCTCCACAAAATTGTAGATTACATTTTTTTGTTTAACTACCTCAATATGGGTATCAAATGAAAGAGCTTGACTAGTAGTACAGTATATTATAGAAAAAAATATTTAAAAATAAAAAGGGTATAAAATATTTAAAAATTAATTAAAACCTTTAAACGATTTTAGAATTAATTTTTAATTATTTAGTAGTTTTATTTAAGTACTACAACGATGGTAGTTGTCTCTTTTTTGTTTATAGCATGTCAAATTGGCGAGTCAATGAGGAGCCGCCTGAAGACTTCCTCCAGCTTTTAAATGATGATGAGGATAGCAATGAGAGAGAGAGAGTGACTTCGAATCCGAAATTGAGGAGGTGGGTTTGCCTAATAATTTGTTTGCCTTGTGGTACTGGTTACTCATTTATTCTTGTTTGATATATTACTTCATTTACTACTACTTATTGTGTGGATAGTCAAGCACTTGTGTCAGAGTTTCTAATCATAGTGATGGCGGTTATTCCATTGGGGGTGTTTTTTAATGTCATTTTTCATGTTTAAGGATGAAGCGAGTAATCGCGGGGTCTATCGGCCAGACTCGCCGGAACGCTGGGAGAGCCCGCCGCCATTGGTAATGCGTTTATTATAATTCTCGGTGAGATGCTGTATTTATAGCTTATGGTGTGCAGTACATGTTTTTTTTGTGTGTTTTAGATCGGTCCCGATCGTTCACCTGTGGCTCCACGCTACTTTTCTCTCACGTCCCCAGCGCGCAGTCCCGAGTGGTTGCCGGTAATGGTAATGCATTCATTATTGTGTAAAGTATACGGTATTTGCACGTTATTAACAATCCTCGTTCGCCACTGAGATATATGTAATAAAACAACGTATAGCTATTCATGCGGTTTATTCGAGACTAGCTCACACGTCTGCACGCACACCTGCGCGCACGTACAACTACCCACATACATAACCAATTTCTTATTTCCATTTAATTATTATATTCGCCATCTGTCAGCCATATTTCTAAGATTCGCTCTACAGAGCGAGGAAAAAATATCTACATACTCAAAATTTACAATACAATGAGCTGGAGAATGTGAAAGTTCCAGAAATGTTAGCAAATGATATTTTAATATGTGACGATGGCCATAGTGATAAAATCTTAATATTCTCGTCTTCGACATCCTGAAATTATTTACAATTATTCCAGCCAAACTAGGCACAATTTTTCGGAGATGGTACTTTTTTCAGTGTATCAACAGTTTTTTATCAGTTGTATACAATCCACGTCGACTTGGGATCAACGTTAGGTTCTACGAATGTGGCCCCAGTTATCTTTGGTTTACTGCCTAATAAAAATCAAGCCACGACAAGCAACATTTAAAAGATGTAATAAATTTGGATATTCAACATTTTAAATGCGATTATGAAATAGCAGTTGTAAATGCAGTTCGCAATATTTATCCGAACGCGATTATATCCGGCTGTCATTTTCATTATTTCCGTGCAGTATGGAAAAAAGCCAAAAGCTTAAAATTAGGCATGATTAATGGAGGTCGTAAAATTATTAAATTGAAAGATTGATTGCGGACTTACCTCTGTTGCCAGCTAACCATATAGAACAAAATAGGCAAGGGATATTGGACATTTCACTATCACTTGATTTCAAGAATGTTTTTGAGAATTATTATTGGCACCGACTTCAAATAGACAGATAGGTAGCACATACATTTAATATATTATATAGATTAATAGGTAAGTAATAGGTTTAGACAAGAATGATCACCAGTGATCGCCGTAGGTAGTGCCATTTGGGGTCAATGAACTAGAATGTTAGTGTTAATATGAATACGCCCCGAGAATCCCGGCATCCGCGAAAATATTTTCCTAAATGTTGATGTATTAATTATTTAACGTAGGTAGAGCAATCTGAGATCAATGAGATTGAATTTTAGTGTTAATATACGAGTAGACATGCCTCGGAATTTCCGTAAATGTTTCCTGAATGCCAATGTCTTTATTAGGTAATTAAAGTTAAAAAGTTTTTTATCTACAACGGGAAAGATCTTGGCCTTCATCTGACCTGATGGTAAGTGAAGATAAGGCCGAAGGTGGGAGCGACGTTCACCCGGACTCCTCAATCACAAAGGTACTGTCTATCATACCTCTAATTGCCGAACAGAACAATGCTTTTAACATTGTTGTTATGGTGACAAGCTTAAGATACGAATCGAGTATTATTAGAACGACTAACTCATTTCTGACATAACCTGGGGTCCTTTTTATAAACGTGACAATTGTAAATTACTACCTAATTCGGAGGACATTGTCAATGCGATGAACAGCAATATATACTTCTTAGACAATATTCCATGTTATGTACTTAGTATAGTAATTTACTATTGTCACTTTTAAGTCTCAATTTAATAACAAAGTTAATAAAAACACAAATCTTCAAAAAAACTACAATATTTATTTAAATATATTGAAAATCAACAACATTCATTTATGTATATAAAATCAACAACATTTGGGCATAGCATAAAAAGATTTCGGGATTTAGAAGGCATATCCATATTAAGATAACAGTCAGTAAATCCCGAGAATAGCACTACCTACGCCGATCACTGATGATCACATATGTAAAAATTCATATTTTGTACTAAATAGGTTATAGTATAGGTACTTGTAGAATATAAAATACGTGTTTATAAAAAGATAACTTATGTAAGTAAGGTTTTGTTTGTTTAGATATTATAATCTATCTACACGATAGATATGCTATTTTTATCTATTAATGTAAATTAAGTTAATTTTTTGCTTTTTAGTGAGTTTTTGATTGTGTTTTTTTATCTTATTTGTGTTTTTTTTTAAGTCATTTTTTTAAATCTTTATTTTATTATTTTTAATGTTAGTAATAGGTACGTATAAAGTACAAATTTCAATCAAGTCGCCTTTACACATTCAACGCTATTGACGAGTCACTAGAGGCAGCAACAAACGGAAAATGACCACCATCTAACGTCATTCCTGCTGATGTTAATAACTGTGGCGGTTTGATGCACGCACTGAAGTTCGGTATAGGCTCCAGAGTTATGTTAAGACGTAACATTTATGTTATTGAAGGCCTAGTCAACGGGGCAATGGGGATCGTATCCAAGTTTAAGTGGCCTGCCCTTCGCCGTAATCAAATAGAATCAGGCGAATCACCGGATTCAGTGAATTTCAGTGTGCATAAAATATGATGACGACACTATTGGCATAAAAGTAAAAGACGGTGATGGGTTAGTGGCCATAGCGCCCGTATCAACAACATTGAAAGCATATAAAGGGTACAGGGATGTTGAACGGAGAATCCTGCCGCTAATCCTCAGTTGGGCGGTAACGGTGCATAAACTCCAGGGCACCACTTTAAGCAGATCCGTGTTTGACTAGGGCAGGAAATATTGTGACAAAGACCAAATCTATGTAGCACTTAATCGTGTGAAGGCACTTTATGGCATTGCTCTTTGCGATTTAGAGCCTAACAAAGTGCTTAACAAACCGCATGATGAAAAAGCATTGCGCGAAATGGAACGATTAAGATTATTATAAAAAAAAGAAATCTGTTATTTTCTTATACGAGTATATTCTCCATCCAAATTTACAAGTCCCCTTTCTCGTACAAAACACCCCCCTAACTGTGTAAAGTCAGTAAAACTAAATAAGTAAAAGTTAATATGGGCAAGTACAAATACACAACTCCTTAACCGTCAGGAGTTGAGGAATTGTACCTTCCATCATCAGCTTACCTGAACAACTTGATAGTACACAGCTAGCCTTCTATAATATAATATATATTTACAGAATAATCTCCTAACTCCTAATCATTGAGGAGTTGTGTATCCCATCATCATCAGATCAGCAATGTCATTAGATGATGACTACAAAAAGCAAATATATGATTATTGAATTTATATAAAATACATAGGTACGTGCCTATAAAATATAAGGGTTTCCCTCGATTTCCTTGATATTCTATTATCAGATCCTGACTTGGTGGCAATGGGACCACCTCAGAAGTATGTTCTTTCAAATAAAAAAATGACGGAGATATCGCTGGACATACATTAAAAAAACATACACGTCGAACATAGAACCTCCTCCTTTTTTAAAGTTGGTTAAAAAATAGGCAAGGGATATTGGACATTTCACCATCACTTGATGGCATGCATGTTTTTGAGAAATATTTTCAGAGGCAGTGGCTATCAACTTTGACACCGAAGGAAATCAGTTGTGCAGATAATAGACATCGTACAAATAATGCGTTGGAGGGGTGGTATCGCCGTTTTAATGGCATAATGTCTAAACACCCCGGTTTGTATAACTTAATGAGGGTCGAGGCATCTTATTTTGATTACAGAATTTTGACAAGTTTTTTTACATAAATGAAAATAGTTTTAATCACTTCAACAATGCCTTAACACATGTGTTGAAATGGTTTACTACTAATAATCTTCAATTAAACGCGAAAAAAACCAAATGTATAAATTTTACTTTTCTTAACGTAAAGAATATTATAGTAAATAAGATTAAACTGAATGGTGAACTGTTTGACCTTGTTGATTCAACAGTTACCTTTGGTATTTATTACCTTAGATTCAAAACTACAGTGGTACCCTCATATTGGCATCCTTGCGGGGAGACTTAGTTCAGGGCCCCAATTCTTATTTTTCGAGATGTAGTCTCGAATCGAGTTTTGATTTCGATCTCTATCTCGATAATCGACATTTTGTTCACGAATCTCCTATTCTCAGCGCTAATCGAAATAGACTTCGAGTTTTTTTTTGATGAATATTGCCATTCTTTTTAATGTAATCAACTCGGGATGCGTTCCGTTTGACACGTTTCATCCGGTTTTAAACCGGTTGCAACTATGTTCCTCAATTATTTTTACTGTAAAGGTATTTAAATGTATTGAACTTGCTTTTTAATTAAAGAAGTAAATTTTTAATAAGTATCGAAAAATCATTATATTTAATGTGTTGTGATCAAATTTAATTTCTTTAAACAACTTGTATTGTTTAAAACGTGACGTATCGTCGATAAATTTTATGTTTTTTGTTTGTGGCTGTGTGCTTGTTTGGTGACGAAACGATCATTTTAGTATTCACAAGACACACACAATGTCACAATGTCAACAAAAAATACCCAACGCCACAGCAGAAGCAGCTTCTTTTACAAATGTTGGAAGCCGATATACAGTTAAGGAGTGGAAAGTTTTCTTCCACCTTTTAAAAAAAAGAGAGCGAGCTCTCTCAATATTTTAAATCACTTCCACGACAAAATTGGAAATTAACTCCTCCATATCCACCGTAATTTCGCCGCTATTTGACGTTTCATTAGCTTCTCGTAGTCGAAATTACGTCTCGACCACTGCCGACCACTCGAAGCAATTCGAGCGGCTCTCCCTCGAGAAATGTCGAGTTCGAGATGTTCAGAATAATTAAATTGGATTACCACTCGATAAAGTTCGAATTTGAATCAAATTCGAAGTCGATTAGCGCTGAGAATAGGAGATTCGTGAACAAAATGTTAAAAACGAGATTTTATGGTCGAGATAGAGATCGAAATCAAAACTCGATTCGAGACTACATCTCGAAAAATGAGAATTGGCCTCCTGCTGCTTACGCTCTGTTAGAAAAATTAGGCATTTTACAGACGTGGAAACTGCTCGATTAGTCTATTTTAGTTACTTTCACAGTGTATGTCCTATGGTATTCTACTTTGGGGTAAAGCAGCAGATATAGAAACCATTTTCATTTTACAGAAAAGAGCAGTAAGGTCCATATACGAGTATATCCCAGGATCACGTGACTCCCTTAAGGAGCTGTTTAAAGAAATAAATATTCTAACAGTTCCATCACAATTTATTCATAACTGTATTATTTACATAAGACTTTAAACTATCGCCTTGCATTGCATTAAAACTGTTTTAACGGGACCTAACACGATTAATTATACTTACAAAAATTAATCGTGTTAGGTCCCGTTAAAACAGTTTTAATGTATTGTTTACGTGCGTTAAAACATTTCTCATTAAAAAAAAATGCGACATACTCAAACTAAATACTAGAAATAAGTATACACTTGTAATTTCTAAATTTTGACTTCAGAAAGTTTATGGATCACTCATGGGACAAAGTGTCATAATTAACAATAAAATCCCGAACGATGTTATAATATTGCCCTTTGAAAAATTAAAGACACATGTTAAGGACAGACTTTTAGAAAAGGGCTATTACACTGTAAGCAATTACATTAATGACAAAATTGTATGGAATTAACATTCCTCTAGTTTCTCACACATCAATATGTGTGAGAAACTAGAGGAATGTTCTAATGCGTTCATAGTGCTCGAGTAAAACATTTAGATTCACTTTTGTTTTTGTCTTTTCTTTTATTATATAATTGTTTTATGATTATTGATTGTATAATTTGGTAACGACATATTGTTTTGTAAATGTCGTTACTTCTATATTATTATAAAGCTGTGGAGTTTCTTGCGCCCGTTCTTCTCCACAGCTAAAAGACGTCCTGAATTGGGTTCCTATGCATATCCATCCATCCATAGAAGTTAATTAAATTTAGACGATTCAAAATGCTTATTTTATAATGCTTACTGAATAAAGAAATTTTGATTTTACAAACCGACACGAAACCGAAAGAAATCAGATGTATGTTTGACAAGTCTTACTTACAACTAATAAAGACGTAAAGTAACAAGATAAGTGCGATACCGTTTCTACGGAAATTGTGATTTATTAAATTAGTTTAAATACGCGTATCTTTTAAGTTTTTTAACTCACATTTTTAAATAGTAATTACATTACGTGTAATTTTTTGTTATTTGTTTTTTTAGTACGGTCAGCATCAGAAGTAGCTGAATAATATAGTACCATGTCTCAGTACTAAAAGTGTTCAGCTACTTTTAGTGCTGCCTGTACATATAATATGTAAGCGTGGAATTTCTTTTTAAACCGACTTCAAAAAGGAGGAGGTTCTCAATTCCGTTGTATGTTTTTTTTATGTTTGTTACCTCAGAACTCATTCATTTATACACCGATTTAGAAAACTCTTTTTTATTTGAAAGGATATACTTTCAGATTGGTCCCATTTTTATCAAAATCCAGTTCTGATGATGGGATCCTCAGGAATTGAGGGAACTCCTCAAATATTGTAGGCATACCTATAGCGATTTTGGTATTTTCAGCAATAAGTCAAGAATTTGCATTCAGAAAGTATCATTTAATGAAGTAGAACTGATGAAGAAGACCACAGAATGTCATTGAAATTCCTCAATGATAAGTATTTCACGGGTGGCGATAAGATATCTCGATTAAGATAATTAAGCGACTATGACGAATTAAAAGAAGGCAGGTACCGGAACTCAGTTCTGATGGTGGAATCCTTGAGGAATTGAGGGAACTCCTCAAATATTGTAGGCATACCTAAAGCGATTTTGGTATTTTCAGCCATAGGTCAAATGAGATCCACTCCGGCAATAAATCCTTCCTAACTAATATTGTAAATGCGAAAGCGAGTTTGTTTGTCCGTCTCTCACTTGCGCATCGACCTGATTTTGCACATAGATAGCTGAAGAACAATAGTGACATAGGCCACTTTTTATCACTCCTTCCGAAACATTTCTTTTAGGATTTAAAAATACACTATTCACACTATTAATTCTGTCGTTTCTTGTCTAAATTCTTCTTAACATATTTATGCCGATGACTTACAAATTTACTCTCAGGCCTCGGCTGAGAACCTCTCAGAAGCGATTGAGCAGATCAATGGTGACTTGGCTACGATCTACGACTGGAGCAAGTCAAAAACGTCCCTCTAGTTTGCCTAACGGTAAACCCTAGTAGCTCGCAAGTCATCATATCGTAGGGGGGTCTACACAGCGTTCACGAGTAAATCCGGGTAAATTGCCGTCAGTTTTGGATGTTGATTTCCTACTTTGTGATAGGCGTTTCTCGTTGTCTTCGCTTGTCGCATTTAAACGGCGCTGTCTCATAACAAGTAGCGCGTTTTGTAGGTTTACCAATATTCGCTTTCGATAAATAGATCGGAACGATTCACTAAAAAGCGAGAAATCTTAACAAAAAAAAAACCGTCTCCAAAAAATTTTACTGAAATAAATGCACTAAAACGTAAAAAATAATTGCGTAGTTTAGTTTATTCAATTTACTTGCAGTATATTAACCTTTATTTTACTCAATCTTATAATCTTAAAACATATTTGTGGAGTCGGTGCCAGCTTAATACGACAATGTAGCAATACCTAATAAAATCTATTTACTAATGAACACGACAACTGATAAAGGCTAATTATTTACTTGCAATAGGCATTGGTTTTTGACAGCTGCCAAAGACGCAAATAACCGAGCTTGTTCTCTTCCCAGTGTTGCCAGAGGTAGTTTTGTGAATTCCCCGCGCCATGTTGAAAAATTCCCCTTTTTGTAATAAAATTACCCTCGAGTTTACATATAAAATCCATTGTAGCTCTTCGTATTTCATAAGTTATTAAACAACCTTTATAAAAAAAAAATTGTTGACAATTTTGACAGATTGTCATTTTTTACAAATGATTTTTGTTGTGTTAGAAATGTGATTAATACTTTTCGTACTTCCTAAATGAGTGCACATAAAAAAAAATAATGCGATTATTTTGATGTGCAATTATTTACGAAGTACGAAAAGTAGGTTAGGTAGTAAGTAGTAGGTTTTAGCTATCGAAAATAGTATGATTCTTTATAGTTTTAAATAGTGACTTCTAAGTAAGTAGGTAAGTACTAACTTCTAAATGTCAAAATGCGAAAACGTAATTTATTGTTTGTCTTGGAATCTTCAATTTAATCATTATAACTTTTCGTAATTATCTGTTAATTTATTAAAATTCTGCGTTTTGTAAGCATTCCGTACGTATTTTAAGTTTTGATAATATCGCTTTAATAATTATTGTTATAATAACCGTTTTTGTCAGCTCAGTCACGGTCGGTAATCTTCTGTACACTCTTCTGTAACTGCTAGAAAGCCTGGACATGGACAGCCCGTGTTAGATCGTATAAATATGCTGGACAAGTAAGTGGATAAGGATAAAGAGAACAGAAAAGCAGAAACATTATTCGCACGCAACCTTGTACTTATCAAAACAAAGCCAAAGACTATAGACCACTACAGACTTACAACATTTTTCCTTCACTACAATAAAATGTTCAACTCCCACTTCCCACTTAGCCCAGATTGTGCCCAGATTCCACTTAATATATACCTATAGTTATATTGTTGTTTCTACGCATCTGGACTATATTATAGTCCAGATGCGTAAAAACAACAATTCTAAACCACATTATCTATTATGAAACTTGCAAAATAACAAAGTACCACCAAACCACCTCAACGAAGTGGCGCCCCGAAACTCTCCTCCAGGCAGACTAGGTAGGTTAAGATACATAGACCCACCTACATTCTTATTCTTTCCGGTAACAACCATGACAGAGGAGCTACTTGCGTACAAAATATATATGTCAAAATGAACTGTCATATGCAAAATGTTTTAGTTCCACAGATTATCACCGGAAAGGAATTAATGCTTGTCGCACTCATGGACGTAATATTATACGTCCATGGTCGCA
Organism: Scoparia ambigualis; assembly: GCA_963921215.1. Taxonomy (NCBI): domain Eukaryota; kingdom Metazoa; phylum Arthropoda; class Insecta; order Lepidoptera; family Crambidae; genus Scoparia; species Scoparia ambigualis. The sequence continues at coordinate 31,395,043 of OY992516.1, forward strand.
CTATACTTCTTCCTAATTTACTACCAATGACATTATTTTTATGTTTGTTTTATTAAATGGAACAGACAGAAGGATCGTACGTAGCCCATTCAGCCTTGCCCGATGTGATCAAATATGCTGTCAATATTTTTTTTCAGTCAAGTAATTGCAGCTTTTTTATTAAACTCCCCTTTTATTCTCAATACCCTTTTTTGCCCCTCATTTAAGCTTAATTCCCCCTAAAAAGGGGAATTCCCCCCAGATCGGCAACGCTGTCTCTTCCTCTGAATATCCTTGTCGTTCGCTACTTATGTTAGGACGTTGAAAGCGTGTTCCAGCCGGATTGAAGTGGTTTCTTATGATTTAATCTGGAGGTGCTAAATATTTTCCTTTAATTAAATAATGTTTAATTAAAGAAAAAATCATATAAAAAAAATAATAATATATCACTTAAAATTTTATGACGCTCGGGGCGAGCGTTATTGCTCTGTGTTTCTCTATGGTCTAGTCGCTCTATTTGTGTCTCTGCTTGAGTGTTCATATTGCATGTGTCGTTGAGTGTTTAACAGTCGAGATTTTTTTTTTTTGGGGGTCAAAGTTGCTCTCGTCCGTAGGTTTACCCTTGAGACCCTACACGTGATCCCTGGGTGGTGCTAAATGAGTGACACCAACTGAGTGGTAGAGCCACGCTGCGTTGCAGCACACATTGGGCCGGCTCGCCCGGCGTAATACCACCCTCTCACTAATATTCGGCGTGAAATAATGGCACTTGGTGCTGTTGTGTTTCGTCCGACCAGTGAGGGTTCCGGAGGCCCTTTCCCCCCTCCTCCCAATTCCTATTCCTTCCTTAAACCTATTCCTCCCTTAAAGGCCGGCAACGCGTCTGCGATTCCTCTGGTTTTGCGGGTGTCCATGGGCGGCGGTGATTACTCTCCATCAGGTGACCCGCCTGCTCGTTTGCCTCCCTCTTCTGTAAAAAAAAAAAAAAAAAAATTTAATACGATTGGGATATAAAAGGCAGACACATGCTGAGAACAGTCTCTTTGCTGCTCCAGCCCTGCCTTACAGTATTTGTCCTCACGCTGCTCAAATAACCTGTTAAATAAGTTAACCCGAGATCTCGGGTTCTTCCACCAGGTTCCAGCCACCCCCCTGGTCTGCTGCCACCACTGCTGCTCTACCGCTGCCCTTGTAGGGACACAGCACAATGTAAGTGCTGAATTGCAATTATGAAATCACGAGGCAACGGCGTGCGGTCACGTACGCCAGTTGTTTCCAGACGTTCGTTGGAACAGTCGTTCCCTAGCTACGCGTTAGAACCATTGTCCCAAGCGCGTCGTATATAGCCATAAGCTTACGCCTAGCCATAGATACACTTCTGTACAATTAACTGTGTAAATGAACAAGTGCAAATAAAAGACAGTTGTTTAGTAACCATTCAGACTTTAATTCAATCAACCTTCTGAGAGTCAAGTAACAGTTATCACTGACATAGCTAGCACATATAGCTGTAAGCTCAGTTAGCAACAGTGATACATTACAGTGGTGACCCCGACGGAACATAGTGACTCAGTGAATTAAGTGAATTACACAACAGCGGGAACGACTCAAGGCGACAGGACCGCGTGGCGACAACAAAGTATTTCGGCAGGTACGAAATTAGAATAGCGACCATGACGCAACCGGAAGTCCAACACAGAATGGAATTAGCGGCAGTAACCGTGGCGTCAAGATTGCCCGAGTTTTGGACTGATCAGCCCCGACACTGGTTCATACAGATAGAGGCTATTCTGAACCAACAGAAGTTAGGCGATCAGGCAAGATACGATCTCGTCATTGGAAAGTTGTCCAAAGATGCAATTGGACAAATCACGGACTTATTGCTACAACCGCCGAGCACCGGAAGATATGACGCGTTGAAAGAGAGATTGCTATCAATCTACGAAGAGTCTGCCACTAGGCAATTGCAAAAGTTGTTGAGCGAGATGGATCTGGGTGAACAGAGGCCCTCACAACTTTTGAGACGAATGCGAGAACTAGCCCGCGAGAAGATTCCTGACCACACGCTCAGCATCTTGTGGCAGAATCATTTGCCGTCAGCAGTGAGAGCAGTACTCGCAGTGTCCGAATCCAAGAGTTTGGACAACCTCGCAACCACAGCAGACTCAGTGATGCAAGCAACGAGACCCATGCAGGTTAGTGAGGTGACACGAGGCAGTAGCGAACAAAGCACAGCGACACTAATCCTAGCAGAGATAGCCAAGCTAAGTGCGAGAATGGCCAGGTTGGAAAGCAGAACGACCAAGGAGCAGCGCAACGAACCGTGCCGGTACAGAAGCAGACGGAGGAGCATGTCGAGGGACTCCAGCTTCAATCGACGTCGTTCGGCGTCACGAGGAACCACCACGCGCACACCAGATAGCCCGGACTGGCTATGCTCTTACCACTTTCGCTACAAGGACAAGGCTCAAAAATGCGTCGCACCATGCGCATGGAAGAAGACGGAAAACTAGAAGAAGTGCAAGCCGTAGCGGGAGCTTGCGCTGTTCAGCAATCACACCGCTTGTGCGTCACCGATCGCAACTCTGGACTACGATTCCTCATTGATACAGGTGCAAACATTTCAGTTTTACCAGTTAGGAACAAATTTAACGTTAATGAAATTTCAGATTACAAATTATACGCTGCAAACGGCACAGAGATTAAAACTTACGGAACAAAGACATTAGAATTAAATTTAGGTTTGCGGCGTGGCGTGCCTTTAAGTGGATTTTTATTATAGCTGACATAAGGCAGCCAATCATTGGTGCCGACTTTTTAAATAAATTTGGTTTGTTAGTAGATATAAAGTCGAGGAAACTGATTGACAATGTTACAAATTTGAACGTTAATGCCTCAATTATAAATTCCAGGGAACCAGCTGTAAAGACTGTGGACGTTAGTCACCCATATCACGCGTTGTTGAGCAAGTACCCAGACATCACCAAGCCGATTAGCTTCAAGGAGCCACCCAAACACGACGTGCGCCATCACATCGAGACCAAAGGGCCACCCGTGTTCGCCAGGGCCAGACCATTGCCACCTGAGAGGTACAAAAAAGCCAAAGCGGAATTTAAAATCATGCAAGAGTTGGGCATCTGTCGGCCTTCAAAAAGCCCATGGGCTAGTCCGTTGCACGTGGTACCCAAAAAGAATGGGGAAATTAGACCATGCGGCGATTATAGACGGTTAAATGCAGTTACCAAGCCCGACAGATATCCAATTTCGAGAGTACAAGATTTTACTTATGCTCTAACAGGGAAGAAAATTTTTTCAAGGTTAGACGTCAATAGGGCGTATCATTTTATACCAGTCTCAGAAAGCGATATTGAGAAAACCGCGATTATTACACCGTTTGGTCTTTTTGAATTTCCTAGGATGACGTTTGGCATGCGTAACGCTGCGCAAACCTTCCAAAGATTCATGGCTACAGTATTTCAAGGCTTAGATTTTGTTTTTTGTTTCGTAGACGATCTATTAGTGAGCAGTTATACAGAAGCTCAGCATCAGGAGCACCTAGAGTTAGTTTTTCAAAGATTAAATGAGTATGGCATAACGATTAATCTTTCAAAGTGTAGTTTTGGCAGGCCAAAGATTGAGTTCTTAGGATTTGAGGTAACCCCGGAAGGTTAAGCCCCTGCAAGACAAAGTTCAGGCCATCATAGAATACCCCAAACCGGAAACAGTTAATGACCTTAGGCGTTTCCTGGGGATGGTTAACTTTTACCGCTCACACGTACCAAAGGCAGTAGATCATCAGCTAGAGCTGAATAGCTATTTGACTAAATGCAAAAAGAATGACAAAACTCCAATTGTATGGACGGAGAAGTCTTTAGAAGCATTTGAGCGGTGTAAGTTAGGCCTCCAGGAAGCGGCGACACTGTCTCATCCTAGTCCAGATAGTCCTATAGCTTTAATGACGGACGCCTCAGACACATGTGTAGGCGCGGTTCTGCAGCAGAAGGTAGCAGATACATGGCAACCGTTAGGTTATTTCTCGAGAAAAATGTCTAAATCACAGCAGAAATATAGTACTTATGACAGAGAGCTTTTGGCGATCTTTTTAGCCATAAGACATTTTCGTAAAATGTTTGAGGGACAAAAGTTAATTGTTTTCACCGATCACAAACCGTTAATTCATTCTTTCAAGAAGTAACAAAGAAACACCTCGTAGGACTAGGCAGTTATTGTTTATCAGCGAATTCACAACGGACATTCAATACGTGGAAGGCAAGAACAATGTTGTGGCTGACGCGCTATCGCGCGTCGAGACCATTTCCTGTCCCACAGTGTTAGGTTACGACGAACTTGCGCAAGCGCAAAGGTGCGATAGCTACTTGGCACAAACAACGCCCACGTGTGGTGATAGCAACGTGTGCATTAAAAGTATATCGCTACCTACGAGTAATTGTTCGATCTTTTGTGAAACCTCAACGGAAGAAGCCAGACCTTACTTACCGGAAAGCTTTAGGAGAATAGCATTTGACTCGATTCACAACCTTAGTCATCCGGGTATACGCGCGACTAAGAGATTAGTCACACAGAAATTTTTTTGGCCATCAATGAGAAAAGACATCACATTATGGGCAAAATGTTGCATAAGCTGTCAGAAATCAAAGATAAATAAGCATACAGTTTCAGAGTTTACAGATTTCCCGGCAGTAGCCCGTTTTGCGCATATACATGTAGATATAGTAGGGCCACTAGCGACTACTGTCCAGGACTATAGATATTTAGTCACAGTCATAGATAGAAAGACCCGTTGGCCAGAAGCGTTTCCCGTCAAAGAGATCACTGCGGAATGCGTAGCCAAAGTAATTTTTGAGGGGTGGATAGCTCGCTACGGATGCCCCAGTATATTGTCCAGCGACCAAGGCAGACAGTTTGAGAGTAATTTGTTTGCAAGCTTAATGAAAACGTTCGGTATTAAGAGACAACGTACTACGGCATACCATCCCCAAAGTAATGGTATGGTAGAGCGCTGGCATCGTTCGTTGAAGGTCCCGCTCACAGCAAGAATGAACAATTCCTCATGGGTAGACGAGCTACCCATAGTTTTGTTAGGTCTTCGTACTACGTTGAGGAGCGACAATGGCGTCAGCGCAGCCGAAATGACATTTGGTAGGACCTTACGAATGCCAGGTGATTTTTATCACATCACGAACACAGAGGGCAGTGACGACAACAATTTAGTTGATAGGATACGTCATTCAATAGCAAAGCTTAAGCCAAGTTTAAAGTCAAACCGTAACACACGATCCTTTTTCGTTCATCCCGACTTGAAATCCTGTAGTCACGTCTTTGTGAGGGATGATGCAGTGAGGAGACCTTTGAAATCTCCTTATGATGGTCCATATCGTGTTCTGAAGCGCTCAGACAAAGTGTACACGGTACAGTTACCAGATCGCAAAGTTAATTTGACAATCGATCGTTTAAAACCGGCGTACATATTAGAGGATAACAATGACGTCACGCCCACAGTCATTCCTATAGATAAAGTAGTAGATCCGAGTTCCAATAGCAAGAACAAATCGGTCGTCTTTAACACAAGGAGTGGTCGTCAGGTGAGACCCCCTGCACGATTTGTGTTGTAGAGATCCCGCAGGCCGCGATGCTCCCCAGGCAGGAGGCACTGCTCTGTGGGGATGCCAAGGGATTCCTCTTCTCTACATAGGTTTTGTGTCATGTACTTTTGATAATAAGATAATTAGAAATTACTTTATTAATCGTAGAATGTTCTTTTAATTGCTTGGACACAGCTTGGACATTCTAGCACGGCGTTGTCAGATGAATGCTGCAGGGCTTTGGCTATTGCGATGTGAATGTGTCCAATAGTCGAGCTGTTTATTTTTTTGATGGCAGGGCAGGTCATCTGGCAACCACCATAGAATTAACGTTGTGTCACCTTAAGTGACAATTTCAAGACGGCCCCACATAGAGATGGGTGACCGCAAATTTAGAAAGTACTCATCAGTACGGTATTGGTAAGATTAAGCATTTAATATGTTAATTATTAGTCATTTTCCCTTAGTTTTCTTTTCCAAGAAATGTATTTTTGTGTCATAAGTAATTTGTGTACTTAAGTACTATACGTTTAGTCACGTATTATGTCACGTCTCACATGTGTGTGATTGTACGTGTTGTTTGTGAACATTTACAGTACCTACGTAGCGATTGCGAAACCATTATGGTATGAAACGCTGTATACGTACTATTGTGTATGTAGGTTACTGAGTTATAAATGCAACTATGCAGATTTTGCATTTACAATGACTAGCTAATAACAGTAATTTCGCAATACCTTTATTATTTTCTAATCTAGGACAGATGAAATGATGTATATCGAGGCTCCCACAAGATGTTTCATTATATACTGAAAGCCGGTAGAGCTAGTTGCTAGTTTCTATTTCTCTCATTTTTTAGTAGAAAGAAAGTTTAATTTTCGTTGTTTATTATGGGCAGCCCGCAAAGCAAACAAGACAATGTGGCTTTCGCCCAAGCCCAAGCAGTAGTTACCAACACACAAATGGAAACGAGGATAGAATATCTATCCATTGTTGTTCTGGTAGCAGTAATTCTTTTAGTAGGCATAGTTCTATGCTTTTTGAAGCGAAGATGTGTGAAATCGACCAAGTCGTGGCTGAGGAGACAAGTAGTTTCAAGCAGTGGTCTAGAGACACCCGTAGTAAAGGTGCACACAATACCGCAGCAGCCAGTAGGACAGCAAGCTGTTTATTGACAAAGTTTCACGGCACCCTACGTTACTTATTTGGTAACTATCTGGTTATTACGTCCAGTGGGGGAATAAAATAATGTAAGTAATTTTGTCACGGGACATACCCCAATTATAACAACTGTATGTCATAGTTTTATTCTTTAATTTTGTTTTTTTTCTTTTATTAAGTACAAGGAATATATGTCCACTTCATGGGTTTAATAAGTTATAACAATGTTTTTTTTTGCGTTTGATTATTTGGGACAAAGTTTTAAAAATGTTCATTAGTACATATTGCACTTCGGGAGTGCACAAGGGATAAGCAGGCTCCGAGTACAGAAGCCTTGGTTGTGATTTAAGTGTACAATATAAATTATGAATTGTGTTGACAGAGTGTCGCAACGAGCGAGCGATAGGAATGCAGACAGCGCAGTTTAAAGTGTAGGCATGTGGCCGCCCGACTGGCGCGATAACATCCGAGCGGATGACGTAATGTTGTAGTTACTGATCCATTCCTACTGCTTAGCTGGTACCGTACAGCGGACTTACGGCTAAATGCGATTTATTTAGTCGACTTATGAAGTTTTTATTATTTTATTTTTTTGTTAAGAACGATTTTGTAAAGCAGTATAGCTGCATAAGCAGGCTCCAGTAGAGAAGCCGTTGTTTTCTTTCCGCTATGTAGCAATTGTCGTTTCAACCCGACCATTCTGTCGGAGTAGTAACCAATATTCGGTTTTGTTTTTTTTCTGCACATTTGAACGACATTGCGATTCTGTTCAGCTAATTTGATTGTGATGCAATTAAAATTTAATGGTTTAATTTTGTTTGTTCTTTGCATTTATTTTTTATATTAATGTTTTGACATGCAATTACGTATTGCAATGCAGTGGACACTATTATTGTGAGGTTCACTGCACGTACATTTTATATCTCTTTTCCATTTAATTGGTCTCTTATCTAATATGGTAACATTATGACGTAATCCATACTTTTGTTTATTCTAAAGTTAACTTATTATGTCACTAAGCAGTGTAACATTTTTGTATGCACGTAATGACGTAGCAAGTTTTATGTATTGACGTTTTTAAAAGTTATTTTTGTCACCATGGCTAATATAAAGACCATATTATTGCATTGTTTTTAACATTATACACTAAAATGTAATCAAGACTAGTAAAATAAAATTTTAAATGGCATGTTTAAAGTCCAAGGTTCCGCAAGAGAAACCAATGTAAACCTATTTCACATTCGTATTTGAACATCAATAATTGTGATAGTCTATTTTTAGAACTAGATGTATTAACAATCACTCTGTACAATCCGTGTAGCGTTATCAGTTCGCCCAGCGCGAAACGCTGACTTAGAAGTTCCGAGCGCAAGCGCTAGGGTTATCAGTTTGTCATTGTGATAGGGTTGTGAGTTCTAGATATTGATTTAATGTTTGGAGTCATTGACTAGATGCTAAAAAAATTTTTTTGTGAAAATTTTTAGGGAAGGATGTTATGTAGGGATACAGCACAATGTAAGTGCTAAATTGCAATTATGAAATCACGAGGCACGGCGTGCGGTCACGTACGCCAGTTGTTCCCAGACGTTCGTTGGAACAGTCGTTCCCTAGCTACGCGTTAGAACCATTGTCCCAAGCGCGTCGTATATAGCCATAAGCTTACGCCTAGCCATAGATACACTTCTGTACAATTAACTGTGTAAATGAACAAGTGCAAATAAAAGACAGTTGTTTAGTAACCATTCAGACTTTAATTCAATCAACCTTCTGAGAGTCAAGTAACAGTTATCACTGACATAGCTAGCACATATAGCTGTAAGCTCAGTTAGCAACAGTGATACATTACACCCTACAGCAGTCAAACTACTGCAGCCTGTCTACCCACAGGGTTCCTGCGGGTGACTACCTCTGTGGGGTCCGGTTTCCTGTCGGCGCGGTCTCCGTGTACGCGGCCTAGCTTTCGCCTCTGCACACCGTCGGTCAGGAAGACTACTCGAAGCTAAGTCCTTTTTAAGTCCTAGTCAAGCAAACAGAGTGAGCGATCCGTCAACCCTCCCTGAATTTTTGTAAATTCTTTTCTAAAAGATTAGGAATAAACTTTGTAACCTATTCACTGTTTTCATCCCTATTCTGAGGCAGGGACTAAACCACTACATGCTAATTGTAGAAGGTTTAGCCCTCTAAATCGATTCAAGTAATCTACGCATTTGAAGATATTATTTGATTTTATTTTTCATTTACCATGTTTTGTCACAACATAAGCCTGATTTTATTTTTGTGATATAATACTACGATTATTGAAATAATGCTATTGCTTTGTTTAGTCATTAAAATAAAAATTAATTATTTCATGCGTCCAAATTAAATATAAAGCTTTTTAAATAGTAGTTTTCGTGTTATTTTACTTGTCATATCAAAACTAAGTACATGGGTATTTTCTACGATCTTTCTCAATTTTAACTGTCTAAGGGCCTTGTTCACCATCCCCGAGTAAAGTTCAAATTAGTTACTTCCTGATTAACACTAATCAGCAAGTAAAAGTAAGAAGTATCTTTTCTCAATTTCACATAAGAAAATGAAGTTCCGATTAGCTACTCAACGGTTAAAAAATTTACTTGCGATAATCATGCATTCACATTCAATGGTTCACTCAATTCTGACAGTTATGTTATGCGACGTTAAAATAGCAGTTGTCACTAACGTCAAACTCGATTCAAACTCTTTTGTCTGTCATTTTCTCGTGGTGTATTTTCATGTTAATTTGTCGTTTTCTTTGAGTTTCTCTTTTTCTGTGTGTAATTTAGTTATTAACTATAAATAAATAGGTATCATGGATAAATTAAAAAGAGAGAGGAGCGCAAACTTTAGTTCTGACGAGAGAGATTTATTAGTCTCTCTTGTGCAAAAGCACAGCGAAATAATAGAAAATAAGCTTAGTGACGGTTCTACCTGGAAAAAAAAAGAGATGGCTTGGGAGCGTATTGAAAAAGAGTTCAATGCTCAATCTGGAGGAACATTCAGATCTAGTAAAACTTTACGTATTAAATACGAGGGGTTGAAACGAACCGTTCGTAAAAAGTCCGCTGCTATACGGTCGGAATTGTACCGTACTGGTGGTGGACCAAACACAGCCACTCCTTTAGATAGTACAGAGATACATATAAAATCAATGATAAGCCTGAGCACTGACGGGCTAGAAAGCGTTTATGACTCAGATGTTTTATTTCCAGTCGAAAATGAAGGTAAGTGATTGTAGCTAAGTATATAATTATTTTGTTTAAATTAATTCCTTCAGTTTAAAATAAATATATGTCTTGGTTTCTTACAGATCCTCTGCTGTTGTCGATGGAAGAATATATAGTTTTACCATCAGCTTCTGAGGACTTAATTGCCCCAAAGACGACCCTCCGACCCTTTGAGCTTCTGACCGAAACAGATAGTACTCATCTAGCAGATAGTATGTTCACTTAAATCTTAAGTTTCATTTCACTGAATCTTAAACTAAGTTTAGAATCTTTTACAAATTAATTTGGTTTTTTACAGATGAGCCACCGTCTAAAAAACAACATTGTTTAGAAAATGAAAATGAAACTACAGAAGTATCTATAGTTAAAAATAACAATATTGGTAGGTATTTATCGCTAAATAATTCTAAAATAACCCCGAATTAATAATACTATTAATTGTTTTGGATTACGGCGCCTATATATGCGCTGTAATCCATAAAAAGTGTTTTATATCTAAGGCATTTATCAGTGTGTGTTTATTTTGTGGTTAAGATATGTATATTTATGTGTTTAGTACCATCTTATGTTTTGTTACAGAAAAAGAATTGGAAAATATTCCATGTGGTTCAACTCCACCATCGCACAAAAAATGGGATGTAACCAGTAGACGAAATTTGAAAACTAAAAAGCACCCCGCTCTAATTGGTAAGATATAATGTGTATAATAATATCAACTCAAAGGAACTCGTACAGTTGGCAGCGTGACATGTTAACCATCAACAATCCAAAAATGGTCTCTTATCTTTCATGTATCAAATTCTTAGTTGTATTGTAACAATGTAATACATAGTGGTGATTGGTTTTGATGGGTAATGCATTGATATAACCTTTGCTTATAGATTTTAATCGCTGTTTTGTTTACTCTTTACAGCAAATACCCCAAATGAGTCGAGGAAGTCATTTAATTTTGAAAAATTAACAGAAGCGAAATTGGAGTTGGTACTACTGCAAAAGCAGCTTCTTGAAGCCGAAATAATAGAAAAAAAGAAGGAATGGGAGTATAATGAAAAAGAGCGCCAATGGAAAGAGGAAGAATATCAATTAAAATTAGCTAAGCTAAGAAAGGAATTAAATTAATGATTTTATAAAAAATAGTCTTTAATTTGTAATTATAGTAAAGTTAGGCACAGATTAGATAATAGTTCTAGGTATTATAATGAGGTAAGTAATAAAATACAATAACAATGCATTATTATAGGGTCAAAGTTGCTCGCGTCCGTAGGTTTAGCCTTGAGACCCTACACGTGATCCCTGGGTGGTGCTAAATGAGTGACACTGACTGAGTGGTAGAGCCGCGCTGCGTTGCAGCACGCATTGGGCCGGCTCGCCCGGCGTAATACCACCCTCTCACGAATATTCGGCGTGAAATAATGGCACTTGGTGCTGTTGTGTTTCGTCCGACCAGTGAGGGTACCGGAGGCCCCTCACCCCCCCCCCCCTCGAATTCCTATTCCTTCCTTAAACCTATTCCCCCCTTAAAGGCCGCCAACGCGTCTGCGATTCCCCTGGTTTTGCGGGTGTCCATGGGCGGCGGTGATAACTCTCCATCAGGTGACCCGCCTGCTCGTTTGCCTCCCTCTTTTATAAAAAAAAAATAAAAAAAATAATTAATTATTCAGTAATGGCAAGAAATACTCTTGCACCAGTTTATTTCTTATGCTATTGAGAGTTGGTAGTGAAGTACTTGTATGTATTACATCCTCAAGATATTCTTGTGAATTATGTGAATAATTTTCTACAAAAGTTCGTTCATTTGTATCAATCGCTATATTATGTAGAACAAAACAAGATACAATTATTGCTTGAACTGTATTTAAATTTAATGTTATTTGACGCCTTAGGACAGGAAATCTATTTTTACAAACTCCAAAACATCTTTCAATTGTATTTCGAGTTCTAATATGTGATTCATTATATAAATTTTCTGCTGGTGTAGATGGGTTTAGGAAAGGTGTTAAAAGGTAATTCTTCAGTTCATATCCACTATCACCTAGAAGAAAGCCATTTCCAAATTGCCCACTTTCAAACTTTTGTTTCAAAGCTGAATTATTAAATATTGTTTGGTCATGTACAGAACCAGGCCACCTAGCGACAATATTCATACATCTTAAATGGCTGTCGCAGGCTACTTGAACATTAATTGAAAAACAAGATTTTCTGTCTCTGTAGTTTTCTGCTGAATTGCCTCCTGGCAATTTTATTGCAACATGAGTGCAATCAATTGCAGCTATTACTCGAGGAAATCTTGCAATTCGATAAAAATCCTCCTTAAGGGACCTTATCTCATCAGGGAACTTAATTATATTTGGGCTTAACGCTGCAATTGCTGCAGTAACCTTCTTCACAATTCTACTTGCTGTAGGTGGACTAACACCGCAAAAATCTCCAGCACTTCTTAAAAAGGATCCAGTAGCTAGGTATCTCAATGTCAATAGTAGGCATATTTTTGACGAAACTGCTTGATTCCTGTGAAAGTAGTTTCAAAAGGTATTACTTATCTAACTTTTACATTTTAATTGATTTATAGGTTATGTTACGGTTATCTAATAAACTTTCGTCACTTACCTTAGGGTTTTAGTTATTATTCTATGTTTTATTAAATTATGTACATGGTTCACTGCATTTTTAGATAAGCGAAATCTTGCAAAGAATTCTTGATCGTCAAGTATCAAAAAATAATCTACACGGACATTATAAACTCGAATTCTAGGAATTATTTGTATAGAATAATAATCTTCTTCTAACTCATCAATTTGGTGCTCTATTAAATCAAATAAATCCATATTATTATTTTTTTATTGTAAGTATTACAGAATTCAATATGATACCTACTAAATTGGTAGAGAGCTACAAAACACATTGACTTAATCGTCAATTAAAGTGTTACTCACCAGTCGAAGCTACAAGTAACTTACATGCTACTTTAATCGTTGATTAGCGTTACTCAGAGTTGGTGAAATTCGAAAAATTGTTACTCGGGACTTTAAGCAACAAGTAGCCTACTTGACACTTTACTCGGAGATGGTGAACGAGGCCCTAAAACTAATTAATCTGTTAAGTTTAGAGGACATTTTATATCTGCCGCTTAACAAGATTTTTCTCTTTGTTTTTTTAGCTGGCAAGCGTCTACCTACTTACTATAAGCTAAGGTACTACTTACTGTGCAATTTTGTAATTTGCTAAAATATAGTCTCATATGAAGAAATCTCGTTTCAATAATTAGGGAGAATATAGCAAAAATTTATATTGGAGATGCACCAAATGAGGCTGAAGAAGTCCTGAATCAAACTGTCCGTTCACCAACGCATGATGATACCTTAATTCAAAATGATTCTATTTTGACAGAGTCCAGTGACACCAGCATGTTAAGCTGTGGAATTGACCCAGCTTATGAACCATCACAGGAGATTGATGAAATGGATACCTAAACTTACAATCTCAGACCGAGAGTGAATAGAAGCTTTGAAGCTAATATTGTTGAACAGATAATACCTGAAACATTTGAAGAAGCGATGAAGTGTGTTCCCGCCAAAGCCGGGACGACCATTCAAATGTTGACTCAGCGGTTGTTGACCGCGTCCGCCTATCTGCCGCGGCGCCACCGCTGCGCGACCCGCGGCCGCTCGCTTCGTGAGCCGACCGCGGCACTCGGCAGCTAGCTAGGTACCGCGCGCGCACGCCACAGCCTGAACGTGAAGTTTGACCCTAGATGAAGTGACCTTATAGAAAGTGACCCTGGTATGATAGTGCCTGTGATCAGGTGAAGTGACTTTGTGCTGTGCCGGTGACCATCACATCGCCTCTAATCGCCGCCCGCCAGCTCGTGTCCCGGTGCCAGCGACCTCGTCAAATCTGCTCCCGGTAAGCCTCTTTCTACCTCCCGCCTAACCTTAATTACGTCGCATGTTACTGCGCCCCCCTGACGCTAACATTTGTGGTCCAATCGAGCGCGGAATAACCGCTAAGGTTCAGCCCTAATCAGAACCTAACTTTCTTTTAATTTTCAATTTTAATACAGTCCGCTAAAGATAATTATTTCCGCCCATAATTTTATTCTATTTCTAAATCTTATATCTAATTCGTGCCATCATTTCTAAATTCATTTGTTCACGTAACTTTACCCTGCCCCAATAAAAATTTCGTCAGGTAGTCGTGAATCATTTGTGTGAGGATTGCGACTACGCTATATACAAGATTATTTTAACGCAATTATTTCTGCACGTTGTTTTAATATTGATCTCGTGTATGCATCCGATTGTCTGATCACAGACCTAATGTGTAGGGACCTATACGATCGTTGTCTAATGATACATTGTTCGGTAACTTAGTAGTTAAATTATTACGTTACGTATGGTATTATAACGAGAGATGGTATTGTTATTTTTCCCGTTTTATTTTTTAATGATTTTTTTTGTTCGTGTCGTGTTAAATCGGCTTAGATCTCGTGCATGCTCACCACGCGTGCCAAGTAGCGTGCTTTATTTTTTCGCTCGTGTTAATTTTACATTTTTTTTTGTTTTTAATTTTTGCCTTGGCAATCGGCTCATTGTTGTGCGTGCTCACCACAAGAGCATAGTACTTTTACACACGTTTGCCCACTTGTGGGACACAGACAGAGTGTCCCAATTTTTTTAATTATGTTTTTATTATTCGTTTATTTTTATTTTTTTTGCGACCGACTCATTCTACGCGCTAGTATCCGCTACAGGTCTGCCCGACTGTGAGCGCCTTGCCCAATAGTTTGTTTTTTGTTTTGCGGTCGGCTAATATTACGTACGCGCGTTCAATAAACACAGACATACACATGCGTTTGCCCACCCGTTGGCCATATACAAGGCGTCCCAACTTAATTTTGCTTTCTTTATTGTTGCGATAATTTTGGCCCATTTGCCATTACATTAGTAAACAAATACGTCCAGCCCAACTATAGAATACATACAGGGTGTTGTCCTTTTTACTGCCTTTAAATTTGTTTATTTTTTTTATATTTTTTTTATTAGTTTTTTGTCTCCTTTCATTCATCGCGATGCCGACCAAGTCACAAGCCGCGATATTTAGGTAGGCCGCCAAAGCTATACACCAGCTCCTAGAGGTGGGATCAAGGATCATTGCTGGCGACACCAAACATTCCAGAACGGAATTCAACGTGCGTTTCGCACAGATACAGGGCGTGAAGGACAAGCTGGACTCAGTGTACTACAGCATTCTCGACGAGGAGAACTTGGACGAGGGGGTTGAGAGGACATACACTGAGAACCACACAAAGGCCTCCGGGGCGTACCTGGGGATACTTATGGCTAGGGAGGAAATCTCACCCTCTTCCACGTCATCCCAAACCTATAGCGCTCAGCCCAGTTTCGGCGTCAATACGCCTACAGCCGTCCTCCCCAAGATAGCGCTGCCCAGGTTCAGCTCAAAAGTGGAGGACTGGCCCTCCTTTATTGCACTATTCAGGAGTTTGAATGACGACATGGCGACCTTGTCGGAAGCAGTCAAGCTCCACTATCTCTTCTCAAGCCTCAGCGGTGAGGCATTAAGCATGGTGTCCCACCTAAAGGTCACCAATGAAAATTTTGCCGTGGCCATGGACATCCTTACCAAACGGTACGAGAATAATCGCTCGAACATCCGCACACTGTTCCTCACGCCGCTCATATCGGCTCAGTGTGCCCTCAACAATCTAGATTTGCCCATAGGAGACGATTACTTGTTTGTGTCAATAGTGGTGCGGAAGCTCAACGGCGAGCTCCGCACGCTATTTGAACGCAGGCACGGGTCTAGTAACACCCTGCCCACGTTAAGGGACCTTATCTCATACCGTTGGGACTTTGTACAGGCACGCGAGCGCTGCCAGCGTTGTCTCGGCCGTCACTACGAGAGCGAGTGCAGGTCAAGGGGGGCATGCAAGGACTGTAGGAGCTCCAACCACCACACGTCCCTACATCGACCAGACGACCCAACGCACTCAGCTCATTCGTCTGTACATATACCCCCACCACAGCTAAGAGAGCACTCAAGGGAGCGTCCCAGAAACAGCAGGCGGCACGAACCCGCACATGCTAAACAGGTGCAACCCAGCTCTGCTCACAGAGCCAGCCCACCCAGGTCCGGTTCGCCAGGTAGGCCCAGCGAACGCCGCCAGCAATTATGACTCCCAACTATCACGGAGCACCCTAGCGAAGAGCCAGAACAAGACCATGCCCATTCAGACCATGCCCATTTAGCCCATGACCCATTAGCCCATGCCCAGTCAACCCATGCCCACACAGCTGATACATACTCAGCTCATACAATTTCAGCTGACACTCAATCAGCTCACTCACCTTCTGTGCCCACTGGCACACCCATTTTGTTGCCAACCGTCTCACTAAGAGTCGCGGACGTACATGGCCATCTTCACACAGCCAGAGCTTTATTAGACTGTGGCAGTATGCTGACATTAATAACGTCACGCATGGCACGACTTTTGAACCTGCCATCAAAACCCACAAAGACATACTGCTGAATACCTTTCAAATATGTTAAAAAATATTTGCAAAGAATGGGAAATACCTGATGAGAAAGTTGTTTGTGTCACGACTGATAATGCACTAAACATAGTAAAGGCAATAGAAATAGCTTATGGCAGAGCCAAGCATATTCGTTGTATGGCGCATACTCTAAATTTAGCGGTAGATAATGCGGTTTCTGAACCAGAAATCAAAACTTTCCTTGATAAAGTTCGAAGAATCGTTACGTGGTTTCATCAAAGTGGCGTTGGCTCTGATGAATTACGAAAAGCACAAAATGAACCAGAGGGCAAAATGAAATGTTTGATTGGAGATATATGTACCCGCTGGAACTCACAGTTATTCATGATTGATAGATTTATTTTAATGAGCAGCGCAGTTGGTTCAATCTTAATTAACCATGAGAATGCTATGGTACAAGCAACTGATATTATTATATTAAAGGAAATTGCCAAAATCTTAAAACCATTTCTAAAAGTTACTGAAGAAATGAGTAGTGAGAAGTACGTAAGTGGGAGTAAGACCATTCCAATAATTAAATGTCTAAGAGAATATTTAGAGGCCCTTACTCCTACTAATGAACTAACGATCCAGTTGAGAAATTCACTTTTAAATGAAATTAAAAAAAGATTTGACAATGTCCAAAAGGTACATTTATTTTCAATGGCAACATTTTTGGACCCACGATTCAAGAAAATACATTTAGATGATGGGACAGCGTTGGCGAAAACAATTAACTTTATAAAACGAAACTTAAATGAAAACACTGATATGGGTGCCGATGCTTCCACAACAGGCCAAACTTCAGCGTCCGACGATGTAGATGACATATGGCAGGCTCATCGTAAAAAAATATTGTCAGAAAATACATTTCGCAATGAAGGAGCGGGGACATCTGAATTAGATTTATATATTGCTGCCCCCTTGTCTAGCTTAGAAAGTGACCCATTGGCCATATGGAGAAGTTACGAAGGAGCATATCCAAAACTATCAAAGTTAGCTTGTAAGCACCTTTTAGTATGTGCTTCATCAGCTCCAGCAGAGCGTCTTTTTTCAAAAGCTGGAAATATTGTCCGCAAAGCGAGAAATCGTATCTTAGGTAAAAGATTGCCCAAGCTATTATTTCTCCAATGCCTGCCTACGGATTTTTGGCAATAAGTTTAATTTTATCTAAGTTCATTTAGTATCGAACCAAAAATACACTACCTCTACTACTTACTCCTAAATCCTTACCCTACACCTATGCTACACCTAACCTTCACATACCTCACATCTACCCTACACAGATACGCTACACCTTCCCTACTCCTAAATTACTCCTTCCCTTATCTTAAACTTCATAAAGATCGGTACAGTAGTTCCGGACCCTATTCACGTCATGCTTACAAACGTACAAATATTTCGGTATTTCCCTTTCATTATATTATAACCTAGTATAGATTTTAAATATTTATGTAATTAATAGGTAAGATTAGTTAGTACTATGTGCGCAAATAAAGCTGATTTTATGAAATTTTAAGTTGTCTTACTTCATCCCATACGTTCACATTAATAGGCGTTTCTGCTGCGTGATTGTAGCGCTAAAAAAGCGCGACAAGTAAAAATAAAACAAGAGTCACGCTGCAGTCACTCTAATGTGAAGAGCGCCGTATTTGTAGAGCAGTAAAAATACCTAAATAAAAGTTTAGAAAAAAATAGATTTTTTGTAAAAATCGATTATTTTTTGCAAAAAAATCGATTACACAAAATCGATTTTTTTACTGATTTAAAATATCGATTATTACATAATCGATTATTTAAGTATAAAGTCACATCCCTGGTGCCATATCTGTCCAAGGTCGAAGGATAAAAAAATAAGATTTATGTGTGCCAAATGCCACCAGCAAGTTTGTCACGACCATTCCACTATGATATGTGATAAATGTATTGATTAAAAAGTTCCTAAATTTAAAGTTTCATATCTTTAAAAGTTTATAATAATGTTGATTAAGGATCTCCCAGCAGGTATCATAATTTTCGGCAGATATGTTTAGATGTTGGACCAATCTTTCAGCTTAGCCACGAAGTTTTCCTTTTAACCCTTTATAAGGCAGTGGCACATATATTGCCGCTATATTTTGAACTTTATACAATTGAGATAAGGTCGCAAACCAATGAAAAATTTAAACATGCTGTGCCCGTTAAAGGGTTAAATGTTGCATTTTCTGTGTTTTTGTTAATGTAGGGTTGTTGTGGATAGCTTCTGCGTACAAATCCATGAAAGTCGGCCACTGCGTGTAATTACCAGAAAAACAAGGTATTTCCATTTGCGGAGTTGATTGGTATAGATGGGCAGTAGAAAGTAATTCATGATTCAATTCCTTTTTTGTAGTTTCATAGATTGTTTCATGTTTTGCATACTTTTGTTCATATGCCTATGAGCCTATGAGTAGGTTGTCAATTTGCCAATGTATTTCATCAATGGTTTTCCATCGCTGTTGAAGCATCTGGAGCTTATCTTGTATTTCCCACTTTTCGGAGATGTCCATGATGGCGGTCTTCTTGATAAAAGCTCTGAAGTTTGTATATTGTTGATTTATTAATTCGTCACATTTCGACATCATTCCTTTTTCGTCGGAGGAACTATTTTTCCACTTCCTGCTGCTTGGTCTGCTCCTTCAGAACTCGACGACCCAGGGATCACGCTTCTTAACCCCGAACATGTGGTTTCGTATTGATGTTTTATCACCTCGTAAGCGTTCATTGTAAAATAAGTATCAGTTTTATCTTCGTATTTAAGTAAAATGTTATGGTTTTCATCAAATTCACGCCATAAATTGTGAAGAGATTCCAGCCACTTGTAAATGTAGTCGACGGTCTTGCGACTTGTAGAATCCTTCTTGGTGTTGATGTTGATTTTCTAAATAGTTTCAGAGATGATCTTCTGACGCTGAATTAGTCCTTCCATTGTGGTAAAATGTGTAGAAGATTGCTTCAGTCAGATGTAGTAAACTGTGTATTACCGTCGCTGTTGTTCGCTGTGTAACAATAGCCTTACTACGATATCGTAAAGCGCTTCTCGATCTGGTCTGGTGATTTCCGCTTGTGGAAGGCCAGCAGACCGAACGCAACCGTAGTACGACGCTAGTCACACTGCTAACTCTCGAAGGACCAAATGTACGGGCCAAAACCCGTACGTAGCTGGTTGTATGCTGTTGGTGTGATTTGGTAAGTTTGACGGAGTGCCGTCTATAAGGTAATGTCGAGGAGAAGTAAACACGTACGCTCAATCCAATGTCTTTATTAGCACTAAAAATGTGACAATACATTATGTTTAATGTAATCCACGCCAGCGAAATGTGAGCTGTTCGGAGCTCGCTCGTACACTTCACGAGGAATAAAGATTTTATAATGAATTTATTATCCTATTTCGATAAAAACGATAAATACAACTGCAAAATTACTACAAAATGCGATGCGCCGGCCGGCCGTCCGAATTCAACTTATGCTCACAGAATGGAGATTTGTAATTTTATGCATAAATTTAATATCCTATTTCGATAAAAACGATAAATACAACTGCAACATTACCACAAAATGCAAAAATGGGCATTTTACGCAAAAATCACATTCGAGATGTAATAGGCCTCTTAAGGAAGTATGTGAGCTAGTCAGTGTTTACTGTTAAAAAGAGGCTTTTATCGGAGCAACAATGGCTACGTGCTGGGTATTATAAGGCCGGCGACACGTCAGCCTCTCATACAAACGTTATACCAAAATAATTTAAATTTGAGCGTGATTCACTGTACTTGTGACGTATTTGGATTAAATTATAATATATAATTGGGTAATTATTTTGGACTATTTTTAATGGCGACCTAGATAAATACTGTCTTAGTCTGAGTAACATCACAAGTACAGAAAATAATGCTCTAATTGCAAATCATTTTGGTAATACGTTAGTGTGGGAGGCTCATTTTCGGTCGCCAGCTTCTTAAGTCAACATACATAGATAAACTATCTATCAAAAATTTCTATTGTTTCAGACCGCAGGGTTCGATATGACGACCCTCCAGAGTGGGCACGTCGATACGAGGAACACCGCCTTCGCATCGATAGAAATCGGGCGCGCTTGCTTGAACGCCTTGTCACAATAGCTTAAGAAGCGTTAGAATTGTACCGTAGGAGCCTACAACGTTAATTTTTTTTATTCTAAATTTTTATAAGTAATTTATTAGTTTTTATATACCCGAATACTAAACTAAACGCTTCTAAATTTTGAGGGGCTCCTAAACATCGACCTGTTGCTTTGAATGTCTGTTACCTATAATGAATGGGCTACAATTGGTATTCACAGAAGTAGGAAACGCCTTTATGAACTTTATGGTGAACGCAACTATAACACCAGCGATGACTTCAAATTATATGTTAAAAATTATTCAAAGTTATTCAAAAGAGTATGTCGATTAGCCAAGGCAAACTATCTGAGTTCTAAGATTAAGAATAGTAATGACAAAATAAAAATGACATGGAATATTATAAATAGTGAAACAGGAAAGGTCAAAAGTCGTAATAATGAGTACAATTTAAATTGTGATAATAAAACCTTTACTTCTGATGCTGATGTTGCTGCAGCATTTGAGAGGTTTTTTACTGACATTCCAGTTTCAACTACAAAAGCCTTGATTTCCTCCCCCACTGTAGCTGAATCTGTTTTGAAGGAGAATGTTAAAGATTGTGAAAATAATTTCAGTTTTCAAAAAATTTGTGTTATAGATATAATAAAAACATTTAACACTCTCAATAAAAAGAAAACTGCTGATCTGTGGGGTAATTCCGTGGACGTCGCTAAATCTGTAATTATGACAATAGCTCCAGTTTTAGCTGGCATATTTAATGAATGCATTGACTGTGGTGTTTTTCCTGACCTCATGAAATATAGTAAAATAATTCCATTATTTAAATCAGGTAGCACTTCTGACCCCTCTAACTTTAGACCTATTTCTGTGCTTCCCACATTTAGTAAAATTTTTGAAAAGTTAATGCTAGATCAAATGCAAATTCATTTTTATAAAAATAAACTTTTACATTGTAAACAATATGGTTTTACTAGGGGTCGCTCTACAACTGACGCCGGTGTTGAGCTTTTAATCCAAATATTTGATACCTGGGAGGAATCACAGGATGCCCTAGGGGTATTTTGTGATTTATCCAAGGCTTTTGATTGTGTTTTACATGAAACTTTGGTCAGGAAGCTTAACCACTATGGAATTAGGGATGCTTCTTTGAGCCTTCTGATCTCATACTTGAGGAACAGGATTCAAAAGGTCGACATTAACGGTAAAAGATCTCCGGGATCAGTGGTTAAAATGGGAGTTCCGCAGGGTTCAATACTTGGTCCATTCTTGTTTTTGGTTTATATTAATGACTTACCTTATTTTGTAAAAGACAGTCATGAGATAGTATTGTTTGCTGATGATACTTCACTTTTATTCAAAGTGAAACGACGACACCCAAATTATGACGATGTGAATAATGCGGTCTCAAAGATTGTTCACTGGTTTAGTGTTAATAACTTGCTATTAAACGAGGGAAAAACCAAATGTGTAAGATTTGTATTGCCTAATGTTAAGCAGGTAATAACTAGTGTACAAATTAAAGATAAGAATGTGAATCCTGTGGACACCACTGTGTTTCTAGGCATCACGTTGGATGCCAAGCTTCAGTGGGGCCCACATATAGCTAAATTGTCGAATAGACTTAGCTCTGCGGCTTATGCAGTAATGAAGACCCGTCAGTTAACTGACGTTGATACAGCGAGATTAGTTTATTTCAGTTACTTTCATAGTGTAATGTCGTACGCCATTTTACTGTGGGGAAATGCTGCCGACATTCAAACTATCTTTGTGCTGCAGAAGAGGGCTATTCGAGCAATATATAACCTACAGGCTGGTGACTCTCTCAGAGAGAGATTTAAGGATATAAGTATAATGACAGTTGCATCACAATATATTTATGAAAATCTTGTGTATGTTCATAAAAATATTGAAATGTTTTCAAAAAACAGTGATATTCACAAATTAAATACTAGAAGTAAGAACAAATTAGCAGTGCCTTATACTAGGCTCCATAAAATAAATAATTCTTTTAAGGGTCTGTGTGTACGATTATACAGCAAAGTACCAAATGATATTCAGAAATTAGATCTTGATAAATTTAAAATCAAAATCAAAGAAAAGCTTTATAAAAAAGCTTATTATAAAGTGTCGGATTATACAGAAGACAAAACAGCTTGGGTCTGAAATGCTCCAAGTACCTACTCCAACAGCTATTTCTAATTGCCTATAATTAATTTATATAGAGCACCATATTTAATTAAACTATTTACATTTAAATTCATATTTTGTATTTTGTGACCTGGTAACGACATATAATATATATATATTTTGTAAATGTCGTTGCTTCTGTGCGCTGTGGTTTCTTGCGCCCGTTCTTTGCCACAGTTAAAAAATGATGTCCTGAATGGGTGGTAGGTTAAAAAATATTTGGACGTTTCAAAGTACTTATTAATTGAGTTTATTGAATAAATATATTTTGACTATTTGACTATAAAATAACGCCATGATGTTTATGAGGCTGTGAACAGCTAACCAGCGACGCCAATCTATTTTATTTCATTTCTAATAAATAATTTCTTACTAAACTTTAAAGTGTGATAATTAGTTTTAAAACTTGTTTTAGTCAAAAGAAGTCTTGTTTAATTTTTTAAATAAGTTATTATTTTATTACCTAGTCCGAAATGAAAATTTGGGCAGCTTTTTGCTGTGTCTTCAATGTTACAAACCCTAAAAATTAATGTTTGCTGTTGTCGCGACGTCAGACGAACACTCTCAAATGATGGCAACACTCTGACGCGCTGCCAATGTCAGAATAAAAGCCCGCCAATGCGGTCGAAGTGAGTTCATTATTTTATATTATAATATTCTCTCATATGCAAGTTAAGGACTGTGTTAGTGAATTGGGTGAAAGGACGATGCGGAGGAAGGGCGCCACGTGCTGCTGTAATGAAAGCTAAGTATCTCGCTAAGTATCTCACTAAGTATCTCACTAAGTATAAGTATGATTTAAGTACAACACACTAAGTATTCTATAGAGAGGTTGAACTGCATATTATCGTACCTGCAGTAGATAGATAGGTTGAACTGCATATTATCATACCTGCAGTGATAGCGTACGGCCCTACGGGGGTGCGACGGTCCAGAAAGACCGTGGTGCATAAGTTACCAGCACCCGTAACGAGTAAGACTGCATATTATCATACCTGCAGTAGTAGCGTACGGCCCTACGGGGGTGCGACGGTCCAGAAAGACCGTGGTGCATAAGTTACCAGCACCCGTAACGAGTAAGACTGCATATTATCATACCTGCAGTAGTAGCGCACGGCCCTACGGGGGTGCAGTGGTCCAGTAAGACCTAAGTAAGATACTGAATGCAAGGGATAGTACATACAAGGATTCTCCCGTACTATCTAAGCAATAGGACCCTTCTTAATGTTCCATGTAGCAACGTCTTATTCTATAATTGTTTCCATGACTAGCCATTATCATTATGACTTAACTACTTACAATAATTACCACAGGGGGAAATTCATGTAACTGATGTACTTAGATTCTATAATACATTTCAGCACTGTAAAGAGTCACCCCGGCTACCAGCTGGAGGTGTGACCCGTGGACAGAGGCACCACATGCTGTGGTGTCATCTGTCCCCTAAATCTACAGATGGCGAAGCAGTAATCTAATTCGAGGCAGCTGTTCCTGGAGGAAGCAGAGAGAACCTGACTTGAAGTATAACTATGTGAGTCATATTTATATTTTTTAATTGGAAACAGCATACAAAGATTGTTCTTCGGTACTTGTCGCCCATGAAACACATAACCTAGGCACATATACATTAAAGCGGCGACAAATGGTGGAGGTGCTGGGATAAAGCAGAATTCAAGATTCAGCATAAAATTAAATAGATCAAATAAAAGGCATAAGGGCTCAGTGGCTTAATAAGACTGGTAGCGGCATCTATGGACGAATGTCGGAACTACGCACCTGACGAAATATTACGAAGTTACATTAAAACAGATTTCATTATTTATAAATCATTGAAAACAAAGATAAGGGAAGAAACATGGAGATGAAGTATACATGGAAATACAATTATCACTCATGACTTGATAGAGTTAATGTAACCCAATTAGTAAACGGCGCCATCTATCGGCGACATTGGAAAAAACCAACTCGGATAGAAAGCGTCGAAAGATAGGAAATGTGCAGATTTGAAGTATCTACGAAGGATGTAGTGTTATAAAATTCAAAGGATGGAATTCATAGCTTATTTATTATAAGAAATTGTTGTAATTTAATTTGGCGTAATTTAAAGGTAGAACCGATCCTACCTACCTACCTACCCGAAGTTAGAAAAAATTGACTGAAGAACGACGAGCCAAATGACGTTTTATTTTATCTCCATATAGCAGAATTTCTAGATATGACCTGACTTATTGACTATTTGTTAGTTTATAAATAAAAACAGCTAAAGGAGTGAACATCTGGTTTAGAAATAGTAATTATCGGTATTTAAGGGCGTGTAGTGACTTCCGTAAATTTAAGCAGTGATGTCATACGAAACATTTTGGTCCAATTTAGGGTATTTTCGAAAGGTACTAGATATGGTGAAGTTGGCGGGTTTCTTACAGTTCATTTAAGTTTTATATACTGATACATCAATAATCAACGGCAAGGACCAAATCTTAGCAATTTCTTGTTTCATAATTCAGATAACCGAATTTAAAGGTAAGGTAAATCTTCACGGTGTATGGTGTTTAGAATGTTCGTATGTTGTTAACCAGTTTTAGAACGTGTTTATGTAAATCAGTTGTTTTGTATATTCTTAAATTACTAAATTCAAGTTATTTCAAGTAAACTTGACGATAATTCGTTAAGACGTAAATCTGTGTCGAGATTGTTCTTAACGTTTGTAAACAATAACAACAATTTGATATTAGGCTACATAAGCAATCAAACTAGATAAATAGACACAGTGATCTCCGAACTATAAAGGCATTAATTTAAATAAGATCACGAAACCGCAGATTTTCAGTTTCGGCACCTGGTAACACCGAAGGTTCCAACTTCCGACGCAATGCGCTTCCGCCGCTGCGATGGTGGGAATCTTTTTATTTTGCTAAAATTAATGGCGGGTGCAGAGTGATAAGTTTTAAAGTGATTTTCGGCTTTAATCGGTTGTTATTCGTGATAAGGTGAATAGTAAATCAACAGGTGAGTGTTGTTACATGTGCAATTGTTTACTTTGTCGTAAGTAAAATATGTTGGTTCAGTGAAGGAGTTTATCACTATAGGTTTACAAGGAGATTCAATACGAAATTCGGCGGTTGTGTTTGTGAATTAATATTGCCGATATAACGATAATATGTAACTGTAAGTGATCGTAAAATGTAGGTGCCAACAGGCACCAGTTTAAGCACTATAGACATTTATTCTATTCTTTTCTAAGGGATAGATTACGACGCCATTGCGGCGTCACTTAGCAGTACCTACAGTAATCAAATATACGATCTTCACAAGTATTGCATACACATGATATAGCTACTTGTTTATTAGTGATCACGTTTAGTTTGGTCGAGTATTTTCGTGTTTATTAACTTGAGTTTCGAGTGAATAAGCGCTGCGGCCGCCTTGCACCTATGTAAGTATGCCGGGGGGTACTTCGGCGCCTCGCAGTTATAACTACCTACCTATAACGAGCTCCAAACTTAGGAAACTCGCAAGGATCTCTTGTTTCTGTATATGGTCGTAACGATTTATTCTTATCCTAGGGCGAAAGGGCAGGCAAGCAGGCTGGCCATAAAACGACTTGCAAGCTGCGTCGGGTGCGTCGTCATCGGGTTTGCAAGTTGATTATTCGAACGAGGGAGTGATTGCAGTCTACAGTTGCAGTTTCTTCAAGACTTGTAGCCATAAACCTAGGTATGAGATTATGCTTACACAGTTTAATATACTTAGTCTCTTCTATGTATCGCATAATAAGTACGTAGTAAATTTTCATTGTTGAAATTTATGAAAGGGTGAACTTCCACCGTTTGTACCACTTTGTACCTAGTTGACGATACGGTCGTCTGTACCTAGTATCTGACAGGAACACATTTAGTACAATAATCATTACTGTGGCACAACAACGTAGGTACGCGATTATAATACGAGTGCCGGGCGTATATTGTTCACGTTGTTTGTTTGTCTGAATTATTTTAGTTTAATGAGAGAACTCGTTCGATTTAACGTTTCTAAATTTTATACGTAAAACCTATATAGGTATGAGCTTGAGTGTGACTTATCTATTCAACGCGAGCGTTTAGCGATGACATACAGCGCTCTGCAAAATAAACGTCTAAATTAAACACTAAAGAGCGATAGCAATACATTTAATAACGCGAACTATTGAATTGCAATAAACAAGGTTTATTTTAGTAAATTAAAGCAAACAATAAGTAATTTAAAACTTCAATATTTTATACTTGAACAAATACCTTTATTTTTACAGAAGTTTATTTATTACAGAATCTGACGATTAAGTTAATTGATTATTAATTTATGTTTCTGGAATGAACCGATAAGCAGGGTTAGGCAGTTAATGCTAAAGTCAGTTTTGCCTATTATGGAGTACACTTATTGTTAGTGGGTATTGTTTATTACAGGGTATCAAAATGGAAGAAACACTCATAAATAGGCTTCACCAAATAATAACCCACATAAAGGGATTAAGTGATTCGGCTGATAAATTGAACTCGGTGTCCGTACTTAATGATCAGGATTATAAAGAGGCAGAAGTAATTTGTCGGAAATTAGAAAACTTTATCAATAAATTCAATACGGAATTGAACAACTATTTCAGGCTTAGTGTCGACCCATCTGCAGATGATGTTTCCCAGTTTACTACTATTCAACTACAAGCAGAAGAAGTTCAAATAGAGCTATTATTGAAATTGAGGAAACAGAAACCTGTAGCGACCAACATACACCAATCATCTAGCAAACTGCCTAAGCTCAACTTACCCTCATTTGATGGAAATATATTGCGGTGGCAAGAATTTTGGGATCAGTACAAATCCAACATACATGATCGAGACCTGCCCGACGTAGACAAGCTACTGTATCTAAAGTCTTCACTTCACGGTTCTGCAAAGGATACCATTGAGGGATTAGAGAGTACAAATAAGAACTACCTGATCGCTATTACAACGTTACGAGAACGATATGGTAAAGAAAGTCAAGTTATAGATGCACACTACTCGGCTCTCACCAAGATCCAACCTGCTGATATTTCTAACAAAGATTGTCGACGGGTGTTTAATGAAGTTGAACGTCATCTCCGTGTACTACAGTCGCTGGGTGAAAACATAGGGCACAACCATCTTCGTTTTCTCATATTAGAGAAGTTTCCTGAAGAACTTGTTTATGAATTAAAAACAAAATTAAAGGAAGACTCTATAGAAGAAATACGGTCCGAACTGGAAAGGACAATAACGGCCAGGGAAGAAGCCAACCGTCTAGTACAGGATAGAAACCCAGCAAAGTCGAACAACTACACCGTAGAGACTCTACATGTCGCAAATAGAAACTGGTCCGGGTCAGGGTCACAGCCAATCAATAAAACCCAACCAAGATACGGGTTTCGAAATTTTCATAAGGGACTTAATCATTCTAATATAGCTAATGAAACCTTTAACAAGGGTAATGGTAATTCCAGTAGAAGACGTGATAGCTTCCACCAAGGTTGTGGTACCTACGACAAAAGACATGGTGACTTCAACAAGGGAAACAGACAAACAAACGACCGGGTTTCAAATAATTTTAGACCGGACCAGAGGCGACCGGACAACCGCAACAAAAGGAAATTTGATCGACAAAATGATAGTGAAAGACAACATGTAAAGAAAAGGAGATACTCATGCTTTTTTTGCGGTGAATCTCATTATAATGATGAATGCAGCAAATTCAAAACTATGACAGAAAGAAAAGAGAAATTAAAGGATCACTGTTATGGCTGCATGCGAAGGGGTCATGTACTTAAACATTGCCGTCACGTGAGAACGTGTGCGCACTGTGGTGGGCAACACAACAGAGCACTTTGCCCTAAGAGAGTTCCACAAAGGAAGGACACTTCAACTACTATGCATGTCAACTGTAAAGGGAATATCGTTCTACAGACAGCGATAGTAAAGGTTATGAGAGAAGATGGTGAAAGGAAATACGAACCCTGCCGTGTTCTTCTGGACTCCGGTAGCCAGCGTAGCTACGTTACCGATAAATTAGCCAAGAAACTTAACCTTGATATTATGGAGAAATGTAGTCTGTCAGTCTTCACCTTCGGCGCTGAAGCTCCACTTGAATATGATAGCAGCCTTGTGAAATTACACATCAAGACTAAAACCAACAATGGAATAACTATGTACGCTAATGTGGTACCAATAATTTCTAACAGCGTGTCTTACCCTCACAAGGAGATTGACAAAATACAACTACAAGACAAGATGGTCTTGGCCGACGACGGCTCGTTAGGGGAAAGGGTCGACATGCTTATAGGCAACGACTATTACTTCTCACTTCTATCAACGACGAAGATCACGATTAAAGAAAATCTGCATCTAGTAGACTCCGAACTTGGTTGGATCCTGACAGGTCAACTAACGTCCGAACAAGACGAACCAGAACTAAAAGTAATAACTTACTTTCAAGCAAACTCACCGTCAAGGTTTAGTAAACCCGACTTGCCTCTAGACAAATTCGATTTGAAAACTCTATGGGAACTTGAGTCGATTGGAATCATAGACTCACCGAAAATCACCAGGGAAGAAGAAGCAATCAGGAATTTTAATGAAACTACAAAGTTTATTGAAGGAAGGTACTCGATACGCTGGCCGTGGAAGGATTATCCTCCTAATTTACCTTCGAATTTTGGAGTAGCATTTGGCCGGTTGACCAATTTAGTAAAACGATTGGATACAAAATCCTTACAATCTTATGATGAAACGTTTAAACAACAACTCAAAAACGGCATAATAGAAAGGGTACCAGAGACCAAGTGTGCTCCTGGAAACCCAACGCATTACCTACCACATCACGGCATATAACAGCCAGATAAACCTATTAGAATTGTGTATGATGCCTCTGCTAAGATAAAGGATCATAAAAGTTTAAATGATTGTTTATACTGTGGACCTTCACTAGTGGAGGACCTTACAAGTCTACTTATCCGATTTAGGACTCACAGAATAGGACTGTCTGCTGATGTTGAAAAGGCTTTTCTACAGATCGCTATACAAAAGGAAGACAGAGATGTCACTCGTTTCTTATGGATTAAAAGTATCACAAAACCAGTAACAAGAGAAAATCTTTTGCATCTGCGCTTTTGTAGAGTTCCTTTCGGCATTATCTCCAGCCCCTTTCTTCTAAATGCTACAATAAAACACCATCTGTCTAAGAACAGTGACAGACTAAGAGGTATAGGAGACGATATTTATGTTGACAACTTAGTGACTGGGACAGAGACTGAGAAAGAAGCTTACGAATTGTACAACACTTCCAAACAAGTCTTTCAGGGAATATCAATGAATTTAAGAAGCTGGAGCTCTAATTCTAAGGAATTCATGAAACAAGTTACAGATACTAGCGAAAAGGAAACGGTCAAGATTCTTGGTTTAGACTGGCATCTCAATGATGACACTATTAGTTTGCGTCTTAAGAGCATGAAGGTAGCTAAAACAAAAAGAGAAATTTTGAGAAATATAGCTCAAGTGTATGACCCCTGCGGGTTCGCTACGCCCTCGTTACTACCTGGGAAACTATTCCTTCAAGATTTATGGAAAGAGAAAAGTATCAAATGGGATACGATTCTACCTTCAAAACTCACTTCTAAATGGGAAGAACTAAACACTAACTTAAGTGATATAGCAGACATTTGTATACCACGACACTGCGGCAGATCGTTACTAGAAGAAAGTAACCAACTGCATTGTTTTGCAGACTCATCCACTAAGGCATTTGCAGCGGTTGTATACTTAGTAAACAGTAAAGGAAAAAGTTTCGTAATTGGGAAGTCCAGACTAGTACCCATAAAAGACAAAGAAAACCTCAAGATTCCGCGCTTAGAGCTATTGGGAGCAGTCATAGGAAATCGTCTTCTGAAATATGCGGAAAAGTCTATCCGATTAAACATTACACAGCACTTTCTGTGGTCCGACAGCCAGATAGTTATTGATTGGATTAACTCTAGTAAACTCTTAACACCCTTCGTGGCCAGAAGAGTAAGTGAAATAAAAGAAAATAAGAAACTAATCTTGCGATACGTCCCGACTGAGCTTAATCCGGCAGACGTAGGTACTCGGCCGGGCAAAACAAAGTGTGAGAAAACCTACTGGCTACGAGGACCCGATTTCCTCTTACTCAAAGAAAACGAATGGCCTTCTAACCGACTGAAGGAACTTTCTTTGTTGACTCGGGAGGGTCTGTCAGAGACAGAAAACGTAGATGTCGAGAAGACTACAATGAGAAAGCAAGAAAGAAAAGACAACGTTACGAATAAAATAAGCAAGGCAATTGAGAACCGAGAAGGAAAAAATAACAGACAGAACGATAGTTCTATATCTGAAGAAATAAAACTTTTGCAAAAACAACACTTTCCCGACGAGTTTAACGAGAAAGCAACTCACCTTAGCCGAAATCTAAAGTTATTTATCGATGTCGATGGAGTGTTACGTAGCAAGGGCAGACTATCAAACGCTGACTGGTCTTATGACATGAGATACCCAATACTCTTACCGAAAAATTGCGACTTCACCAATGACTTGATTAGAAAGGTGCATGAGAAAAACTATCACGTAGGAGCTAATCATACCTTAAGCATCATTCGGGAAACTTATTGGATTCCGCAAGGTAAATGTCAGGTCCAGAAAGTCATACGAAGATGCCCAATATGCATTAAACACGGAGGAGGTCCATATAAACTACCGGACACTCCAGCTCTACCTCCGGAGAGAAGCAACTATAGTACACCGTTCACCTATACAGGATTAGACTATCTTGGACCCGTGCAAGTTAATACTGGAAACAGTGTCAACAAAAGATGGATATGCCTCTACACGTGTTTAGCAGTCAGGGCGATACATCTTGAAGTAGTCAAAGACATGACGGCCGAAGAAACACTTCTCGCTTTAAGAAGAATGATATCGTCTAGGGGTATCCCTAAAGTAATTACATCAGATAATGCGCAGCAGTTCAAATTAACAGCTGAAGTACTAGCCGAACCATTTTGTATCCAAAATAACATAAGGTGGAAATTCATTCCCCAATTAGCTCCGTGGTTCGGAGGATTTTATGAACGTCTAGTGGGTCTAGTGAAACACTGCATGAAAAGAACCCTACAGAAGAATCTGTTGAACGATAGCCAGCTATTAACAGTCATAAAGGAGATAGAAGCTATTCTGAACACGAGACCACTTACCTGCGTGGACGCTGAACAGGATCATATACTAAAACCTGCTGACTTCTTAACAATGTCCAAATGTTTGACTCCAGGCGTTTCTTCTGAAAATTTAACTGTGCAAGGAACAGTAAAGAAAGCCGACTTAATACAGAGTTGGAAAAGAGGTCTTAAAATATTAGAAGAATTTAAGTCAATGTTTGTGAATCGATATTTACCTAGCTTACGTGAGCGGTATAAACACTCTCCAAAGGAACCTAGGGTAAAATCCAAGTTGGGACCTAAAATCGGTCAAATAGTGCAAATCAAAGGGGATAATGCAAACCGCCAGCACTGGAAGGTTGGTAGAATAATAGAACTGTCAGAAACAGGCAGGACAGCTAAAGTGAAAGTAGGTAGTACAGAATACACAAGATCGATAGGACAGTTATATCCTCTGGAAGTTGAAGAGGACGAAACGTTTTTTGGAGTCACTGAGTCTTATGCAACTGATGACACACCTAACGCGAATCAGCACGTTACAAGTTGTGACGACAGGGTCACTGCAGCCAACGACACGTTTTACATGGAACAGGATAGAACAAATGATAGCAACAAGTCAAATAATGAGACTTGTGAAAGCGAGATGGAGGTAACTAACAATATAAGAGGGACTCAACCCATTGAGGACCTTGGAATGGAAACACTTGATGACGATCAGAATGTACGGACACTAGAGAGTCAAAATGAAAGGGAATCGCATGACGTCGAGAAACCGAGACGTGCTGCGGCCACAAGAGCCCTGGAGAAGATCCGGGAGTGGACGCAAAGCCTTATCACCTTGTTCTAACTTTCGCCGTCGGGAGTGTCGCGACGTCAGACGAACACTCTCAAATGATGGCAACACTCTGACGCGCTGCCAATGTCAGAATAAAAGCCCGCCAATGCGGTCGAAGTGAGTTCATTATTTTATATTATAATATTCTCTCATATGCAAGTTAAGGACTGTGTTAGTGAATTGGGTGAAAGGACGATGCGGAGGAAGGGCGCCACGTGCTGCTGTAATGAAAGCTAAGTATCTCGCTAAGTATCTCACTAAGTATCTCACTAAGTATAAGTATGATTTAAGTACAACACACTAAGTATTCTATAGAGAGGTTGAACTGCATATTATCGTACCTGCAGTAGATAGATAGGTTGAACTGCATATTATCATACCTGCAGTGATAGCGTACGGCCCTACGGGGGTGCGACGGTCCAGAAAGACCGTGGTGCATAAGTTACCAGCACCCGTAACGAGTAAGACTGCATATTATCATACCTGCAGTAGTAGCGTACGGCCCTACGGGGGTGCGACGGTCCAGAAAGACCGTGGTGCATAAGTTACCAGCACCCGTAACGAGTAAGACTGCATATTATCATACCTGCAGTAGTAGCGCACGGCCCTACGGGGGTGCAGTGGTCCAGTAAGACCTAAGTAAGATACTGAATGCAAGGGATAGTACATACAAGGATTCTCCCGTACTATCTAAGCAATAGGACCCTTCTTAATGTTCCATGTAGCAACGTCTTATTCTATAATTGTTTCCATGACTAGCCATTATCATTATGACTTAACTACTTACAATAATTACCACAGGGGGAAATTCATGTAACTGATGTACTTAGATTCTATAATACATTTCAGCACTGTAAAGAGTCACCCCGGCTACCAGCTGGAGGTGTGACCCGTGGACAGAGGCACCACATGCTGTGGTGTCATCTGTCCCCTAAATCTACAGATGGCGAAGCAGTAATCTAATTCGAGGCAGCTGTTCCTGGAGGAAGCAGAGAGAACCTGACTTGAAGTATAACTATGTGAGTCATATTTATATTTTTTAATTGGAAACAGCATACAAAGATTGTTCTTCGGTACTTGTCGCCCATGAAACACATAACCTAGGCACATATACATTAAAGCGGCGACAAATGGTGGAGGTGCTGGGATAAAGCAGAATTCAAGATTCAGCATAAAATTAAATAGATCAAATAAAAGGCATAAGGGCTCAGTGGCTTAATAAGACTGGTAGCGGCATCTATGGACGAATGTCGGAACTACGCACCTGACGAAATATTACGAAGTTACATTAAAACAGATTTCATTATTTATAAATCATTGAAAACAAAGATAAGGGAAGAAACATGGAGATGAAGTATACATGGAAATACAATTATCACTCATGACTTGATAGAGTTAATGTAACCCAATTAGTAAACGGCGCCATCTATCGGCGACATTGGAAAAAACCAACTCGGATAGAAAGCGTCGAAAGATAGGAAATGTGCAGATTTGAAGTATCTACGAAGGATGTAGTGTTATAAAATTCAAAGGATGGAATTCATAGCTTATTTATTATAAGAAATTGTTGTAATTTAATTTGGCGTAATTTAAAGGTAGAACCGATCCTACCTACCTACCTACCCGAAGTTAGAAAAAATTGACTGAAGAACGACGAGCCAAATGACGTTTTATTTTATCTCCATATAGCAGAATTTCTAGATATGACCTGACTTATTGACTATTTGTTAGTTTATAAATAAAAACAGCTAAAGGAGTGAACATCTGGTTTAGAAATAGTAATTATCGGTATTTAAGGGCGTGTAGTGACTTCCGTAAATTTAAGCAGTGATGTCATACGAAACATTTTGGTCCAATTTAGGGTATTTTCGAAAGGTACTAGATATGGTGAAGTTGGCGGGTTTCTTACAGTTCATTTAAGTTTTATATACTGATACATCAATAATCAACGGCAAGGACCAAATCTTAGCAATTTCTTGTTTCATAATTCAGATAACCGAATTTAAAGGTAAGGTAAATCTTCACGGTGTATGGTGTTTAGAATGTTCGTATGTTGTTAACCAGTTTTAGAACGTGTTTATGTAAATCAGTTGTTTTGTATATTCTTAAATTACTAAATTCAAGTTATTTCAAGTAAACTTGACGATAATTCGTTAAGACGTAAATCTGTGTCGAGATTGTTCTTAACGTTTGTAAACAATAACAACAATTTGATATTAGGCTACATAAGCAATCAAACTAGATAAATAGACACAGTGATCTCCGAACTATAAAGGCATTAATTTAAATAAGATCACGAAACCGCAGTTTTTCAGTTTCGGCACCTGGTAACACCGAAGGTTCCAACTTCCGACGCAATGCGCTTCCGCCGCTGCGATGGTGGGAATCTTTTTATTTTGCTAAAATTAATGGCGGGTGCAGAGTGATAAGTTTTAAAGTGATTTTCGGCTTTAATCGGTTGTTATTCGTGATAAGGTGAATAGTAAATCAACAGGTGAGTGTTGTTACATGTGCAATTGTTTACTTT
Organism: Scoparia ambigualis; assembly: GCA_963921215.1. Taxonomy (NCBI): domain Eukaryota; kingdom Metazoa; phylum Arthropoda; class Insecta; order Lepidoptera; family Crambidae; genus Scoparia; species Scoparia ambigualis. The sequence goes on from OY992516.1 coordinate 31,430,454, forward strand.
GTCGTAAGTAAAATATGTTGGTTCAGTGAAGGAGTTTATCACTATAGGTTTACAAGGAGATTCAATACGAAATTCGGCGGTTGTGTTTGTGAATTAATATTGCCGATATAACGATAATATGTAACTGTAAGTGATCGTAAAATGTAGGTGCCAACAGGCACCAGTTTAAGCACTATAGACATTTATTCTATTCTTTTCTAAGGGATAGATTACGACGCCATTGCGGCGTCACTTAGCAGTACCTACAGTAATCAAATATACGATCTTCACAAGTATTGCATACACATGATATAGCTACTTGTTTATTAGTGATCACGTTTAGTTTGGTCGAGTATTTTCGTGTTTATTAACTTGAGTTTCGAGTGAATAAGCGCTGCGGCCGCCTTGCACCTATGTAAGTATGCCGGGGGGTACTTCGGCGCCTCGCAGTTATAACTACCTACCTATAACGAGCTCCAAACTTAGGAAACTCGCAAGGATCTCTTGTTTCTGTATATGGTCGTAACGATTTATTCTTATCCTAGGGCGAAAGGGCAGGCAAGCAGGCTGGCCATAAAACGACTTGCAAGCTGCGTCGGGTGCGTCGTCATCGGGTTTGCAAGTTGATTATTCGAACGAGGGAGTGATTGCAGTCTACAGTTGCAGTTTCTTCAAGACTTGTAGCCATAAACCTAGGTATGAGATTATGCTTACACAGTTTAATATACTTAGTCTCTTCTATGTATCGCATAATAAGTACGTAGTAAATTTTCATTGTTGAAATTTATGAAAGGGTGAACTTCCACCGTTTGTACCACTTTGTACCTAGTTGACGATACGGTCGTCTGTACCTAGTATCTGACAGGAACACATTTAGTACAATAATCATTACTGTGGCACAACAACGTAGGTACGCGATTATAATACGAGTGCCGGGCGTATATTGTTCACGTTGTTTGTTTGTCTGAATTATTTTAGTTTAATGAGAGAACTCGTTCGATTTAACGTTTCTAAATTTTATACGTAAAACCTATATAGGTATGAGCTTGAGTGTGACTTATCTATTCAACGCGAGCGTTTAGCGATGACATACAGCGCTCTGCAAAATAAACGTCTAAATTAAACACTAAAGAGCGATAGCAATACATTTAATAACGCGAACTATTGAATTGCAATAAACAAGGTTTATTTTAGTAAATTAAAGCAAACAATAAGTAATTTAAAACTTCAATATTTTATACTTGAACAAATACCTTTATTTTTACAGAAGTTTATTTATTACAGAATCTGACGATTAAGTTAATTGATTATTAATTTATGTTTCTGGAATGAACCGATAAGCAGGGTTAGGCAGTTAATGCTAAAGTCAGTTTTGCCTATTATGGAGTACACTTATTGTTAGTGGGTATTGTTTATTACAGGGTATCAAAATGGAAGAAACACTCATAAATAGGCTTCACCAAATAATAACCCACATAAAGGGATTAAGTGATTCGGCTGATAAATTGAACTCGGTGTCCGTACTTAATGATCAGGATTATAAAGAGGCAGAAGTAATCTGTCGGAAATTAGAAAACTTTATCAATAAATTCAATACGGAATTGAACAACTATTTCAGGCTTAGTGTCGACCCATCTGCAGATGATGTTTCCCAGTTTACTACTATTCAACTACAAGCAGAAGAAGTTCAAATAGAGCTATTATTGAAATTGAGGAAACAGAAACCTGTAGCGACCAACATACACCAATCATCTAGCAAACTGCCTAAGCTCAACTTACCCTCATTTGATGGAAATATATTGCGGTGGCAAGAATTTTGGGATCAGTACAAATCCAACATACATGATCGAGACCTGCCCGACGTAGACAAGCTACTGTATCTAAAGTCTTCACTTCACGGTTCTGCAAAGGATACCATTGAGGGATTAGAGAGTACAAATAAGAACTACCTGATCGCTATTACAACGTTACGAGAACGATATGGTAAAGAAAGTCAAGTTATAGATGCACACTACTCGGCTCTCACCAAGATCCAACCTGCTGATATTTCTAACAAAGATTGTCGACGGGTGTTTAATGAAGTTGAACGTCATCTCCGTGTACTACAGTCGCTGGGTGAAAACATAGGGCACAACCATCTTCGTTTTCTCATATTAGAGAAGTTTCCTGAAGAACTTGTTTATGAATTAAAAACAAAATTAAAGGAAGACTCTATAGAAGAAATACGGTCCGAACTGGAAAGGACAATAACGGCCAGGGAAGAAGCCAACCGTCTAGTACAGGATAGAAACCCAGCAAAGTCGAACAACTACACCGTAGAGACTCTACATGTCGCAAATAGAAACTGGTCCGGGTCAGGGTCACAGCCAATCAATAAAACCCAACCAAGATACGGGTTTCGAAATTTTCATAAGGGACTTAATCATTCTAATATAGCTAATGAAACCTTTAACAAGGGTAATGGTAATTCCAGTAGAAGACGTGATAGCTTCCACCAAGGTTGTGGTACCTACGACAAAAGACATGGTGACTTCAACAAGGGAAACAGACAAACAAACGACCGGGTTTCAAATAATTTTAGACCGGACCAGAGGCGACCGGACAACCGCAACAAAAGGAAATTTGATCGACAAAATGATAGTGAAAGACAACATGTAAAGAAAAGGAGATACTCATGCTTTTTTTGCGGTGAATCTCATTATAATGATGAATGCAGCAAATTCAAAACTATGACAGAAAGAAAAGAGAAATTAAAGGATCACTGTTATGGCTGCATGCGAAGGGGTCATGTACTTAAACATTGCCGTCACGTGAGAACGTGTGCGCACTGTGGTGGGCAACACAACAGAGCACTTTGCCCTAAGAGAGTTCCACAAAGGAAGGACACTTCAACTACTATGCATGTCAACTGTAAAGGGAATATCGTTCTACAGACAGCGATAGTAAAGGTTATGAGAGAAGATGGTGAAAGGAAATACGAACCCTGCCGTGTTCTTCTGGACTCCGGTAGCCAGCGTAGCTACGTTACCGATAAATTAGCCAAGAAACTTAACCTTGATATTATGGAGAAATGTAGTCTGTCAGTCTTCACCTTCGGCGCTGAAGCTCCACTTGAATATGATAGCAGCCTTGTGAAATTACACATCAAGACTAAAACCAACAATGGAATAACTATGTACGCTAATGTGGTACCAATAATTTCTAACAGCGTGTCTTACCCTCACAAGGAGATTGACAAAATACAACTACAAGACAAGATGGTCTTGGCCGACGACGGCTCGTTAGGGGAAAGGGTCGACATGCTTATAGGCAACGACTATTACTTCTCACTTCTATCAACGACGAAGATCACGATTAAAGAAAATCTGCATCTAGTAGACTCCGAACTTGGTTGGATCCTGACAGGTCAACTAACGTCCGAACAAGACGAACCAGAACTAAAAGTAATAACTTACTTTCAAGCAAACTCACCGTCAAGGTTTAGTAAACCCGACTTGCCTCTAGACAAATTCGATTTGAAAACTCTATGGGAACTTGAGTCGATTGGAATCATAGACTCACCGAAAATCACCAGGGAAGAAGAAGCAATCAGGAATTTTAATGAAACTACAAAGTTTATTGAAGGAAGGTACTCGATACGCTGGCCGTGGAAGGATTATCCTCCTAATTTACCTTCGAATTTTGGAGTAGCATTTGGCCGGTTGACCAATTTAGTAAAACGATTGGATACAAAATCCTTACAATCTTATGATGAAACGTTTAAACAACAACTCAAAAACGGCATAATAGAAAGGGTACCAGAGACCAAGTGTGCTCCTGGAAACCCAACGCATTACCTACCACATCACGGCATATAACAGCCAGATAAACCTATTAGAATTGTGTATGATGCCTCTGCTAAGATAAAGGATCATAAAAGTTTAAATGATTGTTTATACTGTGGACCTTCACTAGTGGAGGACCTTACAAGTCTACTTATCCGATTTAGGACTCACAGAATAGGACTGTCTGCTGATGTTGAAAAGGCTTTTCTACAGATCGCTATACAAAAGGAAGACAGAGATGTCACTCGTTTCTTATGGATTAAAAGTATCACAAAACCAGTAACAAGAGAAAATCTTTTGCATCTGCGCTTTTGTAGAGTTCCTTTCGGCATTATCTCCAGCCCCTTTCTTCTAAATGCTACAATAAAACACCATCTGTCTAAGAACAGTGACAGACTAAGAGGTATAGGAGACGATATTTATGTTGACAACTTAGTGACTGGGACAGAGACTGAGAAAGAAGCTTACGAATTGTACAACACTTCCAAACAAGTCTTTCAGGGAATATCAATGAATTTAAGAAGCTGGAGCTCTAATTCTAAGGAATTCATGAAACAAGTTACAGATACTAGCGAAAAGGAAACGGTCAAGATTCTTGGTTTAGACTGGCATCTCAATGATGACACTATTAGTTTGCGTCTTAAGAGCATGAAGGTAGCTAAAACAAAAAGAGAAATTTTGAGAAATATAGCTCAAGTGTATGACCCCTGCGGGTTCGCTACGCCCTCGTTACTACCTGGGAAACTATTCCTTCAAGATTTATGGAAAGAGAAAAGTATCAAATGGGATACGATTCTACCTTCAAAACTCACTTCTAAATGGGAAGAACTAAACACTAACTTAAGTGATATAGCAGACATTTGTATACCACGACACTGCGGCAGATCGTTACTAGAAGAAAGTAACCAACTGCATTGTTTTGCAGACTCATCCACTAAGGCATTTGCAGCGGTTGTATACTTAGTAAACAGTAAAGGAAAAAGTTTCGTAATTGGGAAGTCCAGACTAGTACCCATAAAAGACAAAGAAAACCTCAAGATTCCGCGCTTAGAGCTATTGGGAGCAGTCATAGGAAATCGTCTTCTGAAATATGCGGAAAAGTCTATCCGATTAAACATTACACAGCACTTTCTGTGGTCCGACAGCCAGATAGTTATTGATTGGATTAACTCTAGTAAACTCTTAACACCCTTCGTGGCCAGAAGAGTAAGTGAAATAAAAGAAAATAAGAAACTAATCTTGCGATACGTCCCGACTGAGCTTAATCCGGCAGACGTAGGTACTCGGCCGGGCAAAACAAAGTGTGAGAAAACCTACTGGCTACGAGGACCCGATTTCCTCTTACTCAAAGAAAACGAATGGCCTTCTAACCGACTGAAGGAACTTTCTTTGTTGACTCGGGAGGGTCTGTCAGAGACAGAAAACGTAGATGTCGAGAAGACTACAATGAGAAAGCAAGAAAGAAAAGACAACGTTACGAATAAAATAAGCAAGGCAATTGAGAACCGAGAAGGAAAAAATAACAGACAGAACGATAGTTCTATATCTGAAGAAATAAAACTTTTGCAAAAACAACACTTTCCCGACGAGTTTAACGAGAAAGCAACTCACCTTAGCCGAAATCTAAAGTTATTTATCGATGTCGATGGAGTGTTACGTAGCAAGGGCAGACTATCAAACGCTGACTGGTCTTATGACATGAGATACCCAATACTCTTACCGAAAAATTGCGACTTCACCAATGACTTGATTAGAAAGGTGCATGAGAAAAACTATCACGTAGGAGCTAATCATACCTTAAGCATCATTCGGGAAACTTATTGGATTCCGCAAGGTAAATGTCAGGTCCAGAAAGTCATACGAAGATGCCCAATATGCATTAAACACGGAGGAGGTCCATATAAACTACCGGACACTCCAGCTCTACCTCCGGAGAGAAGCAACTATAGTACACCGTTCACCTATACAGGATTAGACTATCTTGGACCCGTGCAAGTTAATACTGGAAACAGTGTCAACAAAAGATGGATATGCCTCTACACGTGTTTAGCAGTCAGGGCGATACATCTTGAAGTAGTCAAAGACATGACGGCCGAAGAAACACTTCTCGCTTTAAGAAGAATGATATCGTCTAGGGGTATCCCTAAAGTAATTACATCAGATAATGCGCAGCAGTTCAAATTAACAGCTGAAGTACTAGCCGAACCATTTTGTATCCAAAATAACATAAGGTGGAAATTCATTCCCCAATTAGCTCCGTGGTTCGGAGGATTTTATGAACGTCTAGTGGGTCTAGTGAAACACTGCATGAAAAGAACCCTACAGAAGAATCTGTTGAACGATAGCCAGCTATTAACAGTCATAAAGGAGATAGAAGCTATTCTGAACACGAGACCACTTACCTGCGTGGACGCTGAACAGGATCATATACTAAAACCTGCTGACTTCTTAACAATGTCCAAATGTTTGACTCCAGGCGTTTCTTCTGAAAATTTAACTGTGCAAGGAACAGTAAAGAAAGCCGACTTAATACAGAGTTGGAAAAGAGGTCTTAAAATATTAGAAGAATTTAAGTCAATGTTTGTGAATCGATATTTACCTAGCTTACGTGAGCGGTATAAACACTCTCCAAAGGAACCTAGGGTAAAATCCAAGTTGGGACCTAAAATCGGTCAAATAGTGCAAATCAAAGGGGATAATGCAAACCGCCAGCACTGGAAGGTTGGTAGAATAATAGAACTGTCAGAAACAGGCAGGACAGCTAAAGTGAAAGTAGGTAGTACAGAATACACAAGATCGATAGGACAGTTATATCCTCTGGAAGTTGAAGAGGACGAAACGTTTTTTGGAGTCACTGAGTCTTATGCAACTGATGACACACCTAACGCGAATCAGCACGTTACAAGTTGTGACGACAGGGTCACTGCAGCCAACGACACGTTTTACATGGAACAGGATAGAACAAATGATAGCAACAAGTCAAATAATGAGACTTGTGAAAGCGAGATGGAGGTAACTAACAATATAAGAGGGACTCAACCCATTGAGGACCTTGGAATGGAAACACTTGATGACGATCAGAATGTACGGACACTAGAGAGTCAAAATGAAAGGGAATCGCATGACGTCGAGAAACCGAGACGTGCTGCGGCCACAAGAGCCCTGGAGAAGATCCGGGAGTGGACGCAAAGCCTTATCACCTTGTTCTAACTTTCGCCGTCGGGAGTGTCGCGACGTCAGACGAACACTCTCAAATGATGGCAACACTCTGACGCGCTGCCAATGTCAGAATAAAAGCCCGCCAATGCGGTCGAAGTGAGTTCATTATTTTATATTATAATATTCTCTCATATGCAAGTTAAGGACTGTGTTAGTGAATTGGGTGAAAGGACGATGCGGAGGAAGGGCGCCACGTGCTGCTGTAATGAAAGCTAAGTATCTCGCTAAGTATCTCACTAAGTATCTCACTAAGTATAAGTATGATTTAAGTACAACACACTAAGTATTCTATAGAGAGGTTGAACTGCATATTATCGTACCTGCAGTAGATAGATAGGTTGAACTGCATATTATCATACCTGCAGTGATAGCGTACGGCCCTACGGGGGTGCGACGGTCCAGAAAGACCGTGGTGCATAAGTTACCAGCACCCGTAACGAGTAAGACTGCATATTATCATACCTGCAGTAGTAGCGTACGGCCCTACGGGGGTGCGACGGTCCAGAAAGACCGTGGTGCATAAGTTACCAGCACCCGTAACGAGTAAGACTGCATATTATCATACCTGCAGTAGTAGCGCACGGCCCTACGGGGGTGCAGTGGTCCAGTAAGACCTAAGTAAGATACTGAATGCAAGGGATAGTACATACAAGGATTCTCCCGTACTATCTAAGCAATAGGACCCTTCTTAATGTTCCATGTAGCAACGTCTTATTCTATAATTGTTTCCATGACTAGCCATTATCATTATGACTTAACTACTTACAATAATTACCACAGGGGGAAATTCATGTAACTGATGTACTTAGATTCTATAATACATTTCAGCACTGTAAAGAGTCACCCCGGCTACCAGCTGGAGGTGTGACCCGTGGACAGAGGCACCACATGCTGTGGTGTCATCTGTCCCCTAAATCTACAGATGGCGAAGCAGTAATCTAATTCGAGGCAGCTGTTCCTGGAGGAAGCAGAGAGAACCTGACTTGAAGTATAACTATGTGAGTCATATTTATATTTTTTAATTGGAAACAGCATACAAAGATTGTTCTTCGGTACTTGTCGCCCATGAAACACATAACCTAGGCACATATACATTAAAGCGGCGACAGCTGTGTCGCAAACACAATGATTTAGGTAATGTTGATTGAAAAATCCATATCGATCGACTAAATAGACGAAATTAGTTTGACGTTTTCATTTTGGAGTAGGCCCTGCTTAGTTTGTTGCAAGGCACTATTAGCACAATCAGTATCAATGTAATCAGTAGGTAATATAAGGCTGTGATGTGATTAATATTCTCAAATAAATACTGATTTAGTTTTTAAGTTAAATTTGGTCTGAGAGCTGCTTAGTCATTTGTTGAAAGTATTCTTATTGATACAAATCGGTACGCTGGTTTAAAAAAAAAATCTTAAGTGTTTTAACTTGAGCTAGACTCACAATATAGATCTATTTTAATGGTTTTATTATCTGTGCTGCTAAGTCATTTGTTGCAAGGCACTATTACCACAATCATGAGTAAATAAAAATCCCATATCATTTAATATTTTGTTTTATTTTCAATAAAAAACAATAAAATGAACAATTCATTTTCCTACAATAATCAAAGCAAGTTAGTTGTAGGTAATAATAGAAGTTGAACCAATCATTACGATATATCTGCAGTACAATTCAACTGAGGTGAAGCTACTGACAGCGGAAGGCCATTTTTTTCTACCGTCTTTTCTACCGTCCGTAATTAAAATCGAAATCATACGTTTTTATTTACTCCGTTATTATAATCATTTTGTCTAGTTTAGAGTTGTTGTTAGTATTCGAATTTATAAACATTTTATAGCCAGTGAGACAGGCTATTCGGTGGTGCAATCAGTTTTGAATTCGGTCAAAAGTTGTACGAAATACAAGAAGAAACATTTAAAAAATTTTGGTTACTCGTTGCGGACCCTGACCTACGACAACCCGCGGAGCGCCCGCTGGCCGTGTGAGTCATCGTGCACCGCTTCGCCCGTTCCGCCGCGCTGCTGTACAGTGAGCCGCACCGCAAACATGACACCTAGGACCACTCGCTGCGCGGGATGCCGTGGGACAGTTAGTGAAGATGGTGCATTTATGAAGTGCGTAGAATGTAAGCAAATTTTTAATTCACTATGTGCCGGTATCACGCATGAAGTATTTGCTACTGTATCGGTGGAATTTAAAAAATCCTGGATTTGTATGGAGTGCCGTGCTAAATTACCGAAAGGTGACAACTCCTGTACGCCTATATGTCAGCAACTTGGTCACAACGTGAGCATGGATCGACATTATCATGACATCTCCATGAATAGCCCTGAAAGTGTGACTGAACGCTCTAGAACAAGTTTTGCATGCACAACTTCTGATAAGAGTCCTGATAACGTGACTGTACGTGCTAAAGCGCGTGATATGCCGCATGCGACTGGTTTAGCTAAACATGATGAATTAAATAACAGCCTGAATGCCTTAAAAGCTTCAATCGTTGACGAACTTAAAAAGAAAAGTATAGAATTAGAAATGCATCTAACTGGAAAAATGTAATCTATAATTTCAGAACAGTTTTCTACTTTTAGAAATGAAATCTTTCACAAAATAGATATTTTAACAAAGAAAATTGATGATCTAAAGCTGACATATGAGTCCAAAGTTGCCTTAAGCTGTGATATTAAGAAAAGCGAGAGCAATAACAACTGTACACTTAATAATCAAACTTCCACTACTTCCACCCACTTGAAACAAAAGTTGCACGCAACTCCCAAATTAATACCGAAAAAACATACCAGTGCGCCTGCCAAGAAAACGAACACGACAAATATGCCTTCCTCGGCCTTTGCCAGCAACCCTTCCATCTCCTTGCAACCCGCACGCGGGGCGCCAACTGATTCTGTATTGCCTTCTTCGAATGACGATGGATCTGACGTAGAGGTATGGGTGGAAGTAAAACGCAAACAAAAGCGTGCCTCCCATCCTGGATTACTCAGAGGCACTGCCGCGCCAGGGATTACGTCGCTACGGGCAGCTGAAAGATGGAAGTATCTCCACCTGTACGTCCAGGAGGGTACTACAGCTCAGCAGGTTCGCGACCATCTTACCTCTGTGTGTGGTGGTGACATCTGTACCGTAGAGGAAATAAAGCCGCGGGGGCGTTATGCTTCATTTAAGTTGGGTGTACCAATCCATGCTGCCGAATCTGTCATGTGTCCAAACAGTTGGACCGAAGATATATGTGTTAAGCCTTGGCGACAGAACTTTCGTTCAAAAGAGGGGCGTGCGTAAAAAAACACGCCCATCTATTAAAATAAACTTGTTTTATTAAAATGTGCGTGGACTTCGATCAAAAACTAGTGTTTTTATAATAATGTATCAAAAAGCAAATTTGATATTATCGCTTTAACTGAAACATTTCTAACAAGTTCTGTATGTGATGGCGAACTGTTTCCTCCTGGGTACACGGTGGTGCGTAAAGACAGAGCTGGTGACTCTGGCTGGGGAGGAGTATTGCTTGCAATTCGTGACTGTTACTCAGTACGCGTTATTAATGAAATTTCAACTCTGACTGAGGACAAAGAACTTGTATTCGTCATTGTTAGTAATAAGGATATTAAATTTTTGTGTTGTGTGGTATATCTCCCTCCTAGTTATAATGATGATCACCCAACCAACAAAAAGTGGTTCTTTAACTATCCTAGAACCATGATTTCTTGAGGATTATATGAGACTTATATCTGCATATAAACCCGGAAAAGGGCCCATTTTATAAGTCTATCTTTGCTTACAGCGCGATTATATCAGGCCCCAGCCATCCCACTTTTGATTATAAGGCTCGTATATCGGGATTACGCAAGTGTACTATTACCTGTGAATGCCAATATAAATGCACTATAGTAAAAAGTGAGATTAACTCGGGCCTAGCTAGGCCTCTACTAAGTACGCAGCTAGTGTTTCAGTGAAATGTCAAACTGTGATGTGTGGTTTTGTGCAGTGTAGAAAAATATTAAATAGTTTGTGCAAAGGTAAGTGGTATTTATTAATATGATAACTAGAAAATATTGTCAACCATAGTAGAAAAATATATCCTATTGTTCTTAGTATTTGTGATGACTGTTTGCTGGGGAATGTGAATTTTCTGTGAACCTTATCTTGGTTTCGATTGAAATTTTAAAGCGCCATTTTAAAATGGCTTATTAACACTTTGTGTATTCATTTATTTATCAACAAAATGTTAGAAAACGTCGCCATTTTTGGGTGACATTATCCAAGTATGCTATAGAATTGATAAAAGTTAATTTAGTTCTACAATGGTAAGTGTCAAAACCAAAACAAATTCGCCATGTTGTTACCAATTAGGGTTCCACAATTAGGGTTCTGCAATTCTTACCTACATACTGTTGTATCAGGGGACTGAAAATCGTAGATTCTGTTATGATAAATATTTAGTAGGTAGTGAGGATGTAGTGAGGATATTTTCATAGCTAAAAATTATGAATAAAGTTGTTCATGTAAATGAAAGTTGTTCAGTTTTACGGGTACAGCGGACCAAGGCGTTAGCTGACCCGCCTTAACCGCGCGTTTTTAGAGAAACAAGCGGTTTAGGTGGCTCAGCTAACGCCTTGGCCAACTGTACAAAAATTAGAAAATTATTAATTACAAACGGGTACTTACAATAATATTTAGATTAAAGATTAGATTAGGAAAGTTTTCTAAAAAATTCATCAGTTTACTGTGGGTACTGTATTAATAAGTTAAGCATTAGTTTGAAAATGATTTTGTTGGACGAATAGTGTGTAAGTAATTGAATTTTTTTATTCAGGTTACCAGCAATCCAAATAATAGTATGGTGATGTTCCTGGATATAGATCGATTTTTAACAAAAAATGATTTCCGAAGTCTAAGTGCGCGTCCACAGTGCGGGCCTAGCGCGGTTGCCACGACGGGCGCGAAATATTAAACATATGAAACCGCCGTTTGCGTCCATAGTGTAGTGGCTAAGGCGGGCGCCTAGCGCGACGGGCATAAGCGAGATAGCGCGCGTACTTTTCAAACGTTCCTATCCGTGCGTTATGGACACACTACGGGCCTAGTAGGCAAGCGTCTCAATGCGCGGGTGGCGGGGATATCAAACCAGTTTGGTCTTGTCGCTTGGCGTATGCGCGTCTTAATTTATTTTGTTTTAAAATGGCGATAAATACCGAGTTGTTTATAAGTGCGATTCAATCTAGACCAGCTATATGGCAAAGTAAACATCCACATCACTGTAATCGCACAATAACAAGAAAATTATGAAATGAAATAAAAGAACAATTTCCTGGAAGCGAAGGTAAGTTTTAATTATTATTATATTAATACACTCAAATTACAATCTTTGATACTGTTCCCAGAAATAGTTAGTGAATTTCATACGAACATTGATTGCTCTTCGTGTTGGATTATTATTTACTCCGATGTTTCTGTGGCGATGTTCATATACTGGCGGGTTAGATAGCACACGTTGGACATCGAGATCGAGATCGCCGTTTAAATCCATTATGACATTATGCAGTATACAAGCAGCTTTTATTATAAACAAGGCATTCTTTCTGTTTGTTTCGATAGGTTTCAGTAGTATTCTCCATTTAGCTGTTAAAATACCAAATGCGCATTCGATTGTTTGTCTAGCTGAAGATAATCTGATGTTAAAGCATTTTCTCTCATTATTGAGTACTCGCTCAGGATAAGGACGCATTAAATAATGTTTTAATGGATATGCTTCATCGCCTACTAGGACGAAGGGTGCAAGGACTTCAGAATTTGGAAGTCTCTTAGGCATAGGAATTTTGTATTTATTTTTTTCTATACGCTTATACAGCGTTGATGCAATAAAAGTACCACCATCACTTTGCTTGCCTCGACCGCCTACTTCGATTGTCACAAATTTCCTTTTTGCATCAGCTACACCTTGCATCACTATACTATTTCTTTTTTTGTAGCACCAATGTGCCGAACCCGATTTAGGTGGTTTTTTTATTTCGCAATGTTTCCCATCAATTGCTCCTACACAGTTTGGGAAATCCCAGAGAGCTTCAAAATCTTCTGCAATAGTTTTCAGACGTTGATCCGTTGGTATCGGCATGTGTATAGAAACTAACTCAGTCCATAAAGCACGGCATGTTTCATGAACGACAGACGCTATAGTGCTTTTCCCCAAACGAAAACTGTAAGCCAGTGCTCTAAATGCAGTTCCTGTTGACAAAAACCTGAAACAAAACAGATTTTTTTTTTTTTGATACAGAAAAACAATTGCGTAAAAAGTGGAAGAACCTGCGCGATCAGTTTCGAAAAGAAAAAAAGAAAATCCCTACGCCACGCTCTGGTGACGGTGGCGACGAAATAGAGAGTACGTGGCCACACTTTCAACTTATGCAATTTATAAACGATGATATTACACCAGAAGTGATGTCAGGAAATCTTCAGGACAGTAACTCAGAATCCCTCAACGAGTCGAGTCATGCCGATCAACAAGACGTAATGAGTCCAGGAGTTTCAACCTGCAGCAGTCGTACACACGCATCAAAACGCAGCAAAACAGCCTCGGATTATAGAGATGAGCTAATAGAATGTGAAAGAAAAAAAATTTCGCTAATTGAACAAAAAATGGCGTCAAATAGTGACCAATCAGAGAAATGTGCAGATTATCATTTCTTTATGAGTCTCCTGCCACAAATGAAACAATTTAACGAATTACAAAAGTTACGCATTAGAAATAAAATTACTAACGTCATAATAGACACACAGAGGCAGAGAGGATGCAGTTTTCTCATCGTTCGAATGACGAGAACTATAACTATGGAGGATATCCTACTGGCAACTACGACTATTAACAGTAATTAATTTTATTAAAATAACTTTTTACTTACATAGTTTGATTACTTACAGAAATACAACGTATAAATAAAATATTGTTTTACTCTTACCTCAGACTTATAAATAATTTCTCCTCAGGCGTAATACTTTTGCGAAAGTTTGAATTCTGTTTGGTGATTTTAGGTGATATTTTACTTAAGATATAATCAAATGTTGACACGGACATTCGAGTGTACTCAAAGAATTTTCTAGGGTACAATCGCAATTCTTCATACAAAGTAAAAAATTCACCCTTTATTGCTCTATTTTTATTTATTTCGTGCACTCTGTCTCTTATGTTCATCACCTCCCATCTCAGGATAGGACTGTCTAGTAAACATACTCAATCTTCGTCCATGATTAATGATTCACAACATCTGAAATACGTCTAAGCACGACAACAGCTCGCGCGTCACTGTGGCCACCCGCACGCCCCCGCGCCCGCGCCCGCAAAAGGCCTAGTCCCCGCGCATGCAGTGTGGACGCGCACTAAGGGACTTGCAATGGCCTTGGAGTATTACACATTTCTTACTATCAGAAACATGTCCCGGGTGTCACACCATTGTGTCACTTAACACTAGAGATTTACATTTTATTAAGATTTACGAAGACGTCAGATCATTGCTATATCAAGATTGGTTTTGGTGTGAGACTTGTAACTACGCAGTTTATGATCACTTTCCAAGAGACGAGTGTGAAATTTGTAGCTAGTACTAGTATGTAACTAAATACGTACCTACTTACTACTTAAGTACCTAGCACCACACAATATTTATTAACATAGTTTCATGTGAGTAAAATGAGGTCTTACCTAATATACACGCATACGACTATGTAACGTAATTTATTGAATAAGTACCCTGGCATATGTTTACTAAATTTTATTTATTTACTTAGGTATAATAAAACTTTATTATTAGGTAGGTATCGGATATAAAGGGACTTAGATTTACAACTTGAATGAATGAGAAATTATTTGTTTGACTCAAAGCGTTATACCTACACCACACGCGCAAGTTCATTTACTTTTAAAGAAATTCAGTAGAACTGTGTATTTTTGTTTACTAATCTAACTAAGAATAATTATGTTATATACTAATATTAACATTGTCATACTTTGTGAGTATGCATGTATAGATGTTTGTTACTCTTTCACGCAAAAGCTACTGAACTAAACCGATTACTATGAAATTTGGTATGTAGGTAGCTACTTTTTATCCCGTAATTCCCGCGGGATCTGTTTCTACGCAGACGAAGTCGCAGGTGGCCTCTAGAGTTACTCATATAAGCGCCGGCGTCAGCGTTTCGGTACTTCGCTCCCGTCGTACCTACTCCGTGTCCGGCGCTCCCCCGCGCGTCTCTTCAGGCCCCGACTGGACTCGCGCGATAACACAAGCGAGCGAACAGTTCGAATGAATTAGTTGTACACGGATAACGTTATCTCGCGCTTAGTTGAATTATATTATTAGTTTTTCAATGTGAAAGTTTCAAGGTATACATATATAGATTTTAGGCTGAGAGTTTAGTAGTAGAATATTTGTATTGTATGTTTGAGTAATTTTGAATAATCTTAAGTCAAAGCGTACCTACTAGACTAGACTAACACTATCTTAACCTACTTGCAGGTTTATGAACAAACACGATGCCATTCAAAGTGATTCAAACTATGGAACGAGGCTGTCTGCGATTGACGACTGTCCCAGAGCAGTGGGAAAAAAATGGTACTTTGTTCTGGCCCAAAACTAACGCGGAACAACTTAGAAGGCGCGAGAATTGTTATCCAGATCCTACTTGGAGAACTTTTAATTGTATTTTGAAAAGAAGCCATTTACCAACATTTAAAGACGCAGAAAATCAAATAGATGCAATGAGTGAGTGAATGAATAGGTCCGATACCGAGACGGAGAATGAGTATCATAACAAATCGCTATCTGTAACCACCCAAAGAGAACCGTTGGCTCATTCTTTTAATAAAATGGCGCAGGAGTTGGTAGAGGTAAGTTTAATGGAAGAAAATTATTTACAGTTTGTTTAGATATTAGATTCCGTAACACAGGTTCGCCCGCACACAAAGGAAGCAACTTTCCAGCTTAATAAAAATTAGTTGTTCCATATTCATTGAGCGGTCTCGCTCGGAACTCGGGTCCGCTCATGCGTTTGCTTATTATCCTACTAGCGGCCCGCCCGCAACTTCGTCTGCGTGTTATAACATGTTATTATACTTAAAAGCCTTCCTCTTGAATCACTCTACCTATTACAAAAAACCGCATCAAAATCCGTTGCGTAATTTTAAAGATTTAAGCATACAGACAAACAAACAGACAAAAATAGCGACTTTGTTTTATACTATGTAGTGATGCGCTCCGATATAATGTAGTGTGGTTCGAGTGTATAAGCGATGGCGGGGAACTTGTTAGTAAATGAGTTCCTTGTCTTTGTGCAAAATAAAGTGGATATCTTAGATGAGTTGGCCATTATACAGATCTGTGCGACTAACTTCACAGAAGCTGAAATTGAAGAAGGCAAAAATTATTATTTTATATGTATCTACTTTTATATTATTATTTGTATACTTGTGTTTTGATGGGTCTGTACCTAAATAAAGAAAGTTATTATTATCTCCTTTATTATATTTTAAATACTTACAAAATTATATTTCTAAATATTAAATTTTTACACTACAAAACTAAAAAAAATAACATTTAAAAATATAAAAATGCAGCTCCCCAACGGTAGCAAGATCAGGGTCCCGGCTACCGGTGGTTAAGGTTATTATTATTATTATTATTGATCCTGTAGGTACCTATTGAAAATTACTATGGATCAGCTGTTTCTTTTATTTGCTCCAATAGATGATTTTTACCAACTTTTTAAAGTTATTTTAGATAGGTACTACTTATGCGATAGTAATGCACAAAATATTGTAGTTTTTAGTGGTGCAGCCTATTTTTTTAAAGTCTTATAAATAGTATGTTTATTTACTTACATATTGTTATAGAAGTAGGTATATATACAAGCCGGTCATCGCATAATAATAATAACATATTCTTCAATACAACAAAATTTATATTCTGTGCATATATCATTAGAAATCGGTTATTGTAAAATATCGTACTAGGTAATTACAATTTTGTCTTACGACGAAAAAAGCCGATTTAAATTGAGTATTTTTGATTTGTCAACATAACTTTTCATCAAATTAAACCTTATAATGTGTTTGTTGTAATGGACACAATGAAAGGAATATGCGTATTTGTGATGACGTGCACCTGAGTTGTATTATGGGTTTCTGAAATTTTTAATAAAGAGTTAAATTTTACAGAATGATCAAGAAAATATTGCTGCTGCTATGCTAGAAAAGGAAAACATACCACCGGGTGAAAACTATGATGCTGCCGTTAATATTGTTCAAACTCTGGAACCAAACTCTTTTCCAGAAACAATTAACCTAGGCTGTGAAAACACAGACAACCAAAGTCAAAACATTTTGATATTAAATCAAGATGTACCACTACAGCAAATTCAAGAGGATATACAGGCTCTTAAACATGATCTCAAAACAATTCTTACTAATCAAAATGCTTTGTTTGAACTTCAAAACAAATTACTTTTAAAACATTCAGAATTTCAGACCCAATTCGAGGAATACATAAAGCTGTCTTCTAAGCTACCAGCTCAGGATCGGGATGATGGTATAAATACCATAAAAACTTCAAATGATTTTGATGACTTTGAAAGAAACCTGTTAGATGCAGTATTTAAAGAAGATCATAAAAAAAAATTACGTGGGTTATGTAGCAGAGGATCTGGAAAGGGTACTTCAAATGCATACTACCTCATTGATCATTTATTTGACAGAGAGTTTTTGAAAAGTTGTACATGGACTGGTTCATCAAAGAAAGACCCGGTAAAGATTTGTTTCAAAGCCCGAGAAAGAACAATTAATTTTTTCCATGATATTGTGAAGGAATCAGACGAAACATTCAGCAAAGCAGATTGCGAAAAATTTTTCTAAATTATACTCAAAAATGCTCACCAGCGCTGTGAGAGCAATAAGAGAGCATCTTCAGCAAGACAACGTACTAAGGGGAAAAAAACTAAAATTGATACTGCTACAACATCTTCTGTGTGCGCTATAGAACAGCCAGTTCAAGAAGATAATGTTCGTCCTCCACCCGAACCTTTGCTAGATCAGCCAGTTCCAGCAATACCTGAATCCTCAGAACAAAATCAACTTGAGAATGTAGAGGTGATAAACCTGCCCAGTGCTGCTGCTGTGCTGCCGGAAAATTAATTACTTAAGTAACAAAAAAATGCGTTAACTTTCTAGAGTTGCTGTACCTATGAAACTGAAATAGTTCTCCAGTTAAAAAAGAAAAAACAGTTAGGTATTCTACATAAAAATTTCTACTACACTCTAGAAACTTGAGAAATTTAATGTCAACAGCTACTGAAAGTTCATGCAATAATTTTATTTGCTGTTTGGATAACATATCCAAACAGCAAATACATGTCCTTTTTTATTTATCTAGTGTTTATTTTTTTATTTGAATTTTTGGCTCTTACGAAGCCCTAAAAATTATGTTCTTGAAGAAGAAGAAATTATGTTGAAATTATTATTCGTTTTTTCAAGTACGCACGAGTATTGATTATCTACGTTGTGGTTTATTTGACAACAAGTTTTAAATCTAGGTACCTACCTACTATAGGTAAGTATATAAGTTGATTTGTTTTTAGAGTAAGGCTCATGCTACACTGGATCAGGAATGGGGACCGCTCCGGACTCACACACAGTCCGTGTGGTAACTGTCTATGTCTCGCCCCGGAACGGACCTACATCGTAACTATCCTGCATTCCCGCTCCTGTGTATCATAGGCTTTAAGGCTACAAATACCTGAATAAGTTAAGTATGTTATTGTGCCGTAATTTTTTTGACCTTAATATTACCTACATAAAAATGTTTATGTATTTTTTAAGTATTATTCCGAGTGAAGATGCATGTGAATTTAAAGATTGGTTAAATAGTATGTAGCTAAAGAGTTTATTATGTCTCTAACATAGTTTTATATAAAGTTTTTACTTTTAGTGTTAGATAAAGATAATAAATACCTCATAAACCCAGACTGATTAAAGTAACTATTCTGTTAATGTAATTTAAAGTACAAATTAGTTACTCCCGTTTTTGAATGTTATTGTACTAAACTTTGATAAGTTGTTGATTGAATGATAAATAAAAATACCTGTTAAATTTTTGTAAATTTGTCTTATTTATTAAAACCATAAACTACAGAATATGAAGTAATGGCACTAAATATATACAATTATTGAATAACACACTTACAAACTTACACTTTATGTCAGCAACTTTATACACAGTTTTTATTTTAATCATTTCTCTGCAATCACATTTACAAATGTTGAAAAACGATGAGCTAAGGGTTCTTCAAAGGCATTTTGGGTGTTTATTATATGATAGCCATGTATTTCTATTTCCTGCTCTAGATTCCCATTATTTTTAAAATTAACCGATACAAACTCCACCACGTGGTTTGATTTACTTAGAAACCATTTATCTTGTTTCTTTGCTGACAATATAAACGTCCCTAATTCTAATATTAAGCCAGATTTTCTGCATTTTCCTTTCTTTAGTGCCGGATATTTCTTGTTTTCATTTAGTTTTTCTATATCCATTAACGACATTTCATTAATTCTGTTTGCGACTTGTTGAAGTGCTTTATTTCCTTGCCTTACCATTTTTTTATGGAGTAAAGTTTATTTTCAAAGCAATATGCATTGAAATTTTGGAGAATCCCAAATTTTTTTACTTCATCAACCAAATGTAAGAGATTATGTATGTTGCTTGTTATATAGTCTTTCCCATAAATGGTTTTGAATTGTTCAACAAAGTGTTTTAACATTTCCTCAGCGATAGGAAGTAAATGGAAATAACTATCATTGGAGCAAATAGTGATTGCACAAAATAAATGCATGAAATGATTATAAGGTTCCGCTCTTTGGACTTCTTGAAGTATTATACAACTGAGATAGTAAAAAAAACAACGGTACTCAGACCCTTTCCAGTGAGCTAAAACATCGACGGTTCTTACTGACCGGTGTATCTCTTTAGGCATAATACAACTTTTTAAAAAGCTGTTAACCTTCTCAATATTTTGCGCATTCCATTTTGTTAAATATTTCCCGAAATTTCCATCCCTCCAACCTATCAGAAGCCTCTTCATCAACCCAAGATCTATCAAGTGCAGCGAGTCCGATACTGGAAAATCTTCATTCATGTCGATGTTTAAGCTAAGTAGCGGTGAGTCTTTCTTGTGATGTTGTCCATACTTCTTCGCACGAAAGTCACCGTTGTTTCTTTTAGAACTGTGACACTCAATAAATGTCACAGTATTCGATTTATGGGAATATTCTCCGACGACTGTACATTTTAGACAACCATGTTTGCTGTTGAAATTTGAAACACCTGTAAAAAAATAGTATAAATTGGTTAAATACCTTCAAATTGTGGTGTTCATCTTAGTAAGCAGAAGTAAGTAACTCTTACGAAAAAGTAGACGGTACTTAAAAAAATTTCTGAATTAATGTGTAAGTAAGTACCTTTACTGATAGCTTGGCCTGTTAATTCTAAAATCCTTTTAGTACATAGAGTTTGATTGTGTGAAGCAATATAATAATATTGTCTGTAAACTAAAAAAAATATATCCTACCTTTTATCATTGCTCTAGCTGGTGAATCACAGATAAAAGCTCTCAGTTTTACGTGGATAATTTTTTCTTCGTTTGAGTCATGAGCAGTGTTAAGTATTAATCCTTCTTCAAGTTGCTTCATTTCTGTCACGAAAGGCTTCAAAAATGAATCTAGGTCCGATGGTTTTCCATCTCCGGCATAGATACCTGTTAAAAATAAATAGGTAAGTATAAGTAAGTATCATAAAAAAAACACTACTACTACTTTTTAAGTACCTACTTTAAGTTAATAAAGATGTTTTGTTACTTACCAACAACAAACGGAGCCAAATTAGGTATCTCGAAGACGGTACACAATATGGGCCAAAATTGGTATCGCGAACTATTGAAAACTGGTAGTCCATCAATATTTAGGTTTAGAGAAATTTCATTTGGTAGACACGAAACATTTTCGAAAATTCTTTTCAAACATTTAATCAGGCCATTGTGCCAGTAGTGTCCTGGGGCTGAAATGGTAATTTGTAGGTTTTCTCTGTTTGTGCCTAGAAGTGTTCGCGCATCTCGAGGTAAAACGTTGTTTAATCTGATATTTACAATTTGAAGTAAAGAGTTCAAAGCAGCATGAGAAATATTGTAATTTAAAGCCCAGTTTTTCATAGAATAACGCAATTCGATATTTTTATTGTAATCAGAAAGATTTTCCTCCTTTTCATCGCTTTCATAATCGCTTGATGATTTTTCATTATTGCTTTCATAGTCCGAACCCCTTCCATCCGAAGTACTACTAAAGTTATTTTGTCCGGAACCCTCACCTGAATTTGCGATGCAGTCTTTACCCGATAAATTTAAAAAGTCAGTGCTCACTCCGGTTAACATTTCCTGGTAGGTTATCTTAACCTTTCGTTTATAAGAACCACTCTTTTTAAACCGCTTCCACTGATCTAAATCCATTTTTATATCATTCAGAACAACAAAGAACAATAATGGCTGGCCACAAATCCTACAGTAAGATTTGGAAAACCATTCAAATCGTGTTTTCGACTATATCGGTTGTTTCCAGAAAAAGTGGCATTTGAAGAGTTCTAGCCAGGATTGATTTAGACGATAGCACTACTATGAAATACCCATTTAAATCTACCCAGGCTTTTATGACAAACAGGATTTTTTAGATTATAATGCTACTGTGGAATGCCTCTATAAATCGATATATCGCCTTGGCTTATATCGGCATATGATAAACCCATATAAAGTGTGTTACCTACTGCCTACAGAGTCGTGATATAAGTTTTTCCGGATTTGTGAAACCGTCATAATAGTCCGGTCGTGGGACATTAAATTCCATAAAGAAGTTTTGATAATTCTAAAACTTTTCGTTTTTGCTGAGTGGATAGAGTATGTGGATTGTGAGCTACTTTTAAAAAGTTAGAACTTTTATGACTGTGCTTTAGGCATGGTTTAGGTATTTCATAATATTTCGTGTAACGTAATGTATATAATATTAAAGTTTGAAATGTTGAGTGTTTTATAATAAGAACTATCTTATCTTTGTGTTGTAAAAAGTTTAGAAACATAATATATGTGGAACTATGAAAATCACAAAATCACTCTTTTTGTCTTTAAATAAAATTTTAAAATTTATGAAATAATATTTAAGACTTTCAGTGGTTAGTGGTATACATGTTGAACAAAGTTTAGAAAGTTAAGTGGTGTGCTTCTTTGATCATTTCATTTTTCTCTCGTAACACACGCAATAATAAATTAAAATTGACAGAATCGCTCATACATGTCCTTTGTAATACTATTTTATACCACACAAAAAATTAGAAATATACATACAGTGCATTTTGTTTAAAACACGAATAAAATATTTCGCTAACGTACGTTTCTTTATGCGGACGCGGGCGGCTACGGCCGCGGCGCGGCGGTGGCGGCGGGCAGGCGCGGGGGTGGGGGCATACCTACCTACACTCTATATGACTGATAATCCACTCGTCACGTCAGACGAGTGGAATAGTGGATACATGGCGAACATAATACAAGAAGACGTAATGCAGAAAAGTAAACTAAGTACCTTAGGGTGGATTCGACCAAACTGAAACTGGTCTTATACCTAGATTAAACGCCGAGTTTGTATAGACTAATCTCGGAGTAAGTCCTATTCCAGTTTGGTAGAATCCAGCCTTAGCCTACTTACTTTACATCTTAGCTGACAACAAAACATTATTAAATGACAAGTTTTGAGTAGTTAAGTACAGATCGCACAGTTCTTCTTACAGATAAGATTATTCTACAATTATCCGAATTGGATGAATGGGATGAAAACGTACGTAACGTAAACGGATGAGTATGTAACATATTCTTAATTAAAAATAAAAACTGCAAATGATTAAGTACTTATCTGTTTATTTTTCATTTTGGTTAATCAATCTATCATCCTGTCATGTTCACAAATCACAATAATAGGAAAGTAATTTTTAAGATGTAAGTACAATAGGCTATAGAATTGCGTATCTAGCTAGGGCCACATCATACGATTAAAGTTTTTTCCACAACACTTACGTGTTTTTTTGACAATTAATCAATTAAGAGCTTCAGGTAAGTATGCAAAAGTATTTCCTAAATTATAGTATGGTAAGTAGGTACTCTTATTATCACTAAATCATTCATCACTACCTAGGTACCTACTAATTATAAAACACAGTCCCCCCGCGTCTGTATGTCTACATAAGTACGTAGGTACCTATTTACTTAATTAAGTATTATAATATCAACTCTACTAGTCACCTTCAATTATTAAGTACCTACCGATATTATTACTATTTACAAGTACCTAACTAGGTTGGTAGTTACTAGGGCTTGCTCCCAGGAATTCCTGGTATTTCCCGGGAAATTGACTTTTTACGCAGTACCGGTACTGAGAATTTGTTTCCCGGGAAATTCGGTACTTTTGTTATAACTTCAAATTACGCCAATATTAGGCTCCGCGTTTGCGGTAGTCGTTACCGGTAACCTCGGCTAATGCTCTTAGTTGCAAACCATACTTTCGTAGCGTTACCAAATTTTTGTCTCCACAGTTCTCAACCGTAACGTCACCGGTACTTTTTCTGGGGAAAAAATTGTAACTAATGTACCCGTACTCTACACCGTACGGTTTCATCGTCATCGCACTCCAATGATTTGATAATTCCATTTAATTAATTTCTTTTTTGTTTGCTAATTTAGCTTTACCTTCCAAATGACCTCGAAACTGAACGTCACTCGAAACATTGACGACAAGGATTCCAATAGTCGGATTGGTATCAAGGGAGAGCTCCCTCAAAAGTTCAGAGGCACGACGAAGTGATGTTTTTTCGCGGTAAATGCGCAAACTTGTGTTTTGGAGGGGTTACAGTGGACTAAGTTATGTCGGCCCCAATTCAAGACATGACTTAACATGTTCTTGGTGTCAGTCACAAGTTTATTCCGGCTCTCGATGACGCTTTCCCGAGAAATATTAGCTCGTCCAGTGTAGAGCGTTACTCCCTTACTGACAATCGCGTAGCAATGAATGCTGTTGTTATGCAACATGTCATTGATATGCAGAAGAAACAGAGTATGGGCTAACACACACCCCTGTGGGACTCCCAGACTCCAGCATTTAAGGGGGTTCATGTCAGAGCACGAACCATCGACTACGACGCTGATGCTACGCCCAGAAAGAAAGCTGGCCACCCACGATCACAATTACTCAGGAAGCCAGTATGATGAAAGTTTAGAGAGAAGAGCCCTGTGCTATACCCTGTCAAAGGCTTTCGCTACGTCCAAGCTAACTGCCAGTGCCTCCCCTTTACTCTCGACAGCCTCCGCTCATCGGTGAGTAAGGTACACTAAAAGATCACCAGCCGAACGACCGCGACGAAAACCATACTAGCGAACTACTAAGCGTAGTAGTTAGTTTTATTTTAGGTACCTTAAGAGCTGGCGGTTTGTAATGGACTCCATTACTTTGGAGAGCAAAGAGGTGGCTATTGGTCTGTAGTTGGACGGATCTGACGATCGATTTTTTTTTAGAATCGGGTGGACAAGGGCTGTCTTCCAAGAGCTCGGGACAACGCCAGTAGTGTAAGAGAGCCGGAAAACGCGCGTTAGAACCAGCGCCAACTCATGGGAGGAACTGCACCAGGCCCACTCGACTTGTGGATATCAAAGGAAAAAAGAGCCTTACGAACTGACCTTTGTAGGAACCGGACGTTTGGCATTGAACTAGCGCAATGCGGTATGGTTGGTGGAGAGTTTTTCCTATCGTCCAAGGTCGAGTTTGATGCGAAAAGAGTGCCCAAGAGATCGGCTTTCTCCTTTGCAATATGGGTAAGGCAGTCATCGGTCTTGTGCAATGGTGGTAGGGACGGCTGACAAAATTCCCTAAGATAGCTTTGGCGAGAGACCGGAACGCACGCGTGCCCGAAGGAAGACGCACTAGCCTCTCGCCAATTCCACTTATGAATGATGACTTCGCCTTGGCAATGTCCTTCTTAAAGGACCTGGCGGCAAAGTTGTACCTCTTTCTGAGCACACTGGTGTTTGGATCCTTTGATGACACCGCATTAGCCCAGGCCATGTAATGTTGTCACTTTTGGCGAGACACCATTTTGCACCAACAACCAAACCATGGTTGAGACCTGCCGCCAATGGGAACCACAGAGTTTGGATTGAAAAGTTTCATTCCCTGCAGTATCACATCAACGATAAAGTCGGCGGCGACATCAAGATCATCCAGTGAGAAGCAAACTCGTAGTAGGACGCAAAGAAACTCCCATCGCATCCCAGTCCGCTGACCTATAATGCCAGACTCGACGTTTTTGAAATTTCTGTGAAAGGCACAGTGCTACGAATCAGACAGTGGTCTGATGAGCCTAGTGGTGCATCAATAGAAACTTGATAGCCGTCTGGGTGAGAGGTCAGCAGAAGGTCCAATAAGAAAGGTGCATGGCCCTCCACATCTGGAATCCACGTAGGCTCTGTTACCAATTGGGACAGACTGTAGGCCAAAGCGAAGTCATGAACGACTCTTCCCGCGTGGTCAGTTTTGAGTGAACCAAGCCATTCGACGTGGTGGACATTGCAGTCTCCCAATACCACAATCTCGGTCGAGGGCATCCGTTGGAGAAGGGTCGGTCGCCGTTTGAACGGTCTCGGTTTGGACGAATTTATATTATTTACTCACCTTAAAACACTCATGATAAAAATCCATTGTATATAGACTCTTTTAAATTTAAAACATTCAACTCGGATGACCTCTAACCAATTCCATTCGACAAAGTGATGCCACAGCTAGTATAGCAATTAGCAAAACAATTTTTTTATAATAAAAATTTTGTGTAATATTTTGATTTGCTCATTGATCCATTAATTAAACGTTAGTTACATCTGGGTTAAAAATTCAGTACCAAAAAGTACCGGAAATTCCCGGTTTTCCCGGTACCATAGTTAGCGCAGTACCGGGAATCCTGTTTTCTCCACAGTACCAGGACTGCAAGCCCTAGTAGTTACTTACTTAAAAGAGTAACTGCTAATACTACTTTACGTTTCATAACATACTATGTAACATATACATACGTCTTCTTTGGCACAAGTCTAAATTCCATTTCGGTATTAAACCCTAGTGTTTATACGTTCTGCTCAAGGTCACCAGCGCTCGAGCTGTCACGTACACGGAGTGTCACTGGTGGTGCAAATAAACATGTATAGGTAGCACAGTAATATATATTATATTACCGTTTAGGTAGTCTGATGTGGCGTTGACTGTACCGACATACCTAGCCTAGGATTATATGAAATTTTAATTTGTTCACATTTAAGTACACATTATAAACACCATAACTTGTAATAAATTAAGTAAGTATTCAGATTAATTATTATTTAAAAGAAGACAACCTAAAAGTCATTAGAAGAGATAAGAGTACGCGATAGAAAGAGAGGCAACTTCTAGGTGAATTTAACTGTTGATAAGGGAGCGGTGTGCGACCTGAGTTGCATTTTATTGTGTCTTAGCAAGAGTCGCTATTTATTTAAATGACTTTGCGGAGTGAATCTTCTGTACTTGTTCTGTTATGTAAATATTCTATGGTATTATGCACAGATAAGGGGCAGGGGCAAATAAGATAAATCGTCGGCATACTGCAAGAAATCATTAAAGAGCAGTAATTAAGTAAGTAGCAGCAATAGCTACAAAAATTACAATGTGTCCTAATAGAAATAAATCAACTTGTGACGGGTTGAAACAAATAATACTGCTTTTGGCGGTGTGACCAGTTAGAACAAAATTTTGGTGTAACGAGTTGATGCCCAAATCCACCTGCCCACGTCCTGCATGCCCAATCGCGTATTTAGGGTGGATTCGACCAAACTGGAATAAGACTTACTCCGAGATTAGTCAATACAAATTCGGCGTTTAATCTAGGTATAAGACCTTATTCCAGTTTCCATCCATAGACTCCCCTCTTAGGGTGGATTCGACCAGACTGGAATAAGGTCTTATACCTAGATTAAACGCCGAATTTGTATGGACTAATCTCGGAGTAAGTCTTATTCCAGTTTGGTCGAATCCACCCTTAGTGAAATATTTTATTCGTGATTAAAACGAAATGCACTGTATGTATGTTTCTATTTTTTGTGTGGTATAAAATAGCATTACAAAGGCCATGATGAGCAATTCTGTAAATTTTAATTTATTATTGCGTGTTTATGTTTTCATCCCATTCATCCAATTCGGATGATTGTAGAATAATCTTATCTGAAAGAAGAATTGCGCGATCTGTAAGTACTAACTACTCAAAACTTGTCATTTAATAATGTTTTTATTGATATCATCTAAGATGTAAAGTAAGTAGGTTAAGGTACTTAGTTTACTTTTTCTGCATTACGTCTTCTTGTATTATGTTCGCCATGTATCCACTCGTCTGACGTGACGATTGGATTATCAGTCATATACTCTTATAGAGTGTAGTGTTTGGGAATGTAGTGTTTGTTAGGTACTTGTAAATAGTGTAGTATGCCCCACCCCCGCGCCTGCCCGCCGCCACCGCCGCGCCGCGCCCGCAGCCGCCGCGTCCGCATAAAGAAACGTACGTTAGCGAAATATTTTATTCGTGATTTAAACAAAATGCACTGTATGTATGTTTCTAATTTTTTGTGTGGTATAAAATAGTATTACAAAGGACATGTATGAGCGATTCTGTCAATTTTAATTTGTTATTGCGTGTGCTACGAAAGAAAAATGAAATGATCAAAGAAGCACACCACTTAACTTTCTAAACTTTGTTCAACATGTATACCACTAACCACTGAAAGTCTTAAATATTATTTCATAAATTTTAAAATTTTATTCAAAGACAAAAAGAGTGATTTTGTGATTTTCATAGTTCCACATATATTATGTTTCTAAACTTTTTACAACACAAAGCTAAGATAGTTCTTATTATGAAACACTCAACATATCAAACTTTAATATTATATACATTACGTTACACGAAATATTATGAAATACCTAAACCATACCTAAAGCACAGTCATAAAAGTTCTAACTTTTTAAAAGTAGCTCACAATCCACATACTCTATCCACTCAGCAAAAACGAAAAGTTTTAGAATTATCGTAAGTAATTTTTGTCCGGCTACGCGACTATAAGCTCGCTTTTGCTTATATAGGTTATTTCGATCAAAAGTAGCCTTTAAAGATTTCCGACGAGGGTTTTTTAGATTTATTCGATTATATCTTTTCTATGGAATAAAATCCATTTGATGTTAATATGAATTACAAACTTTAAACCTAAGTGCTCTTTAGTAGTCTAAATTGAATTGACTTATATTGGTCACAGAAAAAATGCTTATATGAGACTATAAGTAAGACTAAAAAGAGTGATTGTTTCTCAGTGCACATTTTCCTCGAATATGCTCATATAGGAGCCTGGAGATTAAAATGCGCTTAAAGCGATATCCTATATGCGCATATAAGTCTGGGTTGTCGGAGTAGTTCCTCTTGAGAGTAATTAATCTTAATACATGCTCTTATAGGAGGTTAAGTCCAGTAGTAGCCATGAATTGTGATCCTATATACCGATATAAGTCCAAATTGTAAGAGTAAGCTTACTTGAGTAAAAACAAGATTAATATATGCTGATATAAGTGCGGTGGCATATTCTGAAACCATTATAGTAGCCATATAAGTCCAAACAGGACTATAAAATCACATGCCAGGATTATTTTGCTTGTTGGGCAGTATATGAATGTATTGACATGTATTGAAAATGCATCTTGCATGTACTCTGACATGGATATATTAGTTATAGGTGACTTCAATCTTAATTCGTGTACTGTAAACGTTAAAATGCAATTTGACTTTTTTTGTGACTTCTGTGCGTTGCAGCAACATAATAGTGTATTTAATGATAATGGAGTTATGTTAGATCTTGTGCTGAGTGATCTTGAGCTCGATGGTATCAGTGTAACTACTAGTCTTGACCCCCTGGTTCTACTTGATAAACATCACCCAGCCCTTGAAGTGGAAATCAAATTTTCCCACCAAAAACCTATGTTAACAACCTTGCCACCTCCCACCTTGTTTTCTGCATCTGGTCCTGACTTTAATTGGCGGAAAGGCGATCTACAGGGGCTGTATGAGGCACTACCTGATATTAGTTGGTCGCAATTATTCGAAATTACTGATGTGGATTCTGCTGTGGAGCTTTTTTATGATAAGTTGTACGACTCTATAGCAAAATTTGTCCCGCTTAAAAATTACTCAGCAAAAAGCCAACCGTATCCGGTATGGTTTACTACAGAAATAATAAATAACATCAAACAGAAATATTTTCATCTGGTTAGGTATAAAAAAGAGGGCAAGGAATTCAACAGGGAGCTTTTTAAGTACTATCGGGAACGTGTTAAGAAATTAATGGATATTGAGTATCAGCGGCACTTAAACTTTATCCAAAGTAAAATTGTAGAGGATCCCGTGCAATTCTGGAACTATGTCCATGATAAGAAAAAACAGCGACGTGGTGTTGTGGAGTAATGTAGGTAACTTACGGTGGGTAACTGGAGTTAAATGATTAGTCCGTTTACGACACTGTACAGTTTATTCACACACACACGATAGAAGGAGTACAAATAGAAAGAAGGCACAGCACAGAAGTTTATAGCGATAGAAGGCGGAAAGACATAAGCACACGAAAGGTTTATCAGTAAGCGATATTCTAAGGCTAATATCATAGGCGCGTAAGCAATGGGAAGCGAGCGTTAAAGCGATACGGCTGTGCGTCAAGCGAGTTAATCGTGACTGTTCTCTGATCGCCTGTCGAGTGAGCTCCGCGCTCGAGCGGGGGAAGGGGCGCGAAGGACGGCGGCGGGTGAGCCGGCCGCCAACCGGTTCCCTGCACCTGCCCGCGCGCATTCCACAGAACTACGTATAACACATAAAATCTGTTTGTCCGTGCGTGACATTTACAATTTAAAATTACATTATTGAATTGTGGCGACACATTATTGTATTATTCCTAGAATGCTGATATAGCAATAGCGAGCGGACGGGAGCTCGCCCCGGCAGTCGCCAGTCGCACATCGCACACCTTATCGTCAGGTTGTCGCCATTTGGTTAATATAGTGTAATTATATATATGGAGTCAGAACTATAACTTAATGTTGTGAACCTTTGTGTGAACAGTCAATAAACCAGCTCATCAGTGTACAACAGTGTAGTCATTTTATACCTTCCCATAACTGCTGCAAGTCACCACTAATATACCTACCAAGCGGTAAAGTGGTGACCCCGCGTTTCCGGCGTGCGTGCGACTCACTTAGAAGACAACCTGACGGCCGAGCACGTGTTTAGAAGATGGCTTATGTAGACGCCTATAATGAGCTAGAAAAATGCGGCGAGAGCTCCAAACCAGAGCGCGAAGCATCAACAAGCAATATAGACGTCGCAATGATATCCGTGCAAGCCAGGATACCAGAATTTTGGACCGAAATGCCGAGAATGTGGTTCGCGCATTTTGAGTCAGTTATGGGACCACAGAAGCAGAGCGACAATGCGAAGTTCGAGTTGGCGATCGCGAAATTGGACCGCGACGCACTCCGTCAAGTAAGTGACTTGGTACAGTCACCACCTGCTACCGAGAAGTATAACGCAATAAAACAAAGATTGTTAACAGTGTATGAAGAAAGCGCCGAGACGCAATTTCAACGTTTAGTGAGTGATATGGATCTCGGGACTCAAAAACCATCCCAGTTATTGCGCAAGATGACAGAATTGGCCAGAAACTGTAGTATTGCAGGCGACCCATTAAAAAAACTATGGATCAACAGACTACCACCGAATGTAAGGGCAGTCCTAGCGGTCAGCAATAACACGAATTTGGAAGATTTAGCGGCCATAGCCGACAAGATATTAGAAAATTTGAGGACAGGCGAAGTAGCCTCCGTCAGCTCATCAGTGCCCGGCAGTGACAGCGCGTTAGAAATGATGAAACATATGCGAGATTTGACCATAGAGGTAAAGAGACTAAAAGAAGAAGTCAACAGCATCAGAACCAGTGCACGCAGCCAGCATCGCAATTATCATATGAATAGAGACCAGCGTCGGCAGTCGAGATCGAGGGATAGAGGATCATCAGCCACGCGGAGGACTCCAGCAAGCGCAGAGTGGTTATGCCATTATCACTACCGTTTTAGAGAGAGAGCGAGGACCTGCACAGCACCATGCAGCTGGTCGCAGCAGCAACATAAGCAACAGCAGCAGCACTGGTCAGGGAAACTGAATCCGGTGCAGTCGTCAGCGGTGGGCGGCAGCACCGAGGTAAATCACCGTTTGTGCGTAAAAGACTACAATAGTGGTAAGTTATTTTTAATAGATACGGGCGCAAACGTCTCAGTAATACCATTATGTAAAGTAAACCGTAATAAAGTAAAGCTTAATTGTGATTATGAACTTTATGCCGCGAATGGCACCAAAATAAAAACGTATGGCATTATAACTTTAGATTTAAATTTAGGCCTACGTAGATGTTTCAAATGGAATTTTATAATATGTGACGTCAAACAACCTATTATCGGAGCAGACTTTGTAAAGAATTTTAACTTGATAATAGATTTAAGTAATAGGAAATTGATTGACGGACTGACCAAATTGAATAGAAATGTATCGGTAATAAGTAGTGTCGAGCCGACAATATCTAGCATCCACAGGGACAATCCATTCCGGGATTTGTTAGAACAATACGCCGACATTACCAAGCCAATTAATTATAGAGAGCCGAGCTGCCATGACACATACCATCACATTGAAACCGTTGGTCCGCCGGTTTACGCCAAACCGAGGCCTTTGCCCCCACACCGCTATAAGGCGGTAAGGGAAGAGTTTAGAGTCATGGAAGAGTTAGGTATTTGTAGACCGTCAAAGAGCCCGTGGGCCAGCCCACTTCACGTAGTGCCAAAGAAGGATGGCCAGCTACGACCATGCGGCGACTACAGAAGGCTCAACGCAGTGACAGTTCCGGACAGATATCCGATTCCGAGGATACACGATTTTATGTATGGCTTATCAGGTAAGTGTATTTTCACTAAATTAGACATTAATAGGGCTTATCATAACATTTCGGTTAAACCAGAAGACATAGCGAAAACAGCCATTACGACACCTTTCGGGTTGTTCGAATTTGTAAAAATGAGTTTCGGGTTACGTAATGCTGCACAAACCTTCCAGAGATGGATGAATAACACGGTTTTGCAAGGTATAGAAATTTTTAACAATAATAAAGAAAGTAAGGGAGAAAGTTCTTTTCTTTTTTGCTATATTGATGACGTCATTGTGGCAACAACTAATGACGTAACGTTGCACAAAGAACATGTAAGACAGATTTTTGAAAGGTTTGAGAAATTTGGCATAACAATCAATATAAAAAAATGTACTTTTGCCCAACCGACAGTAGAATTTTTAGGGTACGAAGTAAGCAAAGTAGGCATTCGACCCATTTCAAATAAAGTTAGCGTAATTAAGGAATTTCCAAGGCCAGAGACAGTCGAACAACTCCGTAGATTTTTGGGAATGCTAAACTTTTATAGATCGCATATAGAGCATGCAGCTGAGCACCAAGCTCTACTTAACAAATTTTTACATAAAACTAAAAAGAGGGACAAAACTAAAATAATATGGACTAAGGAATCAATCGAAGCTTTTGAGCAGTGTAAAAATAATTTAGTTAACGCCAGTGTGTTGTCTTATCCAGAAGTAGATAGTAAGTTAGCTTTAATGTGTGACGCATCTAGCACAGGCGTCGGAGCAGTGTTACAACAAAAGATGGATAACGACTGGAAGCCTTTAGGATATTTTTCGAAAGGGCTTACTACCACACAGATGAAATACTCTACTTACGATAGAGAACTTTTAGCAATATATTTGGCAATAATTCATTTTAGAAATTTAGTTGAAGGCCGTGAATTGACAGTATTTACAGATCATAAACCATTAACGTACGTTTTCGATAAAAATGGTTCAGACAGAGAAACTTCTAGACGTACGCGACAATTACTGTATATTAGCGAATTTACAAGCGACATACAGTACGTCAGCGGAAACGACAATTGCGTTGCAGACACGTTATCCAGAACAATAGAGTCCATAGTTTGCCCTGCTGACATTAATTTCGACGAAATAGCTTTAGCACAGGAAACCGACCAGCAACTCGTGACCATACTTGCTGATAACAAGAGTAAGCAGTTATTACAAAGAATACAGTCACCATTGTGCAATAGTGTAATGTATTGTAATGTTACTGGAAGTAACATGAGACCTTACATTCCATTACAGTATAGAAAAACAGTCTTTGGTAAAGTTCACAATGTTAGTCATCCAGGCATTAGAGGTACTAGGAAAATGATTACAGGTAGATATTTTTGGCCTAACATGAATAGGGACATTAATCGATGGTGTAAAGAATGCATATCTTGTCAGAAGTCAAAAATACAACGACATACAGTTTCCGATTTAGTAAAGTATCCACCTAGCAATCGTTGGGAACATTTAAACGTGGACATAGTTGGCCCTTTAGCAACGACAAGTGAGGGGTATAGATATTTAGTAACCATGATCGATAGATGTACACGGTGGCCGGAAGCTATTCCAGTAAAAGAAATCACAGCAGAAGTTGTAAGTAAAGCAATTTACGAAAATTGGGTTTGTAGATATGGATGTCCAAAAAGAATAACAAGCGATCAAGGGAGACAATTTGAAAGTGAGCTTTACACCTCCCTTATGAAAACGCTAGGTATTCAGAAGATTCGCACTACAGCTTATCACCCACAAAGCAACGGGATGATAGAGCGATTCCACAGAACGCTGAAAGCAGCCTTAAAAGCACGTTTATTAGATTACAGTAGGTCATGGGCAGACGAATTACCAACTGTCATGTTGGGACTTCGTGCAGCCTGCAAAAGCGATAGTAATGTAAGTGCATCAGAATTAGCATTAGGACACCAGTTACGCCTGCCTGGAGATTTCTATGACAATAGTGTAAATTGTAATTTGTCTGACGAATCTAGCTATGTATATAAACTGAAGAAAGCATTAAATAGTTTACAGCCAGTATTAGATAGAAGTAGAAAAAATAGGAAAATATTCGTACATAAAGACTTGAATAGTTGTAGCCATGTTTTCGTTAGGAACGACATGGTGCAAAGACCACTAACACCACCGTATAGTGGACCGTATAAAATCATTAAAAGATTCGGGAAATCATTTCTGATTCAATTGGCAGAGCGTCAGTCAAATATTTCTATAGATCGACTTAAACCAGCATATATATTAAACGAAGAATACGATGATAGTTTGTACAAAAGTTGCGAAGATAATGTCAATATTAGTATTAAAGATAATGATTGTAATGTTAAAAAGAACCAAGTAAACTCAGATGTTAAACATAGTGAAGAAAAAGTGCTGAAACCAATATTGAGGTCAACACGCAGTGGCAGAGTTGTTAAGCAACCAGTTCGATTTTTGCTGAAATGATAATTGTGTATGTTAGTTTAATAAAAGAGTAAGTTTATGTCCATTTCGTTTAATTATCAGGTCATTCCAACGCAGTACGCTTGTTTAACAGTAATTGTAAAGTTATAAGATGGGGAATTATCAGAACAAAGATGTAATTGTGAGTGCCCAGGCTCAAATGGCAACATCCGAAAAGATACAAAACCAAGTAAATATATTTAGTATTGTTTTAATTGTCATGGTTATACTGTTTAGCATCGGATTGTTATACGCCATTCGTAAAAGTTGCATAAATCGTATAAGAAAATGGATCAATAAAGAAACAGCTAAAGTGGCGCTACCAGAGGTCATTCATATGCCTCGCAGCACCACCAGCGTAACACCTCGAAGAACAGGAGTTGTGTAAAAGTAATAAGCAACTGATACTTAATTTAGTTATTTTTTTTTGTGTGTGCGTTTTGTAAAACGTGTTTAGTGTTAACAGTGTCAAAGTACATGCATGGCGTTGCCGTGAGAGGTGTTGTGGGACCCAAAGGGTTGTTATTTTGTTATTGCAGAGCATGCCCTCACGACAACTACCTAAGTCATTGTCTAGTTGTAAGTTGCGGTTTTTCCTGAAACCTTTTAAGTCGGCCCTAGAAGTAGGTGTCCGCAATTTTATTGTATGTATTAAAAGTGTTGATACAGTACAGTAGTGTATGTAGTATTATTTTTATAATGTTTGTGAAATCAAAATTTTAGGTTTTGTGTTTTTGTAGTCTTAATAAATTATAAGTATGTGTAACGAGTAAACAACCTAACGTAAGAAAGGAAAGTAAATAAAAAACAGATATAGTATGTTAAAATTTTTATTTGAAAATTGTATCACAGTAAAAGTTACTTGACCTTAAGATGTTCTAAAAATAGAATCACATGTATTCGCCTTAAGCGTTGGCATGCGTGTCGAGTCGGGCTCGCTCGAGTATCAGCTGATAACGCCGCAACTTTGTATTGTTATCGCAGCGTAGCTTTTAGATTAACCTTGGTATATTTTTGTATGTTGTTAGAAATGTTTTATTGTAATAGAGTTTTATACGTTAGGGTTGTCTACATTGTTTAGTTTTTTTTTTCTCTTTCTTTTAAAAATATTTTTTTTTGTAGTAATTAAAATTTTTTTTAAGGAAGGGTGTGATGTGGCGACACATTATTGTATTATTCCTAGAATGCTGATATAGCAATAGCGAGCGGACGGGAGCTCGCCCCGGCAGTCGCCAGTCGCACATCGCACACCTTATCGTCAGGTTGTCGCCATTTGGTTAATATAGTGTAATTATATATATGGAGTCAGAACTATAACTTAATGTTGTGAACCTTTGTGTGAACAGTCAATAAACCAGCTCATCAGTGTACAACAGTGTAGTCATTTTATACCTTCCCATAACTGCTGCAAGTCACCACTAATATACCTACCAAGCGGTAAAGAATTATATTTAACAATACAAAGTATTTATATTAAGTACATATAAAATAAAAAATAATAATAAAATCTTTATTGAATAACTTATTTTACAACATATCCAGAATACTAAACATACTATTAGTGACAAAAATACACAACTGCCTGAACTAGGTTTATCCTGTTTTCCAGGCAAAAATAAAGGACTTACTAAATACTTAAATTACAATGCAAAATACATTTATGTTCATAGAGACTAAATAATAATAAAAATAAAAAATCAGAACTATATTCATTAAAAACCTATCTTCCTAATGTATAAATTAAACATTATTTGTTTCAAACTAGGAACCATACTAAATTCTTAAATAATAATACAAATGACTCTTTTATTCTTTGTGGCTAAATAAATAAATAGCGAAAACAACATTCCATTCATAAACTTAACTACTTAATGTATAAAATTTAAACAATATTCATTCCAAACTGCTAGGTATAAAGAGCAACATTCATTTTAAGACAACTAATAATTTTTCTGTATCCTCGTAGGACATACTGAGAAGGGCTTCTTTGAGTATATTCTTTGTTTTACTGTAGCAGTGATGATATATGCCTAATTTAGCGTTTAACCTATTATAAAGAAGTGGACCTAAGAACAAGTAAAATCTAGAAGAGAAGGCATGTTTTGTTCCCGCGTTTTGAGGGCAAACAATATCTTTTCGTCTTTTGTTAGTAGTTTCAGTGCTGTATGGAAGTGCGACGTGTTGTTTGATGACGGTGTTTAATATAAATAACTGTCTAACCGTTAATACTTTACAGGATTTATAAAGAATGTCAGTGGGGAAGAGGAATGGACGAAAGGTAGAGACTTTTAATACCGCTCGTTGGGCTCTCTCAATGGTTAGTAATACAGTTTTAGCAGTGCCACCCCATGACGTAATGCAGTCAGTAATTATTGATTGACATAAAGTTTGGTACACTTGCCTGATTAATGTTAAATCCGCAATTATGCGTAGTTTTTTAAAAAACAAATATTAATTTTCGTATTCTGCCGCATAAAGCTTCAATATGGTGCCTAAAAGTAAGGGTTTCATCAATTATAACACCCAAGTACTTAATCTTGTCAGTCATAGAAATATCTGAACACTTACACAGAAGATTTGTGGGGTCCTTACATTTATATATATATAATGTGCGTATATATTATTATTTTATTATGTATGTATGTATATAGTATGTAAAACTAAAATTACAATTTACATACATTTATATAGGCTATATAATTATATCGCCACAGTGTTAATACTTACACCTATCAGGGTGCAGAAGTGAAGGGTCAGGAAGCGGCTGACTCTTTTGCTAAGTATTTTGGATCTGTCTTTCGCGCCGACGCCCCGTGTCTGGATCGCGGCGGTGCCTCCGTCACTGACAACGCTAAATCTGATGCCACTTTCATTTCGATCTTGACAGTGGACGCGGGAGATCTTAAATTAGCAGTGAAACGGCTCAAACCGCGATCTTCTGAAGGACCTGATCGCATCCCAGTGTTTTTAGCGAAGGATTGCTTTGCTATTTTGAGTGATCCTCTGCTCCACATATTTGACCTCTCTCTCAGCAAGGCAATTTATCCTGAAAGATGGAAGCTATCACGAGTTACTCCAGTACCTAAAAGTGATGGAGGAATGGAAGTGTCATCATTCAGACCAATAGCAGTACTTTCAGTATTTGCTAAAATTTTTGAGTTTATCCTGAATTATCATATCAGCCAACAAATACGTCATTTATTACATGACAGCCAACATGGGTTCCGCAAGGGTCGCTCCACCACAACAAACCTGGTGGAGCATGTTGATTACGTCTGTGCTGAGATGGATAAAGGTGGTCATGGTCGTGGATGCAGCCTATTTTGATTTCAGAAAGGCCTTCGATCTGGTGGATAATGATGTTTTGTTAGAGAAATTGGCGATGATAGGGTTTACGCCAAACTTGCTTCGATTCATGTCCTGTTATCTGCGTAATCGGTGTCAGTATGTCAGGCTGAATGGCTATGAATCAAAGATATACTACACAAGATCAGGGGTGAGTCAAGGTAGTACCTTAGGGCCTACCTTATTTCCGATCTTTGTGAATGACCTCCCAAACAGAGTGCAGCAAGCTAAATGTCTTATGTTGTGGTGAAACCACTTACCTTTTCCACTTCCCAGGTACCTTTTTTATTTCATGTAATCATCTCATATTTTAACATTTGTCTTAGTTATATATTTGCCTTTATTTTTCCTCGCTTCTGCAACGATACATAATGATTTAGTAACTACACACTACACTACACACATCGCAATTCTTTTATCTAAACACATTTACTAACGTGATCTAAATCACGAATCTTCGGACACTATTTTTCGACACTTTTACGTATCCCACAAGTTTCGGATCACTTCGATAATCTTATTATGCGTTTTTCCATGTAATATTTACATTTATCTCACCTTAATTGTTTTCTATTTACTAAATATTGTGTTTTGGTTACGTTTTGACGTATCTGACAACTTATTTTTGCTTCGTTGCTATGCAACTTATCAACATAACTCAATCAAAACTTTTTGACTTTCTTATTTTCACATTTGGCCATCTAGATTTCAGCGTTTTAAAAATATTATTTTGAAATTTATGCAGAACTCAGAAACCGAGGTTTCTTTATAAAGTTCAGCCGACGACTAATTATTACATCTCTAGCTTTGGATTCAAAAGGATTAGTCTACTGAGACGATCACCAGCTTCCGAATTGGAAGGTCAAGACTCCTTACTTTCCTCTTCCAAATTGGAAGGACTAGTCTTCGAATACAATCACCAGCTTCCGAATTGGAAGACTACAGCCTCCAGTCATCGCGTGCGCCTACGCCTGCCTGTGCCTGTCTCGCCTGTCAGCCGGCACCTTCGCCCGCCTGCTGCCTTCGCCTGCCTGCGCCTGGTGGCGCCTGCCTGCCTGCACCTTCGCTAGCCTGCGCCTGCTGCCTGCGCCTGCCTGCGCCTACCTGCGCCTGCCTGCGCCTGCCTGCGTCTACCGGCGCCTGCCTGTCGGCGCCTGCCTAGCGGCGCCTGTCTGTCGGCGCCTACCTGCCTTCGCTTGCCTTCGCCTACCGGCGCCTGCCTACCGGCGCCTGCCTGTCTTCACTTGCCTGCGCCCTTCGACGACTGCCAAGTTCAGCGCTTGCCTCCACACCTTCGCCTGCCTCCACGTCAGCTGCACCTACCCCTTCACTTTTTATATCACCAGCCTATTCACCTTAACATTATCATCCGCCATCACCTTTTACATACTCACTACATTCTCATTCACTTATTCTTTCACTTTTTTTTGTTATTTTGTTATATTAGAAATATTGTCTATTCTTATCATCTTTTCTTTTTTAAATGTCGCTTCACGACAATGTTTGCGGATGATCTTAAGTTGAGTCTCAGTATTACTGACGTCAGTGACACTCTAACGTTGCAGGAAGACATCAATTCTGTTTGGGTATGGAGTCGAGACAATCACCTTCCCCTCAATAATGATAAATGCAAAGTCATGACTTGTTCTCGCAAGCGACATCCAATACAGGCAATTTATAATTTGTTTGACGCACCATTGGTAAGGGTTAGTAACATACGTGACTTAGGATTAGAATTAGATACGGAATTTGACTTTCATACGCATGTAACAACAATCTGTAAGTTAGCTAATGGAATGTTAGGCTTTGTTATAAGAACCGCGGCTCAGTTTGACAATCCGAAGGTTGCATTGGTTTTATACAATGCTTTCGTTCGCAGCAAGCTGGAGTATTGTGCTATGATTTGGGATCCGTACGAAGCCAAATATGCGCTCATGATAGAAAAAGTACAGCGTAAGTTTGCACGCTGGCAGTACAAACAAACAAAAACCACAAAATTGATTGCCCGGGAATAATAGAAAAGGTATGTCTGCTGGTTCCAAGAAAGATTCAACGGGATGAAGAAGGTTCGGTTGCCCCGCGCCGCAGGCCGCGGCTGCTGGCCCGGCCAGCGACGCGGACCAAGCGTGCCGACCATGCACCTAACAACCGCGCATTGCGCTGCATAGGAGACTTGCTCGCCCAGCACAATGAAATTGACATTTTTTTTAACCATTTAGGACATATATTTAATAAATTTTGTTTGTATTTAAATAATGATCAGAATTATCAAAATTCGTTATCCAATTCCTGCTGTTTAAGTAGTACTTATAATTAAATGTATTGTTGGACATTCTACCAATTTTGCAAACATTGTTTTTTATATACGTATAATTTTGACAGCTGTGTAATGAATTGTTTGACAATATTTTCAACTTGACATTTCTGATTAATTAATTTTAATTTATTTTTTATTTTTTCTATATTACGTTTAATTTTGACATCTGTTGTAATGAATTATTTGACAATATTTTTATCATGGCATTGATCTAGATTTAAGTAGGTAGGTATTTGTGCTCCTGATTGACTTATTAATAATTTTTTTGTGAATTTGTCATTTCTGATCGTTGGCAATGTTCTGAGTCTGACGAAGGTTAAATTGATCCTAATTATGTAAGTATGTGTTTCATAGTCTAAGCTTGTAGGCGACTTGGATTTTTAATCTGTAAGTTTACAAGTGTAATGAATGAATAAATAAATAAATAAATAAATTTATACCTGTAAAAAACAAGTATGTGAATAAAAAAAATTGACTTATGCATTTCGTCTAACAAAATATATTTTTTTCTATTGGAGGATGGAAACCACCTCCCCCCTCCATTCAGGACGTCCACGGCTTACAAGACAATATGATTGATTGACTAAACATCCGTGAATCCTCGCCCAAGGTACTCGCGCTTCTGCGATACGCGCCTTGTAGTATTACCTAAATGTAAAGTTCAGTATATCGATCACGGAAATATGAATTAATGTAAGGGACAATTTTCTGAAAATGAGTTATATACACCGTTAGATTCGGAATTTTACGCGCCATCGAATGGTATACTTGAAATGTTGATATCTTGAAAAAAGAACTAGTTTATGTCCCTTACATTACACATTTTAGGAGGTCCTAAACAAATTTTTATCGCAAATTTTGACGTATCATGCACTTGTACAAAATGTTATTTTAATTTTAAGGTATGTCTCATAATAAATTATATATGGCCTTTACCCTAATCAAGTTTTCGTTTTTCTAAACCTTACTAAATAATACTTACCGTATATTTCTACCGTGTATGAATCTAAAACACAGAAAAGACACATGGGAGTTACAGATGGTAAACGTGGTCGTGGTTATTGCGAAATTGCCACATGCCTTTTACGCTATCTCAAAGAAATTGATGGTAGAGGGGTAAATACATTGTTACTAGAAGTACTGTAAATTGCAAATACAGTGCAAGATTATTTTGATGGTCTGCTTTTACTTTTCAAAAATACTAATCACAAGGATTACTTAAGAATTTCAAGAAAATATAATTAAAGACACTTCAAATGACACTGATGAGAAATACCCTAGTAGGGAATAAGTTCCTCCACTTAATTAAATATTTATGATTTTCATTCTTATTATTAATCACATTGCGACCTGTTTCAGCTTTTTTTGGATTGTTGATAACGTTGTTATGTTGTTTATAATGTTTCGATGGATTGTTAATAATGTAAACTGCTGCAGTTAATAATCTGGTTGTTAGTATTTTCGCTTTAGGCACATTTTTCCTAAGTCATATTAAATTTAGTCGTTGAGTAAGCTCTAACCATCGTTTGATGCCTTGATATTTGACGTGACAATTAACAATCGTTCGTATTACCTACATAAAATTTACTCAACGATTAAATTTTACCTGACTTTGGAACAATCGGCCTGTAATTAATACGGTTAAGTATAAATTAGTAGTGTGAACATTGTTATTATCTTTGTTCTTTATACTATATTACTAAAATTTAAAATTGAATTGATTTTTTTAAATTA
The DNA here is from genome assembly GCA_963921215.1 of Scoparia ambigualis. Taxonomy (NCBI): domain Eukaryota; kingdom Metazoa; phylum Arthropoda; class Insecta; order Lepidoptera; family Crambidae; genus Scoparia; species Scoparia ambigualis. The sequence continues at coordinate 31,472,507 of OY992516.1, forward strand.
TAATTTATCCATAATTAACTACTTACTTATAAAATCTATTAAACTTGAAATTTTGGAAAATACTTTCTTTAGGTACTTAATGATTAATTTTAGTTTCATTTTATGTTTTCACAATAAAATTCACAAGGTAGCAATATTTTTTTTTATCGAAAGTAAATCAAGATAACCAATTTGCTTTTGAAAGTACAATTCTATTATAGGATTTGGTTAATATACAGCAATAACTAAACCAAAAAAGGTACCTTACTTCAAAATTTACTAATATTATTTCTGTCTGTATGACTGTTACATTAATGCAGAGTATTTTGTGTTAAATGCAATTAAGGTATAGAACGCATTTACATTTATTTTTAATGTAAGAAACATGCTATTTCGGAATCCATAAAGATACTCTTAGTTTTGCTTGCATAGCTTTATAGAGCTCTCAAACCTAAGCCACTTTGCCATAGACAACAAGTAAGTAGAATAAAAAGTGAAAAAAATACAAGCAATTATTATAAATAAAATTTGTTTTTTGCTTCTCCTGAAAAGTAGACCTTTGTCCCTTACATTAATTCATATTTCCATGATCGATATATTGTCTGTTGTGCATAACTAACTGTTTTATTTCTTCAACCCGATACTCCAGACAGATAGCAGACACGATCCTTCTGATAAAAAAGAATAGACTGAAGTTAACATATATGTATTATTAAAGCCCTTTGCTAAAAGTCTGTCCTTAACATGGGACTTAAATTTGACAAAGGGCAAAATTATAACATCATTCAAGATTTTATTGTAAAACGTGACATGATTGGGATTCGAACCTATAATCGTAATCATTTTGGAAATAAATAATGAATGAATAATGTAGAATGGAAAGAAAAAATATTACGGTGGTGCAGATAATGAATGAATAATGTAGAAAGGAAAGAAAAAAAACAGTTATTTATAAACAGTGGCGTCAGCAGCAAGCGGAGTGCCGCTCTCGTCGTCAAGCGGCGCGCCGCTCTCGTCGTAGACCCGCAGGACCACACCCAGGTGCGCTGTGAAATAAATAGTATTATTAAAAGTATAAGGATGGCCTGTGCCTGGGCATTAAATGACGACGATTACATTTATTCAATACTAGCTTCTGCCCGCGACTTCGTTTACGTAGAAGGTAAAAAACCGCCGGCCTTGCACATCATAAATGCGCGCGCAGTAATATTAGTATAGATACGATCATATCGTAAAGATAAGGAAAAAAGATATTTATACCTATTTATTCACAAAGAATATCAACAGAAATGTAACTTACTTTTCCGACAAAGACGAACCATTAAAATGTATAGGCGACCGGCGGGTCTATCGCCTAAAAATCCAAGCCAATGTAAATGAACTTCATCGAAGCCAATGTCCTTAACATGGGCTTCAGCCTGTTCGTATCGCCTGAAATTCTGTATAGACATGAAGTTACGTTTTATAGCATCAATTTTATAAAATTTCTGTTTTTTTTTATATGTTTGTGTTAGGGTAAACAAAAACTTATAAAAACTAGGATAAATATCAAAACTTTACCTCTTATGCTCGATAACATCAATAACTTAGAAAGAAAAAGCAAAAAAAAATGACGATCTAAACGCGGCTCGTGGTTTGAAACGATAATCTGTGGTTTACTATCGAAGCGCGCGAATATTTGACTGACTTTGACGTCTGTCTGTGCTGCTTTGAATTTTGATACCTACTTGGGAGAAAAAACGATTTCAAAAGTTTTTCATTGAAAGAGAAGTAAGTACATAAGATGCCGTGAAGGCGGACCGCGGTTTCGCTAGTGGCCGGCTTTGAAACACCGGCCCACTAGCAAAACTGCAGGTCCGCGACAAGTGGGAGCGGCTGGCGACCCAGCTTAACGCTGTTGGGGTAGGCGCCACTAAAAGTGGGTTCAAATGGAGGGACGTAAGTATCCTATAACTGCATAATGTTGTCTCCTACTAATGTATGGTGTTTCATTTTTTACAAACATAACAACTTTGGTGTAACTGCATGCAAAAAAGTTATCACATTGTTTAACATGCCTATTCAATTCATTGCGTAATGTTAAAGTCTAACTTATTATGTTTTACTTTTATTAGCTTAACAATAATTAACAACTTTTTGGTATAACTGTGTGTGTTTGCGCGCTTTTATTTGTTTCCTTGTGTGGGAGGGTAGTAGCACCATAAATGATTATCGGTGTACCGTCCGCACAAGCGATTCTCGGCGCGCCCCAGCATTCCTCTGACTGTCATCTGACAGTTGCGAATTCACCGCTGAGCTGAACGCCCGCTCCCGCTTGTTCGCTTTTCGCCGCCGCCGCGAACACCGCCGCCGCCATCGCCGCTAACCGCTCTCCGCCCGCGCGAGTCCGTGCAACACACCGCCGCCGTAGCTTGCTGCCAGAATCCAAGGTGCTGAAGACGCCGATTACCAGGTTAGTGTTGCTGCTTATTTCACGCAGGGGAACACTTGAAGGCCGTAACCGCCGCCCTTGGCTTCCTTCGTTTAAACTGCCCCTTTCTATTTATTTATATATGTGATAACCGCCCCCGCTCATACAGTCCACTGCGCCTAGCATTTACTTACCCGCCCTCCAGTAAAACGGAGACACCAGTATGCAAAGTGCAAAGGAGTCATATAATTGAAATGAAACACTTTTTACATATGAACTCACGTTTATTAACTACATTTAAAGTTTTATTTTTAGTCCTGACGTTTCAAACCCTTTACAGGGTCCGTGGTATATGCGAGTTCATTCGTAAAAAGTGTTTCATTTCAATGTGTAGTGTTCACGTAAACCTAAGAAAACAATATGGGTCATGTCATTGTTTTTACTTAATATTTGGAATAATTTAATAGTACTGGGCTGAGAAGAAATGTGCCGTGCGGAAGAAGGCACAAGCACGGAGTGTGCATGCACGGGGGACTGGTGGCGGGCCGCCATCTCAGATTAAGCTGACGGATGTAGAGGAGAGAATCCTCAGCTTAATTTCGAGTGTGGCGGTTGAAGGGAATGTTGGAGTCCGAATTCCCTATGATGTTAGTTCCCTAAGCTTCTTTTAATAGTAGTACAAAGTTAGTAACTACAGTGAGTGTGACAGATAATGATATTGCAATAGCGGGATAGGCAATTTTATTAACCCATGTGTTTACTATATAAATTTCAGTCCGACGACCTTCCCCCGCCACCACCACCTGTAGTGCCACCTGCGTCGCTCTCTCCGCCACCAGTGTCGCCTCCTACTCCATCGCCGGAGGAGCCGCAAGCGGGCCCGTCCTCACCGCAGCATGGCGAAATAAATTATACACCGCGCCAACTGCACTCAGGTAATTTTTTAATCTGTCTTTATATCAAACACTTTTGGGTTTACATATTTATAGAAAACTTGTAATTTAACATCTAATGCCACTAGGTCATGTCCTCACTAAGTCATATTGTCATGAGTAAATGGCGCAAGTAAATAGCACATTAGTATAGTGTACATCATCATCATCAGCCTATAAACGTCTCACTGCTGAGCACAGGCCTCCCCACGCACGCACAACGTGGGGAGATATAGTGTACAATAAATTAAATTAATATTTCTGTTCTATTTGGTTTTTCTGCAGTATTGTACCTCAGTGACAGACTAATATTTTTTTAGAAACACCTCCGACGACGGCTCCCTCGCGTCCGCGCCTCGACGTTCGCGGAGTAAGTTAACATTAACAATTACTTATTTTTGAAAACAAAAACCTAATTAAAAAAACAAAACATAAAAGCATCAAATTATATTTCTACTCCCCTTTTCTACTTCCCTAACATATTATATTATTATTTATTTTCTCCTACTCATTTTGAAGTCGGTTTTTCAGTTGAAGCGCAGCCTCCACAATGGGCGGTGGATTTTGAAGAGCGCCAGGCGGCTTCATTGGAGACGTTGGCTCTCTGCGCCCGGGACATGTTCGCTTTTAACCAGGCAGTTGTGGCAGAGGTGACTGCCCTGAGGGAGTCTTAGGCGGCCAGCTCGAGGGAGATGGTAGCGGCCCTGCGGGAGCACACCCGTGCGACGGAAGCCGCTACAGCTGCGCAAGTGGCGTCGACGGCTGTACAGGCCACTGCGGAGGTTATAATAGCTGCATTGCGCAATATTTTAGCACCTAGATAAAATATGTATCTAGGTGCAAAATATATTATTTAAGTTTTTTTTCGCGTTGTTTATTGCTTCATGCTTGAGGTCGCTAGTGTACTTTCATATTATTATGTGTGTATTTTTTTAAAGCAAGCCCTGATTTCCGGTTTATAAAAATTTATAACAAAATTCCAACTGCTATAAAATTAATAGAATCAGACTCCATCTATGAAAATAAAATTAAAGAAATACTAATAAATAAATGTTACTATACTGTTCAGGATTTCATGGATGATCGATTTATTGTCATCTAATAAGTACCTTATAATCTATACATAGATTGTTTTCTAGGGTTTTACGCGAGCACTACACATTGAAATGAAACAATGTTGCGGATCTAATTTGTGGGGACTACTACATTTAAATTTCAATCTCACGGTTTTGGTTTGTTGTGTTATGACTTATGAGTATGAATATTAAAATGATAATAATGGTAAATTTTTAGTTAGGGTTCATGTTTGACTAAAATGCATGTTTTTAAGAATAATGTTAATTTAAATTTTTTAATTTTAATTTTATAATGATTAATTTTATAATGATTTAATGAAATGTAATAATTTAATGTTTTATCTAATGTGACTTTAAAATAACATAAGTAATTTAAAAATAAATGTAATATAAAAATTTAATGTAATAATAAGTAATTAAAATAAATGTTAAATATTGTAGTGCCCTAACAGGGTTCATGTCATGCCTATAATGTACCTATAAGTTAATATCTGTACACCTGACGTGAGACAATAAAATTATGAATATGAATAACTAGGTGCAATATACCGAGGCCCTGTATATTCAGTCTGTATGTTTACTCTTCTCCGCAAAAAATGGCATGCAGCCTGTTCTACAATCTTTAAAAATAATGTTAGAAGCAATAAAACTAAATTTTAATAAACATTTAAAATAATGTACTTAAATTGTATTTAAATTTTTTTTTCGTGTTGGCAACACTGAAAGTGAAGCATCGTTTTAACTTCGTTCTATGAGAATATTCAATTAAATCTTTAATTATCTTACGAGTACGTATTCAACTACAAAATAGTACAAGTGAATATTTCAGCTGTGTTAGTTGTTTATTAACCGCTTGACTGGCACTGGGATAGATTTGTCCCAGAAAAAAATGTCCGTAGAATGGCACTGGGACAGATATTTCCCAAGCGAACATTTTCTACAAAACTACTTTTTTTATACTGGAACAGCTTAAAGTTGAATAACTACTTAAGGTGCGGTCCGCATAGCGAAAATATCGATATTATCGGGATAACAGCCGGTCCGTATCAATGTTAGCGCGTTCACGACATCTGGCATGACGTCACAAGTGACGTCATTGAATCCGCCATCTTGCGCTTACATCGACTATGCCTCTATACGGTATCACTGTGAGCGAACTGTCAAAAGTGTCAAATTCCCGCCATCCGTCAGTCAACAAGTCAACACAACAGTATGATAAAAATGGAATTTGTTGAACTAGTTAAACTTTCTGTAAGAGATGAGGAGAACAACAGAGTGGTGGAGCTTTCTATAACTCCACAACAACAAACTAGAGCCTGTAACGGTAAGCATTCTTATACCATACCATGGTCTTAACACCGAACACAGGTGAATAGAACACAGTAGATGCCACTGGAAATGTAGCTTCTCTCTCGAAGCTAATGTTTTTCCCATTTTGGTTTCAGATGAGATATACCTGCGCCAATTAATAGCAGAACATGACAGGATCGAACAGGCTGAGGAAAATACAGATAGTGTTCAAGCCGCTCGTCCAGTGGAGATTCAACAAAATTCTGTTCAAGCTGCTAGTCCAGCAGACATAATATCTGATGATGGTAGTGATGGTGTTTATTGTTCGAAACGAAACTAGTCTGTCTGTTTCAAATCAGGTTATTGATTGATATTAATGTGCCCTTTTAAATTTCAGAAAACTCCAGGTCTATATACATATGGAGTGATGCATGTATTTATTTGCTGTTGAGTTTGTATGAGGAACACAAACAGGATTTTTCTGTGAAGAGACACAAAAAAGTTTTCCAAGATATAGCAAACAAAATTCATGGTATAAATTCTTTATACACAATGAGTGGTGGTCAGTGCCAGTCCAAACTAAACAGCTTAAAAAAAATGTACAAAAAAATAATAGATCACAACGCAACAAGTGGCAATGATCGAGCCACATGGCCATATTTTGAAGTAAGTACTGAATCAAATTAATTTTAAAATACTGATTATTCACATTGATCAAACTAGTAAATGAACAAGCAAACTTAACAAATTCGTCACCAGCAAGCAAGTATCACTAATACATCTGTAAATGTTATTATGATAAAAAATTTATTGTGTCTTGTTCATTGTTAGCAAAACTATAAGTACTAACTGTAAACAAATCCATTTATGTAATGTAATGGACAATTTTTTTATATTATTTTGTTGTTTTAGAGAATGCATGAGCTGTTTAGATCATCTGGGTGGGCTCGCCCTGTAGCTACGGCTTCAGAAGCTGGACCAGATACAAGCCATGGGACATCTGGTTCTCCAAATACCCAAAAAAATAAGCGCAAATTAGACGCTACATTTGAGGAGTATGTCAAGGAAAAAAGAAAGCAGCATGAGGAAAAGGCCCTTGCAAGGCAAGAATTCAGAAACCAACTTCTAGATTTAAAAGAAAGGCAACACAAAGAAAAAATGGATTTGTTATGGGCCATTCGCAATTCACTTAACAATAATCAGTAAACATCACTCTTCCAAGTAATATTTTAGAAGCAAACTTTTTTAATGTTTTTCTATATAGTGAGTAAGATAAAAGAGTATTTTTAGTGTTAATTGTTGAAGTCATTTTTCTATTTTCAGTGTTAATCATAGTTTAATAGTGATAAAAAATGCGATAGTTTAATAATAATGAAAAATACGCCTTATAATTTGTAAGGAAAGTTTGTAGTAAGGTGAAAATGTTCCTATATTATGTAGTTAAGGTTAAGAAAGTGCCTAAGAATGAATGTTACCAAAGTTTGTAGTTGTAAGTTACGATAGATTAATAATAATGATAAATATGCCATATAATAATTGTAAGGAAAGTTTGTAGTAAGGCAAAAATGTTAGGCCGTTAATGTTACCAAAGTTTGTAGTTGTAAGTTACCTCTTCGTGTTTTCCTATGTTGTGGTTTAGTTTTAGTTTCATTCTTTATTTTTCAAAAACTTCCAAAGATATAATAAAAAAGGATAAATATTTCAAAGCTATAATATGGTTTAAGAATTTTATTTGTAAAAGCTAGATGTTGAAATATTCCTACGCATGTACCTTTTTGGTGATTGCTAAAAATAAAACATTTTATTGAGGTAAATGTTTAATATCCTTTTAAATTAATGGTTTATAAAAAGTAAATGTAATAATTATTAAATATTTCTGAGAATTAACTGATTCATAATGCAGTTTCTTTTGAGATACCTTCTTCTCTGCGATTGGGAATGAGAGGTCTTCTGTCGATAATTTGTGGCAAAGCTTCATAAGCAATCATGTCCCTTTTTAAAATGCAGATATTATGCAGCACTGCAGTTGCAAGTAAATATTCAGGAATTTTATCTAATGTAACCATCGGTAAACAGTCGAGAAAGTAAATGTAATAATTATTAAATATTTCTGAGAATTAACTCATTCATAATGCAGTTTCGTTTTGAGATACCTTCTTCTCTGCGATTGGGAATGAGAGGTCTTCTGTCGATAATTTGTGGCAAAGCTTCATAAGCAATCATGTCCCTTTTTAAAATGCAGATATTATGCAGCACTGCAGTTGCAAGTAAATATTCAGGAATTTTATCTAATGTAACCATCGGTAAACAGTCGAGAATGCTGCGCCATCTGCCTTTCCACAGGCCAAAAGCTCTTTCGATGGACATTCTAGCAGAGGATAAACAGAAATTAAAAATTTTCTGTCGTCTGCTTAAGTGTCCATTTTCCTTGAAAGGTACCATAAGTTGTGGGTGAATGCCATAAGCGGCATCACCTACAATATGGGAGCCACTGGGAAAATATTCTTGATTCTCCATATATCGTTGAATTGGAGAAAGCCTGAATACTCGTGAATCATGGACACTGCCCACATTACCAGCATACATGCTTGTAAACAACATTTCCCTCGTACATACAGCCTGCAAGGAAATTTTTATGACTTACTTTTGACAATTTGTTAACTTGGATATGTATTATTACAGTATATAAGTAAATATAACTCGGTCCAAATCTGATTTAACAAACCTGTACTTGAATAGAATGAGAACCTTTGCGATTTATGTAATACTGTGCATCTTCTTTGGGGGCATTGATGGTTATATGTGTCCCATCGATGGCACCTATTATTTTAGGGAATGCGCTGTACATTTCAAAATCTCTCATGACATCCTCTGCTCTTCTTTCTTTCGGCCACTGAATATATTGAGGAGCCAAGCAATATAGAGCATGTGATACTCTTCTAACAGTTCTTATGGCTGTAGCTTTGCCCACACCAAATTTCTCACAAACAGATCTGTAAAAATACAAAAATGTTAGAATTGAATATTTTTCTTATTTTTGGTGAGTATCTTAACAATGTTAAATTGTTTAAATTACCTGTTTGAGTCTGGTGTTGCCATTACCCATAAGGTTAGTAAAAGCTGTTTCCTGCTTTCAATAGGCTTCTGTCCGCCTGTTTTGGTGATGGAAAGTTTAGAACTATTAGCCCCAGAAGGAACTCGAAGGTCTCTGGTAATAACCTGAAAATTGAGAATCAGGTCCGTCGTTAAAATATAGGTAGGTTCCTACTTATAGACACTTAATGTCAATATGAGCTTTCTTTATTTGCAATTCTAACCTGAAATGCGATTTAAATTCCTCTGTGTTATATGACGCCACTGTCCGTTCCACATAATTCTCAATCCGTGGAATGCTATGTAGATTCAGCCTACTTTTCTTTGTAGTAAATAAGAGAACCACATCCTCGTCCGAGGAAGACGATGACTCAAGAAGCAGCTCTTCATCAGCGTCACTATCGTCGCTATCAAGAGCTTGATGTAGATTAAGAAGCAATTGATCCATTTATGTCGATTTATCACAATTTTAACAACAAATAATCAATAATCCTGCTATCACTAATATTATAAAGGCGAAAGTTTGTGAGTGTGTATGTTTGTTACTCTTTCACGTAAAAATTACTGAATGGATTTAGATGAAATTCGGCATACAGATAGTTTATAACCTGGAATATCACATGGGATACTTTTTATCCCGATATATCTACGGGAACGGGAACCACGCGGGTGAAATCGCGATCGGCCGCTACGCTAGTAAAATAATTTATCCAATCCGCATTCCGCTTGTTTATGACAGTTGCGTTAACGCGCTAAAAGTGGTCCGCATGGTGATGTGTCACAAACGTCACTTGTCGATATAAACGCGTTAACGAGTGCGGACCGCGCATAAGCGTTGTCATCGCTATTGGCGATATTTTCGCTATGCGGACCGCACCTTTAATAGTGTGATTCGTACCGAATCCCCCAACATTTTTAGCCTCTAGCAATACTGTAAAACAGATGTCAAGTGGAAAAAAAACATAAACAAATAGTCAGTTGTTGTTATCGAAATTGGTATCTTTTGCGGAAAGTAGAAGTGAAGAAATACATATTAAGTGTTATTTATTTTGGTGTTTAGCGTGTAATATTATTAATAGTGTTTCTTGTGGACGTTCTGAGACACAACTTAAGCGGGGTAAGTCAGTTTTAGTACTTCATTTAATATTTTTTTGCAATCGGCGCAGAAAATGTCGGCTCAATGCAACTAACCTCGTCAATGTTTTTACACAAATATGGTTAAATTTAGCATGAACACTATTTAATCAGTACCTACAACTACAGGTTCCCTGTCCCAATACATTTTAATAAAAAAGTGTGCATACGTCTAGCAATTTTCGTCTTGTTTTGACTTCTAAATTAATTATTATGATTAGGGATACATATAAAAACATAACCATTTACACGATTTACTGAAAAAAAGTAAAAATAAAAATATAACATATGTGTGGACGTATGGAGTGTAAATCATTTGACTACGTCCAATATATCACATATGTTAAGTAACCTTGTAAATAGCAAATGACATTTGAATGTCATAAATCATATGTCATTCAAATGTCATTTGCTATTTATAAAGGTTACATGTGATATATTGAAAGAAATATCAACCACGCACATTCGCGGAATTCTGGGTGATTATATTTTATTGCTTTTTACTAATAATGTCGCACCGCCGTTCATACACGGATGATGAGTTGAGCAGAATATTGCAAGATGAAGAAGTTATGGACTTCAGCGATGGAAGTGATGACTTGTACGAGCCTGACGAAGATGAACTATCATCAGCTTCGGAAACCATCGAAGATATTTCACGGTTAGTACAAGAGGCGTCAAATGACGCTCCACTGAGTTTGGAATCTCCGGTAGCCGATGCGATTGAGGAACAAGGGAATCTATCCCTTGATCAACAATGGTCTATGGATATTCTTCCATTAGCAAGGGAAATATTTACAGGCAACTCTGGTTTGCAAAATATTCAGGCCGTCACTAATGAAGACGGTACCCTCGCAATTGTAAAGATAATGAACTACTTCATTAGTGACGAGCTAATTGACGTAATGGTTGATAAGACAAACAGCTACGCTGAAATTTTCAAACTGTCACATAATAAACCATTTTCAAGAATAGCACGTTGGACAAATATTGACAGGCAGGAGATGAAAAAATTTTTTGCAATCATTCTCATCATGGGGATAGACAAAAAGCCGACTATTGAGCATTATTGGAAGTTAGATCCGTTGTACTTCTCTCCGCTGATGCATAACATTTCAATGTCATACAATACATTTTCTAACATTTTACGATGCTGGCATTTTGAAGACGTGCAGCCAAACAACCGGGACCCTCTGTACCGTATACAACCACTCATTGATCAAATAATTAGCAAATTTCGTGAGTTGTATATTCCTGGCGACACCATTGTTGTAGACGAATCGCAGATCAATCATCAAGGACGTTTGCACATAAAAACCTATAACCCCCAAAAAGCCCATAAGTATGGCATCAAAGTGTACAAGATGTGTTCCACGAATAGCTACACATGGTCATATGCCATTCACGCGGGTTCGAGCACGGTTATCGAAGGTCTTGACAAACCAGGGTCTGTCGTGGTAAAGTTATGCGAGCCGCTTTTTGATACCGGTCGATTGATAATAGTAGACAATTATTACACAAGCTTACCTTTGGCAAAATATTTAAAAGATCATCATACCGACTTATGTGGCACTCTACGAAAAAATAAAAGAGGTTTACCGCAAGACGTGATACAAAAAAGACTCCGTCGTGGCGAAGTTATTGCTAGACAAGCGGATAATTTTATTACAGTTTTGAAGTGGCACGATAAGCGGGATGTTTTGATGATAACAACGTGTCATGATCACGAAATGACCGATGTTTCCTCCTGGAGAGGAGTGACACCAAAACCCAATGCTATTATTGATTACAATCATGCAAAGAAAGGTATTGACGTTGCAGACCAACTGGGTAGTTATTACTCTCCTCTAAGGAAGAGTCTGACTTGGTATAAGAAAATTGCATACGATTTACTATTTCAAGCTGCTATTGTAAATACCCGCGTAATATATAACGAGTATTCTACCTCTTCCACTACAGTTCTTGCAATTCAAGAAACAATGATTAGATATTGGCTGGGAGAAGAGAATAATAGGATTATTAGACCACCCAGAATCAGTTTCACAGGTCAACATTACCTCACAGAGATTCCCCGCAAAGACGGTAAGCTAATTAGAAGGCGATGTGTTAGTTGCTATGCAAACAAAAAAAATGATGGGGATAATCCTTTAACAGCTAAATTAGTAAATACAGAATGCCTGACATGCCAGAAATGCTTTTGCTTGCCGTGCTTCAATGCTGCACATAAATAATAATGCTTTGTTCAATTGGTATTGGTTATCTCTTTCATTTACTACTCTAAACAATAAAATATACTTTCTACAATGTCTGTTTCATTTATCATTCTTAATAAATACACAAATTACGTCGCTAAATAACCTATAAAAACCACACTTTCAAAACAAAATATTTTTCATTCACTTCTTGAAATAAAAATCGAGTAAAATTTTTTGTATGTAAAATCAAACCTTTTTTTGACTTTTTCTATATTTTGAGGATATCTGCTATACGTCCCAGTACTAAAATTGTAATTATATTGCCACGTCCCGAAGAAAAAATGCATCTGAAGTTACCACTAACTTTGTTCATATCTGATATATGGACGTGGGAAACATGGTACAAAAATTGTCCCATATATCATATATGATATATTGGACAGGGAACCTGTTAATAAACTGCCAACTAATACAAAAACATACAAGTAACTAGTTACGATTTAGCTTATTTTACAATTTTTCTTTCAATGTCAACTTTTATTTTTATCCCATACTGTAAGGTTGGGTACACACATAGCATTCTTCAGCTACCGGTACTACTGATTTACCGATTTTGGTTCAGAGTGTCGTCTTATTCTGTATATTGAAAATAGTAGATTAAAATAAAAGAGATTAGGTTTTTATATTTCAAATATAAGAAATTTATCATCATCATCATCATCATCAGCCTATACTCGTCCACTGCTGGACATAGGCCTCTCCAAGAACACGCCACTGAGCACGATCCGCGGCTACTCTCATCCAGCTCTTGCCATACATTCATAAAGTATTCAAATAGACAAACATAATAGTTAATATTACTTTAGAAATACAGTCTCTACTCGAAAAGAAAACAGCTGTTTTATTCATTTTGTTAAGTTAAGTTTTAACATTTTGTATGGGCCAGCTGCTTTTTACAAGCTTTTATTTAACTTGCAATGTATGTTTGTTCGGGTGAAATCTTGCAACTCAATTTTAAAGCAGATATCTTCAACCGATTGAGCTGAAATTTGGTGTACACGTTCAGTTTAGATGACAATGCATGGTTAGTTGTGTGACGGAATTCTAATTGCAAGATGGCGGCACACCAAAGATGGCAGACTAATTATTTTTAATGCATTCCTACAATATGGGTATCAAATGAAAGGGCTTGACTAGTAGTATCCAGTACATTATAAAAAAAACTAAAAACAGGAAAATAGACAATGTACTAAAAGCTACAAAATAATAAAAAAATGGTGTAAGTGCTTGCTTGTTATTTAGTTATAACTATGGAGCACCAGAGAGGGAAACGCGGAGGGGGCAAAGCTCGCGGTGGCAGAGCTCGCGGTGGCAGACGTGGTGGCTGTGGTGGCCGTGGTGGTCGAGGGAGCAGTGCTTGCCAGCTTGATTTGTAATACGCTTTTAAATTGATATTTTAATGTGATTTTTTGTCGTTACATATATCAACAATAAAATCTTGTAGTCTGCCACTGCAGGAAGGACCATCGGTCAGTCGGTCTGAACCATCTGGTCCTTTTCGCCAAGTGGAGCCACCTGAACCAATCATGTATGTATGCATAATGTACAAATTAAATATCAATATTTAGGGCAAGTTTTTACTCTATTCATATTAATTTATGTTTTAGCTTAACGCTTCATGAGCAACTTAGAAAGTCCGTCAAGGGCGCTTGACAGACAAGAAAAATCTTGGCTGTTTAAAGCCGGAGCATAGTGCCGTGCTGGCTTCTTTACGTGAGGAAAAGGAAGTGAGCAGGTTTTTGATACCCGGTGCTCCAGAGCGAAAGCAGAATCGGTATGCAAAATATTTTTTTTTTTTTTTGTCAAATGCTTTGTACATTTATTTTGATACTCCTTTACTTTTGACATTTCGGTAACGTATTTTAAAGATGTAACATGTTTTACAGGAAACCATCGCCAGTCCGAATAGCGTGCCCGCTCACTGTGGGAACTCCCTCTACTCCTCCCCCACGTAAAGAGCCCGCATGGTTAAATCCACGCCAAGCCACTATACCTTCACCCTCATGTATAGAAGGTTTGTTGCAGAACTATTAATAAAACTGCTCCATTAATGATCAAATAACATTAATAATAATTATGAGTGTTTTTTTTAGATCAAGTTGTGGACAGGCCTGGCATGTCCACCACATTACAGCAAGAACCCATACCTGGGCCTTCGTGGATGGAAGGTTTGTTGCAGAACTATTAATAAAACTGCTTCATTCTTGATCAAATAGCATTAATAATATATGTGTGTTTTTTAGATCAAGTTGTGGACAGACCTGGAATGTCCACTACATTACAACAAGAACCCATACCTGGGTCTTCGTGGATGGAAGGTTTGTTGCAGAACTATAAATAAAACTGCTCCATTATTGATCAAACCGCATTAATAATATATGTGTGTATTTTAGTTCCAGTTCCAGTGGACAGGCGAGCTTCGCTGGTTGAGATTGATGGTCAAACCCCCAAGAAGTAACTTTAAATAAACATAAAATAAAACAATTTGTTGTCGTATATTCATTAAATTATGTTTAATCTTATTCTCAGTTTACAGAAAAGTAATTATTTTTCCCCGTCAGCGGGTATTATAAGATGTGAAGGCGTTGACACTACTGATGTCGAGTTCCTGGATGTCGCCATAGAAATGATTGGATTTATACCAAGTAAGGAAAAAAATTAGAACACTATTCCAACTAGAAGGTAAAAGCTCACTTTTTTCTTAATTTAATCATCATTTGGTTTTCAGCTTCGACTTCCAGGGACTTGACATCGCCTACATTGCCTGCATCACTTGCCACGCCATGTAAGTTCTCATAATCACTTTTATGACCTGGGTAAATAAAAACTGCCTTAATTTTGTAATCTTCTGCTGCTTATATAGTTTTTCTTTTTAGCAATTTACGACGATGGGATCGAGCAGCAGCTCGAAATGTGGGAGCGTACTGTCGAAGAAAACGGGAGCGATCTTGATATCGATGATGTCAGTGACGAATTCCAAGTTAGCCTCAGAATACGGAATGTCGCTGAATTTCCTGCTGATGTTCAAGATTCAGTTTCTGGGGAAGTGCTTGAGCAGTTGCAGATCATCGATGATCAAGACGCTGCTGCTTTAAGGCAGATAGTAGAAGCTGACATGTTGGAGTTCAACTGGCAGAGCGAAAAAAGTAGCTTCTTAGGGACCCGGGAAGTATTCACCGGGATAGCTGGTCCTACATTTTCGACTGCCGGAATGACTCCCATCGATGTTTTCGAGAAAATATGGGACCAAAGTATAATGAACCTTATTGTTGAGGAGACCAACAGATACGCGGCCCAATTGATTGAGTCTGGTCAACTAAAGAAATACGCACGTTTGTTGAAGTGGCAAAATGTTACGGAGAAGGACTTGTTTATGTTTTTCGCAGTTATTATGCTTCAAAGCTTGTTGCCATGTCCAGTGGAGACGAACTACTGGTATCCGTCGCTGCCTTATTTAAAATTAAGTAATTTTTCTTTAGAAAATTTTTGCTAATTAAGAAATGTTTACATATTGTAGACAACAACGTTCTGACCAGGGGGGCAGACCAAAAATTAAGTAAAATCAGGCCTATACTAAACCACCTTAACATAAAGTTCAGCTCTTTATACCAACCCGAGCAATGCATAGCCATTGACGAGTCGTTATTACTGTGGAAAGGACGATTGTCTTTTTCACAGCTGATTTTGACAAAAGCAGCTCGGGTTGGTATCAAGAGCTACGAGCTCTGCGAGTCCCGAACGGGTTATCTTTGGAGCATGAATGTGTATACCGGCAAAGGGCATTTAGGGCAGGAAGGGCAGGAGGACGAACCCGAGGGCGCTATATCGCAAATAGTGTTTAAGCTTGTCCGCCCATTACTTTATAAGGGGCATACGCTCGTAATGGATAATTTCTACAATTCTCCACTCCTGTCACGTGCATTAAAAAAGAGAAACACGGACACCATGGGCACTTTA